>CM053270.1:20998114-21681788 GCA_028583415.1 Protea cynaroides
ATCAGGTTCTGTTTATTTTTAGATACTCCCTATCATTATGTCTCAATTGAGACCCAGATTATGGAAGACGAAAGAAATTAAAAAAAATAAAATAAAATAAAATAAGCCTAGTTTTCAATAATATTCGTCAAACCTATCAAACCTGGTACCGTATGGCGCCCCACACTTGGGCTTGGGGCGTTACAGTTTTGACAAAGGTAGTAATGCAGAATTGATCTCGAACTAAAGAAGAACCAGTGGGATATTAATTGCAACAGGATCGACAAAATAAAAGGATAAGACTTGAGCATCCCACCTAAGCCTTGACCAACATCTCACTGATCAACCACAACTTCACACCAGGAATATCTCCCTGCAGCTCTGCTTCTCAAGGAAAAATAGTATAAACTAATTTCATTTAAAAATCCTTAGCCCAAAAGCTGACAAGCACCTGTTTATATAGAAAGGCTGAGACGGTTCTAGACCTTCATTGGGATTTTCTCCTAGACTTAATGGCCTAAACATTTCTAATGACTTACATCGGAACTGTTTTCAAGATATTCAATGAACTATACATTTTTAAGGCCTTTCTACAGTAAAACCGAAACTAACTCCAGTAACTTGTTGACAACCCCAAGCTTTTAAGTAACTAGTTAAATTTGCATGGGCCACTTATCCCTTACATATGAGCTTTCAAAACTAACCCATGACACTATAAAACATAAAAATTCCCAGCCCATGACCCCATATAACCCATTAGGCTACTTATTAACCTATTAGACTAGGATTTGGACTTGTTCCGGGTGAATAATTGTGTTGAAACCTCTCTTCTACATCAACTCTCCCCAGCTTGAAAGCATTTGACTCCGACGAATGTAGAAAGGACATATAATGCTCATAAAGGTCTGGAATATGCGATTGAAATCATCTCCATAACTCTGACACCAAATAATGCAGAATCGGTTTCAAACCAGGGAAGAACCAGTGAGAGATTAATTGCAACAGGGTTGACAAAGATAGGAACAAATTTCACAAAATTCAAAATTGAAAACATGAATTTTTCCCTCTTTTCCAACACTTTTTTCTTCTTTTTACAATGGAAGTAAAATAAAAAGATAATGACTCGAACATCCCACCTAAACCTAGACCATTATCTCACCGAACAACTCCAACTTCAACCCAGGAACAGCATCTCTACAACTCTGCTTCTCTCAGAAGAATAGTACAAACTAGTTTCATGTCAAATTCTTATCCCAAATACTTATGGCACCTCTTTATATAGAGAGGCTAAGAGGGTTCTAGACTTTCATTGGGACTTCATCCTAGACTTAATGGCCTGTAAATTTTCAAAAACTTTCATTGAGAATCAATGAAGTTTATATTTTCAAGGTTTTTCTCCACTAACAATGAAACTAACTCCACCAATATGTTGACATCCCCAAGACTTTTAGCTAACTTCGCATGGACCACTTATCCCTTACATATATGAGCTTTCAAGATAGGCCAATTACAGTTGAAAACATAAAAATTTCCAGGCCATGACTCATATAACCCACTACACTATTTATTTAACCTATTAGACTAGGATTTGGCCTTGTTTTGGCATGAATACTTGAGCTAGAACTTCTCCTAATCTATATCAAGTAGACTCAAGAAAAAATAGTGTGATGTTTAACCAAGAAGTAAAGTAATAAAACTTGATTTTGAAAACAAATATAATGATTAACTAGGAAAGGTAGCTTGATGAAAAATGATCCATAAATTTTAACCTTCAATAGAAAAATGCACACAAATATTTCATGGTAAGCAAAAATAGAAATGGGAAAATAGTTTTGATATCTACTACCTAGGAAGTTCAGGAAAATTAGAAAGTTTTTCCCAACATCAGAAAAAGCATAAAAATTGTTATGCAGTATACTCTCTTCTGCCACTGGTCATGTAAGTGATTGCCTGGTGACAATCAAAGGTTAATTACCATTCGACAGTGAAACTATAGTGCAGATGACATCAAGAAATGTCCTTCTCATAAAATGCTTTAAAGAAAAAGCAATGGCCTAAAATTTTTATCAAACAAAATCTACCTGAGGTGATACATCTTTCCCGTAAGAAATTTTTTCAAGTTCACGAAATATGAGCCTGGAAATCTCAGCATGCTTGTTTGGCCGGTAATGACTTCCATCTTCAGAACATGGAATCTGCCCTGTGTTTATCCACTGTAGGAAAAGCAGGAGCATGAAGTTTATGGATCACAAAAAGAACATAAACAACCACATTATATGAATAGAAAATCATAACAGAGAACCTTCAGATATATTGCAGAGTATATGAGAGCCTCCAAGCGATCCCCACTCTCCAAACTTCCTACCAGCAGCTCACGTACAACTTCTAACTGTAGCAATGAACAGAAGCATAAGAATGCCTCACAGAATTTCCTTTATCTCTACCCTGAAAATAGAGTCCAAGGAACACCAATGACGACAACTACTCAATCAAGAAGCATAAAAGTTACAAAAAACTAAATAATAAGCAATACATTTACATTTCTTATGCAAAATGACACATGGTATTTCAAGTGCCAAACTATATGTTACGATATTGCCCCTGGACCCACATGATATCATTGGCAGTACTCTAGTACCACCAACGATATCTATTTTAACTTCTTTTTTATTTCTATTTAGTTTCTTTCCTTGTTTATTTGTTTCATTGTTTCCTTGTAATAGGTGCTTAGTTCTCCATGAATAAAGCCTTGTGGAGAGAAGGGTTACAGTCACTCCTCTCTCTCTCTCTCTCTCTCTCTCTCTCTCTACTTTTTCTGTTTTGTGTTCTTGCCTTCTTGGTTACTTCTTTGTGAGATTGTTACATGGTATTAAAGCATTAGATCTTTGGTCTTCATCCATCAACACATTGGTTTGATAGGCCCTTGGTTTTTCTGTTCTCTATATGTAAGTGAATTGTTTTTTTTACTACTACTAGGTGATCGAGGTTTTTTTTTTTTTTTTTTAATGCTGCTGTGATTCCTTTAATTTGAGACTAATATCTTCTCGATCCCCTTGTTGTTGCTGCCTTACTATTGATGCAGATAGATTCTAGCACAAGTATTCATGTTGGAACAAGCCCAAATTAAGTCCAAAGCCTAGTCTAATGGGTTTATAAGTAACCTATTGGGTTATATGGGTTATGGGCTAGGTTTTGTTATGTTTTCTTTTACATTGGGCCTATTTTGAAAGCCCATTTATGGGTGATAAGTGATCCAAACGAATTTAGAAGTCTTAAGAGTCATTGGTGAAGTCTAAGAGTCATTTTTAAAGTCAATGAGTCATCAGTGGAGTTTACTTTCCTAGGTGAATTAGTATAGAGGGTTTTACTTTCCAAGACAGCATTAATGTTTTTATTTTCAAATTCTTGTTTGTAATTCCCCATGTCATGGGAATAGTTTTCAATGTCTTAGAATTGTTTTCAATGTCTTGAAATTGTTTTCTAGGTCTAGGGTTTGTTATCAATGTATGGGTTTTAGTTTCTAAGTGTTGGGAATTTCATTTAGTCTAGGAATTCCAACTATCCATTTAATTTAAGTTGATGTAACCAAGGGGCTATTAAGCCTTCGCTTTCCCTATATAACAGAATTATAGGTTGCTGTTACAGCATCCAGAACTTTGTGAAAATCTTCTCTTTGAGATTTACTTGTGAGAATAAAGTGTCCTTGTGAGAAACAAGTAAGCTTAGGTGAGACTCCTACAGTGGGTACTAGTGGGCCTCTAACTTACCAAAGTTATCTACTAGTGGGACTATAGTACCTATCTTTATTCTCTACCAGTCTTCGATCTTGGCTTGCTTACCTTTAGGTTTGCATCAGGTATGGTCATTGGCATAGTGATGACATGTAGAACTGGTTAGAAGCACGAAACCCAATGTTTGTAACCCTGGCCAGTAGGGGGTTAGGTATTAGTGTGTGACAGGGGATGAGGGGGAGGTCTCCATGATGTTCGTTAGAGCGTCATCGGGCAGGACTCTACTTTATCACCGTCTATAGTGGGAGACGCATAGCTTTACTAGGGTTGTTGGAGCAACACTAAGTGAGTGACCATTCTCTCTCGTGCATGGAGGTTGTGGTCAACTTCGGTAAGTGTGGCCAAACCTTTCCATAGCACACAACAAACTTTACCTGACCTTGTTTGTTAAAATATATCCATGCATTATTGTTTATTTGATTGTCTATTTCTCACTAAGCTCATGTTGGAGAGCCACCCCAGATATGTATTCTATTTTTAAATGACATTGCAGGCAAGGATTAAAGTATCGTGTATCAGTAGCGTATCGGTTAAGTGATTTTAAGAGACGTATCGCGGATACAGTGGATACGTTAGGATACGCTAAGATACGGGGCAAGATACACACAGAATGATTAGAAAACATATAAAACACAAATTTTTGAGCATAAAAACACTATAATAAGTAATATTGAAGTATTTCCAATGATTAAAGACATAGTTGATGACATTCGATGAGCTACAACTTTCGGTTCACATGAACTATAGGTTTTTAGCAAGGAAGAAAACTAGAAAAGTAAAAAAAAATCAGTTGTATCAAGCTTTATATGTATGTATCAACCGTAGTGAACAATATCGGTTTGTAACGAGGTGTATCAGTTCGTATCAAGGTGTATCAAGCTGTATCGTTAAGTATATCTTATTTTTTGCTAGAATGGAAACTTTAGTATATCGATACGTATCAAGTTTATCGACCGTATCGAAGTGTATTGAGTTGTATCGGTTCGATATGGTCTATACATGTGGATACACTCTTTGTTTAAATAAAAGAGATACCTATCGAAGAGTATCGTATCGACAGCTGCCAATACGGATAAGTATCAATGGATACGGAGCGTATCATATCGATACTTAAAACCATGGTTGCTGGTCCTACAGTAGCTAAAAAAATATGAATGCGCCGACCATGGCAAACCTTGCTCAACCAGATGTGCAGACGTTTAAAGAAGAGAACCATGGAGATACCTGCGAATGCGATGCCTGTGTGTTTGACTAAATGAAATGACTCTATGTTTATTGTCATTTCCATTTAGTTTACTTTATCCTATTCACTATGGATATTATTAGTATGACGCTGAGTATTATTTAGATAGTTTATGAATTTGTTATGGAATGGTACAAATGAATGGAACAGACAAGAAAACTTGAAATATTTATTTATTGTTATAAATAGACTCTTTGTTCATTTAGTAAATGATTCTTCCACTATTTTTATAATATCTCTGATTTGATCGGTTAATCATGTTGGATTGATTATGGTTGGTGGGGTATGCACGGCTTTCGTGATTCTGGGTTGGACCATATTTAATTAAGACTCAGTCTGGTCACACTGTAAACCCAAGTTAAAATTTAGGGTGTGACAATATCTACCTGAGGAATGGTCATCTTTTGCTTGCTTAGGTGATCTGTCTCTGCATCAGCTTCATTGTCAGTTGAGTCATCCGTCTCTCCAGAGTTTGAGAAGAGGTTTGATCCACGTTTTCTTTCTCTTTTTAGTTTAGATTGTCAGTCCTATCAATTTAGGAGGCTCCACCATGTGAGTTATTCCCCCCACGTCAATAAACGGTCTACACACCCTTTTTCTTTAGTCCACTCTGATGTATGGGGACCTTGTCCGGTCGTGTCTAAGTTGGGATTTTGTTATTTTGTCACTTTTGTAAATGATTTTTCAAAAGTAACCTCGATTTATTTAATGAATAATCATTCGGAATTATTTTCTATCTTCTGTGCTTTTGTTTAAGAAATTCATAGACAATTTCAAACATCCATTCGTGTTTTCCGAAGTGATAATGCTAAGGAATATTTTTCAAGTCAGTTTTTTCACTTTATGGCTGAATATGGGGCATTGTTCATCAGTTTTCTTGTCCTGACACACCTCAATAAAATAGTGTTGCAGAATGGAAAAATAGTCATTTGATGGAAGTTACTCGGTCCCTTTTTTTTTAAATAAAGGTGGCCAAACCTTTTTGAGGAGATGCTGTATTGACAGCATGTTATCTTATTAATTGCATGCCGTCTTCTGTTTTGGGTGGTGGTATTCCCTACTCCTTGTTGTTTCTGTCTGAACCGCTTTTTGTGCTCCCTCCCTGTATCTTTGGATGTGTCTGCTTTATTAGAGATCATCATCCTAGCCTGTCTAAACTAGACCCTCGTGCTCTCAAGTGTTTGTTCGTCGGGTACTCTCGTTCTCAAAAGGGCTATCGGTGCTACTCACCTAAATCCAAAAATATTATGTCACTGCTGATGTGTCATTTTTTAGTCCACCCCATATCTGGCTGGGTCCTTTATTGCTTCTGAATTGGATGACAATCTCCCTACATACATTGTCCAACCCTCTGTTACGTAGTACCTCCTCCTCCACCAATCATCCAATAGGTTTATCGACGAAGTCCTCGGCTCGATCCGACGCCCCCGGCCTCCCTTGCACCTACCATCTCTCCTTCGTCTGAGGATCTTGCACACCAGAGTTAAGTACATCTTCCTCTAATATTGACATTCCTATTGCTTTTCGTAAGGGGGTTCGGAGTTGTACTCAACATCCAATTTTGAACTTTGTCACTTCCTCTAGTATCTCTGCTTCCTTTCATTCTCGTCTAACCACTATTGAGAGTCATCCCCTTCCCAAGTATGTTGCAGAAGCATTATCTAGTCCTAGCAGGAGGACAGCTATGGAAGAAGAACTATTGGTTTTGGAAGTCAACCATACATGGGATCTTGTGCCCCTCCCTGTCGACAACTCTGCTATTGGTTGTAGATGGGTATATGTGGTCAAGGTCAACTCTGATGGGTCCCTTGCTCGTTTGAAGGCATGCCTGGTCGCCAAGGGTTATGCACAGGTTAGATGTGAACGCTTTCTTGCATGGTGACCCCCATGAGGAGGTTCATATGCAGCAACCTCCTGGTTTTGTTGCTCAAGGGGAGTTTGGTATGGTATGTAAATTGAAGAAATCACTATATGGGCTGAAGTAGTCTTCTCGAGCATGGTTTGGCCATTTCACAGAGGTCGTTCTCAGCTTTGGCTTATCCCAATGTGATAGTGATCACTTGGTGTTTTACCAACATTCTTCTAGAGCAGGAAGCAAGGAATAATGTATTGTGTATCGGTAGCGTATCGATAGGGCGATTTTAAGAGATGTATCATATCGTATCGTGGATACGGTGGATACGCTAAGATACGCTAGATTACGGGGCAAGATACACACAGGAATGATTTGGGAATGTGCAAAACACAATTTTTAAGCATAAAAAAACTATAATAAGCAATCTTAAAGGTATAGTTGATGACATTCAATGAGCTACAACCTTCGGTTCTCATGAACTATAGGTTTTCAGCAAGGAAAAAAACCAAAAAAGTGGAAAAAAATCAGTTGTATCAAGCTGTATAAGTGTGTATCGACCGTATCAAGGTGTATCGGTCCGTATCGAGGTGTATCGAGCCGTATCGATAAGTGTATCTTATTTTTTACGAGAATAGAAACATAAGTGTATCGATATGTATCGAGTGTATCGACCGTATCAAAGTATATCAAGCCGTATCGGTTCGATACATGTGGATACACTTTTTGTTTTAAAAAAAAGAGATACGTATCGAAGAGTATCGTATCGACCACTGCCGATACGGATACGTATCGGTGGATATGAGGCGTATTGTATCGATACTTAAAACCATGGCAGGAAGGATTTTCTTGTCATCTATGTAGATGACATAGTAATTACAGGAGATGAAAATACCAGTATCAATAGCCTGAAGGCTCATTTGAAGTGAAAGTTTCACACTAAAGATCTGCGTCGCTTGAAATACTTTTTGGGAGTAGAGGTGACTCAGAAGGAAAGGTATTTCCCTTTCTCAGAAGAAATACGTTTTAGATTTACTCACAAAAACAGGACTATTAGGATCTAAACCTGTGGATACCCCAATGGATCCTAACGTCAAACTTACCACTGATGAAGGTGATATTCTGCCTGACCCTGAAAGGTACCGTAGACTGGTTGGAAAGCTAAATTATCTCATTGTGAGTTTGTTACTAGTTCAAATGTTGCCTTCCCAGTTAGTATTGTCAGTCAGATTCTATCCTTTCCTCTGACACCTCATTGGGACGCTGTTACTCGCATTTTGCGATATCTCAAGAAGGCTCTAGGACGTGGCCTTTTATATTTTGATCATAGACATGGACGTTTTGAAGGCTTTTCGAATACTGATAGGGCTGGATCTCCCATTGATCGACAACTGGGTATTGTACTTTTGTTGGTGGGAATTTAATGTCCTGAAAGAGCAAGAAACAAACTATCGTCACTCAGTCCAGTGCAGAGTCTGAGTATCGTACTATGGCACATGTCACATGTAAGCTGATGTAGGTCAAACAGTTATTGGCCAACCTTGGTTTTCCACACATCTTCCATGCAACTGTAGTTTGACAACCAAGCAACAATCATATTGCTTCCAACTTTGTGTTTAATTAAAGGACTAAGCACATTCAAGTCGACTGTCAATAAATGCGTGAGAAACTTCGGATTGTTTCTCCTTACCATGTTCGTACAGGAGAATAACTTGCTAATGTGTTTACCAAATCTTTGAGGAATGGGCAAATTGCTTATATTTGTAACAAACTAGGCATGATTGATATATATTACAACTTGCAATAAAGAAATACCCAAAACAAGTGAAACCGAAAAAGAGAAATAGACAAATAGATGTAAGGATCGATTCTCTAAGGAAGACAAAGAACTGAATGTCTACCTCTTCCTGTGATTCCTTTATTTATAATCAAAGAGGAAAAACAATAGTTTAGGAACTTCCACAATTACAATCATAAGCTAATTAGGAAATTAAACCTAGGCAACTTAGGAAATAAATCCTAACAATAAAAAAGAACCTATAACAACCAATCTAAATAAACCACAAATAACAAGGTGGGACCAGTGGGCCCATGTGCACATAGTGGCACACGGTATTGCTAGCACTAACACCCCCCTCAAGCTGGATCATTGAAGAATGTAAGAGCTACAACTTGAAACAACATATCAACAGAAACAGCAGCAGCTTTAGTAGTAGTAAAGCAGCACAGTATAGGTTACTGTGAATCAAACAGCAACAGCACAGTATAGGTTACTGTAAACCAAACAACAACAACAGCACAATTTGAAGTCATTGTGAACAAAGCAGCAACAGCAACACAGTATAGATTACTGTAAACCAAGTAGAAGTAGTATCAACAAAAGAGCAAACACCAAGCAGCAACAGCAGAACAGTGTAGGTCATAGGTCACTGTGAACCAAATAGCACAGATGGCATCAGATGCAGGTAGTAGAGGCTGCATCAAGTAGTAGAGGCAGCAATAAAAAAAATCCTGAACAGTAGTAAAAAAATCTTGAGTAGCAATTTTTTGAAGCCAAGACCAACAAATCTTAAATAAGACCTTTGAAGAAGATCTTAAAGCAATAGTATAGTAGTCACAAGAAGTAAGCAGTAGGTTGCATCACGTGCAACAGTAGTACGCTCCCAACATGAGCATATAGTGGGTAGCTCTCTTCAATGAACTTGAGCAGATTAGTAACATATACGAGATAGTAGATCAGATAACAAGATCAGCAGTAGGTAGATCCTTTGCGGCAATAGTAGAACAACGATAGTAGCTACTAGAACAACAGCAACAGTAGAACTTTTGATGGGAGATTGAGATAGCAACAGCAAAGAATATAATACCAGTAGTAGATCAAATCGATGGGTATATCAGATCAGTAGAAAAATAAGATCAATAGTAGATCATATGCAACAGGGGCAGATATGGTAGCTGCACACCAAAACGATGAACTTAGACGACTCTCAAAATGGTACCGCTTTTTGATACCATGTAACAATTTGCAATAAAGAATAATCAGAAAAAGTAAAACCGAAAGAGAGAGAAATAGACAAATAGAAGTGAGGATAGATTCTCTAAGGAAAAAGAAGAACCGAATGTCTACCTCCTCCTCCTATGGTTCCTTTATTTATAATCGAAAAGGAAAAACAATAGTTAAGAAAACTTCTAGAATTACAATCATAAGCTAATAAGGAAACTAAACCTAGACAACCTAGGAAATAAATCCTAACAATAAAAAAGAACCTATAACAACCAATCTAAATAAACCATAAATAACAAGGTGGGACTAGTGGGGCCCATGTGCACATAGCAGCACACGGTCGCTGGCACTAACAATATATATGATCCACCTTAAAGGGGAGTGTTACGAATGATAAAATATGTGTTTATGTCTAGGTTCGATGTATGTGAAGATATGTCTAGGTTCGATGTCACACCCTAATTCCGACTGAACCAGAGTATGAGTGAACCGTCTTCAAATCACGGCTCACACCAGGATCTCAATAGTGTCAATCAAACCATTCAAAGTAATCTATACCACAATAAAAAATAATAAATAGCAACGGATTTAAACAAAATAAGTGAACTGAGGTTCTATTTATAAATAAATAAATAATCAAATTATTCCATCATCCACAATGTAAATAATAAACCCAATACATTACTTATAACCAACTGAAAGAATAAATAAAATCCTAAAGGAACACACAATAAGAGCACTCGCATGTGGCATCATGCTCGTCCTCCACTGTCTGTGTATCTAAAGTAGCTGTTGTCCCATACGCTGGGGTAGCCATAAAGTCTTCAACCGTATAACCTGCATCAAGATCTGAAAAAGAGAATATATATTCGGGGTGAGCTCACAACTTAGCTCAGTAAAGTACAAGACCATGCAACACACAAAATGCATGACATAACATTATAATCGGGTCAGGTATAACTTGCAAAATGTTATGGTAAGGTTTGACGGCTCCCGCACCTCCATGCACGAGAGTGTGGACACGCCCAACAGTCAGGCACCTACCACATTACTGCTATCGCCACACATCACTCACTACGGTATATAAATAGAGCTAGAGTCTGGTGGGCAGGCAGAGCCACCATCCTACGTTCTCCCCCTGATACCCTACACCGCACCAACACCTAAACGCCTATTAGCAAGGGCTTGCAAGTGGGTTCCGTTTCTAACCAGTCCTATATGTCATCACAGTATCTATGGCCCTACCCCAACACAACTACCTACAACATAGAGATAGGGCTCGAGTCTGGTGGGCAGGCGGAGCCACAATCCCACGTCCTCCCCCTGATACCCCATTCGCACCAAGCTCGCTAAGGTAGACGGCGATACGAAAAGGTGTCAGTGTGAGGATATATCCAAGGCTCCACTCCCCTTCACATTCTACACACTAACGAAAACATTTACATGCCTATCAAACATCATTCTTAGCATACGAAATGCATGAACAAATAATAAAAATTTAAATAACTAGATGACATATGAAATGCACAGGCAACAAGCAAACAGATTACAGAAACAGATACAATTACAATGGTTTACTGTTATTTAGTTAATTAGGGTTTGGGGTCTTGTCCCTTACCTAACGTGCGATTGCAAGTTTCCTCTGTGTTACAGAGTCCACTCACACCGTCCACAAGTCCTACACAACATTGTTCATTAATTAGAATTAGGTTTTACAAGGTTTTAGTTGGTCAGAACCAAGTCTGGCTAACAACAAGCTTAGAAAAGACATACCGGTCTCACTCAGCAGACATACAAGTTTCGTTATAGTGCAGCCAGTATGTGCCTGCGGTATATACCGCAAGACCATACCGCAGGACTTTTTGTCTAGCCGGTATGCCCTATGGTATGGCATACCGCAAGACCCATTTGTCCTGCCGGTATGTCCGGTAGTACGAGTCCGAGAACCCAATCTCGGACCTCCCTCTCCCGTCGGTCTACCGCTTGGCTTCAAGGTTCTTACTAAACCATTCTAGGGTCAAGATACAGTTAGGTTACTTAGGTTAGATTATTTTGTCACTTAACATCGTAGAACGACGTTCCCATCCTTTTCAGAATGGATCTCGATGAAAACTAGGGTTCTACAGGTCTAGGATTTGGATCAATACGCCGTTTCACGACTTTGATCCATAAACCAAACATTAGTACAGAGGTAAAGCACTTACAGGTATTCGTTGAATGGCGGTGCTCCCCTCTAAACGGAAAATCCCTTCTTGAACAGCCTCCTTCCTCTCTGCTCCTTCTCAGATCTCTTCCAGACAGCACTAGGGTTTGCGAGTGTTTGGAAAGGATCTAAGGAGAAAGAAGGATGTATATATAGAGTGGAGACCATTCTAAGAAGGTCTCCTACGTCTAAAATATTTCCTAAACTCGGATTTAGAGTGTAGGACCCATTGGAGTTCGTCCACACTCGCACACACATACCGGTTGCACATACCGGTCTCACTCCGGTACTAAGACCGGTATGTGAAAATTTGGTTTTTAAATATCGTTTCTCATACCTGGAAGCCGTGGTTCGTCACCCGGCCTCTTCTTTCGGTCCTGTTATGATTGGGAGACCTGTCCCAACGTAAACCATAGGTTAGACCAGATTTTCGGAGTGCGGATTTTACACATTCGATATACGTGAAGATATGTCTAAGTTTGATGTACGTGAAGAGTGCTGATTTATTCCTCATCTACTTTTCTTTTAGGTTCTCACACTCTTTCCTTCTACGTTATTTCTTTTTTAGGCTGGTATCATCATAAACAAATAAATTTTCTTTTTTTTCAAATCTTGTTGCTTAATTGCTTTTTATTACTTATTAATAGGTTTGATATTGCACTTTCCAATGAAGATTTGAATCACATAGATCCTGTGAAGACCAAGCGATAACCTAAAATTAGTTAGATATCAATATTTTTGTTTATTTACGTAGCACAATGCTTAAAAACACTTGATTTGCATGTATCGTAAGCATGTCTATCTTATCTAAGCATATCTAATGTTTATTAGCGTCTCTCGTCTCTTAAAATGAGCTTTCTGATAAACTATCTGATACAGATACTTGACACTTTTGTTGTAAATGTAATAAAACAAGGAAAAGGAGTGCTCTCTTAAAAAAAAATAAAAAAAATAAGACGATGAGACCAAAGAAACAATTGTGTAATATGAAAATCCTCCACTGCCCATGAAAAACAAGAAAATCAGCCTGCCACACAGCTGTGTAGAAGCAACTTTCTCCACTGCCCACGTACAAAATATTTCCAAAATATAAAATTCCTAAAAAGTACTGGTTAAATCAGCTATGTGTCTTTCAATTTGAGAATAAACGTTGTTATAGTGGAGAAATCCATAACTCATAAGTTGATATATTTATGCCATAAACTGAATGAAAAATCAAATTTTATATATGCTTATATTCGCAGTTCATAACTCATTGCTTCAGCTGTAGGACAACTGTAAACCATTGAAAGCCGTCAAAGCCTGCTGTTGCTATCACAAGTCGCATTGTTGTCTATTATAATTTCTGGGTAAGTGCCTATCTTCTTCTGAAGATATCAGAGTTTAATTCTTGAGTGGCTACAGGGCCAGGAAAGTACCAGTTATTCTTCCTAATAAAAGATTTCATTTTACTGAATTCTTCTGAGGAGCCATGGTATATTAAAAATTGGTGGATTGTAAAAGATTCACTGAAGATTAAGGTTTTTCACATAGATCCCACTCTCTCTTTTCTTTTATTACAGGATGTAGCAATGTTAATTTTAAAATTAAATCGATAAACGTGGAATTTAAAAAAGAGATGAATGTTCGTTGATATGAATAAAGTCATTAAAATCCACCGGTTCAAGTGCCAGAATTGAAGAGTACCAAGTAAAATCTTGCAATAAGATCACAATTATTTCAAGGAATCATAGTAAAATATTATTGTGGACCTTATCAAGTCAAAGAGGTCAATGCCATAGATAAGGAAATGAAGAATGGGAAAAAGGGTCAATGTTTCATCAGCAAGAAAATACTTTCATACTAGTCAAGCAATTGCCATTTAACTGAATATTTAGAATGGTAACAAAAGACTGTGTACCTTCCGCCACCAATTCCTGGCATTCCGATCACCTTCAACTAATTTTAAAGCCAATCCCTCGAGGCCCTTGGTGTTCCAGGTACTCCGCATTTCTCTGTTACTATGCTCGTTCGATCGCATAAACGATACAGACCTCCCTTGCCACTTCTCGACAAAAGGGCTCCGTTCTCCTTCTGGAACAGGAGCAGAATCAACAACTGCAGAGCCATTGCTACTCGTAGCCTCTCCCTCCTTCCCTTCCTTCACCAAATCCGAAGGCAATAAATTCACAGTCTCTCCAGTCATGCTCCAGTGACACACCATCTCGAAAACTCCTTCTTTAGGCAACTTCAGTACACGATTATCCCCTTTCTCCCAAATCATACTCTTATTATTCTTCCCAGCAATCACGAATTTGAATTCAACTGGTTGATCCCCTTTCAACTCCACCACACATACCCATCCATTTTCCGTCCAATTCATCTTCAAATTCTTCTTCCATGATCCCAACTCCTTCGTCGAACCTAATATCGCGACGTGCTCTCCAAACTGGACTTGATGATCCAATCGAACACAGAGCCGCACCTTTCCTCGTCCAGGTCTCGGTGTCATCTCTTTCTTCTCTTCCCTTGTGCTGCCAAATTTGTTAAACCTCTTGTATTCAGCAGATTTTCACTCACAAATAAACATCAAAATGAAGAAAGGAATGGAATACTGGAATACCTGTCTTCGACGGAAGAAACACGACAAAGGATCCGACAAGAGTGTCTTCTAAGAGAAGTGGACTTGTCCAGAAATGATAAATCGTCAAGAGGGAGTGAGAATCTTCCCTTGTGAACGGAGACAGTGGACAACCTGTTCCGCCATTGGTGAAGGGGTTGCCATTGGAACTGATGGTTGTCTTTGCAAATAGAGCAGTGGAATAGACGGAGAGAAGCCATTATTTTCGTTAATTACTGCAAAAGAGAGTGTGAAATTTAAGCTCAGAAGATTAAAAATCCCCGAGTAAGAAGAACATCTAAGAATATCTGCTTGCTTCGATCCGAAATCAGGTCTTAGAAGTTCTGAGGAGGCAGTGAAGACGAAGCGTCAACTTTTTAGATTTTTCATGGGGATATGAGTTGCATGTCCTTCTCTCGCCACGTGGACATGAGACCAGAGGCATTAGAGACGAGTTTCTGCCAACCAGTTAGTTCACGGTCTTTGTACGGGATTTCATCACCGTTCATATTTTACATTATATGTTCTCTCACCTTCGAAATGTGGAACCCATTAAACATGAAACATACATATACCAGTGCAGACGGAACGACTCTCTGCAATACCTTCGTTATTCGAACGCCCGTCCACTCGTATAGAGAATAACGACCCAAAGAAGCAAGTCCCTAGTCGCTTTCAATGTGGGCCCAACCCTTGTTTTAATGATCATCTACATCTCTCAAGTTACGTGTCAAGATTCCAGGCGTGACATGCAGTTGATTCCCATATGATGGCAACCTTTCAAGATACCGCATCCGTCAATTTTCTTTCATGATCTCACATACCTTCTTACCCAAAAAAAAAAAAAATCTCACATACTTTAGATTCGATTTTTCATCTAAATTGGTTCATTGGTCTTGCAGCATCCACAGTTTCATATACATTACTAATTAATGATGCTAAGCGGGACCAATTTATTCCTTTAAAGAGAATTTGGCAAAGTGATCCCCTGTCTCCTGTTTTATTTATTATATGTGTTTAAGTGCTTTCCACCATTATTCATCAAGCAAAGTTTCATGGATTAGTTTCTGGTATCAAATTTCATAAAAATGGTATTCTTATTAGTCACTTGCTATTTGCAGATGACTGTCTTATCTTGGCTCATGCAAATCTTGATCAATTGACTTTTCTTAAGAGGTGTCTAGAGAGTTATTGTAAAGCGCCTCAAGGCAAAATATCAGTTTAAAGAAATCTACTTTGACCTTTAACCCTAATACTCCAAACAACATTCGCAGATGGTTCTCAAGAATCATAAAAATCCCATGTGGAAATGGTCCAACAAAATATATATCTTGGCTTTCTTATCGAGTTTGGAGGTTCTAAGAAACATGTTTTCAATAATGTTTTGGAGAATACTACATTAAAGATTAAAAGATGGAAAGCTAACATGCTATCATTTGTAGGCAAAGAAGTTTTGGTCAAAACTGTAGCTCTTCCCACTATTAATTACGTTGCATCCCATTTCAAGCTTCCAGTGTCTATTCATAGAGCCATCAGACAAAATATTCTTTACGTGGAGAAATGATGAGAATCATAAAGGTATTCCATAGGTGTCATGGAGGAGGCTCTCTAAATCTAAAGAAGAGGGTGGTTTGGGTCTAAGAGACCCAGTTCTTCACAACAAAGCATTGTTAGCTAAAGTGGCTTGGAGGCTCCTAAAAAATTCGATCACCATGGGCAATGGTAATGAAATCCCGTTATTATCTTGTAGGAATTTTTTTGAAGGCTAAGTTGGGAAGCTGCCCATCCTGGGCATGGAGAAGTATTATGGAAGGGATAGATGTTCCTGAGAAAGGATTAATATAACATGTTGAGAAAGGAGAGTGTATTAGCATTTGGAACGATGCCTGGGTCCCTTCTTTGCCAAACTTCAAAATTACTATTGTTAAGGATCCAAGAGTGGACATTTTCTTGGTTAGTGATTTAATTGAGGCAAGTACCAGAAGTTGGAAGAAATAGTTAATCATAAAAAATTTTACTCCTCCAAAGGCGGATGCAATCCTTAGTATTCATTTGAGCCTATTCCCTAAGGAAGACCGGATCTTGTGGGGGAAAACAAAAAATGGAGAGTTCTCTGTTCGATCTACTTATCACCTCCTAAAGAATGAGGATGATGAAGCATTTAAACGTCTCCCTTCATCCTCGCGATGTCACAAATTGGAATTGATTGATAAATCCAGTTGGAAGCTGATATGGAATGCTAAAACTTTACCTAAGATCAGATCGTTCCTTTGGAGAATGTGCGCCCAGGGACTTGCTGTAAGAATTTGTCTACCAAAAACATTAATATTATCTCATCTTGTAAGTTTTGTGGATCAGAGCAGGAATCGACTGAACATTTCATTTTTCTTTGTCCTTTTCGCCCTTGCGAAGTGGTTTGGATCTCCTCTAGCTTATTTAATTCCTGCTGATAATGTTTTGTCTCTTTCTCAATGGCTCCAACAATGGAGACAAATGGTTAAAGATAGGAAGAAGGAAGGCCGGTCTTCTTTTTCCCTTGCGACATTCATTTGTTGGCATATTTGGCTGGCGAGAAATGATTCTCATTTTAATAGAAGAAATTGGACTCCTGAACAGGTTATATCCCATGTTGTTGCTGCGTTTCATGATTTTGCTGTTCATTTTATGGATAGACCTTCGGAGATTGAGGATAATACCCAGGCGGCTTCTGTTCGTTCAGCTCTCTCTAACATATCTCCTATGTTTATCATCAATACAGATGCAAGTATTCAACCAGGTTCGTCTATTGGGGGTCTTGGCTACTATTGTATTCCAACAAATGAGTCAATATGCAAAGCTGTTTCGGCTCCATGTTCTTTTAAGGAGAGTATTGAAGGAGAGGCGTTGGGGATTCGATATGCGATGATGGATGCGATCTCTGAAAGCTGGAGGAGTCTGGAAATCAGATTTGACTGTAAGCAGTTAATTGATATTCTCAACCAGAAGGTTAGGAACTGTCCAAGATCAATCATAGCCATTGTTGAAGATATTTTAAACTTCTTTTCTTCTTTTTCAGTATGTTATTTCACCTTCATTCCCAAGAGTCAGAATGGCATGGCCCATATCCTGGCAAGGAAGGCCCTCATCGTTTCTGATTCAATTGTGTGGTCTGTCTTTGAATCTTCAAGATTTGTGTTGTACTAAAAACTTGAACGTTTCTCAGTTGTTTGATCAATAGATTTGCTTTTCATCAAAAATTACATGATAAAAAAAATTGATTTCAAGCTAAGATGGGATATGGGTGTTGTTGTTCTTAGAAAAGGAAGGCCCCAAACAGAACGTAACTCAAAACAAAAATTACAATAACCCACAAGGCCTAGCCACCTGAGATCTAAGCCTTACAACACAACCAGAAAAGGCCACCCCGGACCGCTAAAGCAAGACCCAGACCCAACCTATAACAAACCATAACAAATCAGACCAAACTCTACAAGCCAACAACCAAAGTAGGACGATCAGAACCCTAGCCTCCAAGATCCTTATTGGCCATCCATTCCCATTCTGGGGCTTCCTCATCTGAGGATTGCCATTGGGTAAGACTTTTGGATTTAGATATTAGGATTCCTCACAGCTGGCATTATCATCCTCATCAGATCTGATGGGGGCTAGCAAGGTTGCCAAAGGGGTGGCATTCAAGGGACTTTTCAATTGGTCACCTTGAATTATTATCCTAGCTCCCTCGTAAAGAACATCAGTGCTGTACTCTAAGTAATCTCGTACAGGATTGCCCTTTCTTCCATTGGCTACCAGTGTCAAAGGCTCTGTAGAGGAAGCTTTTTTATGACCACGGTAGTTGTGCCGACAGGAGACTGATGGGCATAAGGAAATGGCTGGAGAAGGAATACTGATCAATGGAGGAGGCTCCACTGTCAGACCAGCACTCCATTAACTCGGTCTAATCTGGTTGATGTGTCATAATAGGTCTTCCCATCATAACCTGGTTGGACGAACCAACCAGATGATAGACCACAAAAGCCAGGTATGTAAATTATCCATTCGAGGCTTGTTCGGTAGGACAAAGTCATTTGTCTGGTCTGTATATTGGGTGACCGGTCAAGTGAGCGGTCAATCCCAGTTTAGAGTCCGAGCTTAGGAAAGTTTCCTAGTTAGAGTGGGTTTACTCTCTTAATTGGGAGTGAACTCTAATAGAAGGTTACCCTCTATAAAAAGAATGAACCTCTACCTTCTTTTACTCTTTTGATCATTCACAAACCCTAAATCTGAGAGAGAGTTGAGAAGAAGGCTTGGAGGAGAAGAGGGTTCTGGAGAAGGAAGAAGAGGAAGAACTCACCGTCGATTTTCAACAATCTTCTTCGAGGAACCAACGGTAAGTCCTTTCATTACTGTAAATAAGTTAGGGAGTGTGTGAGGTTGGATTCACAGCTGTTAGAGGCAGTGATCTGATTTCACTATCAATAGGGTTGTAGATTTAGGGTTATGGGGTTATGTGTTCTTCAAACCCTAATGGTAAGGTATTCTTGACCTTAGAACAGTGTAGGACGACCATAAAGGAGGTCAAGGAATTTTTCTGAAAAGGAATCAGGCTGGAAGGCAACCTGGAGATTGCTCTGTAGGTTGTCCGGTCTAGGTTGTCTAAAAGCACCTAGACAGGGACTGGACAAACAACTAGATGCTCTCGGGAAGCATCTCAGGAGGTCTATTGTCTGGTCGCACCTTATATAGTGCCAGACAGTCGATCGGACAATGTCTAGAAGGCTAAAATGCCAGATCAGACAGTCAGTTTGAACTCTGGATTTTTCGACGTAATGTAACCTAACTTAATTCTATTTAATTCTAGGACTTGAACGTAACTCAAGCTACTTCCAAGGTCTGGAAGAGATTCAACAACACTCAACAGGTGAGGGATAAGACCCAAACTTAATTGGATTAATAAGAAATCACCCCATCTATTGTATGTTGTTGTATGCTTATTTGGGCATCTCACATGTCATCCAATATTTACTATATATCCTGTTCATGTATATTTAATTATTTCTATTGTGATGATGATGAGGATAAGCATGTGTTTGTGTGTGGTCAGTGTGAGACCTACATGCAAATTTCGGGGATGAAATTTCTTTTAAGGTTGGGAGAGTTGTAAAACCCGCACTCCATGAACCCGATCTAAATCTTTAATTCATGTTGTACAGGTCTTCCAATCATCACCGGGCTAGACGAGACGAGCGGATGACAACCAGGTACGAAAATGGATCAAATTATGATAAAATTCTATACCGGTCTATGGTATTAGTCAACCGGTATGCGCGGGCAGACTAGTTAGATCCCAAAATGGATCTCTGTGGGTCCTGCTTGCCAAATCTCGAGCCTAGAGACTTTCCTAATGTAAGGAAACTTCTTAAACCCCAACCTAGTCTATGGACCCTTAAACCTCCTTATAACTCTTTGATTGTTTCTCACAAACCCTAGAAAGGAGAAAGGGATCGAAGAAGGAGAATGAGCTAAGAAAGGTGGGAGAGGAGCCGCCGTTGGACGAAGAACACCATAGTTGCGAACCAACTGTAAGTGCTTGAACTTCTCTCTAAGTTAAGCATTATAGATGATTAATCATGAATTGATCAATACCATGCAAGGCGTGGTATTGATCTAAAACCCTTAAATGGCCTTCAAACCCTAATACAGTCGATAAACCCTAGATTCGCATTCTAGGCTAAGGATCATTGAAACTAGGACCTAAATGAAACATGAAACAACTCTAACTCATTGCTTAGGCCTAAAATGCATAAAAGAAACCCTAGAACCAATAATGGGTGACCGATGGAAGGCGAACACCAAGATTGGTGGTCTTCCGTAGGCATACCGGTCGACCATACCGGTCGCACCATATGCGACCGGTACCTCTCGGGAGCTGATCTGTGAGGGACCGGTCGCACCTTTCTCTACAGTGCAGCGATTGGTACCTGCAATCAGTATGCACTATGAGGGGTATATTTTGATCCAGTTGGTTTTCCAACCAACATAAACCCTAAGAAACTAATTATAATTCAACCCTAACATCGCGTAGGACCTTGTGATAGCGAGTTTGGACTTTGTGACGCGGAGCAAGCTAGCAATCAAGCGTCAGGTAAGGAAATCAGCCCTAAACCTTAATAACTTAATAATAGTAAAACATTGTTAATAATTATGATTCCGTGGAATGGTGTTTGTGCATACTCACATGTCATCTTTACTTTCAGTTATTATATTGTTCATGCATACTCGTTATGCTAGGATGTGATTGTTAGGCATGTGATTATTTTTGTTGGTGTGTGGAATTGAAAAGGCCTGGGGTCTGGGATCATTCCTCACATTAGCACCTTTTTGTATCGCATTTGTCTTAGCATGCTTGGTGTGGATAGGGTATCAGGGGGAGGAAGTGGCACTGTGGTCTCCGGCCTGGCCACTAGACTCGAGCCCTATCTCTATGCCGTAGGGAGCTATGCTGGGATAGGGCCTACTGTGATGACATATAAGATTGGTTAGTTGCGAGCCCAGTTTGCAAGCCCTTGCCAATAGGGGCTTATGTGTTGATATGGGTAGGGCATTAGGGGAAGTGTTGACGGTGTGTGATCCGGACACTTTAGTTTTATCTCTATTCCATGGTGGGTGCATGTGAGACGACAATGGTGTTTGATCCATTAGGTGGATTCACACACTCGTGTATAGAGGTGCCGTGGCCGCCAATCCTTTCTATAGCACATTGCAAACTTAAAACCAGACCATAATGTGAATGTTATTCATGCATGTTGTTTGTTGCATTGTTTGATTTTCTTACTGAGCTAAGTTGTGAGCTCACCCTTGTGTATACACTATTTTTAGATGTTATTACAGGTTATACTGTGTAGGACTACGTAGATGCTCCAGTATATGGAAGAATTGCTGCCCTGGAAGTGCAAGCAGGGGAGAACGAGTATGACGCTTCATGCAAGGTCCCTTACTGCGTGTACCTCTAGAATGGTTTTAATTTTTATTTATTTCAGTTGGATTTTATAAACAGTGTAAGGATATTTATTTATGTTTTGGTAATTGAATAATTGGATAACTTATTTAATTTATCAATAGAGTACTCAGTTCATTTAATTTAAAACTTCCACTGTATTTATTTATATTCTGATAGTGGTTATGTGCAATGGTTTGTGTTAGTGGACACAATCTTATTGAGATCTTGGTGTGAACTGTTGGTTCAGTAACGGTTTACTCACACTTCTGGTTTAATCGGAATTGGGGTGTGACAACTTGGTATCAGAGCTCTTAGGCTCTGTCCAACAGACCATACATGCAGTTAATTGAGTCAATGAACTGAGATAGGAAAAAATTGAAAGCCTTAATAAAAATTGTTGATTTTGCCCGCTATTACCCCGAATGCACATTTTTGGGGGTTAAGCCTTAAATATCATCTACATACACCTCTACCCTTAAGTAGCCATTCTTTGATAAGTTGCCCCAGCATTCTTTAACCCAAATGGCATCACAGTGTAATAGTAGGTGCCCTAGTCTGTTATGAAGGCGGTTTTCTCCTTGTCTTCAGGTGCCATCTTTATCTGATTGTACCTTAAGACTCCATCCATGAAGGACAAAAGAGCATGACTTGCAGTGTTATCCACTAGGACGTCTATCTTTGGTAATGGAAAGTCATCTTTGGGGCTGGCATTATTCAGGTTTCTGTAGTCAATGTACACCCTCAGTCTTCCATCCTTTTTAGGTACGATGACCACATTTGCTAACCACTCTGGGTACTTCGTGACCTCCAGGAATCCTGCGTTGAATTGCTTCATGATATCTTCTTTAACCTTAAGGGTCCATTCAGGCCTTAACCGTCTCAGCTTCTGCTTACATGGCCTTGCATCTGAGACCAAAGGTAACTTATGTTGTACAACTTTAGGGTCTATGCCAGGCATATCTTCATAGGACCAGGCAAACACTTCTTGGAACTCCATCAGTAATTCCGTCATTTGTTTGGTTTCTTCTTCCGTCAAGGTAGCACCGATCTTTATTTCTCGAGGTTGCTCTGCTGAACCGAAGCTAATTATCTTGAAGTCTTCGCCAACAAGTTGAGCCTTCTTCTCCTCCGAGGCTTGGATGGATTGTAATATTTCAGAAAATGGTTCATCATTCTCATCATTTTCAAAGTTAGAGTTAGAAGGAGAAGGAAAGGAAGAAGTAGACGTGGAGTAATTCAAAATATCATCTTTATTCATATTCAAAAGCGGAGGTACAGAGGAAATGGTTCCAAGTGGATCGAACTCAAAATTTGAAAAGGACTCAATCTTATCTAAAGACCTAAGTACCCTAGGCTCAGACATACAAAATTATCATGACAACTCCAATTGGGGATTATTCTGTTGATGGGTAGGGTGAATTGTTGTACGTCGGGACTCTTATTTGGTCTTCACCAGTGAGCGTGATCACTTGATCGTCCTCGAACAGTTTGCTGAGTTGATTACTTTTGTCTCGGATTTCTGCTCCTTGCTTTGCTCTTGGATCTTGACTTGCTCGAGCTCTTCCCAATCAAGAGTACAATCATGGAATATTTTAAACCTGGGTACTTGCTTTTGAAGGTGAGTACTAAACCAAGGTTCTGAAAATCCACAATAGATGTTGTTCTCTCCTTCTTTGACAAAATACCCATTGAGGGTCTTCGAAAACTGGATATCCTACACATTGTAAAACCCCTCAGATATTGCTTGATAGACTGCTTCATCCGTCCTTTGAGGTCGCCAGTCCCCACTAGCTCTGTCTGATGCTCTTATTCTACTGCTACCATACTGACTACTATACTTGTATTTCATCCTCTCGAGCTTCCGAAATCCTTCGTCAGCTCTCCTCTGCTTTTGCTTGATTACTTTTAGATCCCCTTCGGTGGGGGTATACCCTAGTCCAAATCTATACTCATTGACCAATAGAGATAAGAAAGTGACATCACCATGTTGGTGGGAACCAAGGCCCATACCTAGAAAGTAGAGCATGTTAAGTAATTGACGAAATGAAAAGGGCAGATGCATACCTATAGAATGTAAGACCCATACCAAACTAACCGGTCTTATACCACCTTGTACCAGGTCTACCTTTTATGGTTGAGTCACATGGGCCAAGTGCGTGAATGAAATCACAAGACCATGTATGAAATTGACCCAAAAACAGTAAAATGGAGGGTAGGGTCGCAAGCCTAAACAGGTAGGGTCGACCCCACCTCAACTAGATCCAACCCATGGTTTTTAGGTCCTAGGGTCGGATGACTTGAGACCCTAGGGTTGACGGACTCTGCGACCCTAGCATCGACCCTAGGCAAACTGACAGAAACCGAAAATTAGGAAACTTTCCTAATTCAAAGGGAACCTTTCCTAAACTCATTTGGATGGATTTTGGGAGGTTTTCCTATATAAATAGGACGTCCCTTAGCCTCTTTCACTCCTTTTGAAACCCTAATTGATAGTGAGAGAAAGAGAAGAGAAGGAGGAGAAGAAGAAGAGAAGGAGAATTTGAGAAGACAACTAAAGAGAAGGAATTCAGAGAAATCTCTGAACCTCAGCAACCCTAAGGTATAGATACATTCTCCATGAACTATGTAAGACCCTAAGAATAGTTTATGAAAAAGTTAGGGTTGGGAGAAACCCAAATCAACTACCCATGGATGAGTTTCGAAGGAATCCATGAGGGTAATCATCATAGGCGATGGAAAGTGTGTAAAAACATAGCTATGAGCCATAGAACATTCTTAGGATGGACCTACAAGACTATAGGATCGACCCCATGCTCTCGGGAAGTCCAGGGGGGCTATGGTCGCAAATAGGGTCAATGGGTAGCCGACCCTATGACCGACCCTATACCCTGGGGTCTCAGAAATCTGCGACCCATCCTGCGACCCATCCTATGACCCTAGCTTTACAGCAAGCTTAAAACTGTTGGAATTAATTCTAATTAAAATTTATCGACTTGTTAGGTTTTCCTAGTGATATAAAGGTGATTCTTAAAGCTTAAAAAAGGATCTACACTCAAGCAAATGTGAGGGAACAAGACCTAAACTAATTGGTTAATAATAAACTATTATCGTTTATTGAGTCCAATGCCATGTATGATTTTATGATTGTATGATTGTAATGTGCATTCAACATGTCATCTTCTATTCCTACTATTATTGTTCATGCATATTTAATTTTGTATGTTTATAACATGATGATGATGGTGATGTTAGGAATAGGCATGTGAATGTTTGTGTGTGGTTAGTGTATTTGATGCGATTAGGGCATCAGGGGGAGGACGTGATATCGAGGTGTGTCCTGGTCACCAGACTCTAGCTCTATCTCTACTTAAGTCTTGTCCACTAACATCGTCGTATCGCCATTACCTTAGCAGAACTAATACATCGTAGGGCATCAGTGTAAGACCCGTATCGAACTAACCCGGTATTACCACCTTGAACCAGCTCTACCCATCATGGGGGAACCAAACGGATCAAGTGCGTGAAGGAGATCACGATCCCAGGTATTAAACTGACCTAAAAACACCAAAAATAGGGGGAGGGTCGCATACCCAGCAATGGAGGGTCGGAACCCCCCCAGTATAAAAGTCAGACCCTAGTTTTATACCAGGGGTCAGATATTTTAAGAACCAGGGGTCGACGGGATCTCCGACCCCCCCCCCCCATCGACCCCCGGTAATTGGTAAAAACAGCACGAACCGAAAATTAGGAAACATTCCTAATTTCAATGGATTCCCTCCTAATCTCAATGAGACTTATTTTGGGAGTTTCTACTCTATAAATAGGACGTCCCTAAGTCACTTTCACTCCTTTTAGAACCCTAATTAGATTGAGAGAAAGAGAAGAGAAGGAGAAGAGAAAGAGAAGAGAAGGAAAGTGGAGAAGAAGATTAAGGAGAAGGCTTCAGAGAAACAAGCCTAATTCTCAAGTATGGATACTATCCCCATGAAATTCTACAGACCTTAGGATAGATAGAGAAGAGGGAATGATCTAGGAGAAACCCAAATCATCCACCCATGGTTAGGTTTTCATGGAAAACCATGGGGAAAATCATGAAAGCCATCTAGGTGAATGAACCACGGTTCTAGGCCATTGAACATGTGTGGAATGGATTGTAGAAGCAAGCCATAGGACCCCAAACACGAAGAATGGACTGTAGGATGAAAAATTGACTAAACCCACAGGGGGTCGATGGCCAATCGACCCTACCAGACCCTGATCATCGACCCCCAGTGTTCGGGAAGTCCAGAATAGGGGTGGTCGCACCCAGGGTCGATGAAATCTCCGACCCTAGCATCGACCCCCAGTTAAAAACATGCTTTTTAAAATCAGAATTAATTCTAATTAAATTCTATCGACTTGGTTAAGTCTTCTAGTGGTATATTATTGATATATAGTTGATTCTTAAAGCTTGAAAGAGGATCTACGATCAAGTAAAGGTGAGGGAACAAGACCTAAACTAATTGGTTAATAATAAACTATTTTTATTCTTGAGTCCAATGCCATGAATGATTTATGCGTATATGATTGTTATGTGCATACAACATATCCAATATTTCTATTATTACTGTTCATACATATTTATCTATTGTTTATGATAATGATGATGATG
Organism: Protea cynaroides; assembly: GCA_028583415.1. NCBI lineage: Eukaryota > Viridiplantae > Streptophyta > Magnoliopsida > Proteales > Proteaceae > Protea > Protea cynaroides. The sequence continues at coordinate 21,024,413 of CM053270.1, forward strand.
ATGATGATGATAGGAATATGCATGTGGATGTATGTGTGTGGTTGGTGTGCTTGATGCGAGCGAGTATCAGAGGGAGGTGTCAGAGGCGGGGCCTCAGCACTCTAGCTCTATCTCTAACTCAAGTCTTGTCCACTGACATCGTCGTATCGTCATTACCTTAGTAGAACTATTACATCATAGGGTATGAGGGGAGGTGGTCTCGGACCGTGTAATCTCTGACTCTGTCGGGGGGCCTTAGCCCTATCTCTATGGACGTATTGAGGGATGCTGGGGTGAGGCCTTGGATATACTGATTGACATTAGGATTGGTTAGTTGCGAGCCTAGTTTGTGAGCCCTCGCCAGAAGGGGCTTACGTGTTGGTATGGGCAACGGGTACAATAATAAACGTGACCTTTGTGTGTATACTGTCCATGGTTGGGTGCATGTGAGTCGGCAATAAATGTTATCTTTGGGCGGCTTCACACACTTGTGTATAGAGGTGCGGCGTCAATAAACGTGATCTTTGGCCACCTATCCTTTCTATAGCACATTGCAAACTTATTTACCAGACCAAAGATATGAATTGTATGCATGCATATGTTTGTTGCATTGTTTTGTTTGCTCACTGAGCCATGATGTGTGCTCACCCTCTCGATGTCACACCCCAATTCCGCACTATTCAGAATGGTGTGATGAACCGCTAACAAACCAACGGTTCAACCAGGATCTCAAGTAGGTTGTATCCGTGTTATCTAAACTCCATACATCCACATTCATAATCAGAGTAAATATATAATAGCGAAAGTCTTATAGTAAAATGAACTAAGAATCTACTATGATATTAATATTTAAATAGCAAATTATTCTGTATCAACTGAGACATAAATAAATATCAAATACATGTCCATAATAAATCCAAGTAAAGAAAACTAAGAAAATATCTAATCAAATACACATGAGTTGCACTCGCAAGAGGAGTCATGTGTATCCACTTCAGCTTCAACTTCCATCGCCGCTAAGTTTCCGTACGCTGGAGCATCTACATAATCTTCAACGGTATAACCTGCATCATCAACTAAAAATATTCGACGTCGAGGGGTGAGCACACATCATGGCTCAGTGGGCAAACAAAACAATGCAACAGTACATATGCATGCAATCAATTCATATCTTTGATCAGGTTTATAGTTTGCAATGCGCAATAGAAAGGTTGGGTGGTCAAAGGTTAACGTTTATTGACCCGCCTCTATACACAGGGTGTGGAAGTCCGCCCCAAAGGTTAAAGTTTATTGTCGTCCCCATCCACCCTAATCATGAACATTATACAACAAAGGTTAATGTTTATTGCTGTATAGTGCCATACCAACACGTAAGCCCCTACTGGCGAGGGATTGCAAACTGGACTCGCAACTAACCAATCCTAATGCCAAACAGTGTATCCAAGGCCTCACCCCAGCATCCTTCAGAATGTCCATAGAGATAGAGCTAAGGCCCCCCGGTAGAGTCAGAGACTACAAGGACCGAGACCACCTTCCCTGATACTCTACGACATAATAGTTCTATTAAAGTAATGGCAATACGACGATGCCAATGCACAAGACTTGAGTTAGAGATAGAGCTAAATTGCTGAGACCCGTCAAAGGTTAACGTTTATTGACGTTCTCATCACACCTCCCCTGATACTCGCTCGCATCAAGTACACCAACCGCACACATACAATCACATGCTTATTTCTATCATCATCATCATCATCATGTTATAAACAATAAATTAAATATGCATGAACATGTAATAGAAATATTGGATGACATGTTGTATGCACATTACAAACATAGTTGCATAGAATCAAGCATAGCATTGGACTCAAGAAAAGAGAAAACAGTTTGTTATTAACCAATTAGTTTAGAGTTCCGTTTCCTCACCTTAGCTTGCTAATAGATACTCTTCCAAGCTTTAGAATCACCTTTATAATGTTATTATATTGCTAGAAGACCTAATAAAGTCGATAAAATTTAATTAGAATTTATTCTAATTTTTAAAACCATTCTGTTAACTGAGGGTCGGAGGTAGGGTCGGAGTCATGATCGACCCTGGGTGCGACCCTCCCCAAATTTGGACTTCCAGAACCCTGAGGGTTGATACTCAGGATCACATAGGGTCGGATGGTCATCGACCCTCTGTGCGACCCTCGGTGGTTTTTGGTCAATTTTCCTCCTTTTTGTCCATTCTTCGTGTTTGGGGTCCTATGACTTGCTCCTACAGTCCATTCAACATTCATTCCATGGTCTAGAATCATGAATCATCCACCTATATAGCTTTCATGTATCCTCCCATGGTTTTTCATGAAAACCTAACCATGGGTTGATGGTTTGGGTTTCTCCAATCACACTCTCATCATTATCTAACCTAAGGCCTGTAGAAACTCATGGAATTAGTATCCATACCTGAGAAGAATACTCCTTCTCTGCAACTCTTCTCCTTTTTGCTTACTTCTTTTCCTTGTTTCTCTTCTTCTTCTTTTCCTTCTCTTCTCTTTCTCTCAATTCAATTAGAGTTGTAAAAGGAGTGAAAGAGGCTTAGGGACGTCCTTTAAATTGAGTAGAAACATTATAAAATAAGTCCCTTTGAGATTAGGAAAGAATCCTAATCAAAATTATGGAAATTTCCTAATTTCAGTTTCGACGGAAACTGAGGGTCGATGATCCCGTTGACCCTAGGTTTCCTAAAGTGTCCGACCCTCCCTGTAAAACAGAGGGTCTGACTTTCTGTCTTGGGGGGGGGTCCGACCCTCCCTTGCTGGGTATGCGACCCTCCCCCTAATTTAAGTGTTTTTGGGTCGATTTGATACCTGGGATCACAATCTCCTTCACGCCCTTGGTCCATTTGACTCAACCATGATGGGTAAACCTGGTTCAAGGTGATAAGACCGGGTTAGTTTGATACGGGTCTTACAACTCCCCCCTACTTATAAAAAATTTTGTCCTCGAAATTGTACGTACCTTCTAAATCAAATAAGTGAGGGTATTGCTTTCGCATATCATTTTCTTCTTCCCATGTAATTTCTTCCATGTCTCTACTTTTCCAGGTGACCTTAACATAATAGATATCTCGGTTGTGTAGTCGTTGAACCTTTCGGCTGGTGATTTCAGTTGGTGTTACTTCGAATGTCAAATCATCAGTCAAATCCGGTAAACCTACTGTCAAAACGTGCGTTGGATCCTTGACATACTTCTTCAATAGGGAAATAGAAATACGTCATGCACACTTGACATAGATGGTGGTAGTGCTAACTGAAAAGCCACTTTCCCACGCTTAGCTAAAATCTCATACGGCCCGACATATCTTGGACTTAGTTTCCCTTTCTGTCCGAACCTTTTCAATCCTCGCATAGGCGATACCTTCAAAAATACTTTATCACCTATAGTGAACTCCAGATCTCTGCGTCAAGTATCTGCATATTGCTTCTGACGGTTCTGAGCTGTTCTCACTCTTTCCTTGATAATGTCGACCACTCGACAAGTTTCTTCAACAAATTCTGGTCCAACAATACTACGTTCTCCCACTTCATTCCAAAATAAAGGAGTTCGACACTTCCTGCCATACAGTGCTTCATAGGGTGACATCTATATAGTAGCCTGATAGCTATTGTTATAAGCGAACTCAATCAATGGTAATCTTTCATCCCATGATCCCTTGAAGTCAATTACACATGCTCGTAGCATATCTTCTAAAATCTAGATTGTATGCTCTGACTGTCCATTTGTATGTGGGTGGAATGCTTGCAATCCCTCCCAAAACTTGGAAGTAAATCATGGATCTCTATCGGACACAATGCTCTCTGGTACACCGTGTAGCCGAACAATATTATCCATATACAGCTTTGCTAACCTTTCCAGGGTATACTGCGGTCGTATCGGTATGAAGCGAGCTGTTTTAGTCAGACGGTCAACAATCACCCAAACTGCGTCAACTACTCGAGGAGTCAGTGGTAACCCCGTGACGAAGTCCATAGTGATGTAGTCCCATTTCAATGCTGGTTCCGGTAACGGCTGTAACAGTCCTGCGGGTCTTTTTCGTTCAGCCTTTACCTTCTGACAATTTAGGCATTGAGACACGAACTTAGCTACATCTGCTTTCATTTCTCTCCACCAATATAGTTTCTTTAGATCATGATACATTTTTGTACTTCCAGGATGTATCGAATAGATGGTGGTATGGGCTTCTTTCATCAGTCGGTGTTTAATGTCCACACTTTCTGTTTCGGGTACACATATTCTTCCTTTGTACTTTAGTACCTTTTCTTCATCCAAGGTGAACTCAGGGTTAGTCCTACCTTTCTCGATATCTTCTTGTACTGTTCTCAGATAAGGATATGATTTGATAGCTGTCTTCACTTCATCCATTATATCCGGTATAATTTTAAATGCTGCGAACATATTTGAAAACCGATGAATAAACCCTTGGTTGGCTGATCCATCCATTGTATCTATCACATATTGCTCATTGCCATGATTGAATATTATTCCGATAGTACATATAGCTGCAGTTGTACTAACCTCCCCTTGAGATTTTATCATCGCCTTTCTGTTCAACGCATCCGCTACTACATTAGCTTTCCCCGGATGATACTGGATATCACAATCATAGTCTTTTAATAGTTCCAGCCATCTTCTTTGCCTCATATTCAACTCCTTCTGATTAAATAAATAAGTAAGACTCTTATGGTCCGACTTAATCTGGAATTTCTCTCCGTACAGGTAATGTCTCCATATCTTGACAGCATGTATTACTGCTGCTAACTCCAAATCATGAGTGGGATAATTTTTCTCATGTATCTTCAGCTGTCTTGAGGCATAAGCAATTACTTGTTCTCCTTGCATAAGCACACATCCTAATCCCAGCCCTGACGCATCAGTGTATAAGGTAAATGGCTGTTCGGGAACGGGAATAGTCAAAATCGGAGCGGATATCAATCTGGTCTTCAATGTTTGGAAGCTCTTCTCACATTTATCCATCCACACAAACTTTTCACCTTTCTTAGTCAAACTGGTGAGAGGTACGATAATCCGGGAATAGTCTTCCACAAATCTCCGATAATAACCAGCGAGACCCAGAAAACTTCTAATTTCTGCAACGCTCTTTGGTGCTTCCCACTTTACAATAGCCTCGATCTTGCTGGGGTCCACTTTGAATCCTTCAGCGGACACTACATGGCCTAGGAAGGCGACTTCACTTAACCAAAACTCACACTTGGTAAATTTGGCATATAACTTCTCTTTTCGTAATCGCTGTAGGGCGACGTTTAGGTTCTTGATATGGGTTTCTTTATCCTTGGAATATACCAATATATCATCAATAAATACAATAACCGACGTATCCAACATATCGTGGAAGACCCGGTTCATAAGTTCCATGAAAGTTGCTGGTGCGTTTGTTAATCCAAAAGACATGACCAAGAATTCATAATGTCCATATCTGGTCCTGAAAGCTGTCTAAGGAATATCACCCTCTTTAATCTTCAATTGATGATAGCCTGACCGAAGATCGATCTTAGAAAGTACTTTTGCTCCTTGCAACTGATCGATCAAGTCATCGATCTGAGGTAGTGGATATCGATTCTTGATTGTCAGTTTATTCAACTCTCGATAGTCGATACATAATCGAACGCTACCATCCTTTTTCTTTACGAATAATACCGGTGCTCCCAATGGTGATATACTGGGTCGAATATAACCCTTGTCCAGCAGTTCCTGTAGTTGCACTTTCAATTCCTTCAGTTCTGTAGGAGCCATTCTATAAGGTGCTTTTGATACTGGTGCGGGCTCCAGGTATAAGATCTATCACAAACTCTGTGGCTCGGTCGGGTGGTAATCCTGGTAGTTCCTCCAAAAATACATCGGGATAGTCCTGCACGACATCAATATCTTCCATTCGTGGTGCTTCCTTGGTTAGGTCGACCACTGATACTAGATACCCGACTGCCCCCTTCTCAAGGCACTTCTTAGCCTTTAGTGCTGATAGTATGAGCTTGCGTTTACGGGGCAGTTTGGTTCCCGCAAAACTAAATTCTGCTCCTTCTTTGTCTTTAAATGTTAGCTTCTTTTTGGCACATAATAGGTTCGTAGAATGCCGAGCTAACCAGTCCATTCCCCAGATGACGTCAAAGTCTGCCATCTCTAGTTGGATCAAGACTGCATCTAAGGTTTTCTCGCCAATGAGAACTGGACATGGTCCATAACCTTTCTCTAATTCCACTTCTAACCCCATCAGTGACCGTACAAGTAGTTTGTAGTCCAATGTTTTGATGGATAATTTCAGCTTCTTTCCGAATGACATAGATATAAAGGAATGAGTAGCTCCTGAATCAAAGAGTACTTTGGCAGGTACGCCATTTATAGGTACGATACCTGTGACCACATCGGGTGATGCGGCAGCATCCTCAGTTGTAACAGCATATACTCGTCCTTGATGTAACTACTTCTTGGGCTTAGGACACTCCCTTGCCATATGTCCTGCTTGGTTGCAGTTATAACATTTCGGACCTTCAGAATTTGGCTTTGGCTGATGTTGAGCTACTGGAGTAGTCTTGGGTGCAGCAGTAAAGCCTTGAGCACGGAAGGGTTTAAATGTCTTGTTGTTCCTCCGTTATAAGCATTTTCGGCTGGCCTTTTTATACCTCTGTTCTGTGTAAAGTAACTCTCCTTCTGGCTCGACTCTATAACTCGAGCAATTTGAACAGCTTCGTTATATACCTTCTTTTCCAAGCCTAGAACATGCTCTCTGATGCTTCCTCTAAGCCCCGTGACAAACCTACGAGTCTTAGTGTCTTCTTCTTGCATACTAAGTGGTGCAAAGAAAAACAGCTCCTCATAACGCTGTTGATATGCATCTACAGACATCTGGCCCTGATATATACTCAGGAACTCCTTCTCCATAGCATCTCTAAAGCTTCGGGGAAAATACTTCTCAAAGAACGCTTCTTTATAAATAGCCCAATTCAATAGGGCGTGCTTGGTCAGTAGATATGACCTGGTAGATTTCCACCAATGATGTGCATCGCCTTTCAGTATGAAGGTGGCACATAACACCTTTTCTTCTTCTGTGATAGTCATCATGAGAAAGTTTCTCTCCATCTCATCGATCCAGTGTGCTGGCCATAACGGATCAGACGGTTTATCGTTAAATTCCTTGGGCTTCATCTTCAAAAATCTCTCAACCAGATGAGAGTGATCCATCTGATTGTGGGGGTATGCCCCAAACATAGGTTGTGGATACTGATAATTAACCTGAGCTGCTTCCGGACTTGGTACTGGAATTTGTGCAGCTGGTGGTTGAGGTGTTTGAGGTGCTGGGTGGTTACCCACCAGTGCTGCACTGGCTTGTCCGGTCTGCATGGGTGTAGCATGTGCGGCCTGAAACATAATCCCCATTGCAACTTGCATTTGAGCCTGTGCGTATTGCATTTGTTGCAGCTGTTGTGCTAGATTCATTACCATGGTTGCTAACTCCGGAGGTGGAGGTGGCAAGTTGGTAGGATTTGCCTGGTCTGGATTTCCTGGGGGTACAACCTGCGAATTTCCCTGGGCGTATATATTTTCTTGGCTAGTTTCCTCCACAGGTGGTGGTGGAACTGCATTTCGGCTTTGCCTGATTACTCTACGCCCAAACATATTTCCTCCTGAGATTGGTGGTGCCTGAAAATCATTAAAATATATGAGACAATCATTTATACTACATGTAGGCACGTTAACCGATGTAAAATTTCAAAATTTTCAGCTCATTCTATGAAAAATACTGTCTTTTCTATGCAGGGTCGATGGTGGGGGTCGATAATATGTCCGACCCTCAGTATCCGACCCTGGGAATGACCTGTTCTTCCCGAGAGCTGAGGGTCAATGTGAGGGTCGATGGGTATCCGACCCTCAGTATCCGACCCTGGTTTTCTGTCAGATTCTCGAGAGCTGAGGGTCGATGATCCTGGTCGAATTGTCCGACCCTCAGACCAAAAATTAGACCTTTAAGATCCGATTCTGGGTTCATTCTCTATTATTTCGCTCCCGTTTCGACTCGTCTCTCACCTCTAAGTTGCTACAGTGCCACTACGCTATTTTGGTCAGTTTGGATTCGTGTTTCGTCGTCCACATCATCCCTACAGGTATGCTTTCTCATTTTTACCTGTTTTTAGGTTTCCATTTCTAGGTTTTTGTCCATTTAACTTGTATTTTTCAAATTAAACTTTTTCCAACCGTAAAAATTTGATTTTTATTGGGGGCTTTTGTTATTGGTGTCTCGAGGAACGAAAGCCCTCAAAATTTTTTGAGTTTCATCGGTTGGTTATCGAGAAACTTGGATTTTTACTCTTTTTGCCCTAATTTGTCGAAATTTTCTATTTCTCACAATTTCTTCAAATTAGACTTCATTAGCTAGAATTTCCTACTGTCTGAGTGTTGTAGAATATGTTGGAACCTACGTAAGTCCTCCTGCCCACGTGTATGGGTGACAAGTGAGGCTTTTGGCCAACTTACGTCGTTAAAATATCAAATTTCGGATTTTTTTATCCTATTAACTCATTATCTATTTTTCTTTCCTATTTGGCAGATACCATGGCTCGTACCAAGGTACCCAGAGTTCGTGATCCACTTTGCTTCCGCTCCAACGAAGCTGAGGCACAGTATTCCCACTACGCTCGTAAGAAAGTAGAGGGTGGTCGTATGGTGAACTTGGCTGAGTTAGCCTTGTTCAACGTGGAGAGGGCCTTTGGTGATATGGGGTGGCTCCCTGTCATCACCTACGACGCTTGCACATGCCCAGATTTTGTGCGGCAGTTTTATTGTGATCTCCAGGTGGTGGGGGATTACAATGATGTGGATAGAGGTCACGAGCTACGCATCACAAGCTATGTCAAGGGGGTGAACATTTCATTCGATTATCGGCAACTGGCCGACCTACTGGGCATTCCCTATGATGGCCCCATGGTTTACTGTGCTCCTGGAGAGCCCCAGTTCGTTTCCACAGAGATGAGGGTTGAGATTGATAGTCAGCTACTACGACCTGATCGCTGGCAGATGAGAGCTTGATATATGCGTCCAGCTCCACGGGTCTTTTGCAAGATTATCCAGCATAATCTGATTCCACAGAGTGGCCATTACGAGAGGGTTTCTCAGCTGACCCAGTATCTTCTGTACAACATTTGCACTAGACAACCCGTCTGCCTTCCTTACATCATCATGCGGACTATGATCAGTGCCACATTGCCCAGTCATAGGGGTAATCTACCCTATGGACGTATGATCACCGTTCTGCTTACCCGCCTGGGTGTTGATTTAGTGGATGAGAAGATTCAGGAGAAAACCTTCTCGTCGCCTCTAGATTGGGAGGCTATCTGCAAGATGGGTATGCGGGATGTCCAAGTGAGTGACGAAGAGAAGAACGAGATGGTGCGCCCTCACACTCCCATAGAGATTGCTGACGCTGAGGTAACTGCTGCCGCTGCTAGAGTTCATGAGGATCCTGCCGTTGACGATGACCGCATGTATATGGATGTCGACTCGATACCACAGCCTTCACCCACGCATGCGGCTGGAGCTGGTACTTCCTCTGCGGCGGGTCCTGCACCTGAGACTGGTCCTTCTCATGCGGCTGGTCCTTCACGCCCACCTTCTGAAATGATGGAGATGTTGCATGAGATCAGAGAGGCTCAACGCAGATCTAATCTGAGGATGGAGGAGCTTCTAGACGCCCAGCGCCGGACTGATCAGCGGGTGGCTGATCTCACAGCTAGTCTTCAGGTGACTCAGACTCAGGTGGCCTGGTTGACTAGAGTCTATGCCGAGGACTCTGACAGAGATCGTGAGGCACCGCCTCCTCCTTCACCTCCAGCTTCTTGATTGTATTTATTTTCTTTGTACTACAGAGTAACTGTCCGGGTTGTGGACTGTACTCTGCTTTAGTTTAGTTATGTATATACGTTTGTTGCTCTCTCCTTGTATGTAAAATTGTTTCCCCTTTAATAGATGCCTTATTCTCTTTTTAAATTTGGTCTCAACCATCACTTGTGCTTATAGTGTGTTAATATTACTATTTTTACTTTTATCCTATCTCAGTTCACAATTGTCTTGAATGTATGCTAGTTCAGCGGACAGGGCCTGAGATGCTCTGATACCAAGTTGTCACACCCCAATTCTGCACTATTCAGAATGGTGTGATGAACTGCTAACAAACCAACGGTTCAACCAGGATCTCAAGTAGGCTGTATCTGTGTTATCTAAACTCCATACATCCACATTCATAATCAGAGTAAATATATAATAGTGGAAGTCTTATAGTAAAATGAACTGAGAATCTACTGTGATATTAATATTTAAATAGCAAATTATTCTGTATCAACTGAGACATAAATAAATATCAAATACATGTCCATAATAAATCCAAGTAAGGAAAACTAAGAAAATATCTAATCAAATACACATGAGTTGCACTCACAAGAGGAGTCATGTGTATCCACTTTAGCTTCAACTTCCATCACCGCTAAGTTCCCGTACGCTGGAGCAGCTACATAATCTTCAACGGTATAACCTGCATCATCAACTAAAAATATTCGACGTCGAGGGGTGAGCACACATCATGGCTCAGTGAGCAAACAAAACAATGCAACAGTACATATGCATGCAATCAATTCATATCTTTGGTCTGGTTTATAGTTTGCAATGCGCAATAGAAAAGTTGGGTGGTCAAATGTTAACGTTTATTGACCCCGCCTCTATACACAGGGTGTGGAAGTCCGCCCAAAGGTTAAAGTTTATTATCGTCCCCATCCACCCTAATCATGAACATTATACAACAAAGGTTAACGTTTATTGCTGTATAGTGCCATACCAACACGTAAGCCCCTGTTGGCGAGAGCTTGCAAACTGGGCTCGAAACTAACCAATCATAATGCCAAACAGTGTATCCAAGGCCTCACCCCAGCATCCCTCAGAATGTCCATAGAGATAGAGCTAAGGCCCCCCCGGTAGAGTCAGAGACTACAAGGACCGAGACCACCTTCCCTGATACTCTACGACATAATAGTTCTGTTAAAGTAATGACGATACGACGATGCCAATGCACAAGACTTGAGTTAGAGATAGAGATAAAGTGCTGAGATCCATCAAAGGTTAACGTTTATTGACGTTCTCATCACACCACCCCTGATACTCGCTCGCATCAAGTACACCAACCGCACACATACAATCACATGCCTATTTCTATCATCATCATCATCATCATGTTATAAACAATAATGTAAATATGCATGAACATGTAATAGAAATATTGGATGACATGTTGTATGCACATTACAAACATAGTTGCATAGAATCAAGCATAGCATTGGACTCAAGAAAAGAGAAAACAGTTTGTTATTAACCAATTAGTTTAGAGTTCCGTTTCCTCACCTTAGCTTGCTAATAGATACTCTTCCAAGCTTTAGAATCACCTTTATAATGTTATTATATTGCTAGAAGACCTAACAAAGTTGATAAAATTTAATTAAAATTTATTCTAATTTTTAAAACCATTCTGTTAACTGAGGGTCGGAGGTAGGGTCGGAGTCATGATCGACCTTGGGTACGACCCTCCCCAAATCTGGACTTCCAGAACCCTGAGGGTCGATACTCATGATCACATAGGGTCGGATGGTCATCGACCCTCTGTGCGACCCTCGATGGTTTTTGGTCAATTTTCCTCCTTTTTGTCCATTCTTCGTGTTTGGGGTCCTATGGCTTGCTCCTATAGTCCATTCAACATTCATTCCATGGTCTAGAACCATGAATCATCCACCTATATAGATTTCATGTATCCTCCCATGGTTTTCCATGAAAACCTAACCATGGGTTGATGGTTTGGGTTTCTCCAAGATCACACTCTCATCATTATCTAACCTAAGGCCTGTAGAAACTCATGGAATTAGTATCCATACCTGAGAAGAATACTCCTTCTCTGTAACTCTTCTCCTTTTTTTTTATTTTTCTTCCTTGTTTCTCTTCTTCTTCTTTTCCTTCTCTTCTCTTTCTCTCAATTCAATTAGAGTTGTAAAAGGAGTGAAAGAGGCTTAGGGACGTCCTTTAAATAGAGTAGAAACATCCTAAAATAAGTTCCTTTGAGATTATGAAAGAATCCTAATCGAAATTATGGAAATTTCCTAATTTCAGTTTCGGCGGCAACTAAGGGTCGATGATCCCGTCGACCCTAGGTTTCCTAAAATGTCCGACCCTCCCTGTAAAACAGAGGGTCTGACTTTCTGTCTTGGGGGGGTCCGACCCTCCCTTGCTGGGTATGTGACCCTCCCCCTAATTTAAGTATTTTTGGGTCGATTTGATACCTGGGATCACGATCTCCTTCACGCCCTTGGTCCATTTGATTCAACCATGATGGGTAAACCTGGTTCAAGGTGATAAGACCGGGTTAGTTTGATACGGGTCTTACACTCGACGTCGAATATTTTTAGTTGATGATGTAGGTACCACAGTTGCAGATTATATAAATGATTCGGTGTATGCGCGTGTCGCTGCAATGGAGGCTGAAGACTTAAGAGGATACGCATGACCCCTCATGTGAGTGCAACTCATGCGTGTTCTATTAGGATTTTATTTGGATTTATAAAAGATGTAATTGATATTTTATTTATTTATGTCTCAGTTGATACAACAATAATTTGATATTTTTTTTAATTATGATTATTACATTTAGAATGCTCAATTCATTTACTATAAGACTTCTGCTATTGTGTATTTATTCTGATTATGGTTGTGTATGTGCATGGTTTTATTTTTAATGGATACCGCCTATTAGAGATCCTGGTTGAACCGTTGGTTTATAGCGGTTCATCACACCGTTCTGAATGGTACAGAATTGGTTTGTGACAACTTGGTATCAGAGCATCTCAGGCTTTATCTGTGAAACCATATACTTCCACAAAAAGGGTGTGAATTGAGATAGGATAAAAATATAAAAGTCATAATAATAACACACCATAAGCATCTATGTTGTTTGAGACTAAACTGAAAGAGAATAATACATCTATTAAATGAGAAACAAATATATATACAACAAAAAAGGAAGAACAAATGTTTATATATATAATTAAAGCAGAGTACAGTCCACAGTCTGGACAGTTACTCTGAAGTACAAAAAGAAAAAAAATAAATAAAAGAAGTACATCAAGAAGCTGGAGGTAATGGGGGAGGTGGTGCCTCACGGTCTTTATCATAGTCCTCAGCGTAGACCCTAGTCAACCAAGCTAGTTGAGTCTGGCTCGTCTGGAGACTAGCTGTGAGATCAGTCACCCGCTGGTCAGTCATACGCTGAGCCTCTATAAGCTCTCCCATCCTCAGGTCAGACATACGCTGAGCCTCTCGTATCTCGTGTAATATCCTCGTCATATCATCAGATGGAGTATACGAAGGACCAGCTGCATGCGAAGGACCAGCTGAAGAAGATGAACCAGCTCTAGTAGCATGGGTAGGTGATGGAGGAGGTATGGCATCTACATCCATGTATAGCCGATCGTCATCATCCCTAAGAACCCCTGCTCCAGTGACTGCTGCTGCGGCCTCAACATCAGCCATCTCCACTCGAGTGCAAGGGCATACCATCGCGTTCCTCTCCTCATCACTGACCTGGGCATCCCGCATGCCCATCTTGCAAATAGCCTCCCAATCTAGAGGCGATGAGAAGGATTTCTCCTGAATCTTCTCATCCACTAAGTCAACCCCCAAGCGGGTAAGCAAGGTAGTGATCATGCGTCCGTAAGGAAGGTTGCCAGTGTGACTGGGCAACGTGGCACTGATCATAGTACGCATGATGATGTACGGAAGGCAGACGGGCTGCCTAGTGCATATACAGTATAATAGATACTGGGTCAACTGGGAGATCCTCTAGTAATGACCACTCTGCGGTATTAGGTTATGCTGAATGATCTTGCAATATACCCGTGGATCTGAGCGCAGATAACTCGCTTTCATCTGCCAGCGATCAGGTCGGATGAGCTGGCTATCGATCTCAGCCCTCATCTGTAGAGAAAAGAACTGGGGCTCACCAGGAGCACAGAACACCATGGGGCCAGCATAAGAAATGCCCAACAAGTCGGCCAGCTGTCGATAATCAAATGAAACGTCAACCCCCTTGACGTAGCTCATGATGCGAAGCTCTTCACCCCTCTCCACATCATTGTAATCTCCCACCACCTGGAGATTACAGTAGAACTGGCGTACCAAGTCAGGACGGGTACACGCATCATAAGTGATGACAGGGAGCCATCCTGTATCACCAAAGGCTCTCTCCACATTGAACAAGGCTAAGTCAGCCAAGTCCACTTTGCGGCCTCCCTCTACCTTCTTGCGAGCGTAGTGGGCATACTGTGCCTCGGCTTCATTGGTATGGAAGCGAAGATGGTCGCGAACTCTGGGTACCTTGGTATGAGCCATAGTATCTGCAAATAAGAAAAAAAAACAAATAATGGGTTAGTAGAGAGGAAAAACCCAAGATTTCAACGTAATAACGAGGTAAATGGGCCAAAAACCTCACTTTTCACCCATACACGTGGGCATGAGGACTTACATAGATCCTAAACTATCTTGTGAGACTCAAACAGTCGGCAATTTCAACTAATTGGATTGAATTGCAAGAAATTTCAAGAAATTCAAAATTTCGATAAAATTAGGGCAAAAAGTGAAAATTTCGAGTTTCTCGATAACCAACCGATGAAACTCAAATATTTTTGAGGGCTTTCGTTCCTCGAGTCACCAACAACAAAAGCCCCCAATAAAAAATCAAATTTTTTTGGTTGGAAAAAGTTTAATTTGAAAAATACAAGATAAACGAACAAAAACCTAGGTTAAGAAACCTAAAAACATATGAAAAGGTAGAAGAAATACCTATAGCGGAGGTGTAGACGACGAAACGAGAAGTGCAAACCTCCAACGGATCGGAATAGGCACTGTAGCAACTCAGAGGGATGCGTTGAGTCGAAGCGGAGAAGAAAGAATGAGAAATGGACTTTGAATTGGACTTAAAAATCAGATTTTTTGTCCGGGGGTCGGAAAATTCGATTAAAACAATCGACCCCCGCATTGACCCTCGGCTCTCGGAAACCTGACAGAGAACCAGGGGTCGCACCCTGGGTCGGACATACTCCGACCCCCCCATCGACCCCCGGCTCTCGGGAAGAATGGGTGATTTCCAAGGGTCGAATACTGAGGGTCGGATACCCATCGACCCCCACCTTCGACCCTACAGTGAAAACACAACATTTTCGACAGAATGATCTGAAAATTTTGAAATTTGCATTTGTTAGTGGATTTAAAATATGAGAATGAAGTATTTAATGATTGTCTCTCGTGTTCAATGATTTCAGGCAATCCTACTAGCAGATTAATTAATGGCGGGATGTAGAGCAACCAGACAGAGCCGTAACTCTATCCCACCACCACCACCTATTGGGGAAGATAACCAGACACATCCGGAGCCATCGGGGGACAGGAACACTGCACCATCCGTCATAAATGGGCAGACAAATCCTACCAATCTGCCAGCTCCACCTACAGACTTGGCCACAGTCGTAATGAACTTGGCCCAACAGCTGCAACAGATGCCAACAGGCACAAGCTACTATCCAAGCGGTCATAGGCATAACTCTTCCAGCTGCACAAACACCTCTAATGCCAGCTGGACAGGCAAGCACAGCACCCGGGGGAAGTAACACAGTACCCCACGCACCTCAGATTCCTATCATGCAGGCTCAAGTACCGAATTCTGAAATAGCTCAAGGTGGATATCAATACCAACCACCTATATATGGAGCGTATGTTCCGCAGCCACTAGACCCCTCCCGACTGGTGGAGCGTTTTCTGAAATTAAAGCCAGAGAATTCAATGGCAAGCAGCAGATCCTTTATGGCCGGCACACTGGGTTGACGAAATGGA
Organism: Protea cynaroides; assembly: GCA_028583415.1. Classification (NCBI taxonomy): domain Eukaryota; kingdom Viridiplantae; phylum Streptophyta; class Magnoliopsida; order Proteales; family Proteaceae; genus Protea; species Protea cynaroides. Next base: position 21,040,355 of record CM053270.1, read on the forward strand.
AAGAAACTTTATGATGATGACATTAAATGAAGAAGAGAAAGTATTGTGTGCCACCTTTATGCTGAAAGGAGATGCACACCATTAGTGGAGGTCTACCAGGACGTATTTACTTACAAAGCACACCCAACTGACTTGGGATATTTATAAAGAGGCGTTCTTTGAGAAATACTTTCCAAGAAGTTTCAGAGATTCTATGGAAAGAGAGTTCCTGAGTTTATATCAGGGACAGATGACCGTGGATGCATATCAACAACGTTATGGAGAGCTGTTCTTCTTTGCACCCACTAGTATGCAAGAGGAAAACACAAAGACCCGAAGGTTCGTCATGGGACTTAGGGAAGCATCCGCGAGCATGTTCTGGGACATGAAAATAAAATCTATAATGAAGCAGCACAAATTACTCGAGTTATAGAATCGAGCCAGAAGGAGAGTTATTTCATGCAAACCAGAGGTATAAAAAGGCCAGCTGGAAATTCTTATAACGGAGGGAATAACAAGACATTCAAACCCTTCCATGGTCAAGGTTTTACCGCTGCGACCAAGACTATCACCGTAGTTCAACAACAATAGAAACCAATTACTGAAGAGATAAAATGTTTTAACTGCAACCAAGTGGGACATATAGCGAGGGAATGTCCTAAACCCAAGAAGCAGCTACATCAAGGACGAGTTTACGCGGTTACATCCGAGGATGCTGTCGCATCGCCTGATGTGGTTATAGGTTTGACTTACATTTTGTTCGTTGTATTACATTGTATGAGCATGTCGACTAAACCAAAACAAATCACAGGTATCGTACCTATTAATGGCATTCCCGCCAGAGTACTCTTTGATTCAGGAGCTACTCATTGCTTTTCTGTGACGTTTGGAAAGAAGTTAAATCTACCCTTAAATCCTTAGACTACAAACTACTTGTACGATCACCTATGAGATTAGAAGTGGAGTTAGAAAAAGGTTATGGACCATGTCCAGTTCTTATTGATGAAAAGACCTTTGATGCAACCTTGATCCAACTTGAGATGGCAGACTTTGACGTCATCTTGGGAATGGACTGGTTAGTTCAGCGTTCTGCAAACCTATTGTGTGCCGAAAATAAGCTGACATTTGAAGACAAGGAAGGAGCCGAGTTCAGTTTTACAGGAACGAAACTTCCCCAAAAATAAAAACTCATACTCTCGGCGCTAAAGGCTAAGAAGTGCCTTGAGAAAAGAGCAGTCGGTTATCTAGTATCTGTGGTTGACATTACCAAGGAAGCACCATGAATGGAAGATATTGATGTCGTGCGTAACTATCCAGACGTATTTCCTGAAGAATTACCAGGATTACCACCCGACCGAGGTACAAAGTTCGTTATAGATCTTATACCTGGAGTCGCACCAGTATCGAAAGCACATTATCAAATGGCTCCTAATGAACTGAAGGAATTGAAAATACAACTACAGGAACTGTTGGATAAGGGTTACATTCGCCCTAGCATATCACTATGGGGAGCGCAGGTATTATTCGTGAAGAAAAAGGACGGTAGCGTTCGCTTGTGTATAGACTACCGAGAATTAAATAAACTGACAATCAAGAATCGGTATCCATTGCCTCGGATCGATGATCTGTTCGATCAGTTGCAAGGTGCCAAAGTGTTCTCAAAGATTGATCTTTGGTCAGGCTACCATCAGCTGAAGGTTAAGGATGGTGATATCCCCAAGACAGCATTCAGGACCAGATATGGACATTATGAATTTTTGGTCATGTCCTTTGGGTTGACAAACGCACCATCAACCTTTATGGAACTTATGAACCGGGTTTTTCACGACATGTTGGATACGTCAGTTATTGTATTCATTGATGATATATTAGTCTACTCCAAAGACGAAGAAACCATGTCAAGAATCTAAACACCGCTCTATAACGACTACGAAGGGAAAAGCTCTACGCCAAATTTACAAAGTGTGAATTTTGGCTAAAGGAAGTCGCATTTCTAGCCCATGTAGTATCCGCGGAAGGAATTAAAGTGGATCCCAGCAAGATCGAGGCCATTGTAAAGTGGGAAGCACCGAAGAGCGTTGCGGAAATTAAAAGTTTTCTGGGTCCAGCTGGGTATTATCGATGATTTGTGGAAGACTATTCCCGAATTGCCGTACCTCTTACCAGTTTGACTAAGAAGGGCGAGAAGTTTGTCTGGACGGACAAATGCGCGAAGAGTTTCCAAACCTTGAAAGCTAGATTGATATCAGCTCCAATCTTGACCATCCTAATTCCAGGACAACCATTCACCTTGTACACCGATGCGTCAGGACTGGGATTATGATGTGTACTTATGCAAGGAGAACAAGTAATTGCATATGCCTCAAGACAACTGAAGACACATGAAAAGAACTACCCCACTCATGATTTAGAACTAGCGGTAGTAGTACATGCTGTCAAAATATGGAGACATTATCTGTACAGGGATAAGTTTCAGATTAAATCAGATCATAAAAGTCTTACTTATCTATTTAATCAGAAGGAGCTGAATATGAGACAAAGAAGATGGCTGGAACTGTTGAAAGACTATGATTGTGATATCTAGTATCATCCAGGGAAAGCTAATGTAGTAGCCGATGCGTTGAGCAGAAAGGCAATGATAAAATCTCAGGGAGAGGTTAGCACAACTGCCGCAATGTGTACTACCAGAAAGGTATTCAAGCACGGTAACAAGCAGTTTGTGATAGATGCACCAGATGGATCAGCCAACCAAGGGTTTATTCATCGATTTTCAAATATGTTCGCCGCATTGAAAATTATACCAGATATAGTTGATGAAGTGAAGATAGCTATCAAATCAGACCCTTACCTGAGAACGGTACAAGAAGACATCGAAAAAGGTAGAACTAACCCTGAGTTCACCTTGGACGAAGAAAAGGTATTGAAGTACGAAGGAAGAATATGTGTACCCGAAACAGAAAGTGTGGACATTAGACACCGATTGATGAAGGAAGCCCATACCACCATCTATTCGATACATCCTGGAAGCACTAAGATGTATCATGATCTAAAGAAACTATATTGGTGGAGAGGAATGAAAGCAGATGTAGCTAAGTTCGTGTCTCAATGCCTAAATTGTCAGAAAGTAAAGGCTGAACGACAAAGACCGGCATGATTGTTACAACCGTTACTGGAACCAACATGGAAATGAGATTGCATCACTATGGACTTCGTCACAGGATTACTACTGACTCCTCGAGTAGTTGACGCAGTTTGGGTGATTGTAGACCGCCTGACTAAAACAGCTCACTTTATACCTATACGACCCCAGTATACACTGGAGAGGTTAGCTAAGCTGTATGTGGATAACATTGTGCGATTACACGGTGTACCTGAAAGTATTGTGTCCGATAGAGATCCATGATTTACTTCAAAGTTTTGGGAAGGATTGCAAAAGGCTATGGGTACAACATTGAAGTTTAGTACTGCATTCCATCCACAGACAGATGGATAGTCGGAGCGTACAATTCAGATTCTAGAAGATATGCTTCGAGCATGTGTAATTGACTTCAAAGGATCATGGGATGAAAAGTTAGCACTGATTGAGTTCGCTTATAATAATAACTATCAGGCTACTATACAGATGTCACCCTATGAAGCACTGTATGACAGAAAGTGTCGAACTCATTTGTTTTGGAACGAAGTCAGGGAACGTAGTATTATTGGACCGGAATTTGTTGAAGAGACTTATTGAGTATTCGACATTATCAAAGAAAGAGTGAGAACAACTTAGAATCGTCAGAAGCAGTATGCCGATACGACACCGAGACCTTGAGTTCGTCGTGGGTGATAAAGTATTCTTAAACGTATCGCCTTTGCGAGGATTGAGACGATTCGAACAGAAAGGGAAATTAAGTCCAAGATATGTCGGGTCATATGAGATTCTAGCTAAGCGGGGGAAAGTGGCTTACCAGTTAGCACTACCACCATCTATGTCAAGTGTGCATGACATATTTCACATTTCCTTATTGAAGAAGTATGTCAAGGATCCAACACACGTTTTGACAATAGACTTACCTGATTTGACTGATGATTTGACATTTGAAGTAACACCATCTGAAATCACCAGCCAAAAGGTTCAACGACTACGCAACTGAGATATCTATTATGTTAAGGTCACCTGGAGAAGTAGAGACATAGAAGAAATTACATGGGAAGAAGAGAATGCTATGCGAAAGCAATACCCTCACTTATTCGACTCAGAAGGTATGTACAATTTCGAAGATGAAATTTTTATAAGTAGGGGGGAGTTGTAAGACCCGTATCGAACTAACCCGGTCTTACCACCTTGAACCAGGTCTACCCATCATGGTCGAACCAAACGGATCAAGTGCGTGAAGGAGATCACGATCCCAGGTATTAAACTGACCCAAAAACACAAAAAATAGGGGGAGGGTCGCATACCCAGCAAGGGAGGGTCGGAACCCCCCCAGTATAAAAGTCAGACCCCAGTTTTGTACCGGGGGTCAGACATTTTAAGAACCAGGGGTCGACGGGATCTCCGACCCCCCCATCGACCCCCGATAATCGATAAAAATAGCACGAACCGAAAATTAGGAAACTTTCCTAATTTCAATGGGATTCCTTCCTAATCTCAATGGGACTTATTTTGGGAGTTTCTACTCTGTAAATAGGACATCCCTAAGCCTCTTTCACTCCTTTTAAAACCCTAATTGGATTGAGAGAAAGAGAAGAGAAGGAGAAGAGAAAGAGAAGAGAAGGAAAGTAGAGAAGAAGATTAATGAGAAGGCTTCAGAGAAACAAACCTAATTCTCAGGTAAGGATACTATCCCCATGAAATTCTACAGACCTTAGGATAGATAGAGAAGAGGGAATGATCTAGGAGAAACTCAAATCATCCACCCATGGTTAGGTTTTCATGGAAAACCATGGGAAAAATCATGAAAGCCATCTAGGTGAATGAACCACGGTTCTAGGCCATAGAACATGTGTGGAATGGATTGTAGAAGCAAGCCATGTGACCCCAAACACGAAGAATGGACTGTAGGATGAAAAATTAACTAAACCCACAGGGGGTCGCACCCTACCAGACCCTGATCATCGACCCCCAGTGTTCGGGAAGTCCAGAATAGGGGTGGTCGCACCCAAGGTCGATGAAACCTCCAACCCTAGCATCGACCCCCAGTTAACAACATACTTTTTAAAATCAGAATTAATTCTAATTAAATTCTATCGACTTGGTTAGGTCTTCTAGTGATATAATATCAATATATAGTTGATTCTTAAAGCTTGAAAGAGGATCTACGATCAAGTAAAGGTGAGGGAACAAGACCTAAACTAATTGGTTAATAATAAACTATTTTTATTCTTGAGTCCAATGCCATGAATGATTTATGCGTGTATGATTGTTATGTGCATACAACATGTCATCTAATATTTCTATTATTACTGGTCATGTATATTTATCTATTGTTTATGATAATGGTGATGATGATGATGATAGGAATAGGCATGTGGATGTATGTGTGTGGTTGGTGTGCTTGATGCGAGCGAGTATCAGGGGGAGGTGTCATAGGCGGGGCCTCAGCACTCTAGCTCTATCTCTAACTCAAGTCTTGTCCACTAACATCGTCATATCGCCATTACCTTAGCAGAACTATTATGTCATAGGGTATGAGGGGAGGTGGTCTCGGACCGTGTAGTCTCTGACTCTGTCGGGGGGCCTTAACCCTATCTCTATGGACGTATTAAGGAATGCTGGGGTGAGGCCTTGGATACACTGATGGGCATTAGGATTGGTTAGTTGCGAGCCCAGTTTGCGAGCCCTCGCCAGTAGGGGCTTACGTGTTGGTATGGGCAATGGGTACAACAATAAACGTGACCTTTGTGTGTACATTGTCCATGGTTGGGTACATGTGAGTCGGTAATAAACGTTACCTTTGGGCGGTTTCACACACTTGTGTATAGAGGTGCGGCATCAATAAACGTGATCTTTGGCCACCTATCCTTTCTATAGCACATTGCAAACTTATTTACCAGACCAAAAATATGAATTGAATGCATGCATATGTTTGTTGCATTGTTTTTTTTGCTCACTGAGCCATAATGTGTGCTCACCCTCTCGTCGTCGAATATTTTTAGTTGATGATGCAAGTACCACAGCTGCAGATTATATAAATTATTCAGTGTATGTGCGTGCCGCTGCAATGGAGGCTGTAGAATTAGAGGATACGCATGACCCCTCATGCGAGTGCAACTCATCCGTGTTCTATTAGGATTTTATTTGGATTTATAAAAGATGTAATTGATATTTTATTTATTTATGTCTCAGTTGATACAACAATAATTTGATATTTTTTTTTTAATTATGATTATTACATTTAGAATGCTCAATTCATTTACTATAAGACTTCCGCTATTGTGTATTTATTCTGATTATGGTTGTGGATGCGCATGGTTTTATTTTTAATGGATACCGCCTGTTAGAGATCCTGGTTGAACCGTTTGTTTATAATGGTTCATCACACCGTTCTGAATGGTGCAAAATTGGGGTGTGACAATCAGGGGGGACGTGACATGGTGGTGTGTCCTGGTCACCAGACCCTAGCTCTATCTCTATGGGTGTATTGAGGGATGTTGGGGTGAGGCCTTGGATACATTGTTGACATTAGGATTGGTTAGTTACGAACCCAGTTTGCAAGCCCTCACCAATAGGGGCTTACGTGTTGGTATGGGCAGCCGGTACATCAATGCCATTTTCATTGGGTGTATACTTGTCCATGATGGGTGCATGTGGGACGGCAATGCCGATATTCATTGGGCGGCTCAACACACTCGTGTATAGCGGTGAGGCGGCCTCCGAACCTTTTATAGCACATTGCAAACTTATATACCAGACCATAGTTATAGATTGAATGCATGCATATGTTTGTTGCATTGTTTTGTTTGCTCACTAAGCCGTGATGTGTGCTCACCCTTTTCGAATTCGAATATTTTAGTTGAACTGAGCTAGGAAAAATTTAAAAGCTGTAATAAAAACACACTGTAAGCACCGTATTGTTTGAGACAAAATTAAAAAAGAGAATAATGCACATATAAAGGGAGAAACAAGTTTTTTATACATCCAACTAAAAGCAAGTTTATATACATATCCAAAACAGAGTACAGTCCATAACCCGGACAGTTACTTTGTAATACAAAAGAAAAGAAAAAAAAATACATCTTGAAGCTGGAGGTGATGGGGGAGGCGGTGCCTCGTGATCTCTGTCATAGTCCTCAACATAGACTCTAATCAGCCAGGCTACCTGAGTCTGGGTCGTCTAGAGACTAGCCGTCAACGCAGTCATCCGCTGATCAGACGCACGCTGAGCATCTAGAAGCTCTCCCACCCTCGAATCCATCACGCGCTGAGCCTCCCTGATCTCATGAAGTAATCCCATCATATCATTAGATGGTGGGCGTGAAGGACCAGCCGTGCGTGAAGGAGTCTGTGATGGACCAGCTCCAGTAGAATGCAGAGGTGATGGAGGAGGTATGGAGTCCACATCCAAGTACATACGATCCTCATCCTCAGCATCACCCCCGTGAACCCCTGCTCCAGCGGCTACTGCTACTGCCTCAGCGTCTGCCACCTCCACCCGAGTATGAGGACGCACCAGAGCGTTCCTCTCCTCATCACTGACCTGAGCATCCCGCATGCCCATCCTACAGATAGCCTCCTAGTCCAGAACCGATGAGAAGGTTTTCTCCTGAATCCTCTCATCCATTACATCAACATCTAGGCGGATAAGCTGGGTAGTGATTAGACGTCCATAGGGCAGGTTGCCTATCTGACCAGGCAGCGTAGCACAGATCATCGTCCGCATAATAATATAAGGGAGGCAGACAGGCTACCTAGTGCAGATACAGTAAAGTAAGTACTGGGTCAGCTGGGAGATCCTCTCATAGTGTCTACTCTTGGATATCAGATTATGCTGGATGATCTTACAGTACACCCGAGGCTCTGGACGTAGGTTGATCGCTTTCATCTCCCAACGATCCTCTCTGATAAGCTGACGGTCTATCTCAGCCCGCATCTCCAAGGAAAAGAACTGGGGCTCTCTGTGAGCACAGTACACTAAAGGGCCGTCATGTGATATGCCCAAGAGGTCGCTAACTGCTGGCAGTCAAAGGAAATCTCTACTCCTTTGACGTAGCTCGTGATCCTGAGCTCCCTACCCCTCTCAGTGTCATTGTGATCTCCCACCACCTAGAGATTACAATAGAACTGTCTCACCAGATCAGGACGGGTACAGGCATCGTTGGTAATCACGGGAAGCCAACCCATGTCACCAAATGCTGTCTCCACGACGAACAAGGCTAGACTAGCCAAGTCCACACGACGACCTCCCTCTACCTTCTTATGAGCGTAGCGAGCATACTGAGCCTCGGCCTCATTAGAGCAGAAACAAACTGGGTCGTGAACCCTAGGTACTTTGGTACGAGCCATATTATCTGCCAAAACAAAGAAAAATAGATAATAGCTCAGTAATGGTGAAAAACCCAAAAATTTCACATTATAACGGCATAAATTGGTCAAAAGCCTCACTTTTCACCCATACACATGGGCAGGAGGACTTACATAGATTCTAAACTATCCTGCAAGACTCATACAGTTGGAAATTTAATCTAAGAAGATTGAATTTGAAGAAATTTCAAGAAATTCAAAAATCTCAAAAAATTAGGTCAAAATTAGAAATTTTCAAGTTTCTCGATAACCAACTGATGAAACTTGAAATTTTTGAGGGCTTTCGTCCATTGGGTGACCAACAGCAAAAGCCCGCAATAAAAATCAAATTTTTACTGTTGGAGAAATTTTAATTTGAAGAAAACGATATAAATGGGCGAAACCCTAGTTAGGAAACCTTAAAACATGAATTAGTAGAGCACACACCTGAAGAGAAGGAGTGAGAGTCTCGAATGTATGATAGAATCACCAAACAGGTCGGGGTTGTCATTGTAGCAACTCGGAAGAATGAGCTGAGTCAGAAAGGAGGAGAAAGAATGAGAAATGAATCCAAAATCGGGATTTAAAACCTGATTCTGGGTCCTAGGGTCGCATAATTCGACCAAAACATGTGACCCTACCTCCGACCCCCTCATCGACCCTAGCCTCTCGGTGATCTGACAGAGAACTAGGGGTCGACCCTAGGGTTTGACATATACCGACCCTACCATCGACCCTAGGCTCTCGGTAAGTTGACAATGATTCTCAGGGTCGCATACCCTAGGGTCGCATACCCTAGGGTCGCATAAGGATCGACCCTACCATCGACCCTACGCTAGAAAATACAGTAATTTTGACAGAATGATCTGAAAAATTTGAAAATGATATGGATTAGTTGGATTTTTGACTGGAGAATAATTATATTGATTGCCTCACATGTGCTATGATTACTTACAGACACTACCATCGTCAGAATGGAGAAATGGCTGGGCGAAGAGTAACCAGGCAAAGCCGAAACTCCATACCACCACCACCACCTGTGGGGGAAGATAGCCATATACGTCCTGAAACACAGGAGAATCTGAACACGGCACCGTCCGTAGTTAATGGTCAGACAAATCCTACTAATCTGCCAACTCCACCTACAGACCTGGCTACAGCTGTGATGAACTTGGCACAACAGCTACAGTAAATACAACAGGTACAAGTTACTATGCAAGCTGCCATAGGCATGGCTTTTCCAGCTGCACAGACGACACCGATGCCAGCAGGACAGGAAAGCACAATACATGGGGGAAGTAACACGGTACCCCATGCACCTCAAACTCCCGTCATGCAGGCTCAAGTTCAGAACCTTGAAGTAGCTCAAGGTGGTTATCAGTACCAACCACCTATGTATGAGGCTTATGTTCCTCATCAACTAGACCATTCCAGACTAGTTGAACATTTTCTGAAGATGAAAGCCCAAAGAGTATAATGGTAAGCCAGCTGATCCGTTGTGGCTAGCACACTGGATTGATGAGATGGAGAGAAATTTACAATGATGACGGTGAATGAAGAGGAGAAAGTGTTGTGCACAACATTCATGCTGAAAGGTGATGCACACCACTGGTGGAAGTCCACATGGAACAACCTGTTAACAAAGCACACCCAACTGACCTGGGGTATATACAAAGAGGCATTCTTTGAGAAGTACTTTCCTAAAAGTTATAGAGATTCTATGGAGAGAGAGTTCCTGAGTTTGTATCAGGGGAAAATGACTGTGGATGCATATCAACAGCGTTATGAGGAGCTGTTCTTCTTTGCACCCTCCAGCTTGCAAGAGGAAAACACAAAGACCCGAAGGTTTGTCACGGGACTCAGGGGAAGTATCCGTGAATATGTTCTGGGACTTGAGAAGAGAGTCTACAATGAAGCTGTACAAATTGCTCGCGTGATAGAGTCGAGCCAGAAAGAGAGTTATTTTTTCTCAAAACAGGGGTATTAAAAGGCCGAATGGAAATTTTTACAACAGAGGGAACACCAAAGCATTCAAACCCTTCCGTACCCAAAGTTTCAATGCTGCAGCCAAGACCACTTCAGCAGCCCCACCGCAACCAAAGTCAAATGGCGAAGGAATGAGATGTTTTATCTGCAATCAAGTCAGGCATATCTCAAGAGAGTGTACTAAGCCCAGAAAACAACTACAACAAGGGAGAGTTTACGCTGTTACCTCTGAGGATGCTGCCGCATCGCCTGATGTGGTTACTGGTATGACTTGAACTTTTTTTTTTCATTTTGTGTTACATTGTGTGAGCATGTAGACTAAATTAAAACAAATCACAGGTATCGTACCTATTAATGGCATTCCCGCCAGAGTACTCTTTGATTCTAGAGCTACTCATTCTTTATATCTGTGTCATTTGGAAAGAAGCTAAATCTACCCCTCAAATCTTTAGACTACAAATTGCTTGTACGATCGCCGATGGGATTAAAAGTGGAGTTAGAAAAAGGTTATGGACCATGTTCAGTTCTTATTGATGAAAAAAATTTGGATGCAACTTTAATTCAACTTGAGATGGCAGACTTTGACGTCATCTTGGGAATGGACTGGTTAGCTCGGCATTCTGCAAACATATTATGTGTCGAAAAGAAGCTGACATTTAAGAACAATGAAGGAGCAGAGTTCAGTTTTGCAGGAACCAAACTTCCCCATAAACGAAAACTCATCCTCTCTGCATTAAAGGCTAGGAAATGCCTTGAGAAAGGAGAAGTTGGGTATCTAGTCTCAGTGGTCGACCTCACGAAGGAAGCACCACGGATGGAGGATATTGATGTCGTGCGTGACTTTCCAGATGTATTTCCTGAAGAACTACCAGGACTACCACCCAATAGAGCTACAAAGTTTTTTTTAGATTTGATACCAGGAGCTGCCCCAGTATCTAAAGCATCTTATCGGATGGCTCCTATTGAACTAAAGGAATTAAAAGTATAGCTACAAGAACTACTGGACAAGGGTTACATCAGACCTAGCATATCACCATGGGGAGTGCCAGTATTATTCATAAATATGAAGGACGGTAGTGTTCGACTGTGTATAGACTACCGAGAACTGAATAAGTTGACAATCAAGAATCGGTACCCATTGCCTCTGATCGATGATCTGTTCGATCAGTTGCAAGGTGCCAAGGTGTTCTCCAAGATCAATCTACGGTCAGGATACCATCAGTTGAAGATTAAGGATGGTGATATTCCCAAGACAGCATTCAGGACCAGATATGGACATTATGAATTTTTGGTCATGTCTTTTGGATTGACTAATGCACCAGCAATTTTTATGGAACTTATGAATCGGGTATTCCATGATATGTTGGATACCTCGGTCATTGTACATTGATGATATATTGGTCTACTCCAAGGACAAGGAAACTCATATTATGAATCTAAGAGCCGCTCTGCAATGGCTACGGGAAGAGAAGCTTTACGCCAAATTTATAAAGTGTGAGTTTTGGCTAACTGAAGTCGCCTTTCCAGTCCATGTTGTATCCGCTGAAGGAATTAAAGTGGATCCTAGTAAGATTGAAGCCATTGTGAAGTGGGAAGCACCGAAAAGCGTTGCAGAAATTAGAAGTTTCCTAGGTCTAGCTGGGTATTAACGACGATTTGTGGAAGACTATTCCCGAATTGCCGTACCTCTCACCAGTTTGACTAAGAAGGGCGAAAAGTTTGTTTGGACTGATAAATGTGAGCAGAGTTTTCAAACATTGAAGACTAGATTGATATCAGCTCCGGTCTTGACTATTCCTATACCAGGACAGCCATTTATTTTGTACACTGATGCGTCAGGATTGGGTTTAGGATGTGTACTTATGCAAGGAGAACAAGTAATTGCATATGCTTCAAGACAACTGAAGACACATGAGAAGAACTATCCCACCCATAACTTGGAATTAGCGCCTGTGGTACATGCTGTCAAGATATGGAGACATTATTTGTATGGAGAGAAATTTCAGATTAAATCAGATCATAAGAGTCTTACTTATCTATATAATCAGAAGGAGTTAAACATGCGACAAAGTAGATGGCTGGAATTATTAAAGGATTATGATTGTGATATCCAGTATCACCCAGGAAAGGCTAATGTAGTGGCTGATGCGCTAAGCAGGAAAGCAATGATGAAATCTCAAGGATAAGTTAACACGACTGCAGCTATATGTACTACAAGAAGAGTATTCAATGATGGTAAGGAGCAGTTCGTGATAGATGCACCGGGTGAACCAACCAACCAAGGGTTTATTCATCGATTTTCAAATATGTTTGCAACATTGAAGATTGTACCTGATATAATTGATGAAGTGAAAGCTCCCATTAAATCATACACTTACCTAAGAACGGTACAAGAGGACATCGAAAAAGGTAGGAGTATTCCTGAGTTCACCTTATATGATGAAAAGGTACTGAAGTACAAAGGAAGAATATGTATACCTGAAACAGAAAATTTGGACATTAGACACTGACTAATGAAAGAAGCCCACACCACCGTCTATTCGATACATCCTGGAAGTAGAAAAATGTATCATGATCTAAAGAAATTATATTGGTGGAGAGGAATGAAAGCAGATGTAGCCAAGTTCGTGTCTCAATGCCTAAACTGTCAGAGGAGGAAGGCTGAACGACAAAGACCTGTTACAACCATTATCGGAACCAGCATGGAAATGGGACTGCATCACTATGGACTTCGTTACCGGGTTACCATTGACTCCCCGAGTAGTTGACGCGGTTTGGGTGATTGTAGACCGCCTGACTAAAACAGCTCGATTCATAGCTATACGACCTCAGTATACACTAGAGAGGTTAGCTAAGTTGTATGTGGACAATATTGTCAGACTACAAAGCATTGTGTCCGACAGAGATCCACGATTTACTTCAAAGTTTTGGGAAGGATTGCAAAAGGCTATGGGTACAACATTGAAGTTTAGTACTGCATTCCATCCTCAGACAGACGGACAGTCGGAGCGTACCATTCAGATTTTAGAAGACATGCTCTGAGCCTGTGTAATCGATTTTAAAGGATTATGGGATGAAAAATTACCATTGATCGAGTTCGCTTATAACAACAGCTATCAGGCTACTATACAGATGTCACCCTATGAAGCACTGTATGGTAGGAAGTGTCGAACTCCTTTATTTTGGAATGAAGTTGGAGAACGTAGCTTTGTTGGGCTAGAATTTGTTGAGGAAACATGTCGAGTAGTCGACATTATCAAGGAAAGAGTAAGGACGGCTCAAAATCATCAAAAATAGTATGCAGATACTCGACGACGAGACCTTGAATTTGCCATAGGTGATAAGGTATTTCTGAAAGTATCACCTATGCGAGGTTTGAAATGGTTCAGACAGAAAGAGAAATTAAGTCCGAGATATGTCGGGCCATATAAGATTCTAGCCAAATGTGGAAAAGTGGCTTATCAGTTAGCACTACTACCATCTATGTCAAGTGTGCATGATGTATTTCATATCTCCTTATTAAAGAAGTACGTCAGAGATCCAACGCACATGTTGACAGTAGATCCACCTGATTTGACTGATGATTTGGCATTCAAAATAGCACCAACTGAAATCACCAGTCGAAAGGTTCAACGACTACACAACCGTGACATCTAAGTTACCTAGAGAAGTCGAGATATAGAAGAAATCACATGGGAAGAAGAGAATGCTATGCGAAAGCAATACCCTCATCTTTTCGACTCGGAAGGTATGCACAAATTTTGAGGACGAAATTTTTAATAAGCAGGGAGAGTTGTAAGACCCGTACCAAACTAACCGGTCTTACCACCTTATACCAGGTCTACCTATCATGGTTGAGCCACGTGGGCCAAGTACGTGAAGGAAATCACAAGACCAGGTATGAAATTGACCCAAAAACAGTAAAATGGAGGGTAGGGTTGCATGTCTAAACAGGTAGGGTGACATCTGTATAGTAGCCTGATAGCTATTGTAATAAGCGAACTCAATTAGTGGTAACTGTTCATCCCATGATCCTTTGAAATCAATTACACAATCTCGGAGCATGTCTTCTAGAATCTGAATGGTGCGCTCCGACTGTCCGTCTGTCTGGGGATGGAATGCAATACTGAACTTCAATGTTGTACCCATAGCCTTCTGTAATCCTTCCCAAAACTTTGAAATAAATCGTGGATCTCTGTCGGACACAATGCTTTCAGGTACACCGTGTAATCTGACAATATTATCCACATACAATTTAGCTAACCTTTCCAGTGTATACTGAGGTTGTATAGCTATAAATCGAGCCATTTTAGTCAGTTTGTCTACAATCACAAAAAACTGTGTCAACTACTCGGGGAGTCAATGGTAACCCTGTGACGAAGTCCATAGTGATTCAGTCCCATTTCCATGCCGGTTCTGGTAACGGCTGTAACAGTCCTGCTGGTCTTTGTCGTTCAGCTTTCACCTTCTGACAATTTAGGCATTGAGACACGAACTTGGCTATATCTGCTTTCATTCCCCTCCACCAATATAATTTCTTTAGGTTATGATACATTTTTGTACTTCCTGGGTGTATCGAATAGGCGGTGGTATGGGCTTCCTTCATTAGTTGGTGTCTAATGTCCAAACTTTCTGTCTCAGGTACACATATTCCTCCTTTGTACTTCAGTACCCTTTCATCATCTAAGGAGAACTCGGGAGTAGTCCTACCTTTTTCGATGTCTTCTTGTACCGTTCTTAGGTAAGGGTCTAATTTAATCGCTGTTTTCACTTCATCAAGTATATCGGGTATAATCTTCAATGTGGCGAACATATTTGCAAACCGATGGATAAATCCTTGGTTGGTTGATTCACCCGGTGCATCTATCACAAACTGTTCATTACCATAATTGAATACTTTTTCGGTAGTACACTGTGCAGCAGTGGTGCTAACCTCCTCTTGAGATTTCATCATTGCCTTTCAACTCAGCGCGACCGCAACCACATTAGCTTTTCCCGGATGATACTGGATATCACAATCATAGTCTTTCAATAGTTATAGCCATCTTCTTTGTCTCATATTCAACTCCTTCTGATTAAAGAGGTAAGTAAAACTTTTATGATCTGATTTAATCTGAAATTTCTCTTCATACAAGTAATGTCTCCATATGTTGTCAGCATGTACTACTGTCGTAAATTCCAAATCATGAGTGGGATAGTTCATCTCATGTGTCTTCAATTGTCTTGAGGCAGAAGCAATTACTTGTTCACCTTGCATAAGTACACATCCTAATCTCAGTCCTGACGCATCAGTGTACAAAATAAATGGCTGTCCTGGAATCGGAATGGTCAAGATTCGAGCTGATATCAATCTAGCCTTCAATGTTTGAAAACTCTTCTCGCATTTATTAGTCCACACAAACTTTTCACCCTTCTTAGTCAAACTGGTAAGAGGTACGGCAATTCGGGAATAGTCTTCTACAATTCATCGATAATACCCAGCTAGACCTAAGAAACTTCTAATTTCTGCGATGCTCTTTTGTGCTTCCCACTTCACAATAGCTTCGATCTTGCTAGGATCCACTTTAATTCCTTCAGCAGATACAACATGGCCTAGAAAAGCGACTTCCTTTAGCCAAACCTCGCACTTTGAAAAATTTGGCGTAGAGCTTCCCCTTCCGTAATCAGTGCAGGGCGGCGTTTAGATTCTTAATATGAGTTTCCTTGTCTTTGGAGTAGACCAATATATCATCGATGAATACAATAACCGACGTATCCAACATATCGTGGAATACCTGATTCATAAGTTCCATAAAGGTTGCTGGTGCGTTCGTCAATCCAAAAGACATGACCAAAAATTTATAATGTCCATATCTGGTACTGAATGCTGTCTTGGGGATATCACAGTCCTTAATATTCAACTGATGGTAGCCTGACCGAAGATCGATCTTGGAGAACACTTTGGCACGTTGCAATTGATCGAACAAGTCATCGATCCGAGGCAATACCGATTCTTGATTGTCAGTTTATTCAGTTCTCAATAGTCTATACACAATCGAACGCTACCGTCCTTCTTCTTCACGAATAATACTGGCGCTCCCCATGGTGATATGCTAGGTCGGATGTAACTCTTGTCCAACAGTTCTTGTAGTTGTACTTTTAATTCCTTCAATTCAGTAGGAGCCATTCGATAAGGTGCTTTAGATATTGGTGCGGCTCCGGGTATTAGATCTATAACAAACTCTGTAGCGCGGTCGGGTGGTAATCCTGGTAGTTCTTCTGGAAATACATCTGGATAGTCACGCACGACATCAATATCCTCCATTCGTGGTGTTTCTTTGGTAAGATTGACCACAGATACTAGATACCCAACTGTTCCTTTCTCAAGGCACTTCCTAGCCTTTAATGCAGAGAGTATGAGCTTTCATTTACGGGGAAGTTTGGTTCCCGAAAAACTAAACTCTGCTCCTTCTTTGTCTTTAAATGTCAGCTTCTTTTCGACACTCAATATATTTGCGGAATGTCGAGCTAACCAGTCCATTCCCAAGATGACGTCAAAGTCTGCCATCTCAAGTTGGATCAAGGTTGCATCCAAAGTCTTTTCATCAATCAGAACTGGACATGGCCCATAACCTTTTTCTAACTCCACTTCTAATCCCATAGGCGATCGTACAAGCAGTTTGTAGTCTAAGGATTTGAGGGATAGATTTAGCTTCTTTCCAAATGACACAGATATAAAAGAATGAGTAGCTCCTGAATCAAAGAGTACTCTGGTGGGAATGCCATTAATAGATACGATACCTGTGATTTGTTTTGGTTTAGTCTACATGCTCACATAATGTAACACAAAATGATAAGGTTCAGGTCATACCTGTGACCACATCAGGCGATGCGGCAGCATCCTTGGATGTAACCGCGTAAACTTTGCTTTGTTGTAGTTGCTTCTTGGGCTTAGTACACTCCCTTGCAATATGCCCTACTTGATTGCAGTTAAAACATCTTACTGTTTCACCCACTAGCTTTTGTTGCTATGGAGCGTCGGGGGTAGTCTTGGCTGCAGCATTAAAGCCTAGAGTACGGAAGGGTTTGAATATCTTGGTGTTCCCTCCGTTGTAAGAATTTCCATTAGGCCTTTTGGTTCCCCTATTTTGAGCAAAGTAACTCTCTTTCTGGCTCGAATTTATCACTCGAGCAATTTGTGCCGCTTCATTATAGATTTTCTTTTCATGTCCCAGAACATGCTCGCGGATGCTTCCCCTAAGTCCCATGACGAACCTTCGGGTCTTGGTGTTTTCCTCTTGCATACTGGCGGGTGCAAAGAAGAACAGCTCCTCATAACGTTGTTGATATGCATCCACGGTCATCTGCCCCTAATATAAACTCAGGAACTCTCTTTCCATAGAATCTCTGAACATTCTAGGAAAGTACTTCTGAAAGAATGCCTCCTTATAAATATCCCAAGTCAGTTGGACGTGCTTTGTAAATAATATGTCCTGGTAGACCTCCACCAATGGTGTACATCTCCTTTCAGCATAAAGGTGGCATACAATACTTTATCTTCTTCATTTACTGTCATCATAATAAAATTTCTTTCCATTTCGTCAACCCAGTGTGCCGGCCATAAAGGATCTGCTGGCTTGGCATTAAATTCTTTGGGCTTCATTCTCAGAAAACACTCCACCAGTCTGGAGTGGTCTAGTTGTTGCGGGACATACGCCCCATACATAGGTGGTTGGTATTGATATTCACCTTGAGCTACCTCAGGATTTTGCACTTGAGCCTGCATGATGGGAGTCTGAGGTGCGTGGGGTGCTGTGTTGCTTCCCCCCGGTACTATGCTTGCCTGTCCTGCTGGCATCGGTGTCGTCTGTGCAGCTGGAAAGGTCATGCCTATGGCAGCTTGCATAGTAGCTTGTGCCTGTTGTATTTGCAGCAGCTGTTGGGCCAAATTCATTACTACAGTAGCCAGGTCTGTAGGTGGAGCTGGCAGATTTGTAGGATTCGTCTGCCCATTAATTACGGACAGTGTCATGTTTGTATTCCCCTGTGTTTTTGGGTGTGTCTGGCTGTCTTCCCCCACAGGTGGTGGTGGTGGTGGGATAGAGTTACGGCTTTGTCTGGTTACTCTGTGTCCAGCCATTATCTAATCTGGTAGTGGGAATGCCTGAAAATCATAGAACACGTAAGGTAATCAGTATATACTTCATTCTCATATTTTAAAACCACTAACAAATGCAAATTTCAAAATTTTCAGATCATTCTGTCGAAAATGCTGTATTTTCACTGCAGGGTCGATGGTGGGGGTCGATGGATGTCCGACCCTCAGTATGCGACCCTGAGGAATCACTAATTCTTTCCTAGAGCCGGGGGTCGATGAGGGGGTTGTTGGATGTCCGATCCAGGGTTTGATCCCTGGTTCTCTGTCAGATTATCGAGAGCCGAGGGTCGATGAGGGGGTTGGAGGGGGGGTCGGATGTCTTGGTCGAATTCTCCGACCCTCGGACTGAAAATCAGGTTTTTATTTCTGATTTTGAATCCATTTCTCATTCTTCCTCCTCCTTTCCGACTCGGCTGGTCTCTCTGAGTTGCTACAGTGCCAACTCGGACTCTTTGGTGCTATTTGCTTCTTATTTCGATGTCCACACTTCGTCTACAGGTATGTTCTCTACATTTTCATGTTTTTAGGTTTCCAGGTTTTTGCTCATTTAACTCGTTTTCTTCAAATTAAACTTTTTCCAATCTTAAAAATTCGATTTTTATTGGGGGCTTTTGTTGTTGGTGACTCAATGGATGAAAGCCCTCCAAAATATTTGAGTTTCATCGGTTGCTTATCGAGAAACTTGAATTTTCCAATTTTTGCCCTAATTTGTCGAGATTTTTGAATTTCTTGAAATTTCTTCAAATTCGATCTCTTTAAATCAAATTTCCAACTGTAAGAGTTTTGTAGGATTGTTTAAAACCTTTATAAGTCCTCTTGCCCACGTGTATGGGTGAAAAATGAGGCTTTTGATCAATTTATGTCGTTATACTGTCGAAATGTTCGGATTTTCCATGTTTACTAACCCAATATCTATTTCTCTTTGTTTTTGCAGATACTATGGCTCGTACCAAAGTACCCAGGATTCATGACCCAGTCCGCTTCCGTTCTAACGAGGCAGAGACACATATGCCCGCTATTCTCGTAAGAAGGTAGTGGGAGGTCGCCGGGTAGACTTGGCTAGCCTGGCCTTGTTCGATGTAGAGAGGGCTTTTGGTGACATGGGTTGGCTTCCAGTGATCACCAATGATGCCTGCACTCGGCCAGATTTGGTGGGACAGTTTTACTGTAATCTCCAGGTGGTGGGAGATTACGACGATACAGAGAGGGGTAGAGAGCTTTGGATCACCAGCTACGTCAAGGGGGTCAAGATTTCATTAGATTATCGACAGCTAGCCGACTTGTTGGGCATTTCATATGACGGCCTCTTGGTTTTTTGTGCTCTTGGAGAGACCCAGTACTTTTCATTGGAGATGAGAGCTGAGATTGACCGCCAAATCATCAGAGAGGATCGCTGGGAGATGAAAGCGATCTATCTTTGTCCGGAGCCTCGGGTGTACTGTAAGATTATTCCGCACAACTTGATACCTCAGAGTGGGACTACGAGAGGATCTCCCAGTTGACCCAGTATCTGTTGTATTGTATCTGCACTAGGCAGCCCGACTGCCTTCCTTACATCATCATGCGGACGATGATCAGCGCTACGTTGCGCAGTCATACTGGCAACCTGCCATATGGACGCATGATCTCTATGCTACTAACCCGCCTGGGTGTTGACATGACGGATGAGAGGATTCAGGAGAAATCCTTCTCGTCATCTTTGGATTGGGAGGCCATCTGCAAGATGGGCATGCGGGATGCCAAGGTCAGCGACGAGGAGAGGAACGCTCTGGTGCGTTCACGTACTCGAGTGGAGATGGCTGACGCTGAGGCAGCAGCAACAGCCGCTGGAGCAGGGGTTCATGGGGGTGATGATGATCGCTTGTACATAGATGCGGATGCCATACCTCCTCCATCACCTACTCATGCTACAGGAGCTGGTCCTTCGTATGCACCTTCGGATGACATGATGGGTCTGTTGCGTGAGATTAGGGAGGCCCAACGAGCATCGAATCAGCGGATGGCCGAGCTGGCAGCTAGTCTCTAGGTGACCCAGACTCAGGTGGCCTGGTTGACTAGGGTGTATGCTGAGGACTATGATAGAGATCGCGATGCACCTCCTCCTCCAGCACCTCCAGCTCCATGATGTATTCTCTTTTGTCTTTCTTTTTGTACTTCAGAGTAATTGTCCGGGTTGTGGACTGTACTCTGCTTTAGTCATGTTTATATATGTTTATTCTTCTTTTGAGTGTATATAAATTTGTTTCTCATTTAATAGATGCATTATTCTCTTTCAATTTTGACTCAAACAACACAGATGCTTATGGGGTGTTATTATTACAGCTTCTAAATTTTTATCCTATCTCAGTTCACGAATTTTTGTGGAAGTATACTGGTTTCACAGATAGGGCCTGAGAGCTCTGATACCAAGTTGTCACACCTCAATTTTATACCATTCAGAACTGTGTGATGAACCGCTAATAAACCAACGGTTCAACCAGGATCTCTAATAGGCTGTGTCCGTTGAAAATAAAACCATACACATCCACAACTATAATCAGAATAATACACAATAGCGAAAGTCTTAATAATAAATGAACTGAGGAATCTAGCTGTGATAATCATAAATAAAGTATCAAATTATGTTATATCAACTGAGACATAAGTAAATAAAATATCAATTACATTTCCTTAATAATTCAAATCAAAATCTAATCGAAAATGCATGCGTTGCACTCGCATGAAGAGTCATGCGTTTCCACTAAGTCTTCAGCTTCCATCGCAGCGATGTGTCCGTACGCAGAAACATTCATATAGTCTTCCACCGTGGTACCTGCATCATCAACTAAAAATATTCGACGTCGAAAGGGTGAGCACACATCACGGCTCAGTGAGCAAACAAAACAATGCAACAAACATATGCATGCATTCAATTCATATCTGTGGTCTGGTTTATAAGTTTGCAATGTGCTATAGAAAGGTTTGGTGGCCGCCTCACCTCTATACACGAGTGTGTAAATCCGCCCAATTAGTATCGGCACTGTCGTCACACATCCACCCACCATGGACAATATACACCCCATGAAAACGGCATGGCTGTATCGGTTGCTCATACCAACACGTAAGCCCCTGTTGGCGAGGGCTTGCAAACTGGGCTCGCAACTAATCAATCCTAATGTCAAACAGTGTATCCAAGGCCTCACCCCAGCAACCCTCAATACATCCATAGAGATAGAGCTAAGGCCCCCTGGCAGAGTCGAAGACTACAAGGTCTGGGACCACCTCTCCTGATACCCTACGACATAATAGTTTCGCTAAGGTAATGGCGATACGACGATGTCAGTGGACATAACTTGAGTAGAACCATGGCACAATATATACCCCATGAAAACGGCATGGCTGTACCGGTTGATACCATCCCCTACCCGCACCATTTACACTAACCACACACATATATTCACATGCCTATTCCTAGCGTCATCATCATCATCATGTTATAAATAAACAGAATTAAATATGCATGAACAGTAATAGCAGGAATATTGGATGACATATTGAATGCACATACAAGCATACACACATAGAATCAGTCATGGCATTGGACTCAAGAAATAAAAACAGTTTATTATTAGCCAAATAATTTAGGTCTTGTTTTCTCACCTTTGCTTGAGTGTTGATCCTCTTTTAAGCTTTCAATAGGAAAACCTAACAAGTCGATAGTTTTTTGTTAGAAGTCATTCTGGCATCATTAGGCTTGTTTTTAAGCACGGGCCGCAGGGTGGGTCGTAGGTAGGGTAGCAGTCTACCTCGACCCCCAGGGTAGGGTCGATGCCAGGGTCGGATGTTCCATCTACCCTGGGTGCAACCACCCCTATTCTGGACTTCCCGAATACTGGGGGTCGATCATGTGGTCTGGTAGGGTCGATTCCCAATCGACCCCACGTGTGAACCCCCATGGGTTGAGTCGAGATTTTCATTCTACAGTCCATTCCTTTACGTTTGGATCCTATGGCTTACTTCCACAATCCATTCTAGGCTTGTTCTATTGCTTAGAACACTAGGTTTCTTCCTTACCTTGTCTACCATGATTTCTCCATGGATTTCATTGAAATCTTCCCATAGGTGTATGATTTGGGTTTCTCCTTGACCATACTCTCTTCATGAACTATTCTAAGGTCTTAGATTATCAAAATAGAAAGCTTGCCCATACCTTAGGTTTGCTGAGATTCAGAGATTTCTCTGAATTCTTCAATTCGGTCCTCTTCTCCAACTTTCCTTCTCTTCTTCTTCTCTTCTCTTTCTCTCACTCTCAATTAGGGTTTCAAAAGGAGTGAAAGAGGCTTAGGGACGTCCTATTTATAGAGTAGAATCTCTAAGAATAAGTCCCATTGAGATTAGGAAGGAATCCCATTGAAATTTAGAATGTTTCCTATTTGCGGTTTCTGTCGGCAAACAGGGGGTCGATGAGGGTGTCGGAGATCCCATCGGCCCTCAGTTCCTAAGTTATCCAACCCCCAGTAAAAAATCAGGGGTCTGACTTCTATGTGGGGTCGACCCTGCCTACCTAGGTATGCGACCCTGCCCTCCAATTCACTATTTTTGGGTCAGTTTAGTACCTGATTTCGCCATTTCCTTCACGCACTTGGTCCATTTGGCTCGACCATGATGGGTAGATCTGGTACAAGGTGGTAAGACCGGTTAGTTTGATACGGGTCTTACAACTCCCCCCTACTTATAAAAATTTCATCATCGAAATTGTTCATACCTTCCGAGTCGAATAGAAGAGGGTATTGCTTTCGCATAGTATTATCTTCTTCCCATGTGATTTCTTCTATATCCCTGCTTCTCCAAGTGACCTTAACATAATAAATGTCACGGTTGCGTAGTCGTTGCCCCTTTCGATTGGTGATTTCAGTTGGTGCTACTTCAAACGTCAAATCCTCAGTCAAATCAGGTAGATCTACTGTCAATACGTGCGTTGGGTCTCTGACATACTTCTTCAATAAGGAGATATGAAATACGTCATGCACACTTGACATAGATGGTGGTAGTGCTAACTAGTAAGCCACTTTTTCACGCTTAGCTAGAATCTCATATGGTCCGACATATCTCGGACTTAATTTCCCTTTCTATCCGAACCGTTTCAAACCTCGCATAGGTGACACTTTGAGGAATACCTTATCACCTACGACGAATTCAAGGTCTCGGCGTCTAGTGTCTGCATATTGCTTTTGACGATTCTGAGTTGTTCTTACTCTTTCCTTGATAATGTCGACTACTCGACAAGTCTCTTCAACAAATTCTGGTCCAACAATACTACATTCTCTATTTTTATTCCAAAACAAAGGAGTTCGACACTTCCTGCCATACAATGCTTCACAGGGTGACATCTGTATAGTAGCCTGATAGCTATTGTTATAAGCAGACTCAATCAGTGGTAACTGTTCATCCCATGATCCTTTGAAATCAATTACACAAGCTCGGAGCATGTCTTCTAGAATCTGAATGGTGTGCTCCGACTGTCCGTCTGTCTGGGGATGGAATGCAGTACTGAACTTCAATGTTGTACCCATAGCCTTCTGTAATCCTTCCCAAAACTTTAAAGTAAATCGTGGATCTCTGTCAGACACAATGCTTTCAAGTACACCGTGTAATCTGACAATATTATCCACATACAACTTAGCTAACCTTTCCAGTGTATACTGAGGTCGTATAGCTATAAATTGAGCCGTTTTAGTCAGTCTGTCTACAATCACCCAAACTGCATCAATTACTCGGGGAGTCAATGGTGACCCTGTGACGAAGTCCATAGTGATGCAGTCCCATTTCCATGCTGGTTCTGGTAACGACTGTAACGGTCCTGTTGGTCTTTATCGTTTAGCTTTCACCTTCTGACAATTTAGGCATTGAGACACAAACTTGGCTATATCTGCTTTCATTCCCCTCCACCAATATAATTTCTTTAGGTCATGATACATTTTTGTACTTCCAGGGTGTATCGAATAGGCGGTAGTATGGGCTTCCTTCATTAGTCGGTGTCTAATGTCCAAACTTTCTGTCTCAGGTACACATATTCTTCCTTTGTACTTCAGTACCCTTTCATCATCTAAGGATAACTCGGGAGTAGTCCTACCTTTTTCGATGTCTTCTTGTACCGTTCTTAGGTAAGGGTCTGATTTAATCGCTGTTTTCACTTCATCAAGTATATTGGGTACAATCTTCAATGTGGCAAACATATTTGCAAACCGATGGATAAACCCTTGGTTGGTTGATTCACCCGATGCATCTATCACAAACTGTTCATTACCATAATGGAATACTTTTCCGGTAGTACACTGTGCAGCAGTGGTGCTAACCTCCTCTTGAGATTTCATCATTGCCTTTCTACTCAGTGCGTTCGCAACCACATTAGCTTTTCCCGGATGATACTGGATATCACAATCATAGTCTTTCAATAGTTATAGCCATCTTCTTTGTCTCATATTCAACTCATTCTGATTAAAGAGGTAAGTAAGACTCTTATGATCTGATTTAATCTGAAATTTCTCTCCGTACAAGTAATGTCTTCATATTTTGACAGCATGTACTACTGCCGCTAATTCAAAAACATGAGTGGGATAGTTCTTCTCATGTGTCTTCAATTGTCTTGAGGCATAAGCAATAACTTGTTCTCCTTGCATAAGTACACATCCTAATCCCAGTCCTGACGCATCAGTGTACAAAATAAATGGCTGTCCTAGAATCTTAATGGTCAAGATTGGAGCTGATATCAATCTAGCCTTCAATGTGTGGAAACTCTTCTCGCATTTATCAGTCCACACAAACTTTTCGCCCTTCTTAGTCAAACTGGTAAGAGGTACGGCAATTTGAGAATAGTCTTCCACAAATCGTCGATAATACCCAGCTAGGCCTAAGAAACTTCTAATTTCTGCGACGCTCTTTGGTGCTTCCCACTTCACAATAGCTTTGATCTTGCTGGGATCCACTTTAATTCCTTCAGCGGATACAACATGGCCTAGAAAAATGGCTTCCTTTAGCCAAAACTCGCACTTTGTAAATTTGGCGTAGTGCTTCTCCTTCCGAAATCGCTGCAGAGCGGCGTTTAGATTCTTAATATGAGTTTCCTCGTCTTTGGAGTGGACCAATATATCATCGATGAATACAATAATCGACGTATCCAACATATCGTGGAATACCCGATTCATAAGTTCCATAAAGGTTGCTGGTGCGTTCGTCAATCCAAAAGACATGACAAAAAATTCATAATGTCCATATCTGGTCCTGAATGCTGTCTTGGGGATATCACCATCCTTAATCTTCAACTGATGGTAGTCTGACGAAGATCGATCTTGGAGAACACTTTGGCACCTTGCAACTGATCGAACAAGTCATCGATCCGAGGCAATGGATATCGATTCTTGATTGTCAGTTTATTCAGTTCTCGGTAGTCTATACACAATTGAGCGTTACCGTCATTCTTCTTCACGAATAATACTGGCGCTCCCCATGGTGATATGCAAGGTCGGATGAAACCCTTGTCCAATAGTTCTTATAGTTGTACTTTTAATTCCTTCAATTCAGTAGGAGCCATTCGATAAGGTGCTTTAGATATTGGTGTGGCTCCGGGTATTAGATCTATAACAAACTCTGTAGCATGGTCGGGTGGTAATCCTGGTAGTTCTTCAGGAAATGCATCTGGATAGTCACGCACGACATCAATATCCTCCATTCGTGGTGTTTCTTTGGTAAGATCAACCACAGATACTTGATACCCAACTGCTGCTTTCTCAAGGCACTTCCTAGCCTTTAATGCAGAGAGTATGAGCTTTCGTTTACGGGGAAGTTTGGTTCCCAAAAAACTGAACTCTGCTCCTTCTTTGTCTTTAAATGTCAGCTTCTTTTCGGCACACATTAGATTTGCAGAATGTCGAGCTAACCAGTCCATTCCCATGATGACGTCAAAGTCTGCCATCTCAAGTTGGATCAAGGTTGCATCCAAAGTCTTTTCATCAATCAGAACTGGACATGGCCCATAGCCTTTTTCTAACTCCACTTCTAATCCCATAGGCGATCGTACAAGCAGTTTGTATTCTAAGGATTTGAGGGGTAGATTTAGCTTCTTTCCAAATGACACAGATATAAAAGAATGAGTAGCTCCTGAATCAAAGAGTACTCTGGCGGGAATGCCATTAATAGGTACGATACCTGTGATTTGTTTTGGTTTAGTCTACATGCTCACATAATGTAACACAAAATGATAAGGTTCAGGTCATACCTGTGACCATATCAGGTAATGCGGCAGCATCTTCGGATGTAACCACGTAAATTCTGCCTTGTTGTAGTTACTTCTTGGGCTTAGTACACTCCCTTGCAATATGCCCTACTTGATTTTAGTTAAAACATCTTACTCCTTCACTGACTTGCTTTTATTGCTGTGGAGCTGCGGGGGTAGTCTTGGCTGCAACATTAAAGCCTTGAGTACGGTAGGGTTTGAATATCTTGGTGTTCCCTCCGTTGTAAGAATTTCCATTAGGCCTTTTGATTCTCCTATTTTGAGCAAAGTTGCTCTCTTTCTGGCTCGTCTCTATCACTCGAGTAATTTGTGCCGCTTCATTATAGATTTTCTTTTCAAGTCCCAGAACATGCTCGTGGATGCTTCCCCTAAATCCCATGATGAACCTTTGGGTCTTGGTGTTTTCCTTTTGCATACTGGCTGGTGCAAAGAAGAACAGCTCCTCATAACGCTGTTGATATGCATCCAAAGTCATCAGCCCCTGATATAAACTCAAGAACTCTCTTTCCATAGAATCTTTGAAACTTCTAGGAAAAAACTTCTCAAAGAATGCCTCCTTATAAATATCCCAAGTCAGTTGGGCGTGCTTTGTTAATAAATATGTCCTAGTAGACCTCCACCAATGGTGTGCATCTCCTTTCAGCATAAAGGTGGCACATAATACTTTCTCTTCTTCATTTACTGTCATCATCATAAAATTTCTTTCCATTTCATCAACCCTGTGTGCCGGCCATAAAGGATCTGCTGGCTTGCCATTAAATTCTTTGGGCTTCATTTTCAGAAAATGCTCCACCAGTCTAGAGTGGTCTAGTTGTTGCAGGACATACACCCCATACATAGGTGGTTGATATTGATATTCACGTTGAGCTACCTCAGGATTCTGCACTTGAGCCTCCATGATGGGAGTTTGAGGTGCGTGGGGTACTGTGTTGCTTCCCCCCGGTACTGTGCTTGCCTGTCCTACTGGCATCGGTGTCGTCTGTGCAGTTGAAAAGGTCATGCCTATGGCAGCTTGCATAGTAGCTTGTGCCTGTTGTATTTGCTGCAGCTGTTGGGCCAAATTCATTAATACTGTAGCCAGGTCTGTAGGTGGAGCTGACAGATTTGTAGGATTTGTCTACCCATTAATTACGGACGGTGTCGTGTTCGTATTCCTCCTTTGTTTCTGGGTGTATCTGGCTGTCTTCCCCCACTGGGTGGTGGTGGGATAGAGTTACGACTTTGTCTGGTTACTTTGCGTCCAACCATTATCTAATCTGGTATTGGAAATGCCTGAAAATCATAGAACACGTGAGACAATCATTATATACTTCATTCTCATATTTTAAAACCACTAACAAATGCAAATTTCAAAATTTTTAGATCATTTTGTCCTACTTCATTCTCATATTTTGTATCAACTAAGACATAAATACATAAATATCAAATACATGTCTTTAATAAAACCAAATAGATAAAACTAAAAATCTAATCGAATACACATGAGTTGCACTCGCAAGAGATGTCATGTGTATCCACTTCATCTTCAGCTACCATCGCTGCAACGTTCCCGTATTCTGGAGCATTTATATAATCTTCAACGGTTGTACCTGCATCATCAACTACAAAAATATTCGACGTCGAAGAGTGAGCACACAACACGGCTCAGTGAGCAAACAAAACAATGCAACAATACATATGCATGCAATCAATTCATATCTTTGGTCTGGTTTTACGTTTGCACTGTGCTATAGAAAGGATAGGTGGCCACCGCACCTCTATGCACGAGAGTGTGGATACGCCCGATGACTCTCACCGTCGCCCACAACACCCATAATGAACATTGTACAACGAAGGTCACGTTTATTGATGCACAACTCCATACCAACAATTAACCCCTAATGGCTAGGGCTGCAAACGGGGCTCGCTACTAACCAATCATAATGTCAACCAATGTATCCAAGGCCTCACCCCAGCATCCCTCAGAGCACCCGTAGAGATAGAGCTAAGGCCCCTCGGTAGAGTAGGACTCAAGGACCGAGACCCTCCTTGATGCCCTACATCGCAATAGTTCTGCTAAGGTAACGGCGATACGACGATGCTAATGCACAAGACTTGAGTTAGAGATAGAGCTAAAGTGTTCGAATCAAACACCACCTAATACTTCCCCTGATGCCCTACTCGCATCAAGCACGCACACTAACCACACACAAACAATCACATGCCTAATCCTATCATCATCATCATCATCATGTTATCAATAATAAAGTAAATATGCATGAAACAATAATAGAAATATTGGATGACATGTTATATGCACATTACAAGCATATTCGCATAGAATCAAGCATGGCATTAGACTCCAAAAAATAAAAGTAGTTTGTTATTATTCAGTTAATGTAGGTTTTGTTTCCTCACCTTAGCTTGCTAGTAGATCCTCTTTCAAGCTTTAAGAATCACCTTTATATTGTTAATATATTGCTAGAAGACCTAACAATGTCGATAGAATTTAAGAATCACCATCCATACGATTTGGACATTATGAGTTATCGATTTTGACGTTTGGATTAACCAATGCCCTTACATCTTTTATGGAACTGATGAACTGGGTTTTTCATGACATGTTGGACACGTCGGTCATAGTATTCATAGATGATATTTGGTTGATTCCAAGAATGAAGCAACTCATACAACGGATTTTAGAACAGCTTCACAACAGCTGAGAAGTGAAAAGCTTATTGCCAATTCCAAGGAATATGAGACCTGATTAAACAAAGTGATCTTCTTAGATCACATAGCATCATAAAAAGGGATTAAAGTGGACCCTATTAAGATAGAAGCAATTGTATGGTGAGAAACACCTGAAGAATATTACGAAGATCAGAAGTTTCTTGAGTTTAGCTGGTTACTACAGACGATTTTTGGAGGACCACTCTAAGATCGCAAAACCTCTTACCAAGCTAACCAGGAAGGGAGATGAGTTTAATTGGACTGACCAGTGTAAAGAATGGTTGATATCAACTCTCACCTTGATCGTTCGTACACCAGGAAACCTTTTACCCTATACATTGAAGCTTTCGGATTGGATCTAAGATGCGAGATAATGCAAGGTAAATAAGTGATTTCATATGCTTTAAGAAAACTGAAACAGGATGAGAAGAGTTACCCTACTCATGACTTGGAATTATCGATGATGAAATATGCAATCAAAACTTAGAGACATTATCTATACGGAGAAGAATGTTAGATTTAATGGGAATACAAGAGTTTATTTATCTCTTCATCAGAAAGAGTTGAACATGAGGATAAAATAGCTGAAATTGCCCAAGGATTAAGACTGTGATATTCAGTGTCACCCGAGCAAGGCTAATGTAGTAGCTAAGGCCTTACGGAAAAAGGGATTATGAGGTCTGAAGAAGGACCGAGTATAAATGTTGCCTTATGTTCTGCAGCAACAGATTCAGATTTGGAAAAAGAGTAACATATAATAGAAGCTAGGGATGATCCAATTAAGTGAGAACTTTTGGATGAACTTATGGAGCAATTATTCCTCGCTTGCGTTCAGTACATTAAAGATCATCTCTGAATTAATGGATGAAGTAAAAGTAGCAATTTTGTTAGATCTGTATATAAGAACAATGCAAGGAGATTTGGAGAAAGGAAAACCAAACCTGACTTATTTTGGATGCGGAGACGGTACTCAGATACAGTGGTAGATTCTGAATACCTGAAGATAAAGATTCGGATGTCAGGAAGAGGATAATGATAAGAGCCCATTGTACTCAATATTCAGGACATGCTGGAGTACCAATATGTATCATGAGCAGAAGAGATTGTATTGGTAAAGAGGAATGATAACAAAGGTGGTGTAGTGCGTGTTCCAGTGTCTGGATTATCAGCAAGTAAAGGCTGAAAGACAAAGACCAACATGGCTTACTATAATAACTATCAGAGCCAGTCTGAAAGTGGAACTGCATTACAATGAACTATGTCACCGGTATACCACTGATCGATTGACGCAGTTTGGGTGATTGTTGATCGCATTATGAATATAGCTTATTCCATTGCGATACAACCTCGGTATGCTTTGGAGCGGCTAACTAAGCTATATATGGATAGTATTGTCAGATTGAATGGTATGCATGAGAGCTTAGTGTCGGCCAGAAGCTCATGCTTTATCTTGAAGTTTTGGAAGGATCTATAGGAAATAATGGGAACAAAGTTGAAGTTTAGTACCGCATTTTACCTTAAACCGACGGACAGTCGGGGCGGACTATACAAATCCTAAGTGATATGCCCCGAGTTTATGAAATTGATTTCAAGGAGTTTGAGTTGAGAAGTTACCGTGAATTGAAGATGCTATTAAGCTATCATGTAAATGTCACATATAAAGCATGGTACGGTAGAAATGTCAAATTCCTCTACTTTGGAATAAAGTCGGTGAATGAAGAATTTTAAGACCTAAGTCTATTGCAGAAAACTGTCGAGTGGCAGACAAGATCAAAGAAAAAGGGGCCAAGACAGCTCAGGATTTTTAGGAGAGACACCAAGACCTCGAGTTCGCCATAAGTGACAAAGTGTTTTTTTTTTTTAAGATATCACTTATGCATAGTTTGAAACGATTAGACAAGAAGGGAAAGTTATATTCTATATATGTGTTGGATCTTATAAACTCTGGAGAGACTAGAAAAGTTGCATATCAATTAGTATTACCGCTATCCATGTCTAGTGTGCATGATGTATTTCGTGTGTCTCTATTGAAGAAGTACATTGGAGGTCCATATCAAAAGTATTGACCATGGAATCACTGGATTAAATAGGAGATTTAACTATTGAAGTGGGACCAGCCTAGTTCACTAGTTGAAAGGTACAACACCTTAAAAACTTGGTATCAATTATACGAAGATAATCTGACGAAGACAAGACGTGGAGAAGACGGCATGGAAAGAAGAAGATGCAATGCGGAAATAGAATTCCCACCTAGTGACTCCGAAGTAAATTCAAATTTTGAGGACAAAATTTATTTTAAGGATGGGGGAGTTGTAAGATCCGTACATTCAAATTTCGAGGATGAAATTTCTTTTAAGGGTGGTGGAGTTGTAAGACCCGCACGCCATGAACCCAGTCTAACCTTACATTTCATGTCGTGAACCGTCTACATATCATGGTCGAGCCAAGTGGACCAAGTGTGTGAAGAAACCCAAGACCCAATATGAAAATTTACCCAAAAACAGTCAAAATGAGGGTAGGGTCGCATGTCTTAACAGACAGGTCCGACCCCCTCATCGACCCTCACTATCGACCCTCAACCACGGGTAGCAGGGGGGTCGACCCTCTCATCGACCCTCTTATCGACCCTCAGTAATCGGGAAAAAACAGCACGAACCAAAAATTAGGAAACCTTCCTAATTTCAATTGGAACCTTTCCTAAACTCAATGGGACTTATTTTGGGAGGTTTCACTCTATAAATAGGACGTCCCTAAGCCTCTTTCACTCCTTTTACAACCCTAATTGGATTGAGAGAAAGAAAAGAGAAGGAAAGTGGAGAAGAAGACCAAGGAGAAGGGATTCAGAGGAGGAAGCATTCTTTTTTGGGTGGGAATATCTTCCATTAATTTTTTATAACTTGGGGGGGGGAATAGGAGGGGGGGTTTTTGGAGGGAAACAAAAAAACCCATCCCGGGGTTCTGGGCAATGGGGGAAAAGGGGGGGGGAAAAAAAAAAAGGGGGGGGAAAAAAAAGAAGATAAAAAAAAAAAAAAAAAGGGAGGGGGGGGGGGGGGGGGGGGAGGGGGGGCCCTTGTCACACCCCAAATTCCGATCCAACCGTTGGAACGGTGTGAGCGAACTCGTCATTGAACCAACGGTTCACACCAGATCTCGAATAGGCCGTGGTCCACCCATACAAACCAATTACACATAACCACAATCGGAATATAAACATACAAATGGAAGACTTTAAATAGAATGAACCGAGTATCTATTGATAATTTAAATAAATATCCCATTATCCAAATTCAATCACATAAAATAAATATCTATTACATCACTTAATAACAAAACAAAAATAACCCAAAATAAACAAATAAAACAAATCACGAGAACACGCAGTAAAGGGCACTCGCATGAAGCGCCATGCTCGGCCCCGCCCCGCCCCGTACATCCAACACCGCAAAGCACCACCATACGCCGGAGCGCTCACGTAATCGCCCACAGAGATAACCCGCATCCGCATCTAAAACAATGTATATACAAAGGGTGAGCACACAACACGGCTCAAGAAGGCAATCGACGCTTTCACAAGATTATGCATGAGTAACAATCATTTTATGCCGTGGGTCCGGTTTTAAGTTTGCAATGTGCTATAGAAAGGTTTGGCGGCCCCCGCACCTCTATACACGAGTGTGTGGCGTCGCACAAGAATCACACAACCACCAACCCACATACACCCATCATGGAATAGAGATAGAGCTAAGGTATACCCGCACCTCCCCGATACTCTACCCATACCAAGCACCTAAGCCCCCATCGGCCGTGGCTCGCAAACCGGGCCTCGCAACTAACCAATCCTATATGTCAACAATGTATGCTCTATCCCAAAGACAGCCGCCTACGGCATAGAGATAGAGCTAGAGCGGCAGGCCGGGCCGGAGACCTCCTAAACCTCACCCCCCCGACACCCCATCCGCAACTAACCCACTAGGATAGAAACAATACGCAGTAGACCCTATCCCAACACGACACCCCACGGCATAGAGATAGAGCTAAAGCATCGTGGACAAGGCAGCGCCGACTGAATCCTCAGCACCACCCAACGATGGTCGGGACAACATCAATATCGGAGACCAACGTACTCACGATCTTCCCCCGATACCCCACCCGCACTCAAGCATGTTAAGATAGAATACTACAAAAGGTGCCGCAGTGCGAAGAGCGATCCCGTGCCCATGCCCCACTCCACACACCAACGAAAAACAATCACATGCCTAACAATCACATCCTATGAATGCATGAACAATAATAATAGCCGAAAGTAAAGGATGGCATGTGAATATGCACAAACATCACATCATAGATATACAATGATTAACAACGATTTACCGTCCATTAATTATTAGGTTTAGGTCGGATTCCCTTACCCGACGCCGCTCAATAACTTGCTCCACGCCGCAAGATCCAAACAATAAGTCACAACGTCCTACATAATATTAGGGTTTCATTAGAATATATTATTTAAGGTTTCATGTTGGCCGGAAACCAACATGGATCACAAAATACCCTCACGTAGCCGACCGGGGGGCATGTACCGGCCGCAGCCCCCCGTGGGAAAGACCGGGCGACCGGTATGGTCAGCCGGTCCCCCACGCATAACCTCCCGAGAGGTAGCGGTCGCAACATACCGGGCCGCACTATGTGCAACCGGTATAGCCGACCGGCATGTCTCCGAAGACCATACATGGGTTCTTCGACCGCCGTCGATCATCCTCCATGGATTTTCGGGGTTTCTCCTATCCATGCTAAGTCTAGGCTTTGAGTTAGAGCTATCCCCAACTCATTCAAGTCTCGCTTTCGATAAATATCATCTCGAAACTCGAATCTAGGGTTTGACGGCAACTTAGGGTTTATTGGCCAATTTAGGGTTTTAGACCAATACCTACTTTGCATGGTATTGATCCACCCACACAACTATCATAGGGTAAGAAGATGGATTCAAACACTTACCGTCGAAATCGGGAAAGTGGGACCCGCAGAGACCAACTTCCAAATTCCCGCACATAGCCGGGCAGGCCATACCGGGCCGACCGGTACCATCATCCGGTACCATCGACCGGCATACCTAAAACCAGGTATAATTGGTCGACTTCGGGTCCGATTCGCACTGCTTGTTATCCGCTTGCCCCGGCCCGGCTCGGCGATGATCGGAAGACCCCGTCACGACACAAAACCAAGGTTTAGACCGGGTTTTCGTGAGTGCGGGTCTTACAACTCCACCACCCTTAAAAGAAATTTCGTCCCGAAATTTGCATGTAGGTACTACAACTCCCCCACTCCTTAAAAGAAATTTCGCCTCGAAATTTGAACGTACCTTGATCGCCAAAAAGGTTAGGGTACTCCTTCCTCATCGCGCTCTCTTCTTCCCAAGTAAATTCCTCCACATTTTGGCTTCTCCAATGCACCTTTACATAGTGGATATCCTTGGTTCGAAGTTGCTGAACTTTTCGGCTTGAGAGCACATGTGCACCACTTCGAAAGTTAAGTCTTCGGCCAAGTCCGGAGGATCGCGCTCAAGATATGCGATGGATCTCTCGACATACTTCTTCAGGAATGATACATGGAACACATTATGAACGCTAGACATAGATGGTGGTAGAGCCAATTGATATGCTACATTACCACGCCGATTCAATATCTCATATGGTCCCACATACCGGGGCATAGCTTCCCCTTCTTACCAAAACCGCTTCGGCCCTCGCACCGGTGACACCTTCAAGAACACTTTGTCACCCACTCGCAAACTCCGGATCTCGACGCCGATTATCCGCATAGTGCTTCGTCGAACTTGAGCTGTCTTTACTCTCTCTTTGATCCGATCAATCACTCGGCAAGTTTCTTCAACAAACTCCGGTCCTACAATTCTTCTTCCCCCACTTCATTCCATAACGGAGGTGTACGACATTTTCTCCCATAGAGAGCTTCATATGGGGCCATCCGAATTGTAGCCCGATAACTATTGTTGTAAGCAAACTCGATAAGTGATAGCTTCTCATCCCAAGCTCCTTTGAAATCTAATGCACAAGCTCGAAGCATATCTTCCAAAATTTGAATGGTTCGCTCCGACCGTCCGTCCGTCCCGAGGATGGAAAGCCGTACCGAACTTCAACTTTGTTCCCATAGCTTCTCGTAATCCTTCCCGCAACTTCGATGTAAAACGGGGATCTCTCGCCGATACTATACTTTCGGAACGCCATGAAGTCCGACTATATTATCAACATATAACTTGGCCGCTTCTCCATGGTATACCGAGGTCCGACCGCAATAAATCGAGCCGCCTTGGTGAGCCGATCTACTATAACCCAAACCGCATCCACCGACCTTGGTGTCAAAGGTAGGCCGCTGACAAAATCCATGGTGATACAATCCCACTTCCATGCGGGTTCCGTAACGGCCGTAGTAAACCCCGCGGGTCTTTGTCTCTCCGCTTTAACTTGTTGACAATCTCGGACATTGAAACACGAAACGAGCTATATCGCCTTTCATACCCCTCCACCAATAGAGTCTTCTTAGATCATGGTACATCTTGGTACTTCCCCGGATGTACCGAATATGGAGTGTAATGAGCTTCGGCCATAACTCGGCCTCTCGATATCGCAGCCTTCGCTCTCGTGTATACATACCCGGTCCGCGATACTTGAGTACTTTGTCCGATTCCAAGGTAAAGTCGGATTACACGCACCCTTCTCTAAGTCTTCCCGCACCGCCCCGAGATATGGATCCCGTAGGGATTGCTACCTTGACTTCATCAATTAGGCTCGGGCGAGATCTTCAATGCGGCGAACATCATAGTGAACTTATGAATCAAGCCTTGCTCAACCGGATCTTCTCGCAGCTTCGATAATATGGTCTTCATCAATTTCCATCGAACTCGAGGCCGCAGGACACAATGCGGCATTTGTACTCGGGCCCCGCCTC
This sequence comes from Protea cynaroides, assembly GCA_028583415.1. Classification (NCBI taxonomy): domain Eukaryota; kingdom Viridiplantae; phylum Streptophyta; class Magnoliopsida; order Proteales; family Proteaceae; genus Protea; species Protea cynaroides. The sequence continues at coordinate 21,076,883 of CM053270.1, forward strand.
GTGCCTCGATGCCCACTTTCTCGCTTAAGGCGCCGCCCACCACATTTGCTTTACCCGGGTGGTACCGGATGTCGCAATCATAATCTTTTAACAATTCCAGCCATCTCTCTCCGCCTCATATTCGGATCCTTCCCGAGCGAAGAGATACGTTAAGCTCTTGTGATCCGACTTGATCCGAAACTTCTCACCGCACAAATAGTGTCTCCAAGTCTTGATTGCATGAATAACCGCCGCTAGCTCCAAGTCATGCGTAGGGATAGTTCTTTCTCGTGCTCTTTTAACTGCCTTGATGCGTAAGCGATCACCCGCTCTCCTTGCATCGTAACACACCCAATACCCAACCCCGAAGCATCCGTATATAGAGTAAACGGTACGCTTGGTTCGGGATGGTCGGGATAGGTGCGTAGACAAGTCTTGACTTCAAAGTCTGGAAGCACTTCTCACACTCATCCGGTCCATATAAATTTCTCTCCCTTCTTGGTCAGTCCGGTGAGTGGAACCGCGATCCCGGGAGTAATCTTCCACGAATCTTCTATAATAACCAGCCAACCCAAGGAAACTACGAATCTCTCGCAACGGATTTCGGTGCTTCCCATCCTACTATAGCAGCTATCTTGCTTGGATCAACCTTGATACCGTCTCCGGATACAACATGGCCCAAGAAAGCCACTTCCTTCACCCAAAACTCGCACTTCTTGAATTTTGCATAAAGCCTCACATCCTCGCCGCTGTAGGGCTGCTCTCAAATGCGCCTGTATGAGTCTCCATGTCCTTAGAGTAAATCAATATGTCGCCGATGAATACGATGACCGAAGTGTCCAACATGTCATGGAACACTCGGCTCATCGGCCCCATAAACGACGCCGGAGCATTGGTCAACCCGAAAGACATAACCGTAAACTCATAATGCCCATACCTCGCCCCGAAAGCGGCCCTCGGAATATCTCCGGCCTTGATCTTCAATTGGTGATACCCCGATCGGAGATCGATCTTTGAGAAAACCTTTGCACCCCCGCAGCCTGATCGAACGGATCATCGATCCTAGGAAAAGGATACCGATTCTTGATCGACAACTTGTTCAGCTCACGATAGTCAATACATAGCCGTACACTTCCATCTTTCTTTTGACGAACAACACGGGTGCTCCCCAAGGCGAAATACTAGGTCGTATGAAGCCCTTATCCAGCAATTCTTGTAATTGGGTCTTCAACTCCTTTAACTCGGGCTGGGGCCATCCCGTATGGCGCTTTAGACACCGGAGCCGAACCCGGTATAAGGTCTATCACAAATTCTCGTAGCCCCGTCTCGGTGGTAAGCCCGGGAAGATCCTCCGGGAAATACATCCGGAAACTCCCGAACCACCTCTATATCCTCCATCTTGAGTGACTCTCGCCGTGAGGTCGACTACGCATACGAGATAACCCACTCCCCCTTTCTCCAAGCATCTCTTAGTCTTTAGGGCGGAGAGGATCAACTTTCGCTTCCTAGATAGCTTAATTCCAGCGAAACTATATTCCTTTCCCTCTCTCGACAAGAAGCATAGCTTCCTTTCACCACATAAAAGGACGGCCGAATGATGGCCTAGCCAATCCATTCCTAAAATGACATCAAAATCTGCCATCTCAAGTATTACTAGGCTTGCTTCTAGGTCTCGCCCTCGATACTTACAAAGACATGGTCCATAATACTTGGTCAAAGCCACTTCGACTCCTAGCGGAGAGCGAACTATCAAGCTTGGGTTCAATTGCTTGATTGGTAACTCCATTCGCTTCCCAAAAGAAACGTAAACAAAGGAGCGCGTGGCCCCGCAGTCAAATAATACTCGGCGGGTAAACCGGCTACATTTACAATTCCCGGAATATATTGCCCCTTAGTTCTATATGCTCATGCAACCGAAAGAATAAACCAAATAGTAAGGGATAAAGTCGCACTCGCTTACCACATCATGGTGATGCGGCCGCCTCTTCAGGCGGGACCGCATAAACTCCGGCTCTGGCCGGGAGCTTGCTTCCTAGGTAGCGCGCAGCTCCTTGCAACATGTCCCGCTTGCCGACGCTATAACACTTAATATTCGGGTTGGGCCTGGTTAATTGTGGCAGCGTGGTGCCGCGGTTGTTTCTCGCAGTGCGCCGGCGCGCCGCCCCCGTATGGGCGGAATGGTCTAGTATTACCGCCACTGAAGTTCTCTCCCCGCAGGTCTCTTCACTCCCTTGTTTTGAGCGAAGAAGCCGTCCCTCCGACCGGACTCTATCACCCTCGCAACCCGCACCGCCTCGTTGTAGGTCTTCTTATCCGCACTCCAAAAGATGCTCTCTAATGCTTCCACGTAGTCCCATGGTGAACCCACGTATCTTTGTCTCCTCCTCCCGCATACCGACCGGGTGCGAAGAAGAATAGCTCTTCGCACTCCTCCGCTGATAAGCATCTACAAATGACCGACCCCGCCGCAGCCGAGAAACTCTCTCTCCATTGAATCCCCTCAAGCTCTTTGGGAAGTATTTGTCGAAGAAAGCCGCTTTAAACACTTCCCCGGCCCACTAATGTATATTGGTTCTCCAAATATGCCCGCGTGGAATTCCACCAAGCATTCGCGGCCCTCTCTCAAAGATGTGAGTGGCAAATAGAACCTTCTCCTCCTCGGTACACGCCATCAACCGGAAGTTCTTTTCCATTTCTCGAAACCCACCGGGCTGGCCACAATGGTTTCCCCGTCCCGCCGGTGAATGATGACGGTTTCAACTTCAAGAACCCGTCCACCGACCGCTAAGATCGTGGCCGCCCCCGGGTATCCGCCTCCGCACCATGGTGGTGGATACGGATATGCCCCCGGATACGCGTAAGGCGACGGGAAGCGATGCGGTGGTGGTACATTCCCGTGCTTGGGCCCTTGGCCTTGGGCTACTCCGCACCCGCGGCTAGAAGACATTTTCTCTCCGCACCCGCATATTACCACCGGGAACTAACCCGCCGACCGAGCATCGCTAGCACCTCACCCGTAAATTCCTTCCGTTGAGCTTGCATCCGATAGACCAAGTAGACTATTTATTTGGATCTGAGAAGAAGACATAACACGTGAGAATCATCAATAATAGTAGTGTTAGTCTTGAATAATGCAGGGGAATAGTCGAGAAGTAACATTTCAATTTGCACAATTTTGTAAATTTTTTTAAATTTTTCTGGCTCTTTTGGGGCGTACCGGTCGCAACATACCGGTCGCACACCTGTAGAAATATGCTGCGGCCGGTATAGTCGACCGGTCAAAATTAAATTTCTGGCCGAGACATACCGGTCGCATGTCTAGGAGATACCGGTCGCCACTCGGGGACGGGTGTTGCGACCGGTATAGTCGACCGGGTCGAAAAATTTTCTGGCCGAGACATAGCGGTCGCGACACTGGGTTGATACCGGCCGACCGGTATAGGCATAACCGCCGACCGGTATGCCCAAAAATGGCCTTTAAAATCGCGAAAAAGTGAGATTTTCTCACTTTTTCCTTTCTTCTCTCTCCGAGTGGCGATTCCTCTCGCCCAACCGAGCTGCTACAAGCCCGACCGGTACTCCTTAGAAGCCGATTTCTCCCATTCCAAAGCTAGAACATCGTCTCCGGTGTAGGTCTCCACCCTCTCTCTCATATTTTTAGAAATTTTCCATATCGTCTTTATGTAGAAATTTAGGTTTTTCTTTGTTCGAGATGTTTTAACCGTAGGAATCCTTTTCCTTCGGCTTAGAAAGGGTTTAGGGACCCCCAAGAGCAAAAGCCCTCAACTAATTTGGGGTTCCACCGCAAGGTTTTTGGTAAAAATCGAATTTTTACTCTTTTTGACCTAGGTTTTCAAAAATTTCGAAAATTTTCTAATTTTTTTCTTAATTCTTGAAATTTCTTGAAATTGCTTGTTATAATTGCTTGTTGAGCTCGAAGGGGATGTCGAAGACCCGAACCGGTAGGGATCTACGCATCACCAGCCACGTCCGGGTGTACATATCTCCTTCAACACCCACCGCCTGGCCGATCTTCTTGGGGTTCCCAATGATGGAGATTTGGCGTACCGCGCCCCCAAGGCGAAAGGTTATTTGACCGAAGATTTGCGCCGAGAGATAGCGCATCGATACTCAACTCGGGCTCCTATGAAGGCAGCTAGCTTGAGACCTATACCCCGGGCCCACACCGCATCATCCAAAGACGATATAGTGCCACGGAGCGGTCACTACAACGAAGTTGTCCCGGCTCACCCAAGACGCCACCCATTGGCGCCCCGCACCGAGAGCGGATCTCACTTCCATACCTCATCATCCGGACTATGCATCGAGCGGCCGCGGGCCGATCGGGCCAAGCAACCTTCCCTAGGGCCGCCTCGCCACTTTCCTTCTTCGCCGCCCGGGCGTGAGCTCCCGAGGAGAGACAGCCGCTGAGGACTCCATGACTTCCGACATCGACCGGGATGCGATAAACAGGATGCGGATGGTTGATCCGCCCGCTAGCGATGACGAGCTGGAGGCTCGCCCCGTCCACTTGGGAGAGTAGCCGGCAAAGCAGCAGCGGCGGCAGCGGCCGCGGCCAACGCGGCCTATGCGGCGGAGATGGGGGATGATGATGATGACGATGAAGTTGGGGAAGCACCGCGCCCGCCCCACGCCTCCACCCGCACTCACCACCATCCGCTCCCACGGCCGGACCATCTCACCACCCTCCCGACTCGGGGTTGGGTATGTTTACCGAGATCGTGGACACCCGCAGGGTCATCCCGGAGTCTCGGCCGAGCGATGGGTCAGGAGTTGGGACGCCCGGCTCGTGGTCTACGAGTGACTCAGACCGGGTGCATTGGCTTAGGGTCGCATACGAGCGGGACTACGACATAGCGGACCCCATTCCTCCCGTGCCTCCTACCCCATGATTTTCCATTTACTTTTCTTCCTTGGACCGCTTATATAACAGGTAACTTTCCGGTTTGTGGACTGCACTCGTAGCATTATTACATTTGATACTATTTTTCCCATTTAATGAAAGTTTCATGGTTCACCTATCTAGTGTATGTGCACATGCATTAAGTTTCACATTTAGAATAGTACATTATTCTCTTTCTTAGTCCGTCTCGTGTATCAAACAATGCTTAGGGTGTGTTTGTATTAAGATTTTTAAACTTTCCTAACTCGGCCCATCGACCCCCTTAGGCAAAGATGGTTTGTTGGAACAGAGCCCGAGAGCTCGATACCAAGTTGTCACACCCCCAAATTCTCGATCCAACCGTAACGGTGTGAGCGAACCGTCATTGAACCAACGGTTCACACCAGATCTCGAATAGGCCGTGGTCCACCCATACAAACCAATTACACATAACCACAATCGTAATATAAACATACAAATGGAAGACTTTAAATAGAATGAACCGAGTATCTATTGATAATTTAAATAAATATCCCATTATCTAAATTCAATCACATAAAATAAATATCTATTACATCACTTAATAACAAACAAAAATAACCCGAAATAAACAAATAAAACAAATCACGAGTACACGCAGAAAAGGGCACTCGCATGAAGCGCCATGCTCGGCCCCGCCCCGCCTCGGACATCCAACACCGCAAAGCACCACCATACGCCGGAGCGCTCACGTAATCGCCCACGCGATAACCCGCATCCGGATCTAAAAACAATGTATATACAAAGGGTGAGCACACAACACGGCTCAAGAAGGCAACCGACGCCTCACAAGATTATGCATGAGTAACAATCATTTTATGCCGTGGTCCGGTTTTAAGTTTGCAATGTGCTATAGAAAGGTTTGGCGGCCCCCGCACCTCTATACACGAGTGTGTGGCGTCGCACAAGAATCACACAACCACCAACCCACAAACACCCATCATGGAATAGAGATAGAGCTAAGGTATACCCGCACCTCCCCGATACTCTACCCATACCAGCACCTAAGCCCCCACCGGCCGGGGCTCGCAAACCGGGCTCGCAACTAACCAATCCTATATGTCAACAATGTATGCTCTATCCCAAAGACAGCCGCCTTCACGGCATAGAGATAGAGCTAGAGCGCGCGGGCCGGGCCGGAGACCCTCCTAAACCTCACCTCCCCCGATACCCTATCCGCAACTAACCCACTAGGATAGAAACAATACGCAGTAGACCCTATCCCAACACGACACCCCACGGCATAGAGATAGAGCTAAAGCATCGTGGACAAGGCAGCGCCGACTGAATCCTCAAGCACCACCAACGATGGTCGGGACAACATCAATATCGGAGACCAACGTACTCACGATCTTCCCCCGATACCCCACCCGTACCAAGCATGTTAAGATAGAATACTACAAAAGGTGCCAGCGCGAAGAGCGATCCCGTGCCCATGCCCCACTCCACACACCAACGAAAACAATCACATGCCTAACAATCACATCCTATGAATGCATGAACAATAATAATAGCCGAAAGTAAAGGATGGCATGTGAATATGCACAAACATCACATCATAGATATACAATGATTAACAACGATTTATCGTCCATTAATTATTAGGTTTAGGTCGATTCCCTTACCCGACGCCCGCTCAATAACTTGCTCCACGTCGCAAGATCCAAACAATAAGTCACAGGCGCCCTACATAATATTAGGGTTTCATTAGAATATATTATTTAAGGTTTCATGTTGGCCGGAAACCAACATGGATCACAAAATACCCTCACGGAGCCGACCGGGGGGCATGTACCGGCCGCAGCCTCCGAGGGAAAGACCGGGCGACCGGTATGGTCAGCCGGTCCCCCACGAATAACCTCCCGAGAGGTAGCGGACGCAACATACCGGGTCGCACTATGTGCAACCGGTATAGTCGACCGGTATGTCTCCGAAGACCATACATGGGTTCTTCGACCGCCGTCGATCATCCTCCATGGATTTTCGGGGTTTCTCCTATCCATGCTAAGTCTAGGCTTTGAGTTAGAGCTATCCCCAACTCATTCAAGTCTCGTTTCGACGAATATCATCTCGAAACTCGAATCTAGGGTTTGACGGCAACTTAGGGTTTATTGGCCAATTTAGGGTTTTAGACCAATACCTACTTTGCATGGTATTGATCCACCCACACAACTATCATAGGGTGAGAAGATGGTATCAAACACTTACCGCTGACGGCGTAGCGTGAGCTTCGCCAAACGGTAATGGCGGCACCTCCTTCTTCTTCCTAGCTCCTTCTCCTCTCCAAGCTCTTTCTCTTCTCTAGGGTTTGTGAGAGACAATGGAAAGGATTTGAGGGGTTTAAGGGTGTATTTATAGGCTAGAAATAGGGTTTAGTAACCCTACTAGGATTAGGAAACTTCTAGGATTCGAAATCAGGAAAGTGGGACCCGCAGAGACCAATTTCCAAATTCCCGCACATAGCCGCGCAGGCCATACCGGCCGACCGGTACCATCATCCGGTACCATCGACCGGCATACCTAAAACCAGGTATAATTGGTCGACTTCGGGTCCGATTTCGCACTGCTTGTTATCCGCTTGCCCCGTCCCGGCTCGGTGATGATCGGAAGACCCGTCACGACACAAAACCAAGGTTTAGACCGGGTTTCGGAGTGCGGGTCTTACAGTGGCCACCGCACCTCTATGCACGAGAGTGTGGATATGCCCGATGACTCTCACCGTCGCCCACAGCACCCATAATGAACATTGTACAACGAATGTCACGTTTATCGATGCACAACTCCATACCAACAAATTAACACCTGATGGCTAGGGCTGCAAACGGGGCTCGCTACTAACCAAGCCTAATGTCAACCAATGTATCCAAGGCCTCACCCCAGCATCCCTCAGAGCACCCGTAGAGATAGAGCTAAGGCCCCTCGGTAGAGTATAGGACTCAAGGACCGAGACCCTCCTTGATGCCCTACGTCGCAATAGTTCTGCTAAGGTAACGGTGATACGACGATGCTAATGCACAAGACTTGAGTTAGAGATAGAGCTAAAGTGCCCGGATCAAACATCGCCTAACACTTCCCCTGATGCCCTATTCGCATCAAGCACACTAACCACACACAAACAATCACATCCCTATTCCTATCATCATCATCATCATCATGTTATCAACAATAAAGTAAATATGCATGAAACAATAATAGAAATATTGGATGACATGTTATGTCACACCCCAATTCTGGTTTATTCAGAATGATGTGATGAACCGCTAAATAACCAACGGTTCAACCAGGATCTCAAATAGGCTATCCCTGCATTATCCAAACTTACACACATCCGTAATCATAATCAGAGTAAATACACAATAGCGGAAGTCTTATAATAACATGAACTGAGAATCTATGTGATATTAAAATTTAAGTAACAATTTATTTTGTATCAACCGAAACATAAGTAAATATCAATACAAGTCTTTAATAAATCCAAATAAAGAAACTTATAAAAATATCTAATCAAATACACACGAGTTGCACTCGCAAGAGGAGTCGTGTGTATCATCTTCAGCTCCAGCTTCCATTGCTGCCACGTTTCTGTACGCAGACGCACCCATGTAGTCTTCAACCGTATAGCCTGCATCATCAACTAAAAATATTCGACGTCGAGGGGTGAGCACACATCACGGCCCAGTGAGTAGCCAAAACAATGCAACAATACATATGCATGCAAAAAGTTAATTTATATCTTTGGTCTGGTATATAAGTTTGCAGTATGCAATAGAAAGGTTGAGGTAGCCAAAGGTCGCGTTTATTGACTCCGCCTCTATACACGAGTGTGTGACATTACCCGAAGATCACGTTTATCGTTAACTCACATGCACCCAACCATGAACATTATATAACAAAGGTTACGTTTATTGCTATATAGTGCCATACCAACACGTAAGCCCCTGTTAGCGAGGGCTGTAAACTGGGTTCGCAACTAACCAATCCTAATGCCACCCCCCGGTAGAGTCAGAGACTACAAGGACCGAGACCACCTCCCCTGATACTCTACGACATAATAGTTCTGCTAAAGTAATGGTGATACGACGATGCCAATGCACAAGACATGAGTTAGAGATAGAGCTAAAGTGCTGAGACCCGCCAAAGGTTAACGTTTATTGACGTTCTCATCACACTTCCCCTGATACTCGCTCGCATCAAGCACATCAACCACACACATACAGGCACATGCCTATTCCTATCATCATCATCATCATCATGTTATAAACAATAAAGTAAATATGCATGAACAAGTAATAGAAATATTGGATGGCATGCTGTATGCACATTACAAACATATTCGCATAGAATCAAACATAGCATAGAACTCAAGAAATAGAAAATAGTTTATTATTAACCAATTTCGTTTGGGGTTAAGGTTCCTCACCTTAGCTTGTTATAAGATACTTTTCCAAGCTTTAAATTCACCTTTACAATGTTATTATATTGCTAGAAGACCTAACAAAATCGATAGAATTTAATTAGAATAAATTCTGAATTTAAAACCATTCTGTCAACTGAGGGTCGATGCTAGGGTCGATGGGTCTATCGACCCTCCCCTCTTTCTGGACTTCCCGAATGCTAAGGGTCGATGGTCAGGAATACCTAGGGTCGGATGGTCTATCGACCCTGGGTGCGACCCTCGGTGCACTCTGGTCTAATTTCCATTTTTTAATCCATTCTTCGTGTTTGGGGTCCTATGGTTTGCTTCTACATTCCATTAAACGTTCATTCCATGGTCTGAAACCATGAATCATCCTCCTAGTTGGCTTTCATGCATTCTCTTAGGGTTTTCCATGAAAACCTAACCATGGATGGATGGTTTGGGTTTCTCCGAGATCACTCTCTCTCCAATAACTATCCTAAGGTCTGTAGAAACTCATGGAATTAGTATCCATACCTGAAAAGATTAATCTTTCTCTGCAACTCTTCTCTTTTTTGCTAAGTTCTCTTGCTTGCCTCTCTTCTTCTTCCTTCTCCTCTCTTTCTCTCAATTCAATTAGGGTTGTGAAAGGAGTGAAAGTGGCTTAGGGATGTCCTTTAAATAGAGTAGGAACATCCTAAATAAGTCCCTCTGAGATTTAGAAAGAATCCTAATCGAAAAATATAGAAATTTCCTAATTTCCATATTCGGCAGAAACCGAGGGTCGATGGGAGGGTCGATGATCCCGTCAATCCTAGGGTCTTAAGCTGTCCGAACCTCCCTCCAAAACCGAGGGTCTGACTTTCTGTTTTGGGAGGTCCGACCCTGCTTAGTTGGGTATGCGACCCTTCCCCTAATTTAAGTGTTTTTGGATCGATTTGATACCTGGGATCTCGATCTCCTTCACGTCCTTGGTCCATTTGACTCGACCATGATGGGTAAACCTGGTTCAAGGTGGTAAGACCGGGTTAGATTGACACGGGTCTTACAACTCCCCCCAACTTATAAAAAATTTCGTCCTCGAAATTGTACGTACCTTCTGGATCAAATAATTAAGGGTATTGCTTTCGCATAGCATTCTCTTCTTCCCATGTAATCTCTTCCATGTCTCTACTTTTCCATGTGACCTTAACATATTAGATATCTCTGTTGCGTAGACGTTGAACCTTTCGACTAGTGATTTCTGTTGGTGTTACTTCAAACGTCAAATCATCAGTCAATTCCAGCAAATCCACTGTCAAAACATGCATTGGGTCTTTGACATACTTTTTTAATAGGGAAATGTGAAATACGTCATGCACACTTGACATAGATGGTGGTAGTGCTAACTGATAAGCCACTTTTCCACGCTTAGCTAGAATTTCATACAGCCCGACATATCTTGGACTTAGTTTCCCTTTCTATCCGAACCTCTTCAATCCTCGCATAGGCGATACCTTCAAAAATACTTTATCACCTACGGCGAACTCCAGATCTCTGCGTCGAGTATCTGCATATTGCTTCTGACGGTTCTGAGCTGTTTTCACTCTTTCCTTGATAATATCGACCACTCGACAAGTCTCTTCAACAAATTCCGGTCCAACAATACTACGTTCCCCAACTTCATTCCAAAACAAGGGAGTTCGACACTTCTTGCCATACAGTGCTTCATAAGGTGACATCTGTATAGTAGCCTGATAGCTGTTGTTATAGGCGAACTTGATCAATGGTAAGTTTTCATCCCATGATCCTTTGAAATCAATCACACATGCTCGTAGCATATCTTCTAGAATCTGGATTGTACGTTCGACCGTCCGGTCTCGTGGGTGGAATGCAAGATCGAACTTCAACGTTGTACCCATAGCCTTTTGCAATCCTTCCCAAAATTTGGAAGTAAATCGTGGATCTCTATCTGACACAATGCTTTCTGGAACACCATGTAATCGAACAATATTATCCACATACATCTTTGCTAACCTTTCGAGTGTATATTGGGGTCGTATTGGTATGAAGCGAGCTGTCTTAGTCAGACGGTCCACAATCACCCAAACTGCATTAACTACTCGAGGAGTCAATGGTAGCCCTGTGACGAAGTCCATAGTGATGCAGTCCCATTTCCATGCTGGTTCCGTAATGGTCGTAATGTCCTGCGGGTCTTTGTCATTCAGCCTTTACTTTCTGACAATTTAGGCATTGAGACACGAACTTGGCTACATCTGCTTTCATTCCTCTCCACCAATATAACTTCTTTAGATCATGATACATTTTTGTACTTCCAGGATGTATTGAATAAATGGTGGTATGGGCTTCTTTCATCGATCGGTGTCTAATGTCCATACTTTTCATTCGGTACACATATTCTTCCTTTGTATTTCAGTACTTTCTCGTCGTCCAAGGTGAACTCAGGGTTAGTCCTACCTTTCTCAACATCTTCTTGTACTGTTCTCAAATAAGGATCTGCTTTGATAGCTGTCTTCACTTCGTCCACTATATCTGATATAATCTTCAATGCCGCGAACATATTTGAAAACCGATGAATAAGCCCTTGGTTAGCTGATTCATCCATTGTATCTATCACATACTGCTCGTTGCCGTGATTGAATACCATTACGGTAGTACACATTGCTGCAATCGTGCTGACTTCTCCTTGAGATTTGATCATTGCTTTTCTGCTCAATGCATCTGCTACCACGTTCGCCTTTCCCGGATGATACTGGATATCACAATCATAGTCTTTCAATAATTCCAGCCATCTTCGTTGTCTCATATTCAACTCCTTCTGATTAAATAAATAAGTAAGACTTTTATGGTCCGACTTAATCTGAAATTTCTCTCCGTATAGGTAATGTCTCCATATCTTGACAGCATGTACTACTGCCTCTAACTCCAAATCATGAGTGGGATAATTTTTCTCATGTACCTTTAACTGTCTTGAAGCATAAGCAATCACTTGCTCTCCTTGCATAAGCACACATCCTAATCTCAGTCCCGATGCATCGGTGTATAAGGTAAACGTCTGTCCGGGATCGGGGATGGTCAAAATCAAGGCGGATATCAATCTGGCCTTCAATGTCTGGAAGCTCTTCTCACATTTGTCAGTCCACACAAACTTTTCACCTTTCTTAGTCAAACTGGTGAGAGGTACGATAATCCGAGAATAGTCTTCTACGAATCTCCGATAATAACCAGCTAGACCCGGGAAAACTTCTAATTTCGAAACGCTCTTTGGTGCTTCCCACTTCACAATAGCCTCGATTTTGCTGGGGTCCACTTTGATTCCTTCAGCGGATACTACATGGCCTAGGAATGCGACTTCACTTAGGCAAAACTCACACTTAGAAAATTTGGCATATAGTTTCTCTTTCCTTAAATGCTGTAGGGCTGCGTTTTGGTTCTTGACATGGGTTTCTTTGTCCTTGGAGTATACCAATATATCATCAATAAATACTATAACCGACGTATCCAACATATCGTGGAAAACTCGGTTCATAAAGAATATCACCTTCTTTAATCTTCAGCTGATGGTAACCCGATCGAAGATCGATCTTAGAAAATACTTTTGCTCTTTGTAACTGATCGAACAAGTCATCGATCCTGGGTAGTGGATATCGATTCTTGATTGTCAGTTTGTTCAACTCCCAATAGTCGATACATAATCGAATGCTACCATCCTTCTTTTTTACGAACAGTATCGGTGCCCCCCATGGAGATATACTGGGTCGAATATAACCCTTGTCCAGCAGTTCTTGTAATTGCACTTTTAATTCCTTCGGGTTCAGTAGGGAGCCATTCTATAAGGTGCTTTTGATACGGGTGCGGCTCCGTGTATCGGGTCTATTACAAACTCCGTGGCCCGATCGTGGTAATCCGGTAGTTCCTCCGAAATACGTCAGGGTAATCCCGCACGACGTCAAGGTCTTCCATTCGTGGTGCTTCGTTGGTTAGGTCGACCACTGACACTAGATACCCGACTGCACCCTTGTCAAGGCACTTCTTAGCCTTTACTGCTGAGAGTATGAGCTTGCGTCTCCGGGGAAGTTTGGTTCCCGAGAAACTGAATTCTGCCCCTTCTTTGTCTTTGAATGTTAGCTTCTTTTTGGCGCATAACAGATTTGCAGAATGCCGAGCTAACCAATCCATTCCTAAGATGACATCGAAGTCTGCCATCTCAAGTCGTATCAATGTTGCATCTAAAATCTGTTCCCCAATGAGAACTGGACATGGTCCATAACCTTTCTCTAGTTCCACTTCTAACCCCATCGGTGACCGTATAAGTAATTTGTAGTCTAATGTCTTGATGGGTAAGTTTATCTTCTTTCCAAATGACACAGATATAAATGAATGAGTAGCTCCGAAATCGAAGAGTACTCTGGCAGGTACACCATTTATAGGTACAATACCTGTGATTTGTCTTTACTTAGTCTACATGCTCATTCAATGTAATTACAACTTTAAGAGTTTCAGTCATACCTGTGACCACATCGGGTGATGCGGCCGCATCCTCGGACGTAACAGCATATATACGTCCTTGATGGAATTGCTTCTTGGGCTTAGGGCACTCCCTTGCCATATGTCCCGACTGGTTGCAGTTAAAACACTTCGGGGCTTCAGAATTTGGCTTTGGCTGAGGTTGAGCTGCTGCTACTAGAGCTCGTGTGGATCCGGTCGTCGACGACGATCGTATATATATGGACGTCGACTCGATACCACCGCCTTCACCTACACATGCGGCTGGAGTTGGTACTTCTTCTGCGACGGCTCCTGCACCTGAGGCTGGTCCTTCACTTCCACCTTCAGCCATGATGGAGATGCTACAGGAGATCAGGGATGCTCAGCGCAGATCTGATCTGAGGATGGATGAGCTGTTGGTTGCTCAGCACGCATCAGACGCGAGAATGGGAGAGCTCCTAGAGGTGCAGCGTGCGACTGATCAGAGGATAGCCGGTCTCACAGCTAGTCTACAGACGACCCAGACTCAGATAGCCTGGTTGACTAGAGTCTATGCTGAGGACTATGACCGGGATCGTGAGGCCCCGCCTCCTCCTTCGCCTCCAGCTTCTTGATTGTACTTTTATTTTTTCCTTGTACTACAGAGTAACTGTCCGGGTTGTGGACTGTACTCTGCTTTCATTATGTATATACATCCTGTTTCTCTCTCTAATTGTATGTAACTTGTTTCCCCTTTAATAGATGTATTATTCTCTTTTTAAATTTGGTCTCAATCATCACTTGTGCTTACAATGTGTTTGTATTAAAGCTTTTAGTTTATCCTATCTCAGTTCACAATTTTCTCGAATGTATATTAGTCGGCGGGCAAGGCCTGAGATGCTCTGATACCAAGTTGTCACACCCCAATTCTGGTCTATTCAGAATAATGTGATGAACCACTAAATAACCAACGGTTCAACCAGGATCTCAAATAGGCTATCCCCGCATTATCCAAACTTACACACATCCGTAATCATAATCAGAGTAAATACACAATAGCGGAAGTCTTATAATAACATGAACTGAGAATCTATGTGATATTAAAATTTAAGTAACAATTTATTCTGTATCAACCGAAACATAAGTAAATATCAATACAAGTCTTTAATAAATCCAAATAAAGAAACTTATAAAAATATCTAATCAAATACACACGAGTTGCACTCGCAAGAGGAGTCGTGTGTATCATCTTCAGCTCCAGCTTCCATTGCTGCCACGTTCCCGTACGTAGACGCACCCATGTAGTCTTCAACCGTATAGCCTGCATCACCAACTAAAAATATTCGACGTCGAGGGGTGATCACACATTACGGCTCAGTGAGTAGCCAAAACAATGCAACAATACATATGCATGCGAAAAGTCAATTTATATCTTCGGTCTGGTATATAAGTTTGCAGTATGCAATAGAAAGGTTGAGGTAGCCAAAGGTCGCGTTTATTGACTCCGCCTCTATACACGAGTGTGTGACATTACCCGAAGATCACGTTTATCGTTAACTCACATGCACCCAACCATGAACATTATATAACAAAGGTTACGTTTATTGCTATATAGTGCCATACCAACACGTAAGCCCCTGTTAGCGAGGGCTGCAAACTAGGCTCGCAACTAACCAATCCTAATGCCAAACAGTGTATCCAAGGCCTCACCCCAGCATCTCTCAGAATGCCCATAGAGATAGAGCTAAGGCCCCCCGGTAGAGTCAGAGACTACAAGGACCGAGACCACCTCCCCTGATACTCTACAACATAATAGTTCTGCTAAAGTAATGGCGACACGACGATGCCAATGCACAAGACTTGAGTTAGAGATAGAGCTAAAGTGCTGAGACCCACCAAAGGTTAACGTTTATTGACGTTCTCATCACACCTCCCCTGATACTCGCTCGCATCAAGCACATCAACCACACACATACAAGCACATGCCTATTCCTATCATCATCATCATCATCATGTTATAAACAATAAAGTAAATATGTATGAACAAGTAATAGAAATATTGGATGGCATGCTGTATGCACATTACAAACATATTCGCATAGAATCAAACATAGCATAGAACTCAAGAAATAGAAAACAGTTTATTATTAACCAATTTAGTTTGGGGTTAAGGTTCATCACCTTAGCTTGCTATAAGATACTTTTCCAAGCTTTAAATTCACCTTTACAATGTTATTATATTGCTAGAAGACCTAACAAAATCGATAGAATTTAATTAGAATAAATTCTGAATTTAAAACCATTCTGTCAACTGAGGGTCGATGCTAGGGTCGATGGGTCTATCGACCCTCCCCTCTTTCTGGACTTCCCAAATGCTGAGGGTCGATGGTCAGGAATACCTAGGGTCGGATGGTCTATCGACCCTGGGTGCGACCCTCGGTGCACTCTGGTCCAATTTCCACTTTTTAATCCATTCTTCGTGTTTGGGGCCCTATGGTTTGCTTCTACATTCCATTAAACATTCATTCCATGGTTTGAAACCATGAATCATCCTCCTAGATGGCTTTCATGCATTCTCTTAGGGTTTTCCATGAAAACCTAACCATGGATGGATGGTTTGGGTTTCTCCGAGATCACTCTCTCTCCAACAACTATCCTAAGGTCTATAGAAACTCATGGAATTAGTATCCATACCTGAGAAGATTAATCTTTCTCTGCAACTCTTTTCCTTTTTGCTAAGTTCTCTTGCTTGCCTCTCTTCTTCCTCTTTTCCTTCTCCTCTCTTTCTCTCAATTCAATTAGGGTTGTGAAAGGAGTGAAAGTGGCTTAGGGACGTCCTTTAAATAGAGTAGGAACATCCTAAATAAGTCCCTCTGAGATTTGGAAAGAATCCCAATCGAAAAATATAGAAATTTCCTAATTTCCATATTCGGCAGAAATCGAGGGTCGATGTGAGGGTCGATGATCCCGTCGACCCTAGGGTCTTAAGCTGTCCGACCCTCCCTCCAAAATCGAGGGTCTGACTTTCTGTTTTGGGAGGTCCGACCCTGCTTAGTTGGGTATGCGACCCTTCCCCTAATTTAAGTGTTTTTGGGTCGATTTGATACCTGGGATCTCGATCTCCTTCACGTCCTTGGTCCATTTGACTCGACCATGATGGGTAAGCCTGGTTCAAGGTGGTAAGACCGGGTTAGATTGACACGGGTCTTACATGTTATATGCACATTACAAGCATATTCGCATAGAATCAAGCATGGCATTGGACTCAAGAAAATAAAAGTAGTTTGTTATTATTCAGTTAATGTAGGTCTTGTTTCCTCACCTTAGCTTGCTAGTAGATCCTCTTTCAAGCTTTAAGAATCACCTTTATATTGTTAATATATTGCTAGAAGACCTAACAAAGTCGATAGAATTTAATTAGATTTTATTCCAATTTTTCTAACTTACTGTTAACTGTAGGGTCGATGCTAGGGTCGATGGGTCTATCGACCCTAGGTGCGACCACCTCTTTTCTGGATTTCCCGAACACTGGGGGTCGAAGCTAGGGTCGGATCTGCCATCGACCCTAGGTGCGACCCCCCATGGTTTGAGTCAAAAATATCAGATTTCATTCTCTCTTTCATGGTTGGGTCCTATGGCTTACTTCCACAATCCATTCTATACATGTTCTATGGTTTAGAACTATACTTTATTCACCTACATGGTTTTAATGATCTCCTCCATGGTTTCCATTGAAACGAAACCATGGATGGATGATTTGGGTTCCTCCTAGATAATCCCCTCTTCATTATCTACTCTAAGGTCTTAAGAAATTCATGGAGATAGTATCCATACTTGAGAAGTATGCTTCTTCCTCTGAATCCCTTCTCCTTGGTCTTCTTCTCCACTTTCCTTCTCTTCTCTTTCTCTCAATCCAATTAGGGTTGTAAAAGGAGTGAAAGAGGCTTAGGGACGTCCTATTTATAGAGTGAAACCTCCCAAAATAAGTCCCATTGAGTTTAGGAAAGGTTCCAATTAAAATTAGGAAGGTTTCCTAATTTTCGGTTCGTGCTGTTTTTTCCCGATTACTGAGGGTCGATAAGAGGGTCGATGAGAGGGTCGACCCCCCTGCTACCCGTGGTTGAGGGTCGATAGTGAGGGTCGATGAGGGGGTCGGACCTGTCTGTTAAGACATGCAACCCTACCCTCATTTTGACTATTTTTGGGTAAATTTTTATATTGGGTCTTGGGTTTCTTCACACACTTGGTCCACTTGGCTCGACCATGATATGTAGACGGTTCACAACAAGAAATGTAAGGTTAGACCGGGTTCATGGTGTGCGGGTCTTACAATGGATGTCTGACCCTCAGTATGCGACCCTCTGGAATCATTGATTCTTCCCGAGAGCCGGGGGTCGATGATGGGGTTGATGGATGTCCGACCCAGAGTTCGACCCCTGGTTCTCTGTCAGATTATCGAGAGCCGAGGGTCGATGAGGGGGTCGGAGGGGGGGTCGGATGTCTTGGTCGAATTCTCCGACCCTCGGACTAAAAATCAGGTTTTTATTTCCTATTTTGAATCCATTTCTCATTCTTCCTCCTCCTTTCCGACTCGGCTCGTCCCTTTGAGTTGCTACAGTGCCAACTCAGACTCTTTGGTGCTATTTTCTTCTTATTTTGATGTCCACACCTCGTCTACAGGTATGTTCTCTACATTTTCATGTTTTTAGGTTTCCTTAGCTAGGTTTTTGCTCATTTAACTCGTTTTCTTCAAATTAAACTTTTTTCAACCATAAAAATTCAATTTTTATTGGGGGCTTGTTGTTGGTGACTCAATGGATGAAAGCCCTAAAAAATAACTGAGTTTCATCGGTTGGTTATCGAGAAACTTGAATTTTCCCATTTTTGCCCTAATTTGTCGAGATTTTTGAATTTCTTGAAATTTCATCAAATTTGATCTTTTTAAATGAAATTTCCATCTGTATGAGTCTTGCAGGATCGTTTAAAACCTTTATAAGTCCTCCTGCCCACGTGTATGGGTGAAAAGTGAGGCTTTTGATCAATTTATGCCGTTATACTATCGAAATTTTTGGGTTTTTCATCTTTACTAACCCAATATCTATTTCTCTTTGTTTTTGCAGATACTATGGCTTGTACCAAAGTACCCAGGGTTCATGACCCAGTCTACTTCTGTTTTAACATGGCGGAGACATAGTATGCCCGCTATTCTCGTAAGAAGGTAGAGGGAGGTCGCCAGGTTGACTTGGCTAGCCTGGCCTTGTTCGATGTAGAGAGGGCTTTTGGTGACATGGGTTGGCTTCCTATGATCACCTATGACGCCTGCACTCGGCCGGATTTGGTGCGACAGTTTTACTGTAATCTCCAGGTGGTGGGAGATTACAATGATACAGAGAGGGTTAGAGAGCTTCGGATCACCAGCTATATCAAGGGGGTCGAGATTTCATTCGATTATCGATAGCTAGCCAACTTGTTGGGCATTTCATATGACGGCCCCTTGGTGTTCTGTGCTCCTGGAGAGCCCCAGTTCTTTTCATTGGAGATGAGAGCTGAGATTGACCGCCAGATCACCAGAGAGGATCGCTGGGAGATGAAAGCGATCTATCTTCGTCCAGAGCCTCGGGTGTACTGCAAGATTATTCAGCACAACCTGATACCTCAGAGTGGGCACTACGAGAGGGATCTCCCGATTGACCCAAGATTCGTTGTAATCAGATCCGGACTAGGCAGCCCGTCCGCCTTCCTACATCATCATGCGGACGATGATCAGCGCTACGTTGTCCGGGCCATACCGGTAACCCGCCATATGGACGCATGATCTCTATGCTCTTGACCCGCCCGGTGTTGACATGACGGATGAGAGGATTCAGGAGAAATCCTTTTCATCACCTTTGGATTGGGAGGCCATCTGCAAGATGGGCATGCGGGATGCCTAGGTCAGCGACGAGGAGAGGAACACTCTGGTGCGTCCACGTACTCGAGTGGAGATGGCTGACACTGAGGCAACAGCAACAGTCGTTGGAGCAGGGGTTCATGGGGGTGATGATATCGCTTGTACATGGATGTGGATGCCATACCTCCTCCATTAGCTACTCATGCTACAGGATCTGGTCCTTCTTATTAAGGTGGTCCTTCGTATGCACCTTCGAATGACATGATGGGGCTGTTGCGTGAGATTCGGGAGGCTCAACGCGCATCGGATCAGTGGATGATCGAGCTGGCAGCTAGTCTCTAAGTGACCCAGACTCAGGTGGCCTGGTTGACTAGGGTGTATGCTGAGGACTATGATAGAGATCGCGAGACACCTCCTCCTCCAGCACCTCCAGCTCCATGATGTATTCTCTTTTGTCTTTCTTTTTGTACTTCAGAGTAACTGTCCGGGTTGTGGACTGTACTCTGCTTTAGTCATGTATATATATGTTTGTTCTTCTTTTGGGTGTATATAAATTTGTTTCTCATTTAATAGATGCATTATTCTCTTTTAATTTTGTCTCAAACAACACATATGCTTATGGTGTGTTATTATTACAGATTCTAAATTTTTATCCTATCTCAGTTCACAAATATTTGTGGAAGTATACTGGTTTCATAGACAGGGCCTGAGAGCTCTGATACCAAGTTGTCACACCCTAATTCTGCACCATTCAGAACGGTGTGATGAACTGCTAATAAACCGGTTCAACCAGGATCTCTAATAGGTTGTGTCCGTTGAAAATAAAACCATACACATCCACAACCATAATCAGAATAATAAACAATAACGAAAGTCTTAATAATAAATGAACTGAGGAATCTAGCTGTGATAATCATAAATAAAGTATCAAATTATGTTATATCAACTAAGACATAAGTAAATAAAATATCAATTACATTTCCTTAATAATTCAAATCAAAATCTAATCGAAAACGCATGCGTTGCACTTGCATGAAGAGTTATGCGTTTCCACTAAGTCTTCAGCTTCCATCGCAGCGATGTGCCCATACGCAGAAACATTCATATAGTCTTCCACCGTGGTACCTGCATCATCAACTAAAAATATTCGACGTCGAAAGGGTGACCACACATCACGGCTCAGTGAGCAAACAAAATAATGCAAAACATATGCATGCATTCAATTCATATATGTGGTCTGGTTTATAAGTTTGCAATGTGCTATAGAAAGGTTCGGTGGCCGCCTCACCTCTATACATGTGTGTGTGAATCCACCCAATGTGTATCGGTACTGTCGTCCCACATGCACCCACCATGGACAATATACACCCCATGAAAACGACATGGCTGTACCGGTTGCCCATACCCACACATAAGCCCCTGCTGGCGAGGGCTTACAAACTGGGCTCGCAACTAACCAATCCTAATGTCAAATAGTGTATCCAAGGTCTCACCCCAGAATCCCTCAATACATCCATAGAGATAGAGCTAAGGCCCCCCGGTAGAGTCAAAGACTACAAGGCCCGAGACCACCTCCCCTGATACCCTACGACGTAATAGTTCTGCTAAGATAATGGCGATACGATGATGTCAGTGGACATGACTTGAGTAGAACCATGGCACAATATACACCCCATGAAAATGGCATGGCTGTACCGGTTAATACCATCCCCTACCCGCACCATGTACACTAACCACACACATACATTCACATGCCTATTCCTAGCATCATCATCATCATCATGTTATAAATAAATAGAATTAAATATGCATGAACAGTAATAGCAGGAATATTGGATGACATATGGAATGCACATACAAGCATACACGCATAGAATCAGTCATGACATTGGACTCAAGAAATAAAAATAGTTTATTATTAACCAATTAGTTTAGGTCTTGTTCCCTCACCTTTGCTTGAGTGTTGATCCTCTTTCGAGCTTTAAAACCACTTTTATATCAATAGAAAAACCTAACAAGTCGATAGATTTTGGTTAGAAGTCATTCCGGCATCATTAGGCTTGTTTTATAGCACGGATCACAGGGTGGGTCGTAGGTAGGGTAGCAGTCTACATCGACCCCCAGGGTAGGGTCGATGCCAGGGTCGGATGTTCCATCGACCCTAGGTGCGACCACCCCTATTATGGACTTCCCGAATACTGGGGGTCGATCTTGTGGTCTGGTAGGGTCAATTCCCAATCGACCCCACGTGCGACCCCCCGTGGGTTGAGTCAAGATTTTCATTCTACAGTCTATTCCTTTATGTTTGGGTCCTATGGCTTACTTCCACAATCCATTCTAGGCTTGTTCAATGGCTTAGAACACTAGGTTTCTTCCTTACCTTGTCTACCATGATTTCTCCATGGATTTCATCGAAATCTTCTCATGGGTGTATGATTTGGGTTTCTCCTAGACCATACTCTCTTCATGAACTATTCTAAGGTCTTAGATTATCAAAATAGAAAGCTTGCCCATACCTTAGGTTTGCTGAGATTCAGAGATTTCTCTGAATTCTTCAATTCGGTCCTCTTCTCCAACTTTCCTTCTCTTCCTCTTCTCTTCTCTTTCTCTCACTCTCAATTAGGGTTTCAAAAGGAGTGAAAGAGGCTTCGGGACGTCCTATTTATAGAGTAGAATCTCTAAAAATAAGTCCCATTGAGATTAGGAAGGAATCCCATTGAAATTTGGAAAGTTTCCTATTTGCGGTTTCTGTCGGCAAACAGGGGGTCGATGAGAGGGTCGGAGATCCCGTCGACCCTCAGTTCCTAAGTTGTCCGACCCCCAGTGAAAAATCAGGGGTCTGACTTCTATGTGAGGGGGGGTCGACCCTGCCTACCTAGGTATGCGACCCTACCCTCCAATTAACTGTTTTTGGGTCAGTTTAGTACCTGGTTTCGCAATTTCGTTCATGCACTTGGTCCATTTGGCTCGATCGTGATAGGTAGACCTGGTAGAAGGTGGTAAGACCGGTTAGTTCAATATGGGTCTTAGAGTAGAGGCTCACGGAAGCGTCATCATTCAAGGGTGCACCAAGTTAAAGACAATGTGGAAATAGGAACCGTTAATGAGCAAAACCTGAACCCGGAAGGTGGAACCCCAATGAGGGATGATGGGGACAGGATACCATTGAGAAATGGTGTAGAAGGGCAGAACCACAGAGCACCAACAAATCTACCAGACCCTCCTTACACCAACTTTGAGACTATTGTGACGAATCTGGTCTTCTAGATGGAAGCTGCGTTCTTGAACGAGATGCTGAAGATGTTCAGGCCACCGGGATATATCCCTACAGAAGGTACGCCTGAGTCTGGGGAAATAACACTGCACTGCCAGTGGATGGTAGCACTGGGCCGATGGGCCAAGAACAGAACCCATAACTACCATACCAATTTCCAACATCGTCTGCCTATCAAGGGATCTATCTGTACCCACCACCATGGTATGGAACAAATGCACAGGGGTAGAATGACCTAAGCCTAGCGGTGGATAGGTTTTTGAAGTTGAAACCCCTTACCTTCATAGGGAAACCTGAAAAACCACTATGGCCTGCACAGTGGATTGTTGAGATGGAGAAGAACTTCCATCTGATGACTTGTACGGAGGATGAGAAGGTGCTATTTGCTACGACGTGCTCAAGGAAGATGCTAATGCCTGGTGGAATTCTACCCGACCATACTTGGAGACGAAGCACACCCAAATCACTTGGTAAATATTCAAGGGAGCCTTATTTGATACGTACTTCCCTAAGAGTTTTCGTGATCAGATGGAGAAGGAATTCCTCAACCTACAGCAATCCCAGCTGACTGTTGATGCGTACTAGCAGAGGTATGAAGAACTATTTTTCTTTGCTCTAGCAAGCATGCAAGAGCAGGAAACCAAAACCTATAGGTTTACTATGGGATTGCGAGGAAGTATCCAGGAGCACGTCTTGGGTTTGGAGAAGAAGGTGTATAATGAGGCTATGCAGATTGCTAGGGTGATTGAATCAAGCCAAAGAGACAGCTTCTTTACTCAAAATAGGGGACTGAAGAGGCCTTCTACTGAGACTTCGAGTGGAGGGAACACGAGACCACTCCGCCCATACAGGGCTCAGTCTGCTGTGGTGCCAACAAGGAATACTACTGCACCACCACCACCACAGGTAGCTGGTCAAAACCATAATGACAAATATTTTAACTGCCAGCAATTGGGCCATATGCAAAGATTTACACTCTACCAAGAAAGCAACCGCCACAGTAAGGGAAGGTATTCGCAGTCACCACTGAGGAGGCAGCCGCATCACCTGATGTGGTTACTGGTATGAATTCGTCTCTTGTTATTTTGGTTACTGCATTACTATGTATGAGCATGTAGACTAAGGAATAATTAAATTCTAGGAACTATAGATATAGCTGGTGTACCTGCCAGAGTACTCTTTAACTCTGGGGCTACACACTCCTTTGTTTCTATGTCTTTCGGGAAGCGATTGGAGTTACCTATCAAGCTCTTGACTCTAAGCTTGATAGTTCGCTCTCTATTGGGAGTAGAAGTGGCATTAAATGAATGCTATGGGCCATGTTTAGTTAGTATTGATGGCAAAACCTAGAAACAAATCTGGTTCAACTCAAGATTATAGACTTTGATGTCATCTTGGGAATGGATTGGCTAAGCCATCATTCAGCTAGCTTATTATGTGGCGAAAGGAACTTGTTTTTAAGGATGATAAGGGAAATGAGTTTAGCTTCACTAGAACCAAATTACCTAGGAAGCGGAAGCTGATCCTCTCTGCTCTAAAAGCTAAGAGATGCTTAGAGAAAGGAGGAGTGGGTTACTTAGTGTTTGTAATCGACATCGCTGCAGAGGTGCCAAAGATGGAAGGTCTGGATGTGGTATGAGAGTTTTCAGATGTATTTTCAGAAGACCTACTCGGACTACCTCCAGACAGGGCTACAGAGTTCGTAATAGACCTTATGCCAAGGTCGGCCCCAGTGTCTAAGGCACCGTATAGGATGGCCCCTACAGAATTAAAAGAGTTGAAGACCCAGTTACAAGAACTACTAGATAAGGGTTTCATACGACCAAACATATCACTGTGGGGAGCACCTATATTTTCGTAAAGAAGAAGGATGGTAGTGTATGATTATGTTTCGACTTCCAGGAGTTGAACAAGTTAACTATCAAGAACCGATACCCTTTGCCTAGGATCGATGATCTGTTTGATCAGTTGCAGGGTGCAAAGGTTTTCTCGAAGATTGATCTTAGATCAGGGTATCACCAATTGAAGATCAAGGTAGGAGATATTCTGAAGACTGCTTTCAGGATGATGTATGGACATTATGAGTTCCTTGTAATGTCATTCGGATTGACCAACGCCCCAACATCTTTCATGGAATTGATGAACCGAGTGTCTCATGACATGTTGGACACTTCGATCATCGTATCCATCGACAACATCTTGGTCTACTCAAAAGACAAGAAGGCTCATGCAACACACTTGAGAGCAGCCCTACAACGGTTGAGAAGGGAGAAGCTTTATGCCAAGTTCAAGAAATGAAAATTTTGGTTAAAGGAAGTGGCCTTCTTGGGTCACGTAGTTTCTACAGACAGTATTAAGGTTGATCCAAGCAAGATCGTAGCTATAGTAGAATGGGATGCACCGAAATCAGTTGTAGAGATTCGTAGTTTCCTTGGATTGGCTGGTTACTATAGAAGATTCGTGGAAGACTACTCAAGAATCATCGTTCCACTCACCAGACTAACCAAGAAAGGAGAGAAGTTCATATGGACAGAAGAGTGTGAGAAGTGTTTTTAGACTCTGAAGTCAAGACTAGTCTCTGCACCTATCTTGACCATCCCAGCACCAGGCTTGCCGTTCACCCTATATAACGATGCTTTAAGGTTGGGTCTTGGATGTGTGTTGATGCAAGGAGGATAGGTTATTGCCTACGCATCAAGACAGTTGAAGGAGCATGAGAAGAACTATCCTACGCATGATCTGGAGTTAGCAGCGATCATTCACGCAATCAAGACTTAGAGGCACTACCTTTATGGTGAAAAGTTTCAGATCAAGTCGGATCATAACAGTTTGACTTACCTTTTTACTCAGAAGGACCTAAATATGAGACAAAGGAGATGGCTGGAGCTATTAAAAGATTATGATTGTGACATCCAGTACCATTCGGGTAAGGAAAACGTCGTAGCTGACGCCTTAAGCAGAAAGTGGACATTGAAACCTGAGGCAGGACCCAGTACCAACGCTGTATTGTGTGCTGCAGCCTCGGGCTCAATAGAGAATGATGAAGAGCATATATTAGAGACTGTAGAAGATCTAGTGGAACAGGGCTCGATTCATAAGTTCACATTGATGTTCGCAGCCTTGAAGATCTCACCAAATCTAATGGATGAGGTAAAAGTAGCAATCCTACAGGACCCACACCTCAAGACTGTCCAAGAAGATCTAGAGAAGGGTAGAAGTAACCCTGACTTTTTCTTGGATTCAGACAAGGTACGCAGGTATCATGGATGATTTTGTATACCTGAGAGTGAGAACTCAAATATCAGAGATAGAATTATGACAGAAGCTCATTATACCCTATATTCGGTACATCTAGGAAGCACCAAGATGTACCATGATTTAAGAAGACTATATTGGTGGAGGGGTATGAAAGCGGATGTAGCTCAATTCGTATTCCAATGTCTAAACTGCCAGCAAGTGAAAACAGAAAGACAGAGACAATAGGTTTGTTACAACCACTATCAGAGCCAGCATGGAAGTGGGATTGTATTACAATGGATTTCGTCACTGGCCTACCCTTGACACCAACGTCAGTGGATGCCGTGTGGGTTATAGTCGATTAAATTACCAAGATAGCTCACTTCATTGCTATCAGACCTCAGTATACCATGGACAAGCTTGCCAGCTATATGTGGATAATATAGTAAAACTTCACGACGTCTCTGAGAGTATAGTATCTGACAGAAATCCCCATTTTACATCAAAGTTTACGAAGAATTATAGAAAGCCATGGGAACCAAGTTGAAGTTTAGCATAACTTTTCATCTACAGACAGATGGGCAGTCAGAAAGAACTATTTAAATCTTAGAGGATATGCTCTGAGCGTGTGCCCTAGATTTTAAAGGAACTTGGGACAAGATGCTATCGCTTATCGAGTCTGCTTATAACAATAGTTACCAGGCTATGATCCAGATGGCTCCATATGAGGCACTCTATGGAAAGAAATGTCGTACACCTCTATTATGGAATGAGGTGGGAGAGAGAAGGTTTGTAGGACCGAAGTTCGTAGAAGAAACTTGTCGAGCGATTGATCAAATTAAGGAAAGAGTGAAGACAGCTTAAGTTCGACAAAAGCAATACGCAGACAATCAACGTCGAGATTTAGAGTTTGCAATGGGTGACAAGGTATTCTTGAAAATACCACCTATGTGAGGTCTGAAATGGTTCGGTAAAAAGGGAAAGCTATGCCCTAGGTATGTGGGATCATACGAGATTTTGACCAGACGTGGTAATGTGGCATATCAACTGGCTCTACCACCATCCATGTCAAGCGTTCATGATGTGTTCCACGTTTCTTTATTGAAGAAGTATGTTTGGGATCCATCGTAAATCTTGACAGCAGACCCAACAGACTTGACAGAGGACTTGACATTTGAGGTGATACCTGTGATGCTCATAAGCCAAAATGTACAACATCTCCAAAGCAAAGATATCCATTATGTGAAAGTGCATTGGAAAAGCCAAGATGTAGAAGAAATCACTTGGGAGGAGGAAACACAATGCGAAAGGAGTATCCTAACCTTTTCGATGAACAAGGTACGTGTAAATTTTGAGGCCAAAATTCCTTTTAAGGGTGGGGGAGTTGTGAGACCTACATGCAAATTTTGGGGACAAAATTTCTTTTAAGGGTGGGGGAGTTGTAAAACCCGCACTCCATGAACCCGATCTAAACCTTTAATTCATGTCGTAACAGGTCTTCCAATCATCACCGGGCTAGACGGGATGAGCGGATGACAATCAGGTACAAAAACGGATGAAATTATGATAAAATTTTATACCATTCTATGTTATCGGTTGATGGTACAGGTCGACCGGAATGTCTACATGGGCAGACTAGTTAGATCCGAAAATGGATCTTTGTGGGTCCTGCTTGCCAAATCTCGAGCCTAGAGACTTTTCTAACGTAGGAAAACTTCCAAACCCCAACCTAGTCTATTTAAGGACCCTTAAACCTCCTTACAACTCTTTGATTGTTTCTCATAAGCCCTAGAGAGGAGAAAGAGATCGAAGAAGGAGAAGAAGCTAAGAAAGGTGGGAGAGGAGCCACCGTTGGACGAAGAACACCATAGTTGCGAACCAACGGTAAGTGCTTGAACTTCTCTCTAAGTTAAGCATTATAGATGATTAATCATGAATTGATCAATACCATGCAAGGCGAGGTATTGATTTAAAACCCTTAAATGCCCGTTAAACCCTAATATAGTCGATAAACCCGAGATTCACATTCTAGGCTAAGGATCATCGAAACTAGGACTTGAATGGAACATGAAACAACTCTAACTCATTGCTTAGGCCTAGAATGCATAGAAGAAACCCTAGAACCAATAATGGGTGACTGACAGAAGGTGAACACTAAGATTGGTGGTCTTCCGGAGGCATACTGGTCTACCATACCGGTTACACCATATGCGACCGGTACCTCTCGGAGCTGGTCTGTGAGGGACCGGTCGACCATACTGGTCACACCTTTCCCCATAGTGCAGCGATCGGTACTTACGATCGGTATGCACTGTGAGGAGTATATTTTGATCCAGTTGGTTTTTCGACCAACGTAAATCCTAAGAAACTAATTCTAATTCAACCCTAACATCGTGTAGGATCTTGTGATAGCGAGATTGAATTCTGTGACGTGGAGCAAGCTAGCAATCAAGCGTCAGGTAAGGGAATTGGACCTAAACCCTAATAACTTAATAACAGTAAAACGTTGTTAGTAATTATGATTAAACGGAATGGTGTTTGTGCATACTCGCATGTCATCTTTACTTTCAGTTATTATATTGTTCATGCATACTCGCTATGTTAGGATGTGATTGTTAGGCATGCAATTGTTTTCTTTGGTGTATGAAATGGGAAGGGCCTAGGGTCTGTGATCATTTTTCATGCTAGCACCTTTTCGTATCGCTTCTGTCTTAGCATGCTTGGTGGGGATAGGGTATCAGGGGGAGGAAATGGCACTATGGTCTCTGGCCTGGCCACTAAACTCGAGCCCTATCTCTATGTTGTAGGGAGCTGTGCTGAGATAGGGCCTACTGTGATGACATATAAGATTGGTTAGTTGCGAGCCCAGTTTGCAAGCCCTCACCAATAGGGGCTTACGTGTTGATATGCATAGGGCATCAGGGGAAGTGTTGGCGGTGTGTGATCCAGACACTTTAGCTCTATCACTATTCCATGGTGGGTGCATGTGGACGGCAGTGGTGTTTGATCCATTGGGTGGATTCACACACTCGTGTATAGAGGTGCGGTGGCTTCCAATCCTTTCTATAACACATTGCAAACTTAAAACCAGACCATAATGTGAATGTTTTTCATGCATGTTGTTTGTTGCATTGTCTGATTTTCTTACTGAGCTAAGTTGTGAGCTCACCCTTGTGTACACACTATTTTTAGATGTTGATGCAAGTTACACTGTAGAAGACTATGTGGATGCTCTAGTATATGGAAGAGTTGTTGTCCTGAAAGTGCAAGCAAGGGAGGACGAGCATGACGCTTCATGCGAGTGCCCTTACTGCGAGTACCTTTAGGATGGTTTTAATTTATTTTATTTATTTCATTTGGATTTTATAAACAGTGTAAGGATATTTATTTATGTTTTGATATTTGAATAATTGGATAACTTATTTAATTATCAGTAGAGTACTCAGTTCATTTAATTTAAAACTTTCACTGTATTTATTTATATTCTGATTGTGGTTATGTGCAATGGTTTATGTTAGTAGACACGGTCTTATTGAGATCCTGGTGTGAACCATTGATTTAGTAATGGTTCACTCACACTTTTGGTTTAGCCAAAATTAGGGTGTGACAGTAAGTGTGGTGAGTGAGGAGAGGTGGTAGCCTTAGGTCATTCATTACATTGACATCGTCGTACCATCATTACCTTAGCGTGTTTAGTATGTAGTTGGGTTTTGGGGGGGTGCTAGCGGTGTTGACCATAGCCTTACCATTGGGCTTTAGCTTTATCTTTGCTACGTATTGAAAGATGATGGGGTATGGCCATAGGTACACATGCTATGACATATAGGATTGGTTACTGACGAACCTAGTTTGCAAGCCTATGGCATATATACTGGTACGACGTAGAGTATCAAGGGTTGCTGGCAGTATGTGATCCATTAGACTCTAGCTCTTGTAAGCATCCCATTTTTGCCATCCTCTGCATAAGTGAACCAATATGGTAGGTTTTCGGCCTTTAACCCAAAGGTGGTGATTCTCTAATGAACCCCACAGTAGGGTCATAGGCTATTACCTACTTGGATGAATATGTCGTGAAATTATCTTCAAAATGAGACCGAAATCATCAAATTCTGACGTCAAACAAGGAAGATATCGTAGTTTGAAAATGCAAGGGCATTTATGTAATTATCGTATCATGCATGCATTATCTTTCAAACTTTAAGACATCATATCTTGGTCATCTGATATCGGAATCAGAAGATTCAAAGGCCAATATGCCTTATTTTCAGTCCTCTTCAAAGTGGACGTAAAAAAATCCCAGGTAGAAGTCACTAGTGGATCCCATGGAAGATTACACATGAAAATGGTTATTTAATCTTCAAAAATTCATAAGTTGGCCATTTCATTTCCAAATGAGATGATTCAAGCTCCAATATTCCTTATTTTTAATGTTCTACAAAGTGAACGTAGAAAATTTGGAATAGATGCTATCGGAAAATTTCATATGGAAGGGTGACAGAAATAAACTATGAAATGTCAACCTTACTCCAAACCAGCTTAATCCAGCTTAGTCTAACTTAACTCGGCCCAGCTCAGGCCAATCTAGACCAAGTTATGTCAGTCCATATGCTTGCATTTCTTTTATATATGTATAATATATAATATATTATTGTATATAATACATCTATATATCTTATGGATATATGTATTAATACATATATATATATATATATATATATATATATATATATATATATATATATATATATATATATATATATATATATATATATATATATATATATGTATGTATACATAGATAGAGATACATATTTTATGGATATATAATATGTATTCATATATATATATATTAGGAAAGAGAGAGGAAAGTGAGGCCGTGGAAAGAGATAGAAAAGAGAGGCCATAGGAAAGAGAATGGGAGAAAGAAAAAAAGGAAAGAGAGAAATAAAAGAAAAAAAGAGAAAAGAAAAAAAGGGGGAAAAGATTCCCCTTTACGTTTTCTAGAAAGAAAATGTAAAAGAGAGAGGGAGAAAGAAAAAAAAAAGGAAGGAAAGAAAAAAAGAAAAAAGGAGAAAAAGAAAAAAAAAGAAAATGTTTTCGAAGAAAGAAAACGTGAAAAGAGAGGGAGAAAAGAAAAAAGGAAGGAAAAGAAGGAAGAAGAAAAGGAAAGAAGAAAGAAAGAAAAGAGAGAAGGATTTTTCTAGAAGAAGGAAGGAGAGAAAGGAAAGAGAGAAGGGGTTTTCTAGAAGAAGAAGGAGAAAAAGGAAAGAAAGGAAGAAGAAAAAAATCTGGGAAGGAAGAAAAGAAAGGAAAGAAGAAAAAATGAAAAAAAAAAGGATTTTCTAAAAGAAAAAAAAAGAAAAGGAAGGAAGAGAGAAGAAGGAAAGAGGAGGAGAGGATTTTCTAGAAGAGGGAGAGATAGAGAACGTGTGGAATAGAGAGGGGGAAGAGAAAAGGGAAGGAAAAGAAGAAAGGAAAGAAGCAAAAGGAAGAAAAAAAGATTTTCTAGAAAAAAGAAGAAAGGAAAGAAGGATCTTCTAGAAGAGGAGAGAAAAAGTATAAATAGACAAGAGAAGAGAGAGGAAGATGAGGTTTTTTGAGACCATAGAGAGAGGAGAACGTGGGTGAGGGAGAGGAAAATGTGAGTGAGAGAGAGAAAACGTGAGAGAGGGAAAAAGAAAGAGAGAGGAAAGAGAAAAGAAAGAAAAGAGAAGAAGAAAAGAGAGAAAGAGAAGAAAGACAGAAGCAGAAGAGAGGAGAAGGATGATTCATATTCAAAGGGGGTTGATACAACCTCTAATCACCCTTCATCAATGGTTTCACTCGATTTGAGCCCAAGGTTAGTACTCTAAACAAATTTAGAGGTCGTTAGAATGGTCGAATGCCAAATTTGCTTGAAAAAGGCTAATTTCCATGAAATCTCAATCATGAATGCTCTATTACATGCTTGTTAATGTTAGGATGCCTATGTCTAATATTTTTCATGAATGTTAATTTGTCTAAGCTATTCAATGATGAATTTTTGAATGATATACAATGATGTTTGATGTTTTTTTTATAAATTTCATAAAGTGATTTTCTGATATGAAATTCCAGATTTATGGTTCAAACTTAGGACGTACATCATATGTATTTTTTCTAAGATTTTAAAGTCCAAAATTTTATGGGAGTCTCTCTGATATGTTAGAAGACTACCCTAAAAATTTTGTTCCATTTGGAATTGGGAAAATATATCAAAAAATTTGTCTTTAACATTGCTATATTTTTCGAATGTAATGCAATCCTCCATCAGAAAGTCTCTAGACAAAGGCCTTATGGCCATAATCAGAAAATCCACTTAACATTAAATTTTTAGACATGAAAGTCTTCTAAAAAATGGCACTAGTTTCATATTTGTTCCATTTTTTTATTGAATTGATATCAATTTTTTAAGTGCATAGTGTTCTGATTTTGAATCTGTCACGATGTACTGATTTGCATGATTGAAAAGAGTCATTTTTCACAAAGAAAATATACTGTTTTAACTTATTTTTTTAATTAAATTTTATATCAGACAGTTATCTACATAGACATATATCTGTATTTAATTTTCATTAAGAATAAAATTTTATTTGGAATTTATGGTGCAACTGGTAAAAAATTTGGAACAGATTTGATCAATGCACATGTTCGGTCTTAGGGCATATCTTTGACCTATTTTTGCTTTCTGTTGGGATTCAAATCCTTCATATGAAATATAATAGATTAGGTCATCTTTTATGAAAAAAAGTTGAGCTTGATTTAAGTTTCGAAAGCCCTACTTATGGTCATTCTTGTATAATGTGACAAATCTGAATACAGTTCATAGTTTTGTCCATTATCTGGAACCTTGTGTAACAATTTTCATAGTTTTGAGTAATTAATCTTCCCAAATTTCTTCATAAAAATTACAATTTTTTCAAAGAACATTAAACATATGTTTGTTTTGATAATTTTACACTTTTCAAAAAAAGTTTCATTGATGTCTCATTCATTATAACATTAATGATTGTTTAAATTAATTCTGCCATATTTGGATAAATGGCTATATTTGGAGCATTCATATGCTTTGTTTGGATTGTGTATACCATGTTTGCCACATTCCATGTGTTTCTATTTTTGGTAGAATAGATAAATTTTTACCATATTTTAGTAAAATCTTAATTTTTTTTAAGTCTTACTATGCTTAGAAAATAGCATATAAGATCTTTCTTTTTTTTTTTTTTGAAAAATTCATGTCATATATGCATTCTATGATTGGTACTTACCGTATTGATATATAGATGCATATTAGATCTTGCATATTAGATCTTGCCATGCTTAGATCTTGCCATATTAGATCTTGCCATATTAAATCTTACCATATTAGCTTCTTGCTTTATTTGCAATACATGCCATATTAGGGAGACTTTCATAATCTTACTATATGGTATGATAGTTACCATAAATATCATACATGCCATGCTTACAATATTTTTTTTTGGCGATAATTTAATTTATGCTGCACTCTAGTTGAACTGTCTTATCTGTGCACCTAGCAAATATATTAGGTGTGAGGACGTGTATTTAAGCACCCACATTCTTGGGAAATGCATAATGAGAATAATAAAAATCTTAATAAAGAAAGAGAATGCTTTGCCAAATCTTCCAAAATTAGAATTCAGGATAAAAAAAGGATAATTCAGGACGATTCTGCCCATCGATAAACCCTAAACCTAGAATATGTTCTCAATCTTAAACCTAGAACAGGTTCTCACATTTTAACCTAGAATAGGTTACCCAGCGCCCGAACTACGGGGATTCTGATTCCTAGGGCAAACCCTAGGATGCGTAGGCCATTTGGGAGAAACCCAAATTTGGATCCACACCTTAGTCCACTCGGACTATCCATAGATCCACTAAGATATCCACCCATCAGCCTGAACTACGCGGATTCTGATTCCTAGGGCAAACCCTAGGATACGTAGGCTATTTGGGAGAAACTCAAATTCGGATCCACACCTTAGTCTACTCAGACTATCCATAGATCCACTAGGATATCCACCCATCCAGCCTGAACTACGCGGATTCTAATTCCTAGGGCAAACCCTAGGATACGTAGGCTATTTGGGAGAACCCAAATTCGGATCCAAACCTTAGTCCACTCGGACTATCCATAGATCTACTAGGATATCCACACATCAGCCACACTCGAACTATGCGGATTCTGATTCCTAGGGCAAACCCTAGGATACGTAGGCCATTAGGGCGAAACCCAAATTTGGATCCATACCTTAGTTTACTCGGACTATCCATAGATCCACTAGTATACCCAACCATTTCAACCTAGATCCCGAACTATGCGGATTCTGATTCCTGGGTCAAACCCTAGGATACGTAGGCCATTTGGGAGAAATCCAAATTCAGATCCACACCTTAGTCCACTCGGGCTATCCATAGATCCACTAGGATATTTACCCAAATTTTGATCCAAATAGGGTTATCCAGGCCTGAACTACGTGGATTCTGATTCCTAGATCAAACACTAGGATATGTAGGCCATTTGGGAGAACCCCAAATTCGGATCCTAACCTTAGTCCACTTGGACTATCCATAGATCTACTAGGATATTTATCCACATTTCAACCCAAATAGGGTTATCCACATTCCAACTCATAATGGATTATCCATATTTCGACCCAAATAGGGTTATTCTCAGATCCACTAGGACTATCTATTAGTCCACATGGACTATCCAGATCCTAACCCATTGGGTTTCTCATCCATTTAAGCATAAACTTCAACTTGAACAAAGAACTTAATCATGCACAAGCATAAATCACAATCATAAACTTTAATCACACTTGAACTATGATGGTGAACTTGATTTTCGAAATAATTCCATAATACGTAGGCAATCTGATAGATACAGATTTGGTTCAATGATATCAAACCACTTGGTTTGGTTCGGTTTAAGAGATATAATCTAGCATAGGAAAGGCATAGGAGACTGATTTCCATCAGGCGGTTTGGGTGCCTAACCCCTTACCATAACCATAACCTGACGCTTACCCAATCATTGATGGACCAGAAATCCAATCTAAGGGTCATGAGTCAATCGAAGTCTTACCTTGGGGTGAGATTTCACATTTCTAAGGTCCTAGACCTTAATCTAGGTGGCGACTTCCAAGATTTTCCATCTTTGTCCTCACAGTGGCGACTTCACTGGGGATATAAATGTCAGACTCCTAATTGAAAACTTTCCTTGCATGAATTGGATGCTAGCTCTTAGGATACTATATTTATGCTTGTATAATATTACTTTGGGGGGAATGGGTTCAGTCACACATTTATGCGAGTAGCCGAACCGGGTCCCATGCATATGGGGCAGCCCGCTAGGTGAAACACACAGCCTTGGCCTGTACTTTGTGAGACCATGACCGGTGAGCAGCCTCTAACGAGCATTTCTTGGGTCCGCCTGAGAATGCGTTATGCTACTCCACGTCGCTTGGATCCTTGCAACATAGTATATAAAGGGATTGGGGGCCCATTATTCATCGTGCATTCGGTGATAGCTTACCTCATCCTTGTCAAGGTGGCATTTTTTATCCTAACCCAGATTGTAGAACAATGTTTGTTATAATTGGTTCATCCCTGAACCGACCCAGTAAAATCTGCTTAACCATGACATCCATGTTCGAGACGTCGAAGTTCTGCCCGTTTTTGTCCTCGATTAGTCAACATGTTAGATTCTACACGATGAGCATTTTGAACTCTCACCCATTGGGAGTATGAGGTATGTATACACCTGTTCTACATCATAGTAGACGGTCACTATACACCCTCCATTAATTAAGCTCGATGTGTCGAATCTCTCATTGTTAACATGTCGATTTCAAAAAATGAATAGAAAATCCCTGTCAAGACATAGATACCATGGTCAAGAAGAAATTTACTAGTTTGTTCATCTATGAACCGCTTTTGCTAACCATCTCTAATAAGGACGACGGATTAATCTATCCATTTTAATTTCATCGAATTCGGTAATCTAATTGGCCATACCTTGGTACTACTGATTATCCATTTTGGAATCACGAGGTCCCAAGACTGAACACATGGCTTAATCAAATTCAATTAAATTGACTCGGATAATGTTTACCCAGTCGCCCTTATGAGGGAACTAACTTTGTTTGGTTAAGTCATCTTTGATTGTGCATGTGACTGCTTCCATTTCTTTAGATGTCTAGAATCTCGATATTCCTCCATTGGGTTTTAATGCCTTTGGGAAAGAGAATCAAACTGCGACCATATCCACCCTTTTAGGGTGAGAAGCATCTACAATTAGGGAATTGTCTTGATCTCCCACCTTGAGATCCATCTATGTTATCTTTTTAAATGAATCAATGGAAGTCATGAATCTAGATCTTGATTGAACATCAAATTTTTGTAAGAAAGAAGACAACTAGATTTGGAAACACAATCAGTAACTCATGAATCTGGTGCAATAGAGCATTCAGTTTAGGCAGTGATAAGCACCTATACTTGAAAAGTTTACAATATTCCTGTACAGTTAGTCCCTGGGCCTACTCAAACATCATATTCAATTCATCTAAAAATCAATGTGAGATTTAGCCCCTAGACAAATCCAATCATAGTTCTCAATGTACCTCAAAATTAAGGAAAGATTCAGCCCAATTAAGGAAAGATTCAGCCCCTAGGAAAACCAATCATAGTTCTCGATTCACCTCAGAATTAAGGAAAGATTTAGCCCCTAGGCAGATCCAATCACTATTCTCAATGCACCTCAGAATTAAGGAAAGATTCAGCCCCTAGGCAAATCCAATCATAATTCTCGATTCATCTCTGAATTAAGGAAAGATTTAGTCCCTAGGCAAATCAAATCACCATTCTCCATTTACCTCTGAAATAAGGAAAGATCCAGCCCCTAGGCAAATCCAATCATAGTTCTCGATTCATCTTTGAAATAAGGAAAGATCCAGCCCTTAGGCAAATCCAATCATAGTTCTTGATTCATCTCTGAATTAAGGAGAGATTTAGTCCCTAGGCAAATCAAATCTCCATTCTCCATTCACCTCTGAATTAAGTTGAGATTCAGCCCCTAGGCAAATCCAATCACCATTCTCGATTTACCTCAGAATTAAGGAAAGATTCAGCCCCTAGGTAGATTCAATCACATCAAGTTCATCTCAGAATCAAAGAAATATTCAGCCCCAAATTCAACCACCATTTCTGGTTCATCTCAGAACTAAAGAAAGTTTCAGCCCCTAGGCAGGTCCAATCATCATTTCGGTTCATCCAGAATTAAGGAAAGATTCAGCCCCTAGGCAGATTCAATCACATCCCATTCATCTCGGGGAATCAAAGAAATATTCAGCCCCAGATTCAACCACCATTTCTGGTTCATCTCAGAAGTAAAGAAAGTTTCAGCCCCTAGGCAGGTCCAATCATCATTTCGGTTCATCCAGAATTAAGGAAAGATTCAGCCCCTAGGCAGATTCAATCACATCCAGTTCATCTCAGAATCAAAGAAATATTGAGCCCCAGATTCAACCACCATTTCTGGTTCATCTCAGAACTGAAGAAAGGTTCAGCCCCTAGGCAGGTCCAATCATCATTTCGGTTCATCCAAAATTAAGGAAAGATTCAGCCCCTAGGCAGATTCAATCACATTCAGTTCTTCTCAGAATCAAAGAAATATTCAGCCTTAGATTCAACCACCATTTCGGGTTCATCTCAGAACTGAAGAAAGGTTTAACCCCTAGGCAGGTTCAATCATCACTCCCAGATCATGTTAAAATAGAGAAGGCATTCGGCCCCTAGACTTTTTCACCCTTCACCTCCTGTTTAGGTTCTGATTCATGTTGAAACTAGGAAAAGTTCCATTCACCTGAAATCAATTAGCCACTAGGCTTATCCAACCATCAATTTTGGTTAGGGTTCTGATTCATGTCGAAACTAGAAAAAGTTCCATTCATCTGAATTCAATTAGCCACTAGGCTTATCCAACCATCAACTTTGGTTAGGGTTCTGATTCATGTTGGAACTAAGAAGAGTTCCAATCATCTGAATTCAATTAGCAACTAGGCCGGTCCAACCATATACTTTGGTTCAGGATCTGATTCATGTTGGAACTAAAAGAGTTCCACTCATTTGAATTTAATTAGCCCCTAGGCTTGTCCAACCGTCAACTCCAGTTCAGGTTTGATTCATGTTGGACCTAAGAAAATTTTCATTCATATGAACTCAATGTGAGCATGAGTTAGCCTCTAGGCCTGTTCAACTATTACCTCTGGTCCATGTTCCATTTCATGAAGGAATCGAAGAGAGTTTTAGTCATTTCAACTCAATCAATCCACTATCTCTAGAAATTAGAGTTCAACCCATGATTGTCATCCTTGGCCTCTATCAATCAGAGCCCAATTCAAGCAATCCTTGCCTCTAGCAATTAGAGCCCAGTCCATGACTGTCGATCTTGATCTCTACCAATTAGAGACCAATTCAAAGTCAATCTTGATCTCTATCAATCAGAGACCAATTCAAAGTTAATCTTGATCTCTATTCAATCAGAGACCAATTCAAAGTCAATCTTGATCTCTATCAATCAGAGACCAATTCAAAGTCAATCTTGATCTCTATCAATCAGAGACCAGTTCAAAGTTAACCTTGTCTCTATCAATCAGAGACCGATTCAAAATCAATCTCTAGCTCTATCAATTAGAGCCCGATCCATGTCCATCATAGCCCAGTGCTACAAGTTAGGATAACTCGTCAAGAATGGTGAATGAGAAGCATTCCTCATTGCCTGTCAGTAAAGATCAATTCTAGATTCTAGAGTCATCAGGAGACCATGAAACTTCAGCTATGATAGTGCTATCCCATCACGGGTATTTTTGCCCCATTGGCCAAGGAAATGCCAGAATCCAAAGAGTTGCCCTCATATTTCTCATTGTTTAAAGAGAGGGAATAGAATTTTCCCGAGTAGTAGGGTAGACCAAAAATGAGATCTAATGTGCCCTAGGCTAGGATAGGAACCAAAATCACAGCTAGAGAATGGTCTAATGATGAAACCCTTAACCCATAAACTGGGGCATGAACCGGATTGACCTTGGGCTCGAATTGGGTGCGATCCAATGAGGAAAGCCCTTGAGTCCTAAGTTGGGCATGAACCAGATTGAACTTGGACCCAAATTGAGTGCAGTCCAATGAGGAAAGCCATTGAGCCCTAAGCTGGTCATGAACCAGATTGACCTTGGACCCAAATTGAGTGCGGTCTAATGAGGAAAGCCATTATGCCCTAAACTGGGGCATGGACCAAATTGACCTTAGACCCAAATCGAGAGTGGTCTAATGAAGAAATCCATTGAACCCCAAGCCGAGGAATAAACTAGTCCAATCTTGGACTCAAAATGGTGTAGTGCAATGGCGATACCCCTTGATCCCCAAGTTAGGGCATAAGTTAGAATGATTTTGAACTCAACTAAAAGCTGTCCATTGATGAATCCATTAAACCCCAAACTGGGGCATGAACCAGAGTAACCTTGAGCTTAAAAAGAAATAGTCCGGTTATGAATGGATCCCAAACTGAAAAAAAAGAAAAAAAAAGGAGAGAATTGTATGGAACCCTAAAACGTAGGTATCTTACACCTATTGATAGAGGGGCATGATGAGTCCTGCTGTTAGGGGTCTGAAGGAAGATTTATTCCCACAATGATTGAAGGTGGTCGTCAAAGGCGTTATGCCCAACTGGAGCCGCTTGGACGAACTAGTTGTTTCAACTTTCTATTATCGGTATTCGATAGGTCATCCATGTCTAGGTCCAAGATTGATATGTTTGTTGACAAGTCCAGTCCAATCTATCCTGTAAGTAAAAGAAAATCACCCCATTTGGGATTTCAAACTCTGTGCTTTGTCTCTTCCATACATTTCCTCCCAGTTTCATACATCCTCCTATTCTACGTGCGCAGTCAATTCTGACTCTGAAGATGATTGAAACGATGAGCCGTCTCTTAAACTTCTACGCCACCTGGCCTCTTAAGAAAGAAAGGTCCAACCCGTCTGGGAAAGCTTTAAATGATCAATCAGGAGACACAAGAGTACTCTCAAGAAACATGTATTGGAGAAGTTTCCATTTGTTCTACCTATGAAAAGATTCCAAGGAAAGCATTAGATAGTAACAGATCATATCAACAGGTCAGCCAATTAGTACAAATAAGTAGAGGACAGATGTGCCACCAAAAGGATAAAAATTTTAAATTTCTTACAATGTACATCATCTGCAAGCAAGAGACATTATGAATGACCAATCCCAAAATCAAAGAATGAGGTCATTGGAATACCGAAAAAAAAGAAAGGAAAAGAAAATTCAAGCCTATGTTTTATCTACATCAATAATGGGAGGTAGTCACATCAAACAGAAGGTGATGATTAACTTCCAGAGGACAGCATACGGATTCACCATTCAGATAAAATCAGATACTAGATGAGCTGTCACAAATGTTCATAAAGTTTACAAAAGATCAGAGTACTAACTAGGGAAAAGATGTTCAATCTGATTGGAAATGTTTGGAAGAAGAAGATTCAAATCCAATATTGAAAGTCATGATTCAACTTTGCGATCAAGCGAAGCACTGCATTATGTGGCCTTCACATCCAAAAAAAAAAAAAAAGAAAAGAAAAGAGAAAAAAAAAAGAAAAAAAGAAAAAGAAAATAGTAAGATGTTGAATGGCATTGGAGCTCGACAGTAAGCCAATTCTTCCTCTCACTTCAAGAAGATGGTAGTTCCAATCAAAGCCTGATAGCAAGTACGATCGTTCTTCAAGATTCACAGCATGTTGGACCAGACTTTTGATTTTGGCCAATTACATCCCACCTTTACAGGAAATGATCTCATTACTTCTTCATCATCAGAGAAAGATTTCTCATCGGCATTAGACTCTCTCTCCCGTCTATCAATCCGACGGCCTTCTAAGGAGTCTCTATCATAAGCCCTTCTTTTGATTATCAGTTTCCATGGCATTGTATCTCGTGATCATGTCATCATTTTATATACAAATTCATGAATCTAGCTGGAACTCTCATATGTCGTTCATTACATCTGACGGCTTCCCAAGGTTCCTATAAGCCCTTCATTTCTCAAGCCAACAAAATGGGATCTTCTGGGTAAGATAAGCCCATTCTACATAAACAACCAAACACTCTCCCAATGGTAGACCCATGTGGACAGTTTCACATCAGTCCTCCCAGACCTTCAACATCAATACTTGTCAACAAACTTAAAGGTTCAAGCCCAGATATGATCGCGACTGATTCGGCATCTCTATGTATCTTGTTGAGACATGTGTTCCATCTGAACATCTCCAAGAAAGGAAAACATAATTCGGAATCATTTTTAATTTTGGTGTGGGACTGCATTTTCCTAAGGTTTCTTTTAGTGATGATTCAAATAGTTGCCTGCCTATCAATGTGTGTAGGTGTCAACTTAAATAGTAGGGCAAGGCTACCCATTTGCCATAAAAGTCATGCCATTCAAATTTCCCTTAAGGGTTACAAACCATTGGATAGGACCATAATTTTGGAAATATCCTCACCATATTAAAACTCTTTACTCAACCCAAGATGAGGTTTGCCAAAAAAAAAGAAAAGAAAAGAAACCTCAGCAAGAAAAAGCAACCCAAGAAACCTCAATGGGCAACCCATAATACCTCAGTGGGGATAGGCGACCAGATGCAACCCTAAGGCATTGCCCTCATTGGTCCTTCATAAAAAAATTTAGTGGTTCATATAGACAAGTGTCATACCCAGTCTACCCTCCATAAGGAAAGGAACCCCTCTTGCTCTCTAGTGAATCATACTCAGAGGAATTGAACAAACCATCGTCTGTTTGCCTTTTGGGCTCCGTAGCATTGCCTTTCAACATAATTTTATCTTCAAATCCTTTTGTCACGTTAGGGATAGAGCAAATTATCATGGCCTGGTTACGGATGTAGCCAAATTCATCAAATCATCAGTTCCTTCATTTTTCAAAATTCAAGAAGGGCTTATCTAAGAAGTCACTTTCTGCAATCAATCTGTCAATCTTCCCTTGACCTTGGAAGCACAGTCAAATTCTTGATGCAATCCAGATTCAACCTAGTTTTAACTTTGTTAGGTTGCTCGTTTCCTTCTATAGTAGCGGTCTGTCACAACATGCAGACATTGGGGCATAGATATACCCTATGTAGAGGAGTTGAAATTGATCATGAACATTACATCTAGGATCCATTGTCTAGTCTGAAGTCACTGACTTTCCTAGTTAATAGAAGTAGGTCCATCCAAGTTGATTTTTTCCAATTTCTCAGTTCTCCCAATCCTGTTGATGAAGAAAATCCAACGTGGTCACTCACTTGTTAGGAGTTGGTCACCAAATTCTCTGAAGGAACACTTCGAATCCTTTGCGCCTCATGCTTACTTTGGGGCCATGGTTCATTCATCTTTCAAAATTGGCACATCAATGTTGCAAAGCCCTGAGCTTTTCATGAGCCTAGATCAAGGGCCAAACCCATGTCACATTTCATCGCCGCTTGGCTGTTCTATCAATTTGGTCTACCATAGTTCACAGTCAAAGAACTTAGTTGACCAGATGTCCCTCGACAGTTTAACACCAAGGTCAATTAATAAAATCACTTTGGTTAGAGACTGTCAAGCTCCCCTCATTCTTGTCCAAAATCCTCGCTAGAGTTTCTTTTAATCCAACAACAGCAATGTTGGCTGAAGAAAATCATCACCTTCAAATTACATGGAACCCTTCAAAGGGAGCAACCAAGTCATCACTACCATGTTGAAATTGAGTCAAACTTTTAGTACCAGGTCATAAATGGTAAATTTCAAATCTAGGTATCATGCCAGCAAAGTCCATGACACCATTTCCATTAATGCCATGTTTTATGCCTTCACTAACAAAGCAGGGGCAAAAACCTGAGAAAACTGCCAAGGAATTCACCATCATTTCAAATATGTCCAGCACTCTATAGGTTCAAAGTCAAGAGACTTCCAAGATGGGTCAGATTTCAACCCTAAAGGTTCAAAGTCAACGAAGACTTCCTGTATCGGTCACTTTCGAGCATCATAAAGGTTCATAGCAACAAAGCTACTTAAGAGGATATTCCAGTTTCCATTCCTGAAGGTTCATAGCCATAGAGCTTCCAAGAAGGATATTCTAATTTTTAATCCCGAAGGTCCAAAGCTGATAGGAACTTCCAAGATGAGTCATTCAGTATCACCCTATAAGTTACCTTCTGAGTTCTTGCTCATTTTAGAGTCAATAGCAAATTCCTCACCCTAAAAGTGACATTCTGAGTTCTTGCTCATTTCATAATCAAATGCAGAGCCTTAGCTTATCCAAAGTTCAAAATAATCTCAGCCTATTAGTGAATCAAATGCAGAGCCCTAGCTCATCCAAAGTTCAAATCAATCTCAGCCTATTAGTGAAGCAAATGTAGAGCTCTAGCTCATTTAAAGATCAAGTCATCTCAGTCTATAAGTGAATCAAATGCAGAGCCCTAGCTCATCCAAAAGTTCAAATCAATCTCAGCCTATTAGTGAATCAAATGTAGAGCCCTAGCTCATCCAAACTTCAAATCAATCTTAGTCTATAAGTGAATCAAATGCAGAGCCCTAGCTTATCCAAAGTTCAAATCAATCTCAGATTATTAGTGAATCAAATGTACAGCCCTAGCTCATTCAAAGATCAAGTCAATCTCAGCCTATAAGTGAATGCAGAGCCCTAGCTCATCCAAAGATCAAATCAATCTCAGATTATTAGTGAATCAAATGTAGAGCCCTAGCTCATTCAAAGATCAAGTCAATCTCAGCCTATAAGTGAATGCAGAGCCCTAGCTCATTCAAAGATCAAGTCAATCTCAGCCTATAAGTGAATCAAATGCAGAGCCCTAGCTTATTCAGAAAAATAATCTCAGAATCTCAATCAAAAGAGCCTTAGTTCAATCAAAGAAAATACATCAAGTCTTACATCCAGACAAATCAAAGTCGAACCCAAGCTCATGCAATCAGCCTTGTATTCACAGCCTAGCTTCATATAAGAAGAGGTTTATCAGCCTACAAATGGATCAAGCTGGGTCCAAGCCTGCACATACCTTGCATTGAGTTCCACCTCAGCAAGAAGAGTTCCCAGCCTACAAATGAGCCTTGTATTCATAGCCTTAGCTCCATACAAGAAGAGGTTTATCAGCCTATAAATGGATCAAGTTGGGTCCAAGCCCACACATACCTTGCATTGAGTTCCACCTCAGCAAGAAGAGGTTCCCAGCCTACAAATGAGTTTTGTATTCACAATCTAGCTCCATACAAGAAGAGGTTTATCATCCTACAAATGGATCAAGCTGGGTCCAAGCCCGCACATACCTTGCATCATGAGTCACCTCAGCAAGAAGAGGTTCCCAGCCTACAA
Organism: Protea cynaroides; assembly: GCA_028583415.1. NCBI lineage: Eukaryota > Viridiplantae > Streptophyta > Magnoliopsida > Proteales > Proteaceae > Protea > Protea cynaroides. The sequence goes on from CM053270.1 coordinate 21,121,532, forward strand.
ATGAGCCTTGTATTCACAGCCTAGCTTGATACAAGAAGAGGTTTATCAGCCTACAAATGGATCAACTCGGGTGCAAGCCCGCACATACCTTGCATCATGAGTCACCTCAGCAAGAAGAGGTTCCCAGCCTATAAATGAGCCTTGTATTCATAGCCTAGCTTCGTACAAGAAGAGATTTATCAGCCTATAAATGGAACAAGTCGGGTTCAAGCCCGCGCGTACCTTACATCATGAGCCCCACCTCAGCAAGAAGAGGTTCATAGCCTATAAATGAGCCTTGTATTCACAGTCTAGCTTCATACAAGAAGAACAGTCATCAATTTTCCAAGAAGAGCAAACCTTCTTGCCAGTCGAACTACATTATGGGCTTGATTTATAGGATACTCTTAGAATACGTAGACAGTTTAGGATGAATTACCCTAAGTGCAGTCCAATAAACAATTTCACTCATATCCCAAAAATGTGGTTCTTTTATCTTTAGCCTTTAATTGGTAACAATCTCGGCTAAAGAGGGGCATCTGTAAGCACCCCATTTTTGCCACCCTCTGCATAAGTGAACCAATATGGTAGGTTTTCCACCTTTAACCCAAAGATTGGTGATTCTCTAATGAACCCCACAGTAGGGTCATAGGCTATTACCTACTTGGTTGAATAGATCATGAAATTATCTTCGAAATGAGACCAGAATCATCAAATTCTGACGTCAAACAAGGAAGATATCGTAGTTTGAAAATGCAAGGGCATTTACGTAATTATAGTATCATGCATGCATTATCATTCAAAATTCAAGACATCATATCTTGGTCATCTGATATCAGAATCAGATGATTCAAAGGCCAATATTCCTTATTTTCAGTCCTCTTCAAAGTGGACATAAAAAAATCTCAGGTAGAAGTCACCAGTGGGTCCCATGCAAGATTACACATGGAAATGGTTATTTAATCTTTAGAAATTCATAAGTTGACCATTTCATTTCCAAATGAGATGATTCAAGCTCCAATATTCCTTATTTTTAATGTTCTACAAAATGAACGTAAAAATTTTGGAGTAGATGCTATCGGAAAATTCCATATGGAAGGGTGATAGAAATAGACTAGGAAATGTTAACCTTAGTCCAAACCAGCTTAATCCAGCTTAGTCTAACTTAGCTCGATCCAGCTCAGACCAATCCAGATCAAGTTATGTCAGTCCATATGCTTGCATTTCTTTTATATATGTATAATGTATAATATATTATTGTATAAAATACATATATATATCTTATGGATATATTATATGTATTAATACAATAATATATATGTATACATATATAGATATATATATCTTATGGATATATTATATGTATTAATACATTTATATATATATATGTATACATGTATAGATATATATATATATATATATATATATATATATATATATATATATATATATATATATATATATATGAGAGAGGAAAGTGAGGCCGTGGAAAGAGAGAGAAAAGAGAGGCCATAGGAAAGGGAATGGGAGAAAGAAAAAAAGGAAAGAGAGAGAAATAAAAAAGAAAAAAAAGGGGGAAAAGATTCCCCTTCACATTTTCTAGAATGAAAACGTGAAAGAGAGAGGGAGAAAGAAAAAAAAAAGGAAGGAAAAAAAAGGAAAGAAAAAAAGAAAAAAGGAGAAAAAGAAAAAAAAAAGAAAAAAAGAAATGTTTTCTAAGAAAGAAAATGTGAAAAAAGAGTGAGGAAAGAAAAAAGGAAGGAAAAGAAGGAAGAAGAAAAGGAAGAAGAAAGAAAGGAAAGAGAGAAGGATTTTTCTAGAAGAAAGAATGAGAGAAAGGAAAGAGAGAAGAGGTTTTCTAGAAGAAGAAGTAGAAAAAGGAAAGAAAGGAAGAAGAAAAAAATGTGGGAAGGAAGAAAAGAAAGGAAAGAAGAAAAAATGAAAAAAAAAAGATTTTCTAGAAGAAAAAAAAAAGAAAAGGAAGGAAGAGAGAAGAAGGAAAGAGGAGGAGAGGATTTTCTAGAAGAGGGAGAGATAGAGAACGTGTAGAATAGAGAGGGAGAAGAGAAAAAGGAAGAAAAGAAGAAAGGAAAGAAGAAAAAGGGAGAAAATTTTTTTTTCTAGAAAAAAGAAGAAAGGAAATAAGGATCTTCTAGAAGAGAAGAGAAAAAGTATAAATAGGCAAGAGAAGAGAGAGGAAGATGAGGTTTTTTTGAAACCATAGAGAGAGGAGAACATGGGCGAGGGAGAGGAAAATGTGAGTGAGAGAGAGAAAACGTGAGAGAGGGAGAAAGAAAGAGAGAAAAAAGAGAAAAGAAAGAAAAGAGAAGAATAAAAGAAAGAAAGAGAAGAGAGAGAGAAGCAGAAGAGATGAGAAGGAGGATTTACATTCAAAGGGGGTTGATACAACCTCCAATCACCCTTCATCAATGGTTTCACTCTATTTGAGCCAAAGGTTAGTACTCTAAACAAATTTAGAGGTCGTTAGAATACTCGAATGCCAATTTTGCTTGAAAAATATTAATTTCCATGAAATCTCAATCATGAATGCTCTATTACATGCTTGTTAATGTTAGGATGCCTATGTTTAACATTTTTCATGAATGATAATTTGTCTAAGCTATTCAATGATGAATTTTTGAATGATATACAATGATGTTTGATGTTTTTTGCAAATTTCATAAAGTGGTTTTCTGATCTAAAAATTCCAGATTTAGGGTTTAAACTTAGGACGTACATCATATGTATTTTTTCTAAGATTTTGAAGCCTAAAATTTTATGGGAGTCTCTTTGATAGGTTAGAAGACTACCCTAAAATTTCGGTCTATTTGGAATTGGGGAAATATATCAAAAAATTTGTCTTTGACATTGCTATTTTTCTCGGATGTAATGTAATCCTCCATCAGAAAGTCTCTAGACAAAGGCCTTATGGCCATAATAAGCATATCCACTTAACATGAAATTTTTAGATATGAAATTCTTCTAAAAAATGGCACTGGTTTCATATTTGTTCCATTTTTTGTTGAATTGATATCAATTTTTTAAGTGCATAGTGCTCTGATTTTGAATCTGTCATGATGTACTGATTTGCATGATTAAAAAGTGTCATTTTTTACAAAAAAAATATACTGTTTTAACTTGTTTTTCTTAATGAAATTTTAGATCAGACAGTTATCTACATAGACATCTGTCTGTATTTAATTTTTATTAAGAATAGAATTTTATTTGGAATTTATGGTGCAACTGGTCAAAAATTTGGAACAGATTTGATCAATGCACATGTTCGGTCTTAGGGCATATCTTTGACCTGTTTTTGCTTTCTGTTGGGATTCAAATCCTTCATATGAAATATAATATACTAAGTCATCTTTCTATAAAAAAAAGTTGAGCCTGATTTGAGTTTCAAAAGACCTACTTATGGTCATTCTTGTATAATGTGACAAATCTGATTACAGTTCATAGTTTTGTCCATTATCTGGAACCTTGTGTCACAATTTTCACAGTTTTGAGTCATTAATCTTCCCAAATTTCTTCATAAAAATTACAATTTTTTTGAAGAACATTGAACATATGTTTTATTTGATAATTTTACACTTTTCAAAAAAAAATTCATTGATGTCTCATTCATTATAACATCAATGATTGTTTAAATGAATTCTGTCATATTTGGATAAATGACTATATTTGGAGCATTCATATGCTTTGTTTGGATTGTACATACCATGTTTGTCACATTCCATGTGTTGCTATTTTTGATAGGATAGATAAAGTTTTACCATATTTTAGCAAAATCTTAATTTTTTTTAAGTCTTACTATGCTTAGAAAATAGCATATAAGATCTTTTTTTTTTTTTTTGAAAAATTCATGTCATATATGCATTCTATGATTGGTACTTACCATATTGATATATAGATGCATATTAGATCTTGCATATTAGATCTTGTATATTAGATCTTGCCATGCTTAGATCTTGCCATATTAGATCTTGCCATATTAGATCTTACCATATTAGGTTCTTGCCTTATTTACAATACATGCCATATTAGGGAGATTTTCATAATCTTACTATATGATATGATAGTTACCATAAATATCATACATGCCATGCTTACAATATTCTTTTTTTGACAATAATTTAATTTATGCTGCACCCTAGTTGAACTGTCATATCTGTATACCTAGCAAACATATTAGGTGTGGGGACGTGCATTTATGCACCCACATTCTTGGGAAGGGTATAATGGGAATAATAAAAATCTTAATAAAGAAAGAGAATGCTTTGCCAAACCTTCCAAAATTAGAATTCAGGATAAAAAAGGATAATTCAGGACGATTCTGCCCATCGATAAACCCTAAACCTAGAATAGGTTCTCAATCTTAAACTTAGAACAGGTTCTCACATTCTAACCAAGAACAGGTTACCCAGCGCCCGAACTACGTAGATTCTGATTCCTAGGGCAAACCCTAGGATACATAGGCCATTTGGGAGAACCCACATTCGGATCCACACCTTAGTCCATTCGGACTATCCATAGGTCCACTAGGATATCCACCCATCAGCCCGAACTACGTGGATTCTGATTCCTAGGGCAAACCCTAGGATACGTAGGCTATTTGGGAGAAACCCAAATTTGGATCTGCACCTTAGTCCACTCGGACTATCCATAGATCCACTAGGATATCCACCCATCCAGCCCGAACTACGTGGATTCTGATTCCTAGGGCAAACCCTAGAATATGTAGGCTATTTGGGAGAAACCCAAATTCGGATCCAAACCTTAGTCCACTCGGACTATCCATAGATCTACTAGGATATCCATACATCAGCCACACTTGAACTATGCGGATTCTGATTCCTAGAGCAAACCCTAGAATACGTAGGCCATTTGGGAGAAACCTAAATTCGGATCCATACCTTAGTCTACTCAGACTATCCATAGATCCACTAGGATATCCAACCATTTCAACCTAGATCCCGAACTACGCGTATTCTGATTCCTAGGTCAAACCCTAGGATACGTAGGCCATTTGGGAGAAATCCAAATTCGGATCCACACCTTAGTCTACTCGGATTATCCATAGATCCACTAGGATATTTACCCAAATTTTAACCCAAATATGGTTATCCAGGCCCGAACTACGCGGATTCTGATTCCTATGTCAAACCCTAGGATATGTAGGCCATTTGGGAGAACCCCAAATTCAGATCCAAACCTTAGTCCACTTGGACTATCCATAGATCCGCTAGGATATTTATCCACATTTCAACCTAAATAGGGCTATCCACATTCCAACTCATAATGGGTTATCCATATTTCAACCCAAATAGGATTATTCTCAGATCCACTAGGACAATCTATCAGTCCACATGGACTATCCAGATTCTAACCCATAGGATTTCTCATCCATTCAAGCATAAACTTCAACTTGAACAAAGAACTTAATCATACACAAGCATAAATCACGATCATAAACTTTAATCACACCTGAACTATGATGGTGAACCTGATTTTCGAAATAATTCTATAATACGTAGGCAATCTGATGGATATAGATTCGGTTCAATGATATCAAACCACTTGGTTTGGTTCGATTTAAGAGATAGAGTCTAGCATAGGAAAGGCATAGGAGACCGATTTCGATCAGGCGGTTTGGGTGCCTAACCCCTTCCCATAACCGTAACCTGATGCTTACCCAATCTCTGATGGACCAGAAATCCAATCTAAGGGTCATGAGTCAATCTAAGTCTTACCTTGGGGTGAGATTTCACATTTCTAAGGTCCTAGAGTTTAATCTAGGTGGCGACTTCTAAGATTTTCCATCTTTGTCCTCACAGCTCTATCTTTATCTTGTAGTGAGTTTTGTGGGGCGACATCGATTTTGATGGGTGCCTGACCGTTGGGTGTGTTCATACTCTTGTGTATGGAAGTTGATATAAGTTATGTGATACGAAGCCTAACTTTACCATAGTACATTGCAAACTAAACGAAACCAAAGTATTGAATGCCACATCATGTATATTGTCTGCTGCATTGTTTTGTTTCTCACTGAGCTAAGTTGTGAGCTCACCCCACAATACCGTTTCTTTTTAGTTGATGATGTAGGTGCGACAGTAGAAAAATTTGTTAGCGCACCATCCTTTGGACACATGGTGGCGGCTAAGGACAGATAAGCTATGGAGAACAAGCATGACTCATCATGCGAGTGCTTCTATTGTGTCTACTATTAGGATTTTATTTTATTTTAAAGTTAGAGTTATAAGATTTGTAATGGTATTTTAGTAGTTTATGTTTTGGTTTGGAGATAACTGGATAATTATTATTTAACTGTAGACTCTAAATTTATTATTAATATCAATTTCTGCTATTTTACTATTTACTCTTATTGTGGTTTGATGTATTGGTTTGATTATTGGCATGGTCCTATGTGATCTTGGCTTTAACTGTGGCTTGTAAATGGTTCATTTACACTTCTGATTCGACCAAAATTGGGATGTGATAACTTGGTATCAGAGTGCTCAGGCTCTGCCAATCAAACCTATAAAAATTAACCTATGTCTGTGAACTGAGCTAGGTTAAATTTAAAAGTTGTAATATTAACACACTAATTAAGTCGATATGTTGGTTAAGACAGAAACTTAAATAAGAGCATAATGCATGCTATAAAAAAAAGAACCATACATAAGCAAACCAAATGTGTCCAAACAATTAATAGTGTACAGTCCACAAGCCGGACCGTTACACTAGTATAAAAGGAGATGTAATAATGTTCAGAAACTAGAGAAAGTAAAACTCTATCCCTGGGTTAGTGAGGGAGGTGATGTGGCCCGATCTCTCTTATAATCCTCCTCATATGTCCTCTAGAACCAATCCACCTACTCCTGAGTCGTACGGAGGCTTGCCACAAGATTTGCCACTAGCCGATCTGTCACCCTACTGGGCCCCAAGATCTTTCCTACGCATCGATCTGTCCCACATTGAGCCTCCCGAATCTCAAGATCGGATCTGGAGGGGGGTGTGATGGACTAGCCCTGGAGGTATGTTGAGGTGTAAGAGGAGGGATATCATCTACATCCATATACATGTAGTCCCCTCCACCACCCTTAGTTGCTACTGCTACTGCTGCCGCTACTACCCCGTGCAGTGGCTGGGCAATCGCCTCCAACTCTTCATCACTAATGACTGCTTCATGCAGGCCCATCTTGGTGATGGCGTCCCAGTCTAAATTGGCCATGACCATTTCCTCATACATCTTCTCACCCTCTATGTCCACACCAAGGCAATTAAGGATGGTGGTAATCATGCTTCCATAGGGCAGGTTGCCCTTCACACTAAGCATCCCTACTCGATGCATAGTACGAATAAAAAGGTAGGGCAACCATACCTCTTGCCTAGTGCAAATACAATAAAGGACATACTAAGTGACTTAGGATACCTCGTTGTAGTGGCCGCTCTAAGGTATGATGTGCTGCTAGACAATATGGCAATAAACACGGGGAAGGTAACATAAGTTGATCCCCTTTAGATTTTTGAGTCTAGGCTGCATGATCTGATGTCTCACCTCGAGACATAGGTCTTCAGTCATAACCTTGTGCTCCTTGGGTGCACAGTAGACAAGCTTACTGGCGTTTGAGACATTCAAGAGATCAGCCAACTGATGGGTGTTGAAAGAAATTGGAACACCCTTCACCCAATTGGTGATATGGAGCTCCCTGCCTTAATCAAAGTCATTGGGGTTTCCCTCTAACTCTAGGTTACAGTAGAATTGCTTTACCAGGTCAGGATGTGTGGACCCCTGGTACTGAGTCACTGGCAGCCAACCCATTGCATCGAACGCTGCCTCCACATCAAACCTGACTAGCTCTTGTAGGTTCACAAAGCGCCCCACCTGGCACTTTTGGCCTTGAACCATGGATACTGAGGTTCGACCTCGGAGGAACGGAACTGAAACACATCGAAAGGCCTAAGAGCAAGGGGTGGACCACGACCACCTTCATTCTTGGCAGTGGCTCTGTGTCAAGACACAATAAATTTGCAAGAATTAACGTAATTAAAATGTATTAGTCGAAATTTTAAAAATTTCAACAGCATAATGACATAAATTGGTCAAAATCCTCACTTTCACCCAATTACATGGACAGGAGGACTTACATCAATGGGAATATAAACAAACATGCCAAATAAACAATCAATTTATCATTAATTGAGTGAAATTAAGAAATTTCAAAATTTTGGAAAAATTTAAAACTTTGGGAGTTCTGGAGGAACCAACCAACGAAAACCCAAATTGTTTGAGGGCTTTTGCTCATTGGGTCCCCAATAGCGATTCCAAACTATAAAATGACATTTCATATGGTTAGAAAAAGTTTAATCAAAGAAAAATGGTAAAACCCCATGAAACCCTAGGAAGATACCAAGAGAAAAAGGTAGAAAGGGAAGGGACCGACCTTGGGAGTGTTGCCGCACACTTGGACCGGAGGGAATCGCCTCGAAATTTTCAGGATGGACGGTAGATACTCATCGGCACCGAGATGAGTCACCACTCAGAGAGAAAATAAGAAGAGAAATGAGAGAAATACCCAACTCGTGGGTTTTTAAATAAAATCTAGGTTGTTCGGTCAGATGATTCGACTAATAAAGTTGACCAAACAACTGACCGATTAATAGACTAGATGCTCTTGGGAATCATCTCAAAGTTGTCCAGATCAATGACTGGTCGATCATATGACTAGACCGGACAGTCGACTGGATAAAGTTTTTAAACTGTCTGAATAGGTTCGATAGGTTAATTGGTAGGTGAAAATTTAATTAATTAGCAACCAGTCAAGGTCGATTGAACAAAATTTCTATCTTGTATATATTCTAGCTGTTCTATTCTGTCAAAATTTTCATACACCGTACGAGACTAACCCTATAAATTACCAGATACTGGATGATTTATACAGATAATCCGATAGTTATTAGTTTGAAATGGCTGGTTTCACTCGTAGAGGCAGTCGAAGGGGGGCGTAACCCTGCCCCACCACCACCACCTGAGGCAAGGGATGAGAATGAAAATGTAGATTGATACACTCTGAATGATGGGAATCAAATAAGGGGAGGTCAAGAGACAAATGTACCAGCCAATCCAAACAACTTACCTGGGCCTCCAATAGATTTGGCTACAATGGTGAACAATCTGGCCCGTAAAATGCAAGAACAACACCATATGTTGACGGAACTGAGAACCGCATTGGGTACCAATGTGCCAACTACCACGACTACCCCTCCAGGTCAGACTAATACACCACTAGTGGGTAGTAATGCCAATACTTCAAGCCAGTAGCGCCAACGACAGATTCTTGGATTTAACTCTCCAAGATAGAACCATGGCGTGTATCAAGGTGGTTACCAGGGTGAAGACCAATATCAGCCACCGTGGTATGGCACATATGCTGTGGGACAAGGTGATCTGACAAGGCTGGTGGAACGGTTCATGAAGATGAAACCTCAGATATTCACTGGCAAGGGATCAAATCCTTTGTGGCCGGTATAGTGGATTGACAAAATGGAGAAGACCTTCTTAATGATGGTCATAACTAAACAAGAGAAGGTGCTGTGCGCCACCTACATGCTGATAAAAGGTGCAAACTAGTGGTGGAGATCCACTTGTACCTACTTGTTGACCAAGCACGCACAGGTGGCCTTCTTTGAGAATTACTTTCACAGAAGTTTCAAGGATCATATGGAGAAAGAATTCTTAAGTCTGTACCAAGGATAGATGACGATGGACGCGTATAGGTACAAAGAGCTGTTCTTCTTTGCTCCTGCCAATATGCAAGAGGAAGATACTAAGACCAGACGGTTCACCATGGGACTTAGGGGCAGTATTAGAGAGAACATGTTGGGTCTAAAAAAGAAGATATATAATGAAGTAGTGTAGATCGCTCGTGTTCTAGAGTCCAATAAGAAGGAAAGCATCTTTGCTCAGAATCATGGACTGAAAAGGGCAAACAATGACACCTTGAATGGAGGAAACTCGAGGCTTTTTTTCCATTCAGGCCACAGAACACATCAGGAATAGCCAAGGCTGCCATAAACAATGGGCAACAAGAAGGCAATTTACTGGCAAAGGTAAAGTACTTCAACTGTAGTTAGATGGGTACTATGCAAAGACATGTCCTCAACCAAAGAAGCAACTACAACAAAGCAAGGTGTACGCTGTGACATTTGAAGACGTAACCGCATCACCTGATGGGGTTACAGGTATGGCCTAACCTTTATTTACAATATACTTGCATGAGTGTATAGACTAAACCTAGGTAAACCTACAGGTACTGTAATAATAGCTGGGGTACTCGCCATAATTCTCTTTGATCTGGGGCTACTCACTCTTTCGTATCCATCTCATTTTGAAAGAGATAGGAATTTTCCATAGACCAAAAACTGTTAGTACGATCTCCGTTGGGACTAGAGGTAGTATTAGAAGAGTGCTATGGACCATGTCTGGTTCGTATCGATGGAAGGGACTTAGACGCAAACCTAGTTCAACTCAAGATGGTAGACTTTGACGTTATCTTGGGGATAGATTGGTTGTCTTAACACTTAGAAAAGTTGCTTTGTGCTAAGAAGAAGTTGTTGTTCAAGGGAAAGGATGGCACAAATTTTGGATTTAATGGGAGCAAGTTGCCTAGGAAGAAGAAGCTTATACTTTCTGCACTCAAGGCAAGGAGGTGTCTCGAGAAGGGAGGGATCAGCTACCTCGTGTCCGTGTGGATGTTACCAAAGAAGTGCCATGAATGGAAGACATCAAAGTAGTGCGAGAATTCCCAAAAGTGTTTCCAAAAGACTATCTGGGCTGCCACAAGATCGAGTAACCGAGTTCATGATTGACCTTCTACCAAGGCCGGCACTAGTGTTTAAGGCACCTTATCGTGTGGCTCCTAAAAAATTGAAGGAATTGAAGACTCAACTACAGGAGTTATTAGACAAGGGTTTTATATCGCCAAACATCTTGTCGTGGGGGGCACTAGTGTTGTTCGTGAAGAAGAAAGACGATAATGTGCTACTGTGCATTGAGTACCGAGAATTGAACAAGCTTACCATCAAGAACCAATACCCATTGCCTCTGATTGATGACTTGTTTGATTAGCTACAAGGCGCCAAGGTGTTCTCTAAGATTGACTTGCAATCAAGATACCACCAACTAAAGATTAAGGGCAGTGATATTCTAAAGACGGCTTATAGGACCAGGTATGGACATTACGAATTCCTGGTTATGTCTTTTGGGTTGACCAATGCCCCATGCATTGTTTATGGAGCTTATGAATCGAGTGTTTCACGACATGTTGAACACTTCGGTCATAGTCTTCATAGACAATATATTGGTCTACTCCAAGGACAGAAAGACTCATGCAAAACATTTTAGAGCAACCTTACAAAGGTTGAGAAGGGAAAAGCTCTACGCCAAGTTCAAGAAGTGTGAGTTTTGGTTAGAGGAAGTGTCCATCTTAGGTCATGTGGTGTCATCAGAAGGTATAAAAGTTGATCCACCAAGATCAATGCTATTGTAGGGTAGGAAGCGCCAAGGAACGTTACAAAGATATAAAGTTTCTTGGGATTAGCTGGTTATTATAGGCGGTTCGTAGAGGACTACTCCAGGATCACAGTACCACTTACCAACCTAATCAAGAAAGGAGAGAAATTTATATGGATGGACAAGTGCGAGGAGTGTTTCCAGACTCTAAAGTCGAAGTTGATGTTGGCTCTCATCTTGACCATTCTGGCATCAGGGGAACCATTTACCCTATACACATAAGATTTTGGATTAGGTTTGGGATGTATTTTGATGCAAGGTGAACAGGTGATTGCCTATGTTTCAAGGCGACTGAAGGATCATGAGAAGAATTACCCTATGCATGACTTGGAATTAGCAGCGGTGATTTATGTTATTAAGACTTGGAGACACTATAGGGAGAAATTTCAAATCAAGTTAGACCATAAGAGTTTCACCTATCTCTTTACTCAGAAGGAGTTGAACATGAGACAGAGAAGGGGGTTGGAATTGCTGAAGGATTACGATTGTGATATTCGATACCATCTAGGTAAGGCTAATGTAGTAACAGATGCTTTGAGCAAGAAGGGGATACTGAAGCCTGAAGGAGAGTCTAGTATGAATTCTGCTTTGTATTACATGGTGTCGGATTCTAATTGGGACGAAGTGCAACATGTACTGGAGTCTCCAGATGATCCTCTAGAGTAAGGACTGATCCATAACTTCTCACTTATGTTTGAGGCATTGAAGATCGTACCAGACATAATGGATGAAGTAAAATCCATAATTCTACAAGACCCACATCTGAGAATAGTATAAGAAGATTTGGAGAAGGGTAAGCCAATTCTTGACTTCACCTTGGATGGGGATAAGGTACTGAGATTTGGACGATTGTGTATACCCGAAAGTGAAGACTCAGACCTTAGAGACAAAATAATGATGGAATCCCACTCCACCTCGTATTCAATACATCCTGGAAGCACTAAGATGTATCAGGACTTAAGGAGAATGTACTGATGGAGAGGAATGAAGGTAGACATGGCCAGACATGTATTTCAGTGCTTGAACTTCCAGCAAGTAAAGGTCAAAAGGCAAAGACCCACAGGTTGACTACAACCATTACCTGTGTAAGAAGCATATTCTAAAACCGGGTCTAAACCATGGTTTTATATGATGACAGGTGTCCCAATTATAACCGGACCGGAGGGCGAAGCCGAGTGACGAGCCACTCAAATTTCAGGTAAGAAAAAGAATAAAAATGCCTAAAACTCCATACCGGTCTCACTATACCGGTTGCAGTATAGTGCAACCGGTATGTGCAATCGGTATGTATACCGGCTACACTATACCGGTTGCGGGGTCTCCAACCGGTATGTGCGACCGGTATACCCATTTCCGGCTGTAGATAGACTCCAGTGAGCCTTTTTCTCAGAATGGAAACTTAGATAGACTCCAGTGAGCCTTTTTCCATTCTGAGGGAAAACCTTCCATGGATGGTCTCCCTCTATTAATAGAGAAGGAGACACTCCATTGCTCCTTCTCAAACACCCTAGCCGTCTGGAGAAGAACTGAGAAGGAGCAAGGAGGAGGTAGCCGCCAAAAAGATTATAGTTTCCATTGTTCTTCCTCATTCGAATCTAACCTAGGTTTGATACGGCATTATAGCCGAGATTCGAAGGCCACTAGAGGGTTTGGACCTTAGTAAAGGGTAGGGGAAACCCTAGAGACCTAACTGTTAGCCGACAAGGAGGGGAGATCCGAGATCTCGCTCTCGGATCCAAACTGCGGGGTATACCGGATGGACTATAGGTCCAGCGGTATGGCCTCTTGCGGTATATACCAGAGCACATACAGGTCTCACTCAGTGAGATCTGAGTGAGACCGGTAAGTGCAACCGGTATATACCAGTCTTACATACCGGTTGCAGTATGTGCAACTGGTATAGTGCCACCGGTATACATACCGGTTGCACATACCGGTCTCACTATGCTGAGACCGGTACCTGCAACCGATATGGGTTTTCGAGCCTGGTTTGTTTGGCCAAACCTGGTTCCGACCCCTGAAACTTTAATAAATGAATTCTAACATAAATATGTGATTATGTAGGACCTGTAGACACTCGTGGAGTAAGCTCTCGGCCGAGAAACGAGATCATTATCAGCGTCGGTAAGGGACAAGACCCCAAACTTAAATTAAATAAAGAAAAAGAAGTAAGCCTTTGTGAATAAGTTATGAATTTATATGTTTGCTTGATGTCTGTGCATCTCACATACCATGTAGTTAATGCTTTTGTTAATATTACCTGTTCATGCATTTCATATGCTAGGATTGTTGGATGTTAGGCATGTGTATGTTTTAGTTAGTGTGTGGAATGTGAAGGGGATGTGCCCTGGATATATCCATAGCTAACACTTTTCTTGTATCGCCTTTTACCTTAGCAAACTCAGTGCGAATAGGGTATCAGGGGGGGACGTGGGATTGTGGTTCTTCCTGCCCACCAGACTCGAGCCCTATCTCTATGTCATAGGGGGGTTGTGCTGGGGTAGGGTTATATTGTCTTTACCTTAGCAGACTTGGTGCGAATAGGGTATTAGGGGGAGGACGTGGGATTGTGGTTCTTCCTGCCCGCCAGACTCGAGCCCTATCTCTATGTCGCAGGGAGCCGTGCTGGGATAAGGCTAATGATATTGTATTGACATCTAGGACTTGTTAGAAACGGAACCCACTTGCAAGCCCTTGCCAATAGGGGTTTAGGTATTGGTACGGTATGGGGTATCAGGGGGAGGACGTGGGATTCTGGTTTTTCCTGCGTGCCAGACTAGAGTCCTATCTCCATACCGGAGTGAGTGATGTGGGGCAACAATAGTAGTGTAGTAGGTGACTAACTGTTGGGTGTGCTCACACTCTCGTGCATGGAGGTGTGGTGGCCGCCAAACCTTACCATAGCATATTTGCAAGTTATACCTGGCCCAAAATGTAATGTTATCTCATGCATATTGTACTGTTGCATTGGTCTTGTACTTACTGAGCTAAGTTGTGAGCTCACCCAAAATATATATATATTTCTTTTCAGATTTGGATGCAGGGTACACCATTGATGACTTCGTGGCTGCTCCAGCATATAGCACTGTAACTGCCATTGATACCCAGGCAGTGGAGGACGAGCATGATGCGTCATGCAAGTGTTCGTTTTGTGTTTTCTCCCAGTGACTTGGTTATTTTCTGTTAAAGCATTGTAATAATTATATTTAAAAATGATGGATGATGGAATAAGTTGGATATTTATTTTAAGTTATAATTAGATCTCGGCTCATTTATTTATTTCCGCTGCTATGTATTATTCTCTGATTTTATTAGATTGATTGGAAATGATTGGTTGACACGGTCTAATGAGATCCTGGTGTGAACCGTGGCTTAGAGCCGGTTCACTCACACTTTTGGTTCAGCCGAAATTGGGGTGTGACAACTTGGTATCAGAGCCCTAGGCTCTGTCTAGCTAATCATTCTGCATCTAACTGTGTCCAATGAGCTGAGTTAGGAAAATTAAAAACTTTAATAAGAACACACCATAAGCTTGTTTGATGCCTGAGACTTAAGAAAGATGCATAATATACATATAATGGAAGAACAATTATAAACATTGAAGAATTTAAAGGAAACAAATTCATCATTTCATAAAAATTTCTTCAAGTACAAGTGAACAACAGAGTACAGTCCACAAGTCGGACAGTTACTCTAGTAACACAATAAAATACTTGAAAATCAAATTAAAACTACATCTGCCTAAGGTGGTGTAGCAGGCTTGGATGGTACTGGGTCTGCAATATCATAGTCTCGCTCGTACACCTCTCTGAGCCAATGAACCTGGTCCTGTGTGACCCGTAGGCTACGAGCTAAACGCCCTAACTCCTGACCCATCTCACGCTGAGAATCTATGAGTCCTCTCTGGGTATCAAGAATGTTCCTCTGGGTATCAAGGATGACTCTCTGGGTATCTCTGATCTCTGAAAACATGCTCGTCACAGGGTCCGAAGGGGGACGGGATGGTCCAACAACTGAAGAAGGCCTGGATGACCTAGTAACTGGAGAAGGCCTAGATGGTCCAGCCACTGGAGAAGGCCTAGAAGGTCATGCAACTGGAGAATGCTGGGGTGTAGGTGCTGGGATGTCCTCCATGTGTGCATCCCCATCATCTCCCATCTCGACTGCCTTTGCTGCTGCTGCAGCTGCTGCTACTGCAAGGGCTGCATGATTCCTGGGTAGGAGGGGACGAGCCTATAACTCCTCGTCACTGAGCTCTAGATCATCCATCTGCATCTTATAGATGGCCTCGGCATCTATATCAGAACTCATGGTGATCTCCCCCAGCCAACTCACCCCGCATGTCCACACCCAGACACTGTAGCAAAGCTGTGATCAACCTACCATATGGGAGATTGCCCGACACATTAGGCATGGTTGTGAAGATCATAATCCGCATAATCAAATAAGGCAAACAAACCCGTTGCCGAGTATCCACACAATAGGTGAGGTACTGAGTCAACTGGGATAACTCGCCATAATGTCCACTATGGGGAACAATGTTATGCTGAATAATCCGACAGAAAAGGCGAGGTTGAGGACGTAGGTTGGAAGCCAGCATAACTCTACCAGGCAACAAGATCTGTATGGCAATGGCTGCCCGCAAGTCCTCAGTGAGATACCCTTTGGCTCTGGGCGGACAATAAATGAGTTCCCCGTCATCAGGAATCTCTAGAAGGGCAGCTAACTCGGCGACGTTAAATGAAATCATCACCCCTTTCACATAGCTGGTGATGCGAAGATCTCTAGCGTGCTCCCAATCATCTAAATCACCCTCCACCTCCAGGTTGGTGAAAAACAATTTTACCAGGTTAGGACGAGTAGTCTCCCTATACTGGATGAGGGGTAACCAACCTACTATCCCAAAAGCAGACTCTACATCAAAGCGGTGAAGATGCTCCAAGTTGACAAAACGGCCGGATTCGATATGTTTTCCTCGAAACCATGCCGAGCGTGAAAAGGCCGCCTCCGACCGGAAAACCTCTCATCATATAAGACAGGAGGGAGATGTGGCCTGTGCATACCGGGCATATACGATCGTTTACCCGCTCCACGCCGATTAAACATAAAGTATCTGTTAAACAAAGAACAAGAGTCAGTTAGAGACAAATTCAGGAAAAAAAAAATTTCGACAGTATAACAATAGAAAATGGTGAAAAAGCCTAAAAACACGCCCAATATGAATGGGATAACTTATTGTGATAGTACAATGCTAGCATAGGTCAAACAATTTCATTAAAGCAAAGAAATGGAGGTATAAAAACAAAATTTGTCAAAAATCTCGAAAAAAAACCTAGAAACCTAGGTTAAAAAGTTAAAATTTGTAGGTTTCCTTTAAACCAACCGATAAAATCTCGAATTGGTTGAGGGGTTTTGCACATTTAGACCCCTAAAACACTTCTCAAGCAAAGAAAGAAGTTTTCTATGGGTAGAAACTTCCAAATCAAGAAAAACCTAGATTTTGGTATAAAAGACGATGAAAATTTTCTAAAAAGAGAGAAGAGATGTATGAGCTTACCTAAGAGACGAGATTGGCACACTATACTGAGGTGGAAACAATCTTAGGAGCACCGGATGCACTGTAGAGACTCGGAGACTCAGAGAGGAATTGCCACCGGAGTAAACTCAAAAAGGAAAAGTGAGAAATATAGCCAAAAATCACGATTTTAAAGGGATTTTGGCTATACCGGTCGCGCATCTGTGCTGGAGAGTGCGACCGGTATCTCCCCTGCGGTATAGTGCAACCGATACCAAACCGCAAGGTATACCGGTTGCACATAGTTATGGGGTGTGTGACCGGTACCCGCCTGCGGTATAGTGCAACCGGTATATGTGGTCAGCTACACCGGTCTCACTCCAGGGGAGACCGGTACTGCCGCTGGAACCCTACAGAGAAGGGAAATACAAAACTATCCTGATAGTTTGTCGGAACATGATCCTAGACCTCACGCTTGCATAATAAGACATTGTATATGTGGAAAATTTCGACAGAATAACTGAAAATTTTGTTTGTTATTTTAACCTGTCAATGAATACCTCGTACAGGAAAAATTAAATTGCTTCAATGGTGGGAGGAAATGGACGTAGAGTTCATCGCAGGCGCCGACACTCAAAGGCGCCTACCATGGATAGGAGTTCAGGAACAGAAAACTCAGAAGAAAATGCCGAGAGGGTGAGAGGGGAAGAACTCAACCCCCTAAATGACACGGAAGATATGATAAAGGAAAATGAAGAAGGTCCGTCACAGGGACAACCTTCTTCTAGCTCTGAGACAATGATGGCAAATTTGGTCACTAATATGGAGGCCCAGCAGAATAAGTTTTTCGAGGAAATGCTAAAAATGTTTAGCCACCTGGGCCTGTGTCGACACCTACAAACATGCCATCCACAAATGTTGAGAATGTTCAAGCAGCACCAGTAGGGGTTAGCACAGATAATGAAGTACCACCACAACAGGATCAACCCAACACAGTACCCCAACCAGTTACAGGGACGCCAGTTCACAACCAATATCAGGGGGGGTATCAGTATCAGAATCAGGGTGCATACTATGGTGGGTATCAGGGAGGAAATCAGGGAGGCTACCCATATCAGCCACAATGGTATGGACAGGCACCATATGGGCAAGTCCCTTATGCTCAGAGTAGCCTATCCAGGGCAGTGGATGGATTCTTAAAGCTCAAACCACCTACTTTTACAGGGAAGTCAGGGAAAACACTGTGGCCAGCACAGTGGATAGCTGAAATGGAGAAAAACTTTCGGCTATTGGATTGTCAGGATGGGGACAAAGTGTTATATGCCACTCATATGCTGAAGGAAGAGGCCAATGGGTGGTGGAACTCTACCAAGTCGTACCTGGAAACCAAGCCCCAAATCATCACTTGACCCATATTCAAGGAAGCCTTCTTTGACAAGTACTTCCCCAGGAGTTTTCGTGATCAGATGGAAAGAGAATATCTTAACCTGCAACAGTCACAGATGATAGTAGAAGCCTATCAGCAGAGGTATGAGGAGTTATTCTTCTTTGCTCCAACTAGTATGCAGGAGGAAGCAAGAAAGACTCATCGTTTTACTATGGGTCTTCGGGGTACTATCCGAGAACATGTGTTGGGTCGAGGGTTGAACATTTACAATGAAGCTGTGCAAGTGGCTCGAGTTATTGAGTCAAGTCAGAGAGAAAGTTTCATAGCACAAAAGACCTAATCCTGAGATCCAAGGCGGAAGAAACAACAGGCCATACCGTCCTTTCAGGCCACCTACTAGTACAGTGCCTCTCAGACCGGCTCTTGCAATGCCACCACAGGTTACGCGGCCTAACCCTAATGTAAAATGCTTCAATTGCCAACAGGTGGGGCATTATGCCAGAACATGCCCACAACCAAAGAGAGAGCAATAGCAAGGCAAGGTGTCTGCTGTTACCACAGAAGAGGCAGCCGCATCACCAAATGTGGTTACAGGTATAATTTTGTACTTGTTTCTTAATTGTTGCATTAATTATTTATGCATTTGAAACTAAGGGAGAATTTGAACTAAAACCTCAGGTACAGTAATTATAGCAGGGGTACCCGCAAGAGTCCTGTTTGACTCCGGGGCAACCCATTCTTTTGTATCTGTGTCATTCGGAAAAGGACTAGGACAACCCATCAAGACTCTACAACCAAGTCTGTTAGTTCGGTCTCCCATGGGAATAGAGGTGGTATTAGCAGAATATTATGGTCCTTGTCCAGTGCATATTGAAGGACGAGAATTGGAAGCCAATCTAGTCCAGCTGGAGATGTCAGATTTTGATGTGATTCTGGGAATGGACTGGTTATCTAAACACTTTCGAACACCTGCTATGTGCCGAGAAGAAGTTAATATTCAAAGACAATGAAGGGATTGAGTTTAACTTTAAAAGGGCTAAGTTGCCCAGGAAGAGAAAACTCATACTCTTAGCCTTAAAAGCAAAGAAGTGCCTAGAGAAAGGGGGAGTAGGATATCTTGTGTCAGTGGTGGATGTGACCGCTGACCTGCCAAAAATGGAGGACATCGATGTAGTACGGGAATTTCCTGATGTATTTCCCGAAGACCTACCCGGGTTGCCACCAGACAGGGCTACTGAGTTTGTGATAGACCTACTACCAAGGGTGGCACCTGTGTCTAAAGCACCGTAAAAGATGGCTCCTACCAAGTTGAAAGAATTAAAAACTCAGCTGCAAGAACTGCTAGACAAGGGATTTATAAGGCCTAGTATCTCACCTTGGGGAGCACCTGTGCTCTTTGTCAAGAAAAAAGATGGTAGCGTACGTCTCTGTATGGACTATCGTGAATTGAACAAGCTCACTATCAAGAACAGGTACCCACTACCAAGGATAGATGATTTGTTCGATCAATTACAAGGTTCAAGTGTATTCTCGAAGATTGATCTGAGATCAGGGTATCATCAGCTCAAGATTAAGGAAACAGACATCCCCAAAACAGCTTTCAGGACGCGTTATGGACACTATGAGTTCCTAGTAATGTCCTTTGGGTTGACTAATGCACCTGCATCCTTTATGGAGTTAATGAATCGAGTATTCCATGACATGCTTGATACGTCGGTTATTGTATTCATCGATGATATTTTAGTATACTCTAAGGACCAGGAGACGCATACAGTGCATCTAAGAGCAGCGTTACAAAGACTGAGAAGAGAAAAACTATATGCAAAATTCAAGAAATGTGAATTTTGGTTAAAGGAAGTGGCCTTCCTTGGTCACGTGGTTTCTGCTGAAGGAATTAAGGTAGACCCCAGTAAAATTTCAGCCATTGTAGGATGGGAGGTGCCGAAGACAGTTGCTGAAATTTGTAGTTTCCTGGGCTTAGCTGGATACTACAGAAGGTTTGTGGAAAATTATTCCAAGATTGCTGTTCCACTCACTAGATTGACCAAAAAGGGGGAGAAGTTCCTATGGACCGATGAATGTGAGAAATGCTTCTAGACGTTGAAGTCAAAACTGGTATCAGCACCTATATTGACTATTCCAGCCCCAGACCATCCATTTACATTATATACAGATGCTTCAGGTCTAGGACTGGGTTGTGTGCTGATGCAAGGAGAACATGTGATAGCCTATGCCTCAAGACAACTGAAAGAGCATGAGAAGAACTACCCTACACATGACCTAGAATTGGCAGCGGTCATTCATGCTATCAAGACTTGGAGGCACTACCTGTATGGCGAGAAATTCTAGATTAAGTCTGACTACAAAAGCCTGACATATCTGTTCACCCAGAAAGACCTGAACATGAGGCAGAGGAGGTGGCTTGAACTAATCAAGGACTACGACTGTGACATTCAGTATCACCCTGGCAAAGCTAACATTGTAGCTGATGCACTGAGCAGGAAATGGGCATCGAACCCTGAAGCAGGACCAAGTACAAATGCAGCGTTGTGCGCTGCTGTTTCTGGTTCATCGGATGATGAAGAACAACTCTTAATAAAGTCAGCAGATGATCCTATTGAGCAAGGGTTGATACACCGGTTTACCTTAATGTTTGCAGCATTGAAGATTTTGCCCGACCTGAAGGAAGAATTAAAGGCAGCAGTCTTACAGGACCCATACCTCAGGACAGTTCAAGAGGATTTGGAAAAGGGTCGAGCCAATCCTGATTTTACTCTAGATGCAGACAAGGTACTCAGATATCGTGGGCGTTTGTGCATACCTGGGGATGAAGATTTGGAAATCCAAAATCGGATTATGTTGGAAGCTCACTCCACCCCATATTCAGTACACCCTGGAAGCACAAAAATGTACCACGACTTGAAAAGGTTGTATTGGTGGAGGGGTATGAAAGCTGATGTGGCCCGACATGTATTTCAATGTTTAAACTGTCAACAAGTCAAAGCAGAAAGACAGAGGCCTGCAGGATTACTACAACCATTACCTGAGCCAGCATGGAAATGGGATTGTATAACCATGGATTTCGTCACTGGCCTACCTATGACTCCGAGGTCAGTGAATGCAGTATGGGTAATTGTAGATCGCCTCACCAAGATAGCCAGATTTATCCCTATCAGACCACAATATACTATGGACAGGTTGGCAAGGTTGTACGTGGACAATATAGTCAGGCTCCACGGGGTTTCCGAGAGTATTGTGTTTGATCGAGATCCACGCTTCACATCTAAGCTCTGGGAAGGACTTCAGAAGGCAATGGGGACGAAACTAAAGTTTATCACAGCTTTCCACCCTCAAACTGATGGTCAGTCGGAGAGGACCATTCAGATTCTAGAAGACATGCTTCGGGCATATGCTATCGACTTCAAGGGGGCTTGGGATGAGAAGCTTTCACTCATTGAGTTTGCCTACAACAACAGCTACCAGTCTACGATCCAGATGGTCCCATATGAGGCCTTATATGGCAAGAAATGTCGGACACCTTTATTATGGGACGAAGTTGGAGAAAGACGGATCGTAGGACCAGAATTTGTGGAAGAAACTTGCAAGGCAGTAGATCTAATCAAGAACCGAGTAAAAACAGCTCAGGTGCGTCAGAAGCACTATGCTGATAACAGACGACGGGATCTTGAATTCATGGTTGGGGGTCCCCACGGTGTTCTTGAAGGTGTCACCAGTAAGAGGCTTGAAGTGGTTCGACAGAAAAGGAAAATTATGTCCTAGATATGTGGGACCATATGAAATTCTATCCCGATGCGGCAAAGTAGCCTATCAACTTGCATTGCCACCAGCAATGTCTAGTGTTCACGATGTCTTCCACGTGTCTTTACTGAAGAAGTACGTGAGAGACCCCTCACACATTCTTGTTGCAGACCCCCCAGATTTGAAAGAAGACTTAACCTTCGAGGTGGTGCCAATCCAGCTCATTAGTAAAAAGGTACAACAACTTCGAAGGCGAGCTATCCATTATGTCAAGGTAGTTTGGAAAAGTCAGGACGTAGAAGAAATTACTTAGGAAGATGAGGATGCCATGCGACAAGAGTATCCCCATCTTTTCGACTCTGAAGGTACGTGCAATTTCGGAGATGAAATTTCTTTTAAGGGTGGGGGAATTGTGAGACCTACATGCAAATTTCGGGGACAAAATTTTTTTTAAGGGTGGTAGAGTTGTAAGAACCGTATTCTAAAACCGGGTCTAAACCATGGTTTTATATGATGACAGGTGTCCCAATTATAACCGGACCAGAGGGCGAAGCCGAGTGACGAGCCACTCAAATTTCAGGTAAGAAAAAGAATAAAAATGCCTAAAACTCCATACCGGTCTCACTATACCGGTTGCAGTATAGTGCAACCGGTATGTGCAACCGGTATGTATACCGGCTGCACTATACCGGTTGCGGGGTCTCCAACCGGTATGTGCGACCGGTATACCCATTTCCGGCTGTAGATAGACTCCAGTGAGCCTTTTTCTCAAAATGGAAACTCATAAAGTTTCCATTCTGAGGGAAAGCCTTCCATGGATGGTCTCCCTCTATTAATAGAGAAGGATACATTCCATTGCTCCTTCTCAAACACCCTAGCCGTCTGGAGAAGAACTGAGAAGGAGCAAGGAGGAGGTAGCCACCCAGGAAGGAGAGCATGTCGCCAACCGACAACCGTCGGTAAGTGCTCTATACTGTTAGTAATGTTAGGATGTCGGATCGGAGCCGGGAAGCGGCGCAATGATCCAAAAAGATTATAGTTTCCATTGTTCTTCCTCATTCGAATCTAACCTAGGTTTGATACGGCATTATAGCCGAGATCCAAAGGCCACTAGAGGGTTTGGACCTTAGTAAAGGGTAGGGGAAACCCTAGAGACCTAACTGTTAGCCGACAAGGAGGGGAGATCCGAGATATCTCTCTCGGATCCAAACTGCGGGGTATACCGGATGGACTATAGGTCCAGCGGTATGGCCTTGCGTATATACCGCAGGCACATACAGGTCTCACTCAGTGAGATCTGAGTGAGACCGGAAAGTGCAACCGGTATATACTGGTCGCACATACCGGTTGCAGTATTTTCAACCGGTATAGTGCCACCGGTATATATACCGGTTGCACATACCGGTCTCACTATGCTGAGACCGGTACCTGCAACCGGTATGGGTTTCCGACCTTGGTTTGTTTGGCCAAACCTAGTTCTGACCCCTGAAACTTTAATAAATGAATTCTAACATAAATATGTGATTATGTAGGACCTGTAGACATCGTGAGTAAGCTCTCGACCGCGAACGAGATCATTATCAGCGTCGGGTAAGGGACAAGACCCCAAACTTAAATTAAATAAAGAACAGTAAGCCTTTGTGAATAAGTTATGAATTTATATGTTTGCTTGATGTCTGTGCATCTCACATGCCATGTAGTTAATGCTTTTGTTAATATTGCTTGTTCATGCATTTCATATGCTAGGATTGTTAGATGTTAGACATGTGTATGTTTTAGTTAGTGTGTGGAATGTGAAGGGATGTGCCCTGGATATATCCACAGCTAACACTTTTCTCGTATCGCCTTTTACCTTAGCAAACTCAGTGCGAATAGGGTATCAGGGGGAGGATGTGGGATTGTGGTTCTTCCTGCCCACCAGACTCGAGCCTTATCTCTATGTCGTAGGGGGTTGTCTTTGGGGTAGGGTTATATAGTCTTTACCTTAGCGGACTTGGTGCGAATAGGGTATCGGGGAGGGACGTGGGATTGTGGTTCTTCCTACCCGCCGGACTCGAGCCCTATCTCTATGTCGCAGGGAGCCGTGCTGGGGTAAGGCTAATGATATTTTATTGACATCTAGGACTGGTTAGAAACGGAACCCACTTGCAAGCCCTTGCCAATAGGGGTTTAGGTATTGGTACGGTATGGGATATCAGGGGGAGGACGTGGATTCTGGTTTTTCCTGCGTGCCAGACTAGAGTCCTATCTCCATACCGGAGTGAGTGATGTGGGGCAATAGCAGTAGTGTGGTAGGTGCCTGACTGTTGGGTATGCTCACACTCTCGTGCATGGAGGTGCGGTGGCCGTCAAACCTTGCCATAGCATATTTGCAAGTTATACCTGACCCAAAATGTAATGTTATCTCATGCATATTGTACTGTTGCATTGGTCTTGTACTTACTGAGCTAAGTTGTGAGCTCACCCAAAATATATATATATATATATATATATATATATATATATATATATATATATATATATATATATATATATATATATTTATATTTATATTTATATTTATATTTCTTTTTAGATTTGGATGCAGGGTACACCATTGATGACTTCGTGGCTGCTCCAGCATACAGCACTGTAGCTACCATTGATACCCAGGCAGTGGAGGACGAGCATGATGCATCATGCTAGTGCTCGTTTTGTGTTTTCTCCCAATGACTTGGTTATTTTCTGTTAAAGCGTAATAATTATATTTAAAAATGATGGATGATGGAATAATTTGGATATTTATTTTAAGTTACAATTAGATCTCGGCTCATTTATTTATTTCCGCTGCTATGTATTATTCTCTGATTTTGTTAGATTGCTTGGAAATGATTGGTTGACACGGTCTAATGAGATCCTGGTGTGAACCGTGGCTTAGAGCCGGTTCACTCACACTTCTGGTTTAGCCGAAATTGGGGTGTGACAACCTGAACCAGCATGGTAATGGGACTGCATCACCATAGACTTCGTCAGTGGACTGTCATTGACTCCCAAATCGGTTGATGTAGTTTGGGTGATTGTAGATCGCATTACGAAGACAGCTCGATTCATTGCTATTCGACCTCAGTATACTATGGATCGACTGGCGAAATTATATGTGGACAATATACTCAGACTTCATGGTGTACCAGAGAGCATAGTGTCAGACAGAGATCGTCGCTTTACTTTGAATTTTTGGCAAGGACTACAGACAGCTATGGGAACAAAGTTGAAGTTTAGTACAACCATCCATCTTCAGATGGACGGACAGTTGGAGAGAACCATTTAGATACTAGAAGATATGCTCCGAGCCTGTGCTATTGATTTTAAAGGGGTGTAGGATAAAAAGTTATCATTGATAGAGTTTGCTTACAACAATAGTTATTAGGCTACCATACAAATATCACCTTATGAGGCATTGTACTGTAAAAATGTCAGACCCCTCTATTTTGGAATGAGATCAGAGAACGAAGAATTGTGGGGCAAGAATTCAAAGAAGAAACTTGCAACGTTGTGGATATGATCAAAGAAAGGGTAAAGACAACTCAAGATTGATAGAAGAGTTATGCATATAACAGATGCTGAGATCTCGAGTTTGTTGTAGGTGACAAAGTGTTCTTGAAGATATCGCCTACGAGAGGTCTGAAATGGTTTGGTAAGAAGGAGAAGTTATGTCCTAGATATGTCGGTCCATATGAAATCTTGGCTAGACATGGTAAGGTGGCATATCAGCTTGCGTTACTGTAAGACCCATGTCAATCTAACCCGGTCTTACCACCTTGAACCAGGTTTACCCATCATGGTCGAGTCAAATGGACCAAGGGCGTGAAGGAGATCGAGATCCCAGGTATCAAATCGACCCCAAAACACTTAAATTAGGGGAAGGGTTGTACCCAGCTAAGCAGGGTCGGACCTCCCAAAACAGAAAGTCAGACCCTCGGTTTTGGAGGGAGGGTCGGACAGCTTAAGACCCTAGGGTCGACGGGATCATCGACCCTCCCATCGACCCTTGGTTTCTGCCGAATATAGAAATTAGGAAATTTCTATATTTTTCGATTGGGATTCTTTCCAAATCCCAATGGGACTTATTTAGGGTGTTCCTAGTCTATTTAAAGGACGTCCCTAAGCCACTTTCACTCCTTTCACAACCCTAATTGAATTGAGAGAAAGAGAGGAGAAGGAAAAGAGGAAGAAGAGAGGCAAGGAAGAGAACCTAGCAAAAAGGAGAAGAGTTGCAGAGGAAGATTAATCTTCTCAGGTATGGATACTAATTCCATGAGTTTCTACAGACCTTAGGATAGTTATTGGAGAGAGAGTGATCTCGGAGAAACCCAAACCATCCATCCATGGTTAGGTTTTCATGGAAAACCCTAGGAGAATGCATGAAAGCCATCTAGGAGGATGATTCATGGTTTCAGACCATGGAATGAGTGTTGAATGGAATGTAGAAGCAAGCCATAGGACCCCAAACACGAAGAATGGATTAAAAAGTGGAAATTGGACCAGAGTGCACCGAGGGTCGCACCCAGGGTCGATAGGCCATCCGACCCTAGGTGTTTCTGACCAGCGACCCTCAGTATTCGGGAAGTCCAGAATGAAGGGAGGGTCGATAGACCCATCGACCCTAGCATCGACCCTAGCATCGACCCTCAGTTAACAGAATGGTTTTTAAATATGGAATTAATTCTAATTAAACTTTATCGACTTTGTTAGGTCTTCTAGCAATATAATAACATTATAAAGGTGATTCTAAAGCTTGGAAAAGTATCTTGTAGCAAGCTAAGGTGAGGAACCTTAACTCCAAACTAAATTGGTTAATAATAAGTTGTTTTTTATTTCTTGAGTCCTATGCCATGCTTGATTCTATGCGAATATGTTTGTAATGTGCCTACAGCATGCCATCCAATATTTCTATTATTTGTTCATGCATATTTACTTTATCGTTTATAACCTGATGATGATGATGATGATAGGAATAGGCATGTGCTTGTATGTGTGTGGTTGATGTGCTTGATGCGAGCGAGTATCAGGGGAGGTGTGATGAGAACGTCAATAAACGTTAATCTTTGGTGGGTCTCAGCACTTTAGCTCTATCTCTAATTCATGTCTTGTGCATTGGCATCGTCGTATCGCCATTACTTTAGCAGCACTATTATGTCGTAGAGTATCAGGGGAGGTGGTCTCGGTCCTTGTAGTCTCTGACTCTACCGGGGGGCCTTAGCTCTATCTCTATGGGCATTCTGAGGGATGCTGGGGTGAGGCCTTGGATATACTGTTTGGCATTAGGATTGGTTAGTTGCGAGCCCCGTTTGCAGCCCTCGCCAACAGGGGCTTACGTGTTGGTATGGCACTATATAGCAATAAACGTAACCTTTGTTATATAATGTTCATGGTTGGGTGCATGGGAGTTGACGATAAACGTGATCTTCGGGTAACGTCACACACTCGTGTATAGAGGCGGAGTCAATAAACGCGACCTTTGGCTACCTCAACCTTTCTATAGCATACTGTAAACTTTAAACCGGACCAAAGATATAAATTGATGTGCATGCATATGTATTGTTGCATTGTTTTGGCTACTCACTGAGCCGTGATGTGTGCTCACCCCTCGACGTCGAATATTTTTAGTTGATGATGCAGGTTATACCGTTGAAGACTATATGAATGCGTCTGCGTATGGGAACGTGGCAGCCATGGAGGTTGAAGCTGAAGCGGATACACACGACTCCTCTTGCGAGTGCAACTCGTGTGTATTTGATTAGATATTTTATAGGTTTCTTTGTTGGATTTATTAAGACATGTATTTGGTATTTAAATATTTATGTCTCAGTTGAAAACAGAATAATTTGCTATTAAATTAATGATATCATTTTAGTTCTCAGTTCATGTTATTATAAGACTTCCGCTATTGTGTATTTACTCTGATTATGATTATGGATGTGTGTAAGTTTAGATAACGCGAGGATAGCCTATTTGAGATCCTGGTTGAACCGTTGGTTTATTAGCGGTTCATCACACCATTCTGGTTAGACCAAAATTGGGGTGTGACAACTTGGTATCAGAGCATCTCGGGGCCTTGTCCATCGAACTAACATACATTCGAGACAATTGTGAACTGAGATAGGATAAATTAAAAGCTTTAATACAAACACACAATAAGCACCTGTGTTGGGTGAGACAGGACTTAAATAAGACAATAATGTACATATAAAAGGTGGAACCCTATATATACACTCAAACAGAAAGAGAAGACCAAAATTTATCCTGATAAACCAATAATATAGGGTATTATCTATAAGTTGGGTAGTTATCCAAGTATACAAGTGATATTGTACAGTAGCAAGAAGGAAGCACCTGTACAGTAGAAAATTGGAATACCGAGTTGGTACTCACAAGATGTGAAACTCGATGTAGGACAGAAGAAGAAGTAAAATGGCTAGTAATGCCAAAATCCCTGCAGAGATAAAGGAAAAGATCTCGGGCTCAATCCAAAGGACATGACCAAGTATGGTACCAATTGGTAACAGCACGGTACCCCTAACATCGGTTAGCTACAACACAGTTCCTACACACAACATGTCCTAGTAAAGCACACCCCAGTGCAGAAGTTTGGTGCACAACAAGCAGTGTATCAAGGTGGTTACCCTTATCAGCCATCGATGTATGGGGTAGCTGCATCATGACACAATGATCCGACCAAGGATTGAGGAATATTTTCTGAAGATGAAGCCTAAAACGTTTTCAGCAAAGGATCAAATCTATTGTGGCCATGTAACCAGATATGTTTATATAGAATGCAGTGCATTATTGATTTACTCTTATGATTATAGAGGATGCACATACCAGATTTTAATTTCTTGTACATTGACAGGATACCTTCTTGATTTAACCTATCAATTAGAGTTATAGATATTGTTTCTTTAGTATTAGTCCTGATTATACCAATCTGAGCCACTCTCATGATCGACAACATGAACAGTGATGTGAACTGAATGAACAGTTAAATATTTAATCATGTTGAGTGTACATCTTCTGATTTATACTTGAGTTATTGATGTATGAAATCTTTCTCCAGATTTACTCCTGTAGTGCCTTGACCAATGGCATTATATATTCGATAGAACCTATAACCATGAGGTTAAGAACTATAAAACCTCTATGCATTTGGACCACCGTGCAACGTAATGATCTTTAAATGCCGGTTGGATTACCACAGATTTACTCCTGAATCGTTAAACCTAGGTTCACTAGATAAAGCTAGTGTTTTCATTATGCTAAAGCAACAGAAGATAGTGAATCACTTTTGGATGAACATTTTGATTCATACACTCCCTGACCTTTGTTGATAAAGATGATTGGACTCAGATTAAATGCTATAGCCAATGAACCTCAGATGAAGTAATGGAGATTCTATTTTGAGATTGCTAAATGGATGGATAAGAGTGCATGAGTAAATTGAGAACTATCAAGAGTAGCCAGTAAAGAAATAGATAGCACTCAAATAGAGTTAAAGAGGGCTATATCGGTATGAATTTTGACAAAGCAGAAGATTCCTAAAAGAAAATATAGGGGTGGATACAAGGATAAAGTAAAAAATCATGGCAATAATACTACTCAGTTTAATATAATGATAATTGAGTTATGCCCAATGTTGAGTAATATGATTAAGAAAAGACCAAAAGAGTTTGACTGAATTAATGAAATTATAAGCATATACCCTAATGCTTATAAATAGATTTGGGATATGTGATTTCGACGATAGTCTTTGAAAAGTCATAAGAGGCGAAGAAACTAGACCAGCTCTTAAGACCCTTACACTAGAGTTTGCTAGGTCAAGCCCTTTTTGGACTAAATGTTGCATTAGATGGGTTATGGACAATGTCCGAATCGTATGGATGGATGGAATTTGGACGCAACCTAATTAGACTTGAGATGGCAGACTTTGACGTCATCTTGGGGATAGACTAGTTATCTCAACATTCTACAAGTCGTTATGTGCATAGAAGAGATTATCGTTCAAGAATAAAGACGACATATAATTTAGTATTATTGGAAGTATGTTGCTTAAGAAAAGAAAGCTGATCCTCTCTATGCTAAAAGCGAAGAGATGCTTTGAGGAGTAATGAGTTGGATATATGGTATCTATGGAACACGTTTTCAAAGAAGCACCACAGATGAAAGATATTGATGTGATGCATAAATTTCAGGTGTGTTTCCAAGAGACTCACCTGGGTTACCATCTGATCATGCGACGAGTTCGTCATCGACTTGTTACCCAAGGACGATACTTGTGTCAAAGGCACCTATGAATAGCTCTTATAGAATTGAAGGAATTGAGACTCAACTACAAGAGTTATTAGACTAAGGTCCTAACAGGCTAAGTATTGCATCACGGGGAGTGCCAATGCAATTCGTGTTGTCTGCGTATAGACTATCGAGAATCGAACAAGCTCATGATCAAGAATCGATATCTATTACCTCGGATCGATGACTTGTTTAAATAGTTACAAAGAGCAAAGGTATTTTCTAAGATTGATCTTCGATCAAGATATCATCAGCTGAAGAATTTGGACAGCGATATCTCGAAGATAACTTTTAGAATTGGGATTGGCCAATTATGAGATCTCGATTATGTCTTTTGGATTAACAAACGCACCAGCAACTTTTATGGAACTTATGAACCGAGTTTTTCACGATATGTTGGATACGTCGGTTATAGTATTTATTGATGATATATTGGTATATTCCAAGGACAAGGAAACCCATATCAAGAACCTAAACGCAACCCTACAGCGGTTAAGGAAAGAGAAGCTATATGCCAAAATTTCAAAGTGCGAGTTTTGGCTAAGTGAAGTCGCATTCCTAGGTCATGTAGTATCCGCTGAAGGAATCAAAGTGGACCCCAGCAAAATCGAGGCTATTGTGAAGTGGGAAGCACCAAAGAGCGTTTCAAAAATTAGAAGTTTTCTGGGTCTAGCTGGTTATTATCGGAGATTCGTAGAAAACTATTCTCGGATTTCCGTACCTCTCACCAGTTTGACTAAGAAAGGTGAAAAGTTTGTGTGGACTGACAAATGTGAGAAGAGCTTTCAGACATTGAAGGCCAGATTGATATCCGCCCCGATTTTGACCATTCCCGTTCCAGGACAGACATTTACTTTATATACTGATGCATCAGGATTGGGACTAGGATGTGTGCTTATGCAAGGAGTACAAGTAATTGCTTATGCGTCAAGACAGTTGAAGGTACATGAGAAAAATTATCCCACTCATGATTTGGAGCTAGCGGCAGTAGTACATGCTGTCAAGATATGGAGACATTACTTATACAGAGAGAAATTCCAGAATTAAGTCGGACCATAAAAGTCTTACTTATTTATTTAATCAGAAGGAGTTGAATATGAGACAAAGAAGATGGCTGGAACTATTGAAAGACTATGATTGTGATATCCAGTATCATCCGGGAAAAACGAACGTAGTAGCGGATGCATTAAGCAAAAAAGCAATGATAAAATTTCAAGGAGAAGTTAGCACGACCACAGCAATGTGTACCACCGGAATGGTATTCAATCACGGCAACGAGCAGTATGTGATAGATACAATGGATGAATCAGCTAACCAAGGGTTTATTCATCGGTTTTCATATATGTTCGCGGCATTGAAGATTATACCGGATATAGTGGATGAAGTGAAGACAGCTATCAAAGCAGATCCTTATCTGAGAATAGTACAAGAAGATATTGAGAAAGGTAGGACTAACCCTGAGTTCACCTTGGATGACGAAAAAGTACTGAAATATAAAGGAAGAATATATGTACCTGAAACAGAAAGTATGTACATTAGACACCGACTGATGAAAGAAGCCCATACCACCATTTATTCGATACATCCTGGAAGTACAAAAATATATCATGATCTAAAGAAACTATATTGGTAGAGGGGAATGAAAGCAGATGTAGCTAAGTTCGTGTCTCAATGCCTAAATTGTCAGAAAGTAAAGGCTGAACGACAAAGACCCGCAGGATTGTTACAGCCATTACCGGAACCAGCATGGAAATGGGACTGCATCACTATGGACTTCGTCATGGGACTACCATTGACTCCTCGAGTAGTTGACGTAGTTTGGGTGATTGTGGATCGTCTGACTAAAACAGCTCGCTTCATACCTATACGACCTCAGTATACACTGGAAGGTTAGCGAAGCTGTATGTGGATAATATTGTTCGATTACATGGTGTTCCAGAAAGCATTGTGTCGGATAGAGATCCACGATTTATTTCCAAGTTTTGGGAAGGATTGCAAAAGGCTATGGGTACAACGTTGAAGTTCAGTACTACATTTCACCACAGACAGACGGACAGTCAGAGCGTATAATTCAGATTCTAGAAGATATGCTACGAGCATGTGTAATTGATTTCAAATGATCATGGAATGAAAAGTTAGCATTGATCGAGTTCACTTACAATAACAGCTATCAGGCTACCATACAGATGTCACCTTATGAAGCACTGTATGGCAGGAAGTGTCGAACTCCTTTGTTTTGGAATGAAGTTGGAGAACGTAGTATTGTTGGACCGGAATTTGTTGAAGAGACTTGTCGAGTGGTCGACATTATCAAGGAAAGGGTGAGAACAGCTCAGAACCGTCAGAAGAAATATGCAGACACTCGACGAAGAGATCTAGAGTTCGCCGTAGGTGATAAAGTATTTTTGAAGGTATCGCCTATGCGAGGATTGAAGAGGTTCGGACAGAAAGGGAAGCTAAGTCCAAGATATGTCGGGCCGTATGAAATTTTAGCTAAGCGTGGAAAGGTAGCTTATCAGTTAGCACTACCACCATCTATGTCAAGCGTGCACGACGTATTTCACATTTCCTTATTGAAGAAGTATGTCAAGGATCCAACACATGTTTTGACAGTGGATTTGCCGGAATTGACTGATGATTTGACATTTGAAGTAACACCAACAGAAATCACTAGTCGAAAGGTTCAACGTCTATGCAACAGAGATATCTACTATGTTAAGGTCACATGGAAAAGTAGAGACATGGAAGAAATTACATGAGAAGAAGAAAATGCTATGCGGAAGCAATACCCTCACTTATTTGATTCAAAACGTACGTACAATTTTGAGGACAAAATTTTTATAAGTTGGGGGGAGTTGTAAGACCCGTGTCAATCTAACCCGGTCTTACCACCTTGAACCAGGTTTACCCATCATGGTCAAGTCAAATGGACCAAGGGCGTGAAGGAGATCGAGATCCCAGGTATCAAATCGACCCAAAAACACTTAAATTAGGGGAAGGGTCACATACCCAGCTAAGCAGGGTCGGACCTCCCAAAACAGAAAGTCAGACCCTCGGTTTTGGAGGGAGGGTCGGACAGCTTAAGACCCTAGGGTCGACGGGATCATCCACCCTCCCATCGACCCTCGGTTTCTGCCGAATATAGAAATTAGGAAATTTCTATATTTTTCGATTGGGATTCTTTCCAAATCCCAATGGGACTTATTTAGGGTGTTCCTAGTCTATTTAAAGGACGTCCCTAAGCCACTTTCACTCCTTTCACAACCCTAATTGAATTGAGAGAAAGAGAGGAGAAGGAAAAGAGGAAGAAGAGAGGCAAGGAAGAGAACCTAGCAAAAAGGAGAAGAGTTGCAGAGGAAGATTAATCTTCTCAGGTATGGATACTAATTCCATGAGTTTCTACAGACCTTAGGATAGTTATTGGAGAGAGAGTGATCTCGGAGAAACCCAAACCATCCATCCATGGTTAGGTTTTAATGGAAAACCCTAGGAGAATGCATGAAAACCATCTAGGAGGATTATTCATGGTTTCAGACCATGGAATGAGTGTTGAATGGAATGTAGAAGCAAGCCATAGGACCCCAAACACGAAGAATGGATTAAAAAGTGGAAATTGGACCAGAGTGCACCGAGGGTCGCACCCAGGGGCGATAGGCCATTCGACCCCAGGGGTTTCTGACCAGCGACCCTCAGTATTCGGGAAGTCCAGAATGAAGGGAGGGTCGATAGACCCATCGACCCTAGCATCGACCCTAGCATCGACCCTCAGTTAACAGAATGGTTTTTAAATATGGAATTAATTCTAATTAAACTTTATCGACTTTGTTAGGTCTTCTAGCAATATAATAACATTATAAAGGTGATTCTAAAGCTTGGAAAAGTATCTTGTAGCAAGCTAAGGTGAAGAACCTTAACTCCAAACTAAATTGGTTAATAATAAGTTGTTTTCTATTTCTTGAGTCTTATGCCATGCTTGATTCTATGCGAATATGTTTGTAATGTCCATACAGCATGCCATCCAATATTTCTTTTTTTTGTTCATGCATATTTACTTTATCGTTTATAACCTGATGATGATGATGATGATAGGAATAGAAATGTGCTTGTATGTGTGTAGTTGATGTGCTTGATGCGAGCGAGTATCAGGGGAGGTGTGATGAGAACGTCAATAAACGTTAATCTTTGGTGGGTCTCAGCACTTTAGCTCTATCTCTAACTCAAGTCTTGTGCATTGGCATCGTCGTATCGCCATTACTTTAGCAGAACTATTATGTCGTAGAGTATCAGGGGAGGTGGTCTCAGTCCTTGTAGTCTCTGACTCTACCGGGGGGCCTTAGCTCTATCTCTATGGGCATTCTGAGGGATGTTGGGGTGAGGCCTTGGATACACTGTTTGGCATTAGGATTGGTTAGTTGCGAGCCCAGTTTGCAGCCCTCGCCAACAGGGGCTTACGTGTTGGTATGGCACTATATAGCAATAAACGTAACCTTTGTTATATAATGTTCATGGTTGGGTGCATGGGAGTTGACGATAAACGTGATCTTCGGGTAACGTCACACACTCGTGTATAGAGGCGGAGTCAATAAACGCGACCTTTGGCTACCTCAACCTTTCTATAGCATACTGTAAACTTTAAACCGGACCAAAGATATAAATTGATGTGCATGCATATGTATTGTTGCATTGTTTTGGCTACTCACTGAGCCGTGATGTGTGCTCACCCCTCGACGTTGAATATTTTTAGTTGATGATGCAGGTTATACCGTTGAAGACTATATGAATGCGTCTGCGTATGGGAACGTGGCAGCCATGGAGGTTGAAGCTGAAGCGGATACACACGACTTGAATGAGTTGGGGATAACTCTAACTCAAAGCCTAGACTTAGAATGGATAGGAGAAACCCTGAAAATCCATGGAGGATGATCGACGGCAGTCGAAAAACCCATGTATGGTCTTCCGGAGACATACCGGTCGACTATACCAGTTGCACATAGTGGGATCGGTATGTTGCGACCGCTATCTCTCGGGAGGTTGTCTCTGGGGACCGGCTGACCATACCGGTCGCCAGTCTTCCCCACAGAGCTGCGACTGGTACGTTGCCACCGGTCAGCTCTGTGAGGGTATTTGTAACCCTGTTGGTTTCCGACCAACATGAAACTCTAAGAATGTTATTTTAATGAAACCCTAATAATATTGTAGGACTTTGTGACTTGCCATTTGGATCTTGTGACGTGGAGCAAGCTAACAAACGAGTGCCAGGTAAGGGAATCTGACTTAAACCTAATAATTAATGGACAGTAAATTGTTGTTAATCACCTGATTATATGAGATGTGTTGTTTGTGCATATTCACATGCCATCCTTTACTTTCGGTTATTATTACTGTTCATGCATTTATAGGATGTGATTGTTAGGCATGTGATTATTTTTGTGGCTTGTCCACGATGCTTTAGCTATATCTCTATGCCGTAGGGAGTTATGTTGGGATAGGGTCTACCTGCGTTATGTTTCTATCCTAGTGAGTTAGTTGCGGATAGGGCATCAGGGGAGGTATGGGAATGCCTTATCTCTATCTCTATGCCGTGGGACGGTGTCTTTGGGATAGAGCATACATTGATGACATATAGGATTGGTTAGTTGCGAGCCCAGTTTGCGAGCCCTGTAGGGGCTTAGGTACTGGTATGGGTAGAGTATCAGGGGAGGTACGTGGGTATCTTAGCTCTATCTCTATTCCATGATGGGTGCATGTGGGCCAATGGGGGTGTGATCCATGAGGTGCCACACACTCGTGTATAGAGGTGCGGGGGCCACCAAACCTTTCTATAGCACATTGCAAACTTAAAACCAGACCACAGCATAAAACTGATTGTTACTCATGTATGATATTGTGAAACTGTCTAATTGTCTTACTGAGCTGTGTTGTGAACTCACCCTTTGTACGTACATTGTTTTTAGATGTTGATGCAGGTTACACTGTTGACGACTATATGAATGCTCCGACGTATGGAGGTGTAGTTGCTCTGGGTGTGCAAGCAGGAGAGGACGAGCATGACGCTTCATGCGAGTGCCCTTTCTGCGTGTACCTTTGATTGGTTTATTTATTTATTTTCATTATTTTCGATTGGATTAAAGAGATGTAATGATATTATATTATTTGTTTGGATTTGAATAATTTGGTATTTTATTTAAAGTTATCAATAGATTCTCAGTTCATTATATTTAAAAGACTTCCGCTGTACTATTATATTTTGATTGTGGTTATGTGTGAGGATTTGTATGAGTGGACACGGCCTATTCGAGATCCTGGTGTGAACCGTTGGTTCAATGACGGTTCACTCACACCATTCTGGTTGGATCAGAATTGGGGTGTGACAAGACTGATATCGGCTCCCATCTTGACCATTCTGGAACTAGGACAACCATTTACCTTGTACACTAATGCATCGGGGATAGGTTCGGGATGTGTTCTCATGCAAAGAGAGCAAGTAATTGTATATGCTTCAAGACAACTGAAGACACACAATAAAAATTATCCCTACTCATGACTTAGAATTAGTAGCGGTAGTACATGCTGTCAAGATATGGAGACACTACCTGTAAGACTTGCACTCCATGAACCCGATCTAAACCTTTAACTCATGTCGTAACAGGTCTTCCAATCATCACCGGGCCAGACGGGATGAGCGGGTGACAATCAGGTACTAAAATGGACCAAATTTAGGATAAAATTCTATACCAGTCTATGGTACTATTCGATGGTACCGGTCGACCGGTATGTCTACGTGGGCAGACTGGTTAGATCTGGAAACAAATCTTCATGGGCCCTGCTTACCAAATCTCGAGCCTAGGGACTTTCCTAACATAGGGAAACTTCCTAAACTCTATCCTAGTTTATTTAAGGACCCTTAAACCTCCTTAGAACTCTTTGATTGCTTCTCACAAACCCTAAAGAGGAGAAAGAGGTCGAAGAAGGAGATGGAGCTAAGAAAGGTGAGAGAGGAGCCATCGTTGGACGAAGAACACCATAGTTGCAAACCAATGGTAAGTGCTTGAACTTCTCTCTAAGTTAAGCATTATAGATGATTAATCACGAATTGATCAATACCATGCAAGGCGAAGTATTGATCTAAAACCCTTAAACAGCCGTCAAACCCTAATACAGTCGATAAACCCTAGATTCAAATTCTAGGGAATGAATCATAGGAAGTAGGACTTAAATATGATATGAAACAACTCTAACTCGTTGTTCAGGCCTAGAATGCATAGGAGAAATCCTAGAACCAATAATGGGTGACCGACGGAAGGCGAACACCAAGATTGGTGGTCTTCCGGAGGCATACCAGTCGACCATACCAGTCGCACCATATGCGACCGGTACCTCTTGGGAGCTGGTCCATGGGGGATCAGTCGACCATACCGGTCGCGCCTTGCCCCATAATGCTACGACCAGTATGCACTGTGAGGGTGTTTTCAATACCAGTTGGTTTTTGACCAACATGAACCCTAAGAAAATTATTCTAATTCAACCCTAACATCGTGTAGGACCCTGTGTTAGTAAGTTTGGATTCGGTGACGCGGAGCAAGCTAGCAATCAAGCATCAGGTAAGGGAATCAGACCTAAATCCTAATAACTTAATAACAGTAAAAAGTTGTTAATAATTGTGATTCTGTGGATTAGAGTTTGTGCATACTTACATGTCATCTTTACTTTCAGTTATATTATTGTTCATGCATACTCGCTATGCTAGGATGTGATTGTTAGGCATGTGATTGTTTTCATTGGTGTATGGAATGGGAAGGGCCTGGGGTCTTGAATCATTCCTCACACTAGCACCTTTTCATATCGCTTCTGTCTTAGCATGCTTGGTGTGGGTAGGGTATCAGGGGGAGGAAGTGGCACTTGGTCTCCGGCCTGGCCACTAGACTCTAGCCCTATCTCTATGCTGTAGGGAGTTGTGCTGGGATAGGACCTACTGTGATGACATATAGGATTGGTTAGTTGTGAGCCCAGGTTGTAAGCCCTCGCCAATAGGGGCTTACGTATTGGTATGGGTAGGGCATCAGGGGAATTGTTGGTGGTGTGTGATCCAGACACTTTAGCTCTATCTCTATTCCATGGTTGGTGCATGTGGGATGACAGTGGTGTTTGATCCATTGGGCAGATTCACACACTCATGTATAGAGGTGCGGTGGTCGCCAATCCTTTCTATAGCACATTGCAAACTTAAAACCAGACCATAATGTGAATGTTACTCATGCATGATGTGTGTTGCATTATCTGATTATCTTACTGAGCTAAGTTGTGAGCTCACGCTTGTATATATACATATTTTTAGATGTTGATGTAGGATATACTATGGAGGACTATGTGGATGATCCAGTATATGGAGGTGTTGCTGCTTTAGAAGTGCAAGAAGGGGAGGATGAGCATGACGCTTCATGCGAGTGCCCTTTCTGCATGTACCTCTAGGATATTTGATTTGTTATTTTATTTATTTTCAGTTGGATTTATAAATGATGTAAGGATAATTATTTATGTTTTGGTGTTTTAAATAATTAGATAATTTATTTAAATTATCAATAGAGTACTCATTTCATTTAATTTAAAACTTTCACTGTATTTAATTATATTCTTATTATGGGTATGTGTAATGCTTTGTATGAGTGGACACGGTCTTATTGAGATCCTGATGTGAACCATTGGTTCAGTGACGGTTCACTCACACTTCTGGTTCAGTCAAAATTGGGGTGTAACACTACCTGTATGGAGAAAAGTTTCAAATAAAGTCAGATCATAAGAGTCTTACTTATTTCTTTAACCAGAAGGAGTTGAACACGAGACAGAAGATGGTTGAAATTGCTCAAGGATTATGATTACGATATCCAATATCATCTAGGAAGGCTACTGTAGTAGCTGACACATTGAGCAAAATAACCAACCCTGAAGAAGAAGCTAGCACAAATGCTGCCATGTGTGTTACGGCAAGAGTATTTAATTATGGTAATGAACAGTTTGTGATCGATAAACCAAGAGGTTCGATAGACTTAGGGTTGATTCACAAGTTTTCAAATATGTTAATGGACAAAGTGAAATGGCAGTCCAATTAGACCCCTATCTACGGACAGTATAGGAGGATCTAGAAAAGGGGAGAACCATTTCTAATTTCACCTTAGATTCTGAAGGGGTATTAAAGTACAAAGGAAGGGTATGCGTGCCTGAAAGTGAAAAATCAAATATCAGGAATAGATTAATGAGAGAAGCCTACTCCACATCCTATTCAATATACCCTGGAAGTACCAAGATGTACCACGATTTAAGGAAACTATATTGGTGGAGAGAAATGAAAGCAGATGTAGCTCGATATATGTCTCAATGCCTAAATTATCAACAACTAAAGGCGAAAAGACAAAGACCAGTAGGCTTATTGCAACCACTACTGGAACCAGCCTAGAAATGGGACTACATTACTATGGACTTCGTTATTGGGTTATCATTGACTCCCAGATCAGTAGACGTAGTCTCGGTAATAGTGGATCGACTTACTAAGACAGTTCATTTCATTGCTATACGATCTCCATATACATTGGAGCGGTTAGCTAGGTTATATGTAGACAACATTGTCAGGTTACATGAAGTACCTAAAAGCATTGTATCTGACAAAGACCCACGCTTTATCTCGAAGTTTTGTAAAGGATTACAGAAGGCTGGGGGTACAACATTGAAGTTCAGTTTTGCATTTCACCCTCAGACCGATGGACAGTCGGAGTGCACCATTCAGATTCTAAAAGACATGCTTCGAGCTTGTGTGATTGATTTCAAGGGATCATGGGATGAGAAGTTTCCGTTGATCGAGTTCGCTTATAACAACAGCTATTAGGCTACTATACAAATGTCACCTTATGAAGCACTGTATGGTAGGAAGTGTTGAATTCCTTTGTTTTGGAATGAGATCAAAGAGCGAAGAATTGTAGGCTCTGAGTTTGTTGAAGAAACATGTAAAGTAGTTGACTTAATCAAGGAAAGAGTTAGGATAGCTCAGAATTGTCAGAAACAGTATATAGATAACCGATGTCGAGACTTTGAGTTCATCGTGGCTGAGAAGGTGTTCCTGAAAATATCACCTATGCACGGCTTAAAACAGTTCTGACAGAAAGGAAAGCTGTGTCCTAGATATATTGGGCCATATGAGATTTTGGCCAAACGTAGAAAGGTGGCATATCAGTTAGCACTACCACCATCTAATGTCAAGTGTACATGATGTATTTCATATCTCGCTGCTAAAGAAGTACATCTGAGATCCAACACATGTCCTAACGGCAGATCCACTAGATTTGACTGAAGATTTGACGTTCGAAGTAGTACCTTCCGAAATCACTAGTCGAAAGGTTTAACGTCTTCGCAACCATGACATCTATATTACGTTAAAGTTACTTGGAGAAACCAAGATGTGGAAGAAATTACATCAAAAGAAGAGAATGCTATACAGAAGCAATATCCTCACCTGTTCGACTTGGAAGGTATGTGCAAATTTTGAGGATAAAATTTATATAAAGGGAGAGTTGTAAGATCCGTACCCTACTAATCTGGTCTAACCATGTCGTGCCAGGTCATCTTATCATGGCCGGATTGAGTGAACCAAGTGTGTGAAGAAACCACAAGGTTAGGTATGTAAATTGATCCAAAATCAATCCATTTTGAGTATGTGGTCGCATACCTAAGCTGGTATGGTCGACCACACCTTAAGGAAAGTGAGACCACTCAAAATCCAACGTGTGGTCACATATTTGGGACGATGTGGTGGACGGATTCTGCGACCATATGTGCGACTGCAAGATGTTGAGACCGACTCCGAGTTTTTGAAAACTTTCCTAAACTAAGGGATCTCTTTCCTAGTTGATAGAGAACTCTATATGGAGGTTTCCCTTTATATAAAGGACGTCGCTTAGCATCTCTTACTCTTTTAGAACCCAAATTGAAACTCTAAACTTAAGAAAGAAAGAGAGAAAGAAAGAGAAGGAGAAAGAGATCTGAAGAGGCAAGCTAAGAGGGAGGAAGGTTCTAGCTTGTTACAAAAGGCCAAGGTAAGGAATCATCTCTGTAGAATTAAATCGCATAGTATAAGGTTTTTCCCATTGTAGATTAGATGTGGGGTTGATGTGGGATCTTAACTATGAGACCCCATGAACAAAAACTCAATGGAGATCCATGGAGAGTAGGTTAAGGTGGATAACTTTGCAAAAATTATGAATTGAAGGCCATAGACCGATCATAGAAGGAACCCTATTGATAAACCAAGGAATCGACTCATGAAGGAATTAGATTGAGGATAAAAATTGACCAAACTTCGTGTGGTCGCAGCCTATGGTCGGCTACAGAGTGATTAGAGGTTGACCACACGCTCTCGGGAAGATCCCAATGAAGGTATGGTCACATGATATGCGACCATACATATCGACCACACACCCTGTGGTAGTAAATACTGAGACCACAGTTTTAACTACACCTGTGACCATACAATTTTAGGAAGCCTATTCAGACCAGATTAGGTTTTCTGACCACTGTAACTTGGTAAACTTGAACCCTAACTTAAAATCCATAAATTTCTTAGGTTCCCAAGTAGTTCAAAAGTAATTTCTAAGGCTTGAAAAAGATAGAACATTGTTAAAAGGTAAGGGAATAAGACCTAAACTATTTGGATAATAACAAACTATTTTATTTTATTTGTCTAATGCAATGAATGATTCTATGCTTATATGCTTGTAATGTGCATCTCACATGGTCATCCAATATTACTACTATTTCTGCTCATGCATATTTATTCCTATCTATTTATAACATGATGATGATGATGCTAGGAACAGGCATGTGATTGTGTGTGTGGTTAGTGTATTAGATGCGAGTGGGCATTAGGGGGAGGACGTGGCACTGTGGTATCTGGCCTGGTCATCAGACTCTAGCTTTATCTCTACGCAAGTCTTGCCTACTGACATCATTCTATCGCCATTACCTTAGCGGAACTATTACATCGTAGGGCATCAGGGGAGGTAGTCTCGGACCGTGTGATCTCAAAATCTATTGGGAGGCCTTAGCTCTATCTCTATGGAATTATTAAGGGAGCTGAGGTAATGCCTTGGATACATTTGGATGGAATTAGGATTGGTTAGTTGTGAGCCTAGTTTACAAGCCTTCGTCAATAGGGGCTTACATGTTGGTATGGGGAGGGCATCAAGGGAAGTGTTGGTAGTGTGTGATCCAGACACTTTAGTTTTATCTCTATTCCATGGTGGGGTGGATGTGGGACGACAATGGTGTTTGATCCTTGGGTTGATTCACATACCCGTGTATAGAAGTGCGGTGGTTGCCAATTCTTTCTATAGCACAGTTATAAGCTTAAAACCAGACCAAAGATATGAATTGAAAGCATACATATGTTTGCACATTAATTTGTTTGCTCACTAAGCCGTAATGTGTGCTCACCCTTTCGACATTGAATATTTTTAGTTGTTGATGCAGGTCCTACTGTGGAAGATTATATGAATGCGTTGATGTATGGACAAGTAGCGGCTATAGATGTAGAAGCTGTAGAGGAAGTGCATGATCCATCATGCGAGTGCAATCAGTGTGTTTTTTATTATTTTAGTTATATTTGAATATTGGAATATGTAATTGATTATTTTACTTTATGTCTTGAGTCACTTGGAGATAATTGGATTTAATTACTTATTTATCATTGTTAGACCTCCGTTCATTATTAATAAAGACTTTTGCTATTTATTTATTAACTTTGATTATTATTGTGGAATGTGTTTGGTTTACTATGGTGGGTATGGTCTATATGAGATCCTAGTTTGAACTGTTGGTTCTCATGATGGTTCATCACACCACTGGTTAGTTTAGAATTAGGGTGTGACATCAGAGGTGACTGATGGCTACGTAATGGTGCATTCGGATTTCAAGGCTTTCGAACTCATGATATTGATGTTTGAAGAGGAGTTTAAAAGGGCATTCAAGTGACAACCAAGCTTTTACTCTTTCGAGTTTCTAGAATTTGGAGCGCAAAGATTTCCTCATCTTCTTTGTCTTCATGATCTTTAGACTCACACTTGCACCAACGATTGACACTAGTAAGTTACTTTGTTCTTTGCTATCTTCTTTTCCTTCAATGTCTCGCATGTTTGACCGTCCTGGGACAGTTTATTCTGACGTTTTAATGCCCATTTTTGGTTGGTTGGAGGAAGAACAGATAGCCTTAGGAAAGGCGAGTACCCAGGTGTCAACAAGGATAACCACTGCCCTAGTCTCATTGGTTAAACCACTTGTCTCCATGGTTACGGTTGCAGAAGTATATCATAGGGAGTAATCCCCGTTGCACTCCACAGAAATGGTGACTGATGCCCCCTTTGGTTCTCAGGAACTTGTAGGTCTAGTTATCCCGGTCCTTAGCGAAATGGTGGCCACAGGGATGAAGATTGATCTCACAGATCGGCAACTTGCACAGCTAATAGCAAAGTTCAAGGTCCGGGACTGCTATTACTATAGAATCCCAATCGACAAAGAACCCATCTGCGCCCCCAGCATGAGTAAGAGGTGTGTATATACCAAGTTCTTCAACTCGGGGTTCAAACTTCTGATTCCCCTCGAGGCCATTAGGATAGTGAAACACTATGGTATGTCATCAGCTCAACTCTCGGCAAACTCCTGGCTTTGCATCATCGCCTTCATAGTATTTTTCTGCCGACTTGAGCGGATATCC
This sequence comes from Protea cynaroides, assembly GCA_028583415.1. Classification (NCBI taxonomy): domain Eukaryota; kingdom Viridiplantae; phylum Streptophyta; class Magnoliopsida; order Proteales; family Proteaceae; genus Protea; species Protea cynaroides. The sequence goes on from CM053270.1 coordinate 21,165,822, forward strand.
TCTGTAGATTTGTTTAGGTATATGTTTTTCCTAAATAGGCAAGACCCCAAGAACCTAATTAGGACAGGCTGGTACTTCTTCAATAAATGGCCAGGTGCTTGTTCCATGTTGGGGCACAAGAGGTCCAAGATTCCCGAGTAGCAAAACAAGTTCTTTTTACTAGGCCACAAGGATGGACAGAGGATGCCCTTGGTCAATATATGGTGCTTCCCCGATGTTACGTCGGCAAACATACAGCCCGAGCTGTCCCCCTATGATCTGGAGAGCTACGACATGGCCAAGGTAGGGGCACTTATAGATGACTTTGATCTCCTTTCACCCACCTTAAAAATATCACACCTTACTCTCGATATATGTATAATTCGGAGTATGACCAAACCGACACACAATTTATTGCAGTTCAACCCAGAACATAAGCCGTGTGCAACTCCACTAACCCTACATCAATCAAATGTAATGAAACATGAATTAGAGTAAAACAATAATAGAATTATTAAACTAAAGAAACCAAGCTTTTATTGATAAATAAATAAAATATAACTGAATTTGTTTGTATCTTGTTATGATCCAATCAAAACATCAAAGCAATGTTCATAAGATAACCAATAAATACTTAATCCATAATCAAAAGTAATTGTATATAAATGTTAAATAGAAGTAAATGCTCGTGTCACTTCTTTCACTCGAATATGCAAGCATCGCATTCATAATCTCCTTTATGCTCTTCCTCCTCCAGCGTTTGCATACCCAATTAAGCGAGATTGGTAACGATAGGAGCATTCACATAATCAACAGCCATTGTACCTGCAACATCATCTAAAAAAATGACGTACATAAGGGTAAGTTGTCCAACTAGACAATAATGCATGACATATTTTTACACACAACAAGGGTCTGGCATAATGTACACTAGTACTAAGGTAAGGCCTGGTCATACTCACCAAAGCTGAGCATAACCTCCCTGCATAGGAGAGAATGGATACTCGCCAGCTTTCATTGACAACTCTGGTGAAGCCACGTGTCTCCTATATAGATAGTGATAGAGCAGAGGTCTAGCTAGTGATGCTCCAATGAACACTACCACTACCTCCCCTCATCCCCAATCCATACCAACACCTAACACCTAACCCCTGCTGGTCGGGGTCGCATAGATGGGACAATGCCACTAACCAATCCTACATGCCATCTTATGAACCCCCTCGATACCTTAATAGAAATCCCAAGTCGTCCGTCATCCCCCCTAGATGCTGTCAAACTGTTAAGATATGATGCAGCCTATGGCAAGTTTTGCATAGTGGGTCTGATCCTGCGATCCTCGACCATTTCACAACTTCCCACACAAGCATCAATCATCATACAACCATGAGATTCAATATATTAATCCAATGCATGGAAAGAACAGATATTGGATGACATGTTATCAATCAAAATGCAACACAAGCAGGCAAGTGATTAGAAACACACCAAAAAGAAGTCGGGAGTTCTATCCTTCACCTGATTGTACGGTTAGTCCTACAATCTGCACTACATAAGTTGATCTTGGTTATGCACATGACACCTAATGTGTAAGTGAGATTACTAATAACTTGCTGGATTGAGATAACCTAATTCAGGCCTTCTGGGGTTACTTGGTCATAGCTCCGGTTGCAATAGTGGTGTAACCAGTGTTGCCTCCGGTCACCTCTTGGGGCCTTTTGATTGCATCCGATCACAGCTCCGGTTGTAACGTTCACGCGACAGGTGCTGCTTCCTATTGCTTACCGAAGCATTACCAAATGCATCCGGTTACAGATCCGGTTGCAACAATTGTGACTGGACCTTCCCAGAGGGGCTGGTCTTGAGGCTTGGTCTTTCCGAAGGCATGGGTTTTGCCCTCGAAACTCCCTCTAGACCTGATTCTGGACTTTTACTGTGGAAATCTATCGGCAAATCTTATGGTCGGACTTCCAATCCAGTCTTATGGCTTAGAAAGGCCAGTTAAGGATGCACCTCCTAGGTTTAGGAATTATTATCTTGTACCTAAGCATGGCTAGGTTCAAGGTCTACCCTGGTTTGAGTTTGAGAGAGTTTCCTCTAGAATATGATGAGGTTATCGTGCTTAGCCATTAATGGAGAGTGATACCTTGACAAGAATGGAGGTGTAAGGCCTCCTTAACTAGGTTCGACTACTACTAGCAACCTACACTAATGTGTAGAAGACTTATCGACAATCTGTTCAAACAAATGTGTAGGCAGTGCCGGCGATTATCTCATGTATCATTCCCTCATTTCTTCTCCTTCTTCCTCGAACCCTCCTCCCTTGTGAGAATGATTCAGAACTTTAGATTAAGTGCATAATCACCAAAGAGAGACTTTGGGGAGAGTTAGTCTAATTGGAGTCTCCTTCTCAAGGTAAAACTCCTAGGAAAAGGGAGATTAAGTGTAAACTACCAAGTGGCAAAATTGGAAGATGAAAGAGGGGTTCCACTCCGTCTAAGCAGTTGGAGTGCAATGAGACCCACTAGGTTTCATTCATGGATCCTAGGAATATTCCCTCTCAACAAGAGTTTGAATTTGACAAGTGTTAATTCGTGGGCTGGCTTCTCAGTTTAATCGGTTTTTGCATCCGGTCTTGCCAGGTCGGGGGTCTTCCAACCGGTGGTTGCGATCGATAACTTATTTGGTTACAAGAAATCACTGACACAAAATGGTTCAAAATGTTTAGTACTTGGTCTTAGGTTGCCATAGCATTGGGTCCGTTAGCAATGGGAAAACCTGGCACAAGAATAAAACTGAGTTAGATAGAATTTTCTGGGTATGGATTTTACAACTCCCTCCCCCATAAATGAATTTCTTCCTTGAAAATTTTCACTTACCAAAGGATTCAAATAAATGAGATATCTCTTCTTCATCGATTCCTCTTCCTCCCAAGATGGGTTTTCCACGTATTGGTTCTTCCATATCACCTTGACGTAATGGGCGTCTCGATTTCTCAAGTACTGAACCTTTCTGTCCAAAATCTACTGAGGTTCAAGTTAGAAGACCAGGTCTTCATTTAGCTGAGGAGGATCCACTTCCAATATGTGAGACAGGTCTAAGACATATTTCTTCAGCATTGATATGTGGAATACGTCATGCATTCCTGATAGAGAAGGTGGCAGTGCCAATTGATATGCCACTGCTCCACATCTCCTTACGATATCGTATGGTCCCACATATCTAGGGCTTAATTTACCTTTCTTGTCAAAGTGTTTCAGTCCTCTCAAAGGTAAGATTTCAAGAACAACTTATCCCTTATAGTAAACTCTATATCCTTCATTCTTACATTGGAATAGCTTTTCTACCGAGTCTATGGTGCTTTGATTCTTTCTCTTATCAGGTCAACTTCCTGACAAGTTTCTTGGATGAAGTCTGGTCCAACTATTCTTCTCTCACTAACTTCTTCCCAATATAGCGGTGTTCAGCTCCTCCTTCTATATAGGGCCTCGTATGAGCCATGCCTATAGTGGCTTGGTAGCTATTGTTGTAAGCGAACTTTATCAAAGGTAGTTTCTCGTCTCATTCTCCTTTGAAGTCTATTGGACAAGCACGGAGCATATCTTTTAAGATCTGGATCATCCTTTCTAATTGGCCGTCAGTCTAAGTATGGAAGACTGTACTAAACTTCAGCTCGGTTCCCATTGCATGCTGTAGTCCCTCCTAAAATTTGAAAGTAAACCTGGGGTTTCTATCTAACACTGTGCTTTGTAGTACACCATGTAGGCAAACTATGTGATTTACATACAAATGAGCCAGTTTGTCCATGGTGTACTACAGCCTTATAGCTACAAACTTTGCTGTCTTGGTCAGTCTATCAATGATTACCCAAATAGCATCCACAGCTCAAGGCGTCAAGGGTAGGCCAGCCACGAAGTCCATGGTGATATAGTCCCATTTTCATTCGAGTACCAGTAGTGGTTGAAGTAACCTAGACAATTTTTAACGAACTGCCTTCACTTGTTGGCAAGTTAAATACTTATATACGAAACTGGCTATATCTGCATTCATCCGTCTCCACCATATTGTCCTCTTTAAGTCATGGTACATTTTTGTACTACCTGGATGAGCTGAATAGGGAGCGGTGTGAGCTTCCTTTAAGATTCTTTCCTTGATATCATCAGCCATCACGGGAATGCAAAGCTTACCTCGAAATCTAAGTGCACCATCATGAGAAAAAGTAAAGTCGAGGTCTAGTTTTCCCCCTTTGTAGGTCTTCCTTTAGAGTTTTGAGGTAAGGGTCAGTCGGTGGTTCTTTTATCACTTCAGTAACCCATTTTGCCTTTACTTGCAAAGCCGCAAAAAGGCTTGCAGGTTCACATATCACCTTATCTCCTAAGGATCCTTCTAACACATCTAAAGTTTTTCGTGTTTACTTTTGAGTACTGGTTTATAATGGATGAACAAAGTCAGGTCCAATCCCCTTCTCTGGTCTAGTCAAACTCTTCCTACTTAAGGCATCTGCTACAACATTGGCCTTGCTTGGGTGATATAAGATTTTATAATCATAATCCTTCAGTAACTCCACCCATCTTCACTATCTCATATTCAAATCCTTTTGTGTAAATAAATAAGTGAGACTCTTATAGTCGGATTTGATTTGAAACTTTTGTCCATATAAGTAGTGTCTCCATGCCTTGAGAGTGAAGACTACTGTTGCTAATTTCAAATCATGAGTGGGGTAGTTTTTCTCATGCTTCTTCAACTGTCTTGAGGTGTAAGCTATGACCTAGTCTCCTTGCATAAGCACACATCCCAAACCTAGTTTGGAGGCATCAATATCAAAATGAATGTTTGATTTGGCTTTGGAATCGTCAATATAGGGGCTGAGACCAATCTATCCTTCAAAGTCTAAAAACTTTTCTCACACTAGTATGACCAAATGAATTTCTCTCTAATCTTCCACGAACCTTTGGTAGTATCCAGCTAAACCCAAGAAGCTGCGCACTTTTGTAACGATCTTGGGTACTTCTTAGTTTAGAATGGTGTTGATTTTGCTGGGATCCACCTTGATTCCTTCGGATGATACTACTTGACTTAGGAAAGCCACATTGTCTAGCCAAAAATCACGCTTCTTAAACTTGGCATAGAGTGTCTTCTCTCTCAGCCATTGCAATGCTTAACGCAAGTGCACCTTATGGTCCTCCTTAGTCTGAGAATAAATCAAGATGTCGTCAATGAAAAATATGACCGAGGTATCCAACATGTCATGAAACTCTCTGTTCATAAGTTCTATGAATGATGTAAGAGCATTGGACAATCCAAAAGACATGACTAAAAACTCATAGTGCTCATACCTAGTTCGAAAAGCCATTTTAGGTATGTCACTTTCTTTAATCTTCAACTGGTGATACCCTGATCTGAGATCAATCTTCGAGAATATAGAAGCACCTTAAAGTTGGTCAAATAAGTCATCAATACACGATAGTGTGTATCGATTCTTGATGGTAAGTTTGTTCAACTCCCGATAGTCCATACATAAGCCTATGCTACCGTCCATCTTTTTTACAAACAACACTGGCACACCCCAGGGAGAGATGTTGGGTTTGATGAAACCCTTGTCCAACAGTTTTTGTAGTTGTTCTTTCAATTCCTTAAGTTCGGTAGGCGCTATTCAGTATAGAGCTTTAGATACTGGTGTTGATCCTAGTAGGAGGCTTATGATGAACTCTGTAACTCGATCTGGTGGTAACCCTGGTAGATCTTTAGGGAAAACATCTAGAAATTCCTTCACTATCTCTAAGTCTTCTAGCCAAGGTCGTTCAGCTGTGACATCTAAGACTAACACCAAAAATCTTACATCACCCTTCTGTAGACATTTAACTGCCTTTAGTATAGAGAGGAACAGTTTCCCCTTCTTGGGTTTTTTGTCCCCTATGAATTTAAATATCTTCTCATTACCTTCATTAATTGCTAATCTCTTATCTATACACAGGAGGCTGGCCTTGTATTGAGATAGCTAGTCCATACCCAAAATTACATCGAAGTCTGACAGATCCAGTTGAATCAGATTCGCCTCCAAACTTCTACCTTCAATGAGGACTGGACATTGCCCTTGGAACTCATCAAGTACCACTTCCACCCCAAGGGGTGATCCAACAATCAATAGTGCCTCAAGGGGTTTTGTAACACCTTTTATCTTTCCCCCGAAAGATGGAGACATGAAAGAATGGGTAACTCCCGAGTCGAAGAGTACCCTTGCTGGGACTCCTGCTACTATTACAGTACCTATAGTTTGACTATATTTTAGTCTCATGAACTAGAATTTACTAAGGCATTAATTAAAAGAAAACACACATGTCACCACATATGGGGAAACCTCTGCTTCTTCAGCAGACACTGCATAAACCTTTCTCATCTGAGTTGCTTCCGGAGGGCTAGGACAAGTACAAAAAGTGCCCCATCTGACCACAGTTGAAACATTTTAGATTGGCAACCGCAGTAGTAGTAGTTACACGGCCTCCTATAGTTGTGACCACATTTGAGACATTTAGTGACTCCAATGTGTCCATTTCTATGGGATCACAAAAACCATGCTAACGTGAGTCCACTTTGATCGTGGGCCCATTTATCCATTAGGTTTGGTTTCATAAAAAATGATTTTTATTTAGTTTTTTTATCCCAAAAAAAAAGTGTTTAAGTTTTTATGAATCGATTGTCAATCGGGATCACATTTGATCTCCAATCTGACCATAATGTAGTTTCTTTATGGCCTTAGGTCAATCATAACCCATGTTTGGGAATTGGTTTGCGAAGCAGCCAATAGTTTTTTCAACCTTAGTTTACCCATGCCGAGTGTGGAGAGCTGAGGTCCAACACATCTTGAGTGATGTGATCTAGGAGCCAACCAACCATCAACTGGATTTGGAACTATGCGGACCTGATTTTTTGAAGAGATAGGTACGCAACGTAAGGTAGTCAGTTTGCGTATAGTCACACATACTTCCTTGACTACTCCACACACATTCACAACCACGCCTAAACTATGTTTGCCCTGATTCCTGTCGTTTAGGGATATGTTGGCAGCTTGAGATTAATCTCTAACTCGATCATCCATATGTTGTTTATTTTGTTTGTACATCTATTTTTAAATTCTTTTTTAATTTATTCATATTCATCTCATTTATTATTTATTTATCTGTGTACTTGCAATTTAATTTCAAACTTTTATAGCAGCACCCTAAGTTAGTAGAACTTGGAAACTTTGTCTAGGGTTCCCCAAATGCCTAGACATTTAGCCTAGTTTTTGTGAGCGAGATATATTTAGAAATACCCCTTGACATATCATATTTAGAGAGATTTTATTTTAGAGATATTTTATTTTATGTAGTTTCCCCATGTTATTTAGTTTCCTTTTATGTACAACTTTAGGTTTTTCTTTTAATCTCCTATATCTTCTCATTCAATTAAGATTAAGGCATTGAATTAATAAAGGATCTATCTTTCTTCTTCTTCTTTTCTTCTCAGACTCTATCATGGTATCAGAGTACGTTTTTTGAATCAATCCAGATCTTCATTATGAATAGCACCTCATCATCACAAGTTGCAGAGATCTTTTCATCATTTCTTCTTCTTCTTTGCATCCGAAAAGCCAACAGTAGTACTTCTTTCTCGATCTTCACATAGGTATTCTTCGTACCGGTATCCTTCACTGCAGCATCGTTACATCTTTCTTCTTATTTTGTGATCACTATCTTATCTTCTCTCTGTGTGACAAGAATGTCATCTATTTAAAAGGAAAATCAAACCATTAGCATTAGGTTAAATGGTAGCCATTACTCGCATTGGTCATTTTTAATGGAAAATTTTCTAATTGGTAAAGGCAAATGGGATACGTGATTGGTTCCACAGTCAAACCATCTGATCCTAAAGAAGAAAATTATGTCACAACTATAACAAAGTGGGAGATGAAAAATGCACAAATATTGACTTGGATTCACAACTCAGTTGATCCTAACATTGGTATGAATTGTTTAAAATATAAAACTACAAATGATGTTTGGTTATATCTCAGTTAAATGTATTTGGAATCCAATTTTATGAAACAGTATCAATTAAGAATGGAAATACGGTGTGCAAAGCAGGATGGTAAATTAATTCAGGAATTCTACAATAGATGATGAATTATTGGGATCAATTAGCCCTCCACATGATCTACTATCCTCTGAGAGCTATATTACCTATAGGGTGAGACAACGAGATGAATTTCAACCACTTAGAGGATCTATTCTACATCAGACCCCTCTTCTTTTTGTTGATGCTACCATTCGGGAACATATCACCAAAGAGACTCGTTTTAAAGTTACTCATGCCGGCTCCTCTCAACCATCTGTATTTTCCGCTTCATTTACGCTACTATTACCTACTCCTATGTCCAACCTTGTTCAGGTTACTGGAAAATCGAGAACTCGGGTTGGAATTGATGAGTACAGTTTTTGTTAACAAAAAGGACACTGGAAATCTAGTTGTCTTAAACTCCAAAAGGGTCACTTCCCCATTTCAAGCCAACAGTTTAGAGCATCACCTCGTACTGGCTATCTCCAATTTCCACAATGTCCCACAGCAGTTGCAACACCAACATCCTCTTTAGCGGTATCTAGTGATCATCTCCCAGCCTCCATGGTTTAGTCAATGATTGAGCAGCTATAGTCTATGCTACTTCCTTCTTCTTGTATCAGATGCATGTTTCAACCATGACCACTACCCACTTGGGTTTGGTCAGATCACCCACCTCTAGTCTAACTTCTAGTTACTGGATTTTTTATTCTGGTTCTTCTCATCATATGACTCCTGACATATCTTCCCTTAATAGTTGTCATATCCCATCTTCTCCGTAAGTATCTTAACCACCAATAGTTCTCCGATGTTTGTTAAGTCTGTTGGGTTTGTTTGTTCCTCTGTTATATCTTTACCTAATGTTTTTCATGTTCCTTAGTCGTCTCTTAGTTTACTTTCAATTAGTCAATTGGCTGACTTTGGATATGACACTCTTTTTTTTTTTTTTAGTCTTCTAGCAATATTGTACATGATCGGAAGCCATAGAAGCTAGTTGGGACTGGGCATAGAGCTAGAAGACTTTATGTTTTAGACAAATTGCCCATTCTTGTTTCTTCTTCTTCTTCTTCTTCTTCTTCTTCTTCTTCTTCTTCTGCTCTTTCTTCCTTTCATTTGAACTGTAACTCTTCCCCTTTTTATTTGTGGTATTTTAAACTAGGACATTTATCTGGTACTATTTTGAAACAATTAAATGTTAATGGTTATTTGGGAAAAATTTCTTTACATGATAGTGATGTGTCCTCTTGCAATGGATGTAAATTTGTTAAAATGTCTGCTTTGCCTTTTAATACTAGCACATCTTTGTCTTCTTCCCTTTTCTATCTGGTTCATATTGATGTTTGGGGACCCTCTCTGTCACACCCCAATTCTGACTGAACCAGAAGTGTGAGTGAACAATATTCAAACCACGATTCACACCAGGATCTCAATAGACCGTGTCAACAAACCATTCAAAGCAGACTAACCATAATCAAAGAATAATAAATAGCAGTGGATTTAAATAAATAAATGAACAGAGTTTTTTTATTTGTAATTAAATAATTATCCAATTATGCCATCATCCATAATCATAAATAATAATTTATTACATCGTCTATACCCAACTGAAATAATAAATAAATAATCCCTAAAGGTACACACAGAAAGAGCACTCGCATGAGGCGTCATGCTCATCCTCTACCGATTGTGTGTCAATAGCCACCCTTGTCCCATCCCATACGGGGTGGCCATAAAGTCGTTAACCGTATAACTTTGCATTAAGATCTAAAAAAAGAGAATATATATATATATATATATATATATATATATATATATATATATATATATATATATATATATATATATATATATATATATATATATATATATATATATATATATATATATATATATATATATATATATATATTCGGGTGAGCTCACAATTTAGCTAAGTAAAGCACAAGAATGCAACAAACAAAAATGCATGAGAAAACATTACAATTGGGTCAGATATAACTTACAAAATACTATGGTAAGTTAGGCGGCCACCGCACCTCCATGCACGAGAGTGTGAGCACACCCAACAGTTAGGCTCTGATCCACACTACTGCTACTGTCCCACATCACTCACTCCAGTATAGAAATAGAGCTAGAGTCTGACGGGCAAGGAGAGCCACCATTCCACATCCTCCCCCTGATACCCTACACTGCAACAACACCTAAATCCCTGTTGGAAAAGGCTTGCAAGTGAGTTTCATTTCTAACCAGTCCTATATTTCATTAGAGTATTTATGGCCCTACCCCAGCACAGCTCCCTACGACATAGTCACAATCCCATGTCCTCCCCCTGATACCCTATTCGCACTAAGCTCGCTAAGGTAGATGATGATACAAAAAGGTGTTAGTGTGAGGATATATCCAGGGCTACACTCCCCTTCACATTCCACATACTAACAAAAACATTCACATACCTAAACAATCACATTCCTAGCATACGAGTATGCATGAACAGATAATGAATTTAAATAACGGATGACATGTAAAATGCACAAACAAAAAATAATAATCACAGATACAATTATGATCACAATGGTTTATTGTCCATTATTAATTAATTAAGGTTTAGGGTCTTGTCGCTTACCTGATGCGTGATTGTAAGTCCGCTCTGCGTCCGTCTACAAGCCATACATGATCATATTTATAGATTAGAATTAAGTTGTTAGGGTTACAGTTGGTCAGAACCAAGTCTGGCTAACAATCAAGCTTCAGAAAGCATACTGATTGCAGTACCAGTCTTACTATAATGAGGCCGGTATGTGCTTGCAGTATATACCGCAGGACCATACCGTAGACTCTTTGTCAATCCGATATGTGTATGCGATATATACAGTAGGACCATACCGTAGGACTTGAGTCCAGCCAGTATGCTCTGCGATATGTACCGCAGGACCATACCATAGGACTAGAGTCCGACTGGTATGCCCTATGGTATAGCATACCGCAGGACCTCTTTTTCCAGCTGGTATGGGTCCGAGAGTCCGTTCTCAAACCTCCTTCTTCCATTAGCCCTCGGCTTTGTTTCAGGGTCCCTCCTACACCATTCTAAGGTACGGGTACATATTAAATTTAGACTACTTATCGCTTAACAACTTGGAATGATGTTTTCATCTTTCTCAGAATGGATCTCGATGAAACTAGGGTTTTACAGTTCTAGGGTTTTGGATCAATATGCCGTTTCACAGCTTTGAACCATAACCCAAGCATTATTATAGAGGTAGAGCACTTACCGATGTTTATCGGGTGATGGTGCTCTCTTCCAACGTAGAATTCCTTCTCGAACAACCTCCTTCCTCCTTGCTCCTTCCCAGATCCCTTCCAAACGGCTCTAGGGTTTGAAAGTGTTTGGAAAGGATCCAAAGAGAAGGAATGATGCATATATTTAGTGGGAGACCATTCTAGGAAGGTCTCCTATGTCTAAAAGTTTTCCTAAACTAGGATTCAAAGTGTGGGACGCATTGGAGTCCGTCTCCACTCGCGAATACATACTGGTTGCACATATCGATCTCACTCTGAGTAAAATCGGTACCTAGACCGGTATGTGAAAATTTGATTTTTAAGAATCGTTTCTCATACCTAGATGTTGTGGTTCATCACCCGGCCTCGTCTTTTGGTCCGGTTATGATTGGGAGACCTGTCACGACGTAAACCATAAGTTAGACTGGGTTTTCGGAGTACGATTCTTACACTCTCGGTTCCTACCAAAGGTAGATCTGTTTATTATGTTTCGTTTGTGGATGATCATAGTAGATATTGTTGGTTATTTCTTTTGAATCATAAATCTGATTCTTTTCTCCATTTATCGTAATTTTCATGCCATGGTTTACATACAGTTTTCCACCACAATTAAAAATTTCTAGTCTGATTTGGGGGGCGAATACCTCTTAGGGGACTTTGAACAATTTCTTGCTTCTAGTAGTACTATTCATTAATCTTCCGGTTCTGAAACACCACAACAAAATAGTATTGCAGAATGGAAACATCATCACATCATTGATACCAACCGTGATCTTTTGTTATCTGCATCAGTTTCCACTGTCTTTTGGGGTAAGGCTGCTCTTACTGTTGTTTTTCTTCTTAAATATGCCTATACCTGTCTTGTTTGGTATGTCTCCCTAGGAAAAATTGTTTGGTAGTGTGCCTAACTATTCATTACTTCGTGTGTTTGGTTATGCTTGCTTTGTTTTATTGCCAAAGCATGATCGTAGCAAACTGACTACTCGCTCCACCTTGTGAGTGTTCTTGGGATATGGGATTCATCAAAAGGGTTACAGGTGCTATGATCTTGTGTCTAATAAACTATATATGACCCATCATGTCATTTTTCTTGAACGCATTCCATATTACACTATTCTTGCAAATGTTGCTTCTGTATCTAAGGAGGATCTTGTTTTACTGGACCCCTTTCAAGAGACTGTTCCTCCTGAAGAATTCTCCTCCACCCTTGAATTTGTTCCTTTATCTGTTACTGATTCAACTTCCCCTCCCCTTATGGCATCTTTTCCTATGTTTACTCTCGCAGGTCAAATGTGCTCTCTAGCTCTGATGTTCCTACACCCCATCCACCTCCTGTGCTAATCGATATTGCAGTACCTGAATGACAATATCCCTCTTGTACTTGTGTCAACCCTAATCATCTTAGTCTTTCCACCACATTTTTTCCCTGTCTTATCGTTCATTTCTCGCTTCTATTCACTCTTTTCATGAACCTAAGTCTTATATAGAAGCATGCACTGATCCTCTTTGGATGAAAGCTATTCAAGATGAGTTATTTGCTCTTCATCAGACTGGTACTTGGGAACGAGTACCGATGTCCACTGACAAAAATATCATTGGTTGCAAGTAAATTTTTATGGTCAAAACCAACTCTAACGGTTCCCTTGAGCACTACAATGCTCGTCTTGTTGCGAAAGGCTTTTCCCAGGAATATGGAATTAATTATAAGGAGTCTTTTGCTCTTGTTGCAAAGATGATGACTGTTTGCACTTTGGTTTCTGTTGTTGCTGTCCGTCAATGGTCTCTCTTTCAGATGGATGTCAAGAATGCTTTCCTGCATGGGCATTTGATTGAAGAAGTTTACATGAAACCTCCTCCAGGTCTCTCTCATCCCACTAGTCATGTCTGTCATCTGCATAGTGCTCTTTATCATCTTAGACAAGTTCCTCGTGCATGGTTTGAAATGTTTCACCTAGCTACCTCTCACATTGTCTTTACTTCAAGTGCTCATGATCCTACACTGTTCATTCGTTCCTCTCCCACTGGTCCTATTGTGCTACTCTTGTATGTTGATGATATGATTATTACTGGGACAAATCCCTTTGGTATTGAAGATGTCAAACAACATCACTTGAGTGATTTTTCTATGAAGGACTTGGGCTTACTCTGTTATTTCTTGGGCATCGAGGTTGCCCATTCACCTAAAGGTTACCTACTTTCACAATCTAAGTATGCCTCTAATCTTATTAGCCATGTATAACTATCTGATGACCGTATTGTTGCTACTCCAGTTGAGTTAAATGTCAAGTGCTCTACCTCTGATGGTGTCCCATTGGAAGATCCTACTTTATACCACGAGTTAGTCGGTTGCTTGGTTTATCTGATAGTGACACGTCCAGATATTACCTTTGTTGTTCATATGGTTAGCTAATTTGTCCCTGCTCCTCAGTCGACTCATTAAGCAGCACTCCTTCGCATTTTTCATTACATCCGAGGCACCCTGTTTCATGGATTGTTATACTCTTCCACCTCCACCTTGGATCTCTGTACATGTGCTGATGCTAATTGGGTTGGTGATGTTAATGATCGTAAATCCACATGGCCTCTGTTTGTTTTTGAGAGATTCTTTGGTCTCTTGGCACAACAAAAAGCAAACCGTTATTGCTCACTCTTCTTCTGAAGCTGAGTATTGATCCATGGCTCATGCCACTGTAGAGATTATATGGCTTCGCTGGCTTTTCTCTGACTTGGGTGTTCCGCAGTCTTCCCCTACGCTGCTTTTTTGTGATAATAAGAGTGCCATTTAAATAGCTCATAATTCTGTCTTTCATGAGCACACGAAACATATTGAGAATGATTGCCACTTTATTTATCATCACTTTCAAGCTAGCTCTATTAGCTTACCCTTTGTTGCCTCCCCTCTTCAATTGACAAATTTCCTTACCAAGGCTCACACTACAGCTTGCTTTCACTTTCTTCTTTGCAAATTCATGTTGACCTCTTTCGCCTCATCATGAGTTTGAAGGGGGTGTGAGCAAGATATATTTAGTAGTACCCCTTGACATATCATATTTAGAGAGATTTTATATCTAGAGAGATTTTATTTTAGAAAGATTTTATTTTATTTAGTTTCCTTTCATGTACAGGTTTAAGCTTCTATTTAATCTCTTTTATCTTCTTATTCAATTGAGATTAAGGCATTGAATCAATAAAGAATTTATCTTTCTTCTTCTTCTTTTCTTCTTAGACTCTATCAGTTTCAATGACCAAATCATGTATCAAATTTAGAATATAAAAAAATGATAGAACAGAAGGATATTAGTCTAAAGACTAAGTGAGTTGAGTGTCTAACCCCTTCCCAACTCTTAACTTGACGCTTACCCATTTTTTGGTAAAACCAAAAGTCAATCCATTGAGTCATGAGTCAATGACATCTTTCTTAGTAAGAAAGAACTTATAAGTCCTAGACCTTATCTATGTGGCGACTCCAGATTTCACCATCCATTGGCGTGGATGGATAAGATCATAAGCTAAAAACCTTCAATCTTCACTGGGGACACCTTACCCCATCTTAAAAAAAAAAGTCTTTCTTTCTCCCCGAAAAGAGAGGGCAAAAAAACCCATTTCCTCACGAAGGACAGTAGTGATTTCATCTGTCTCAAGGATTACATTCTCATACAAGAGAGTCGTTAGTAGGTCATCGTACAATGTTGGAAGGGTTTTGTTATCTTCCATAATTGTAATTTCCAGATTTGCAATTGGCTTAGAATTCTATTGAACCGGTTGAAATGTTGTAGTAGATCAGAATCTTCTCCCATCTTTCAAGAATACAACTACTTTTTCACAAACAACTTGTTCGTAAGTGACTTTGTTATGTAAATACTTTCAAGTTTTGAACATACCGTTAGTATAGATTCAAGATCCACCATGTATTGTATGACGTCATTTGATTGATTCAAACAAATGACGCTCGCCACCTTCTCTTCCATTTTTTCAGTCTTCTTTAATTGCCTTTTTTGGTTTCTTTGATTTCTCCAACAAAGCTTTAGCCAAACCCTACTGTATCAAAGATCTTTCATCCTTCACTGTTAGTGGGTGAAGTTCTTCGTTTTATTAAACTTCTCAACGTCATACTTAGTGCTTGAGCCCTTTCTTGACATCGTGATAGCAAGTACCGAAAACGGAATACCTGAAAACTCTGATACCAATTTGTAGAAATCAAACCCTAATCACGATGCAGAAAAGTAAAATGAGTTAAAAAGAAACAATCGCATGACGTAAAGATTAACGTGGTTTGATAAGATGTCCTACTTACATCCATAGTGAGATGAATATTGCTTCACTATCAAAGGAGAATAGGGTTACAATTGCTCGTCCTCACACCTCTCGTCTTGTAGAAAATTCTTTCGCTACCAATTTTTGCGTAACCTATATAGGTTTTAATAGCCATTTAGGTTGTACGAGCTTTTAACACCCAACGAATTTAGCCCACAAACTCATGCGATAGATTACAAGACATCTTACTCCAACAATCTACCATGTCTATTTTAAGCTTACAATGCTATGGCCTTCTTTCACATCACCACACTCAATAAAGAATCTCTATGATCTCCCAACTAGCTCCTAACCTCCTCTTTTCCCATTGAATTCAGAATATGGTAAAGTAGCTCCTGGGTGGGGAACTACCCCTTTGATGGGTGTCGCAATGGCTCTTTTTGCGATATTCCTATGTATTATTTTGGACATTTATAATTCATCCATGGGGGGGGGGGGACTTTGAGAGTAAATCTACAAGTGGTTTACCCTGCACAACCTGCCATGTGATAACATCAATGGTACTACCCAAAGAAAAACCCATGGTCATCTCATTGATAAAGTTTCTACCCTGAATGAGATTGGAGCTAGCTCAAGAATGTATTACTATATAAGTTGCCATTTTGTATTGCTTATAATTTACTAACATTCCAGAGGTAAATTTGTTTTCTAAATTTAGATTCTTCTTTTTGGTTTAGTTTTCCAGTTTTAGACATACGGATGGTGTCAAAAAATATTTTCATTACTTCTCAAGAAATATATAGATCCTAAAGCCCTTTCAGATTTTAACCAAAAAATAAAGCCCTTTTTGATTACAAATGAAAAATGAGAAAAATAAACTAAGTCAAATAAACAGTAAAAGAATCTTGAATCGCATTTTGACAAAGAGAGTTACTAGAATCTATTGCACGGCTTGTTTTGTACGAAATGATCTAATAAAAAAGCAAAGCATAAAGTTCAAAATCTGAACACCATTTCTCTCATACAAGGTAGGTAAAGTAGTAATCGTTACTAGTAGTAGCACTAGTAAAGGTTCAGTCTTGACAGCCAATATTATTACATTCTGTCATGGGACAAAATGATGGACTTACAGGAAGACTCAGTTGGCATCCAATATTGTTATTACATTCTGTTGTGGGGCAAACTGATGGACTCACAGGAGGACTCAGACAACAGCTCAACAAACAAAATTTATTCACCTTTCCAGGTTGATAGATCAGGGGTTTCCGAATCCTTCCAAGTTTTTACAGTAGGTGGATATCTGTCACCCTTGACAGGAACTGATGAAGCTAAGGATTCGAGTTCATCCATTTCCTCAGGTGTTAGTTTAACCGATAAAGCACCGATGTTCTGGTTAAGGTTTTCAATCTTAGTGGTTCCTGGTATCGGACACACATCGCTTCCTTGGTGGTGAACCCATGCCAATGCAAGTTGACCAGGGGAGCAACCCTTTTTCGTTGCCATTTCATTCACCTGCTCAAATATCTTTTTGTTGTGCTCTAGATTCTCAGGTTGGAACCTTGGAAAATCCTGCAGAACAAATTTAATGTAGTGGCTCAAGATGAAACGAATGTATATACAATCAAACTACTATGCATGAAACAAAACATTTGGCTTGAAATTTTGTTTTAAATATACCATCTATGGTATGTTCTCAGAGGAATCTTTTTTTGTTTTTGATGAGCAAGTAAATTATATTCAAGAGAGCCCAGTTCCAAAAATGGCTTCCCTTAGAAGGGGAAGCAAAGAACAGAGAGAGAAGGGAAAGAAGAAGAGTGAAGTCAACTCAGCGGAGAGTACCCCTTTTAAGGAGCCTATCTACACAAGAAGAGGGAACAAAAAGAATTCACAAGAGCTACAAAGAGCGAGAGAGAGAGAGAGAGAGAGAGAGAGAGAGAGAGAGAGCCCCCCCCCCCCTCTTCTGACCGGGGAATCATCACTGCTGACATTGTACTCTTCATCAAGTGAAGATTCTTCCGATTCGTCACTTAAGCTGTCTGAGTGTCTGGATCCTCCCTAGAACAAGAGGCATGGCTAAATCAGCTAAGATTATTGCAGGTTGGATGAGATCCATGATGAGTTCCAGTATTTGGCGAAAATATCCAGACCAAGGATTCGGGGCAATCTAATTTTAGGTGAATTATGCCATAAGCTCTATCTCTATAAAATTAAATATATTGTCATGGTATATTAGTAATTCATATTTACATATGAAATGAACGCATTAGTAAAGAATTGATGAAGTTCAGACCTTTCGGCGGTCATTATCAGTAAAATTTTCGAAAAGCTTTGGTCCATATGAAAGGAATCCTCTTCCTAAAGGGCTATAAGCAACAATACCAATTCCAAGTTCCCTGAGAAATCAAGAAATATGAGATTAAAAGTTAGAATTTCCAAAGAGAAATAAACGTCTTAGTAAGAAAACAGATAACTCACCTACAAGTAGGAATTATATCTTCCTCCACATCTCTTGACCATAAGGACCATTCTAACTGGACTGCTGTTATAGGATGAACAGCATGTGCTCTCCTAATTGTTGAAGCAGAAGCTTCAGATAGTCCTATATACTTTATCTTTCCTTCTTCCACTAACTTTTTGAGCTCTCCCATCTATCATAAAAAAATTATAAAGTCAAATGATTAATGTCAAAAGAAACAATCATTTCAAGAAATTAGGGGGAGGAAAAACATTCATTGTACAACTGTGACCACAAGCTTATCCTTAAGAACATAAACAAATGATATGTTCTAGTGAAGTGTTGTCAAATTAGAATAAAAGACCAAGGTTTCTTTTATTGTGTTTGCCTCCTAATGGAGAATCTCTAGCTAGTTGGGTATACCTTCAGGCTCTTTTATTTGCACCTATGAACTTGGTGCTTGAATTTTGTTGGAAAAGTTTTCATATGATTGAGATGAATCACATCATTTGACAAATGAACAATCCTAGGGCTGTTTCCTAATGGGTGAATGCAAGATTTGATCCCAAGACCTGGGACAATCAACGTACGCTGTTATCGACGTAACAGCAAACGCATATGACACCATTAGGGTCATTTGCCACATCAGAAAATGATCATCCATGCAACAAAGTCTATCCTCAACATGTTTGCTCAAATTATGCATAATATTTGCCCAAATGAAATCCAAAAGATTAATCACCCAGTACATTTTTTTTATCTTATCGGCCAGTTTGCTTAAGCAAATGATATTTTCCACACAACTTTAACCTGACTCCATTTGTTTTGACCTAAAATTTTATCTCTATTAATTTATATATAAATTTATTTTTGAAATATTTGTTTTCAGAAAAAAAGCTGAAGTTTTTTCTCCCATTCCCTATTCTGTAGACATCATTATATTTTAGTTCTTAAAAACAAATATTAAAAAAAAAATTACATATAAAATATTACACGAAAAATTTCACATCAAAACAAATCAAAGCCACCATGTTAAAATTACGTCAAAACAAATAATGAAAAATTCTATTTTAAAAGAAAAATTTTCCCTCTCTACCATATATATATATAAAAGCAATATCCTATTGATTATATGAAGCACTGAACAAAAAAAAGGCAAATAAAATAATAACGCACCGTGACTTCAATGGGTACTCGGGTATCGATCCGATGCTGGTAATAGAGATCGATGTAATCAAGCTGAAGCCTCTTCAAGCTGGCCTCGCAAGCTGCCCTCACATATGCAGGATCCCCTCTCACCTCAAACTTCCCATCCACTAATACGTTCGCAAACTTAGTAGCCAATTCTACCTTATCCCTCATTCCTTTCAGAGCCTAAACATTTTTAAAAAAGAACCCAAACCTTAAGATACTGAATGGAGTAGTTAAAAATGGTGAACCCAGAAGAATTGAAATATAGAAATAATACCTTTCCGAGGAGAATTTCATTGGTGTGGGGCCCATACATGTCGGCAGTGTCAAGGAAGGTGATGCCGTTGTTGATGGCGTGGTGGATTACAGCGATCATGTCTTCCTCAGGCTTTGGAGTTCCATAGGCGAAGGACATGCCCATACAACCCAGTCCCTGTGATGATACCTTCAATCCCTGAGAACCCAATTTCATCCTCGCCACTGACCCTACACTTGCCATCGCTTCTCTTACGAAACCCCAAAACCAGAGAGAAAGACAGCCACTATCCAGTGAAACCCCAAGACCAGAGAGAAAGACAGCCACTATCCAGTGAAACCCCAAAACGAGAGAGTTGGGTCTCAAGAGCTCCGGACTGAATTAAATACGAGAGGAAATAATTAAATTACGTCAGCACCAACGTCATCATCGTCCACATCACAAAACGGTGCGGTTCCTGCCACGAAATGGTTATTTGCAGCCAGGACTTGGAACCTCTCCTGGGTATGCACGCGGAATGATTCTCGTCCGTTTGATCACGGTTGAAGAAATGACAATGGATTCAAATCATCTTCTCTCTAAGATTCGAGAGGAGGGGTGATGACCCCACTAGATGGTACATGAAGATCGGATGAATCTGATCCCTCCGTTTGAGTGGACAAATCAAGCCAATAAGAAAATGTCAACTCGAACGAAAAGTCGGATTCATCCGACCTCCGGCGACCATCCAGTGGGGTCGTCATGTCTCCTCCCTGAAGTACAATAACAATGCTAAAGATGCTCTTTATGTGAGAGTGAGGAGGTGTTTAGAATGCTTTTTTATTTTTTTATTTTTTTATTTTTTTTTTTATTTTGGGAAGATTTTGATTGCTACTTGATCCTAAGTGAAAAAAAAATATAATAATACAATCGTACTGATCCAACAACGGGGAATTTATGTTTTTTTTTTCCATCCTCTCCATTTTAAATTTTTTAAATTTCTTTTCGTGGCTTCCAACTATAATTTTACTAATTTTTGTTATCGGGAAGTATTCATGGAGATATATCAGAGGGATTGAGATCTTTTGTAGTGTGGTTGAAATGACAGTGATGATCTTAGTCATTCAAAGTGCATTGGAATATCTTCACTGACTGCTCAAAGTGCATTGGAATGTGTCCCGATGAATTTTGAGTGGTTAGGATCCTCACTGCCGTTTCAGCCTCAATATAAAAGATCTTATGCCTACCAAGAGTCTTCGAGATGGATAGAAAAATCAAGTGATCCAGCTACTTATGTCATGTGAGATGGTGACATGACATTTTGATAACTAGGTAAACAAGATTGTCTAAATTGTCCAAATGGAAAATTACCAAATTCAATCATAAAATCCTTATGAACTCAGTTTGGTTGCAAAGAAAATTAAAACGAAAAAAATAAAAATTTCAAATCTAAAAAAAACCTTGTATAGCTATAGTATAACATGACTATATAAACTATCTAAATGTCTAATCATATTTCGTAATGATATTTAATATTAGATGTAAAATTTATTTTACATTCCAAATGCAAGGGAATCGAATGTAAAATAAAATATAAGTTGATAACTAAATATGTAATGATTTAGAATTAGTTACATAATAATGTCATAGAATGTATTCTAATTACAAAAAGTTTCATTTTAAGTTTAAAAATTTCACTTCCTTTTCTTTTAATTCCCCTTGCAATCAATTAAAACCTAGAAAAAATTTCATATATACCCCATCAAAGATTGTTAACATCATCTATACCCACAAGATTCCAAAAACATCACCTACCACCCAAAAAACTTTGTTGTACTAATAAAAGAAGCTCACTCCGTCACAAGATTCCCGTTAGATGCTGATGTCAGCTGCATTGGAAAATTTGATGGATGATACTACCCTTTTAGCCGGGTCAGAAGACCATTACACCCTTTTAGCTGGGTTAAAAAAAAAACCTATACCATCACATAACTAAAATAAATAGGAACGTTGTTGCCGCAGTCGGATCCTCCATCTCTCTTCCTGTTTCTTCTCGATGTTACGATAATCCAACCGCGATCGAGAAAGATGTCGCCAGAATCGTCCATCCTTCTTAAAATCAACTCGATCTTTGCGGATAGAAATTTGATCAGTCAACTTAATCAGTTGCTGCAAATCTTTTCGAGGTTTGCTCCCCCTTGTTTGCGAAGAAAAAAAAACTCCCCAAAGTCCCAAACTCTTTCATCATTAAAAGTCAATTTTTTAAAATGAAAAAGAAAAAAAACCAGCCTCCTCCGAAACCCCCACTTCTTCTCTCTCTTTATTGCTCAAACTAAAGACACCCCACTAACTCTCCCTTTTGTTTTCTTGCATAACTGCCCAAAAAACCCCTCCTACTGCTGAAACCGTCCACCCTTCCTCTCTTTCTTCCCATTAACTTCTTATTTGCTGAAACAAAGCTTTAATGGTGGAAATATATGGCAAGACAGAAGTATTTTTAGTGTTTTTCGCTTGGGATTCGATCTGGATTTAAGATTACTTGCCGAAAAGTGACGCTCTTGTAGAAAATCTTGCTAAAAATGTTATAGGAAGCTTCTCCTGCAAATCGTCGCCAGCGCCGGTAAGTTTCTGCACAAGCTGTCTAGAGGTGTGAGCATCTGTTTGAACAAAGGTTTTTAGCATCGTCGCTGTTGTTGCAATTGGTGATGGAGATATGCAGAGGGGACTCGAGTTAGGGCTGGGATAAGAGTGAAAAAGAAAGAGGGAAAGAAAATATAAGTTTGATTTAAAGGTCAAATTAGTAAATCAACATAATTTTTTAATTTTTCAATATATAATATGAGGGGTAAATCTGTATTTCAATAATTTTAGTGATTTCTGTTAGTTAAGTGGACCTAGGTGATGTTTTTGCAATCTTATAGGTGTAGATGATGTTAGCAATCTTTGATGGTGTGTAGATGAAATTTTTTCTAGAACCTATGTACTTGATATTAGTTTCAACTGTCTAGTTGTTTTCAATGGTAAGTGGAATGAGAAATGTTTACCAGAAAAAAAAAAAATTAGCATGAACATTGTTTACCAAAAAAACAAAAGTATGGAATTTTATAGCAAGGGCAATTTCTCATCTTCAAGGTACAAGTCAAGTGGGATTTATTACTATTTTATTAATGGGAGGTTGAGGGGGATTGGACAGATGCAAAGTTTAAAAACTCGGAATCAATTATATGGTATTGTTTCAATAAATTTCGATCTAGCCGAACTTGTTCAGACCAATCTGCTAGGAGTAAGGATTAATCAGGATCTGTGTCGGTTGATATCAAATTGTATCGGTCGATTCAATTCCTAAACATTGGATTTGATGGAGATACAATAAGCAATGGCACAATCAAAACTGGCAATGTTCAAAAACTCAGAATGAGGGATAAGATTGGTCTCCACATTGATTTCGATTCAAATCCTTGCAAACTTACTTGGACTCAGATTCGTGGCAACTTGGTTGGTTGAAATTGGCCTCAACTGATTCCAAGTCAAATTAACTGATTCTTCCAAATCTAAATCCATGGGAATAGCCATGCAAGGGAATGGATTAAGAGGCAAAACCACAGATTGGAGTCTAGACCAGCTCTAATAATAGATATTCATCTTCCTTTGGTGGATGAACAAGTGAACAAGATCATTGTAGCTGCAAATGGAGGAGCCACTGCTGCTGCTAGATTTGCAGCCATTAAAGCTCTTCAATAATAAAATGAATTCGGATGTTCAAGACATAAAGACTCCAGTTTTTTTTTTTTTTTTTTTTTTGGGTCAACAAAGAATATATTAAAGAATAAGATGAATATACAGAATTAACATCTAAGAGAATCTAGATCACAAACTGAAAAGAAATGCAACTAAGATCCAAGACACAAGGCTCCACTTAAAACTGTAAAATGACTTTGAAATGTTTGAGAGAGAGAGAGAGAGAGAGAGAGAGAGAGAGAGAGAGAGAGAGAGAGAGAGAGAGTGAATTGCATTGTACCTGTTGTCGCCTCAAACTGGATTGGTCCTTAGCTAATTTAGATTTCATGTAAAAGGAAGAAGGACACCGTAGTGATGGTCGGGTGGAGACACCCTTTGGCCACTCTGATGGACAAACAGTATGGGAGAGACAAGGAAGACTATCCCTTTGAATTAAGGGGATTTGGGTAACTCACTTGCTCTGAGTTTGGATGCTTGAGATTGTCTGCACCTGTGTATGCTTCGTCCATTTATAGGTTGGGAGTGACATGAATATGGGAGCTGGAAATGTCTTCTATTGTGGTAGAATGTCCTCCCCTGAAGCGTGATTTACGCCCATTGATTTTGAGATCAGGTGATCTTATGTTGAGTCATCGGATGGTGGGATTTCTATTTTAGGATTCTGTTGATTATTCCATGGCAGATATCTGGGAGATCTTGATCTCTTTATCAAAGTGGGCCCCCCTCATACATTACTGTACAGTTGGCACGTTGCGCATGAACTTGTATGGCGAGATCTATCCTTGGAGAGATGCCGAGATTACTACACTGGAGAGACCATCGAGGCCCCTCATATAGCCGAGGTGCTGAGACCTTCATGCTGGTATGGTGTTGGTGCTTCTACTCAGGTGAGGCTCCGAGGCCCTTACGGCTGCGAGGCTTCGCGGCCCTTACGACTGCGAGGCTCCGAGGCCCTTATAACCGCGAGGTTCCAAGGCCTTCATGATAGCAAGGTTCCGAGGCCTTCACTATTCTCATTGGTGGTTCCAGTTCATCAGGAGCTGCTTTTGTTTCCTTGTAAGGTTGGTTATGAGAGGGCTTGGACCCTAAGGTACACGTGTCAAAATTTGATCGAGGGAGACACATTCTCCCATATCAATACCATATGAATATAAATGAAATTAGTTTTCAAGAGATATTTCGGTCCCAGTCCGCCTCACATATTAACATTATCACAAGTCTTCTTGCTACAATTTTGGGTTAGAATTCTTTTACCATTCAAATTCAATATGGTGTAGATCTCTTGAACCAAGGGAGTAAGACAGGATTTACCATAGGCCTTATGACCAGGCCATATTTATCCAATCAGAAAGTGCTTCCATCCGAAGACTACATCATAGGAACTAAAAAACTCCTTCGATTCTGCAAATTGAGGTGGTAAATGTTGGAATTCTAAGGTCTCTTTAGGGTTTCCAAGTAAACCCATTAGGGTTTCTATCAACCCTGAAATCCACATAATACCTAGAACACAATGGGAAAACACAGTAATCAATGTAAATTACAGACCTGTACGTTGAAGATTGTTTTCTGCCGTTCCACCGTACTACACTTGGGTTTGAGTCTTCCACAGCCTTTCGGGGATCCCTTGAACTCTCTTTGCGTATGAGAACAGGAGAAGAATAATCGTGGCTGCGGGGACCCTAACTGTTGGTATATATAATACCACCCACCCCTGGACCAGTCCCACAGTGGACCAGGTTGGTCCATCTCTAATCATACTTAAACTGGTCTACCTGTAACCAGACTCCCACTGAACCAACTAACTGTATAATTAATTTAGCCCATTCTAATATTCTTACATTCTCCCACTTGGGCTACATTAATTATAAAGTCACCATTGATTCAATGTGGCCATGAAATCTAATTACACAAATCCGACCACTTTGATTCAATCACCAAGCTTACCAATGTCGAACAATAACGGAAAGTACTCCAACACAAATGGTGTACCCCCTTTCGTCAGTCACATACAAAGGTCCACTTAATGACATAAATCGTTTTGAGATAAAAATGAGTCCAATGATCGACTAACTACGATCCCGTTACCTTAAAATCCTTATAGGCCAACGCACTTTGATATTATCTAACTTATAGGCAAAACGCCTCCAGCTTGAACTAACACCACACCTTGGCTTACCGCCTTCTTTGGCTAAATACCGCCTTGCAACTTTGACATGTCTTGTGAATGAATGCATACATGCAATAAAATAAATGTTTAAGTAAAAATAACAAATACCTGATCTCCCACTAGTCAAGCAGATCAGAAGAACTCCCACTGACTAAGAGAATCTAAAAATTTCCACAATTATTTCAGAATTCAAGAGAATAATCAAATTAATAAAGATACTTTTCATTTAAATTTAATATGAAATTTAGTCTTCTCAAAAATGTCTAAATGAAATCTTTCAAATAAATAATTAACTAAATAGTAAGACATTAAACAAATGTCCAAAACAACTTAAACACAACTGATAATAATAAAGAAAACTAACTAAACCTATGGATTCAACTTTATTAAACGACATCATCACTTGGCATCTTCTTTCTCTGATGTCTCAGTTCCCTTCTTCTTCTTCTCCAACCAAGCTTCTCTTGCTTTGCATTCTCTCTTCATATGCCCTTTTTTATGGCACCAGAAACACTCAACATCACTCATATCTCTATCATAAGGTTTTTCTTTCTTAAAGGAGTGTCTATCTGTAAGACCCGCACTCCATGAACCCGATCTAAACCTTGAATTCATGTCTTAACAGGTCTTCCAATCATTATCGGGCCAGATGGGATGAGCGGATGACAAACAGGTACGAAATGGACCGATTTAAGTATGAAATATTTCATACCGGTCGATGGTACTGGTCTTGGTACCGGTCGATCAGTATAGCCTGTGTGGCAGACTACTAAGATCAGGAACCAGATCTCTACGGGTCCTACTTTCCAAATTCTAAACCCTAGGACTTTCCTAATCCTAGGAGGCTTCCTAAACCTAAACCTAGCCTATATAAACCCCTCTAAACCTCCTAGAATCCCTTCCATTGATCCTCACAAACCCTAGAAAGGAGAAGGAGATTGAAGAAGGAGAAGGAGCTAGGAAGGAGAAGGAAGAGCCGCCATTGTTGTTCGACGAAGAACACCTTATGCAAGTCGACGGTAAGTGATTAAACCCTCTCTCACATTATGACTCTAGGATAGTTAGGTTGCTTTGATCAATACCATGCAAAGCAGGTATTGATCTAAAACCCTATTTTACCGATAAACCCTATTTTGCCGACAAACCCTAATCTAGTCAATAAACCCTATATTCGAGTTCTAGGTTGAGATCATAGAAACTAGGACTTGAATGGAGTTGGAAACAACTCTAACTCGGTATTCAGACCTAGAATGTGTAGGAGGAACCCTAGGATCAATAGGGGATGATCGACGGTAGTCGAGAAATCGGACGTATGGTCTTCCGGAGACATACTGGTCGACCATACCGGTCGCACCTTATGCGACCGGTACCACGACCGATACCTCTTCGGGACTGGTCTATGGGGACCGTCTGACCATACCGGTCGTAGGTTTCCCCACAGTGCTGCGATCGGTACCTGCGAGCGGTCAGCCTTGTGAGAAGTTTTGTAATCTCGTTGGTTTTTCGACCAATGTAAAACCTAAGAAAAACTATTATAGCTAAACCCTAAAATCGTATAGGACTTTGTGATAGCACGTTTGGACCTTGCGACGTGGAGCAAGCTATCAAACGAGCATCAGGTAAGGGAATCAGACCTAAACCCTAATAATTAATGAACAGTAAAACGTTGTTAATAATCCTTATTCGGTGGTGTGATGTTTGTGCATACTCGCATGTCATCTTTTATTTCCAGTTATTATTATTGTTCATGCATACTTGCTATGCTAGGTTGTGACTGTTAGGCATGTGATTGTTTTTGTTGGTGTGTGGAATGGGAAGGCCCTGGGGTCTGAGATCATTCCTCACACTAAAACCTTTTGTATCGTTCTGTCTTAGCATTCTTGGTGCGGGTAGGTATCAGGGGGAGGACGTGCACTGTTGTAAGACCCGTATGCCATAAACCCGGCCTAACCTTACATTTCGTGTCATGACCAGTCTACATATCATGGTCAAGCCAAGTCGACCAAGTGTGTGGAGAAAACCAAGACCCAATATGAAATTTTACTCAAAAACAGTCAAAATGAGGGTAGGGTCGCATGCCCAAACAGGCAGGGTCGACCCCCACCTCAAAAGAAGTCCAACCCCTGACTTTTGGTGGGGGGGGTCGCAGGGGTCTCGAATTGTCCGACCCCCCCCCCCATCGACCCCCTACCATCAACCCCCAGAAAACAGCAAAAAATAGCACGAACCAAAAATTAGGAAACTTTCCTAATTTCGATTGGGAACTTTCCTAAACTCAATGGGACTTATTTTGGGAGGTTTTCCTCTATAAATGGGACGTCCCTAAGCCTCTTTCAATCCTTTTAGAACCCTAATTGAAAGTGAGAGAAAGAGAAGAGAAGGAAGAGAAGAAGAGAAGGAAAACTTAAAGAAAAGGCTAAGGAAGAAGAAGAAGCTCAGAGAAATCTTTGAACCTCAGACTACAAAAGGTATAAACCTCAATCCCTATCTGAATTGGAAGCTTAGAATAGATTATGATGAAGTTAGGTTAGGAGAAACCCTAATATCATCCATCCATAGATGAATTCCAATGGAAATCATGGAAAACTATGAAAAGTGAGTAACTTGGAGTTTTGAGCCATAGAACAATCATAGAATGGACTATAAAAGTAAGCCAAAGGACCAAAACATGAAAGAATGGACTGTAGAATGGAAAAGTCGACTCAAACCATGGGGGGTCACACGTGGGGTCGATTGGAAATCGACCCTACCAGACCACAGGATCGACCCCTAGTATTTGGGAAGTCCAGGAAAGGGGTGGTCACACCCAGGGTCGATGGAACATCCGACCTTGGCATCGACCCTACCCTGGGGGTCGCAGTAAACTGCTACCCTACCTGCGACCCACCCTACGACCCGTGCTTAAAAACAAGCCTAAAAGTGCCGGAATGACTTCTAACCAAAATCTATCGACTTGTTAGGTTTTTCTATTGATATAAAAGTGATTTTTAAAGCTTGAAAGAGGATCTACACTCAAGCAAAGGTGAGAGAACAAGACCTAAACTAATTGGCTAATAATAAACAATTTTTATTTTCTTGAGTCCAATGCCATGACTGATTCTATGTGTGTATGCTTGTAATGTGCATTCAACATGTCATCCAATATTTCTGCTATTAATGATCATGCATATTTAATTCTATTTTGTTTATAACATGATGATGATGATGATGATGATGATGCTAGGAATATGCACGTGAATGTATGTGTATGGTTAGTGTGCTTGAATCGAGTGGAGTATCAGGGGGGGAGCGTGACATTGTGGTTCAGCTTGGTCACTAGACTCTAGCTCTATCTCTACTCAAGTCTTGTCCACTGACATCGTCGTATCGCCATTACCTTAGCAGAACTATTACGTCGTAGGGTATCAGGGGAGGTGGTCTCTGACCGTGTAGTCTTCGAATCTGTCGGGAGGCCTTAGCTTTATCTCTATGGACGTATTGAGGGATGCTGGGGTGAGGCCTTGGGTACACTGTTTGACATTAGGATTGGTTAGTTGCAAGCCCAGTTTGCAAGCCCTCGCCAGCAGGGGCTTACGTGTTGGTATGGGTAAAGTATCAGGGGAAGTGTGATACGGTGTGGTCCTAAGCACTTTAGCTCTATATCTATTCCATAGTGGGTGCATGTGGGACGACAATAAATGTTAACCTTTGGGCGGCTTCACACACTCATGTATAGAGGTGAGGCGGCCACCGAACCTTTCTACAACACATTGCAAACTTAAATACCAGACCACAGATATGAATTGAATGCATGCATATGTTTGTTGCATTGTTTTGTTTTACTCACTGAGCTCAAGTTGGAGAGCTGACCCTCGCACACACAATTCTTTTAGTTTCTGATGTTGCAGGTATTACGATTGAAGATTATGTCAACACGCCCACATATGAAAATGTGGCGGCTATGATAACCAAGCGGTGGAGGACGAACATGGTTCATTAAGCGAGCATTTCAACTATGGATACGCCTAGTGTTAAATTTTCGTATTTGAATATTTATAATATGTATTAAATTATGTTTTGGTTACTTGGAGATAAATGAAATATCAATTATTTATCATGACTAGACCTCAGTTCATTCTCTGTAAGACTTTCGCTATTTACTTATTATCTCTGATTAATGTGGAATGTGTTTTGGTTTAACAACGTGGGCATAGTCTATTCGAGATCCTGATTGAACCATTGGTTTATTGACGGTTCATCACACTATTCTGGTTGGTGCAGAATTGGGGTGTGACAACTTAGTATTAGAGCTCTCAGGCCTTTCCCATGAAACCTGAATACTTCCACTAGAGTCCATGAATTGAGTTAGGATAAATTAAAAGCTTTAATACAAACACACCATAAGCACCTGTGTTGGTTGAGACAGAACTTAAATGAGACAATAATATACATATAAAAGGTAGAACCATATATATACACAAATAGAAAGAGAAGACCAAAATTTATCCTAATAAAAAAATAATATAGGGTACTATCTATAAGTCGGGCAGTTACCTAAGTATACAAAAGATATAGTATAGTAAGAAGAAGGAAGCATCTGTAAAGCAGAAAAATTAGAATACCGAGTTGGTACTCACAAGATGTGAAACTCGATGTATTTGGGAAAGAAGAAAAATGGCTAGTAATGCCTAAGTCCTTGCAATGGTAAAGGGAAAGATCTTAGGCTGAATGCAACAGAGATAGGAGAACAATGGCCATACACTAAGAATAAAAGAAGATAAATCCTCCGGGGTGACATGGAGACTCAGAATGAGATCCACCACAAGCTGATCCATTACCCGCTGAGCATTAAGTAGAAGTTGCAACTTGACCCCACCACTATCTGGGTTGAGAATGGGTAATGAAAACTCATCTGATCATATGCTAAATAATGATAATCAGATTGGGGCAAATCAAAGGAGGTGAACAACTAGGCCACTCTAGCCAATCACCTGGACTACCCAAGTTGCCAATGTTACATCAACACCTCCAAGTCAGACCAAGTACAGTTCCAATTGGTAGCAATACTGTACCCCCAACACCTGTTAGCTATAACATAGTGCCTACCATACAGCAAGACCCTGTAATGCACATCCCAGTACAGAAGCTTGGTGCACAACAAGCAGTATATCAAGGTGGTTACCCTTATCAGCCACCGATGTATGGGATAGCTGCATCATGACAGCAAGGATTGAGGAATATTTTCTGAAGACGAAGTGTCACACCCCAATTCTGCACTCATGCTACAGGAGCTGGTCCTTCTTCTTCAGCTGGTCCTTCACATGCAGCTGGTCCTTCGTATGCACCTTCTGATGACATGATGGGGATATTGCATGAGATACGAGAGGCTCAGTGCATGACTGATTTGAGGATGGGAGAGCTTCTAGAGGCTCAGCGCTTGTCCGATCAGCGAGTGGGAGAGCTTAGGGATGCTCAGCGCGTGACTGACCAGCAGGTGGTTGATCTCACAGCTAGTCTCCAGACGACCCAGACTCAGATAGCTTGGTTGACTAGAGTCTACGCTGAGGACTATGATAGAGACCGTGAGGCACCGCCTCCCCCATCTCCTCTAACTTTTTGATGCATTTTCGTTTACCTTTTTTGTACTTCAGAGTAACTGTCCAGGTTGTGGACTGTACTCTACTTTAGTCATATATATAAACGTTTGTTCTTCTATTGGTTGTAAATAAATTTGTTTCTCCTTTAATAGATGCATTATTCTCTTTCAGTTTTGTCTCAAACAACACTGGTGTTTATAGTGTGTTAGTATTAAAATTTTTAGCATTAATCCTAACTCAGTTCGCGAGTGCTTCTGAAAGTATACTGGTTTCACAGAAAGGGTCTGAGATGCTCTAATACCAAGTTTGTCACACCCCAATTCCGTACTATTCAGAATGGTGTGATGAACCGCTAATAAACCAACGGTTCAACCAGGATCTCTAATAGGCTGTGTCCGTTGAAAATAAAACCATACACATCCACAACCATAATCAAAATAAATACACAATAGCGAAAGTCTTAATAATAAATGAACTGAGAAATCTAATTGTGATAATCATAGATAAAGTATCAATTTATGTTGTATCAACTGAGACATAAGTAAATAAAATATCCATTACATTTCCTTAATAAATTCAAATGAAAATCTAATCGAAAATGCATTCATTGCACTCGCATGAGGGATCATGCGTTTCCACGAAGTCTTCAGCTTCCATTGCAGCGACGTGCCCATACATAGAAGTATTCATATAGTCCTCCACCGTAGTACCAGCATCATCAGCCAAAATATTCGACGTCGAAAGGGTGAGCACACATCATGGCTCAGTGAGCAAACAAAACAATGCAACAATCATATGCATGCATTCAATTCATATCTATGGTCTGGTAAATAGCAATGCGCTATAGAAAGGTTCGGTGGCCGCCTCGCCTCTATGCACAGGGTGTGAAGGCCCGCCCAAAGGTTAACGTTTATTGTCGTCCCCATCCACCCTACCATGGAATAGAGATAGAGCTAAAGTGTTGAGGCCCAGCCTATGACACTTCCCCTGATACTCTACCCATACCAACACGTAAGCCCCTACTGGCGAGGGCTCGTAAACTAGGCTCGCAACTAACCAATCCTAATGCCAAACAGTGTATCCAAGGCCTCACCCCAGCATCCCTCAATACGTCCATAAAGATAGGGCTAAGGTCCCCCGGCAGAGTCAGAGACTACATGGTCCGAGACCACCTCCCCTCAAACACTACGACGTAATAGTTCTGCTAAGGTAATGACGATACGATGATGTCAGTGGACAAGACTTGAGTTAGAGATAGAGCTAGAGTGCTGAGGCCCGGCCTATGACACCCCCCTTGATACTTGCTCGCATCAAGCACACTAACCACACACATACATTCACATGTCTATTCCTATCATCATCATCATCATCATGTTATAAACATTAAATGTAAATATGCATGAACAGTAATAATAAAAATATTGGATGACATGTTAAATGCACATGACAAGCATACACGCATAGAATCAATCATGGCATTGGACTCAAGAAATAAAAATAGTTTATTATTAGCCAATTAGTTTAGGTCTTGTTCCCTCACCTTTGCTTGATTGTAGATCCTTTTTCAAGCTTTAAGAATCAACTTAATATCACTATTATATCACTAGAAGACCTAATCATGTCGATAGAATTTAATTAGAATTAATTCCAATAAAGCTTGCTGTTAACTGGGGGTCGCAGGACGGGTCGCAGGTAGGGTAGCAGTTTTCTGCGACCCCCTGTAGTAGGGTTAATGCCAGGGTCGGAGGTTCCATCGACCTTGGGTGCGACCACCCCTTTTCTGGACTTCCCAAACACTGGGGGTCGATGCTAGGGTCTGGTAGGGTCGATTCTCCATCGACCCCACGTGAGACCCCCCGTGGGGTTAGTCGAGATTTTCATCCTACAGTCCATTCTTTCGTGTTTGGGTCCTATGGCTTGCTTCTATAATCCATTCCATATATGTTCTATGATTTAGAACTATAGTTTAATCACCTACATGGTTTTAATGATCTCCTCCATGCTTTCCATTGAAACCTAACCATGGATGGATGATTTGGGTTTCTCCTAGATCATACCCTCTTCACTATCTACTCTAAGGTCTTTAAGAAATTCATGGAGATAGTATCCATACCTGAGAAGTAGACTTGTTACTCTGAAGCCTTCTCTTTGGTCTTCTTTTATACTTTTCTTCTCTTTTCCTTCTCTTCTCCTTCTCTTCTCTTTCTCTCAATCCAATTAGGGTTCTAAAAGGAGTGAAAGAGGCTTAGGGACGTCCTATTTATAGAGTAGCAACTCCCAAAATAAGTCCCACTGAGATTAGGAAAGAATCCCATTGAAATTTGGAAAGTTTCCAAATCATGATTTCTGTTGGCAGACTAGGGGTCGATGAGGGGGTTGGAGATCCCGTCGACCCCTGGTTCTAAGTTGTCCAACCCCCGGTAAGAAACTCAGGGTCTGACTTTTATTTTGGGGGGGTTCGACCCTGCCTAGCTGGGTGTGTGACCCTCCCCCCTATTTTAGTATTTTTGGGTCAGTTTAATACCTGGGATCTTTATCTCCTTCACGCACTTGGTCCATTTGGCTCGACCATGATGGGTAGACCTGGTTCACGGTGGTAAGACTGGGTTAGTTCGATACGGGTCTTACATCTCCCCCCTACTTATAAAAATTTCGTCTTCGAAATTGTACATACCTTCCGAGTCAACTAAATGAGGATATTGCTTTCGCATAGCATTCTCTTCTTCCCATGTGATTTCTTCCATATCTCTACTTCTCTAGGTGACCTTAACATAATAGATATCACAGTTGCATAGTCTTTGAACCTTTCGACTAGTGATTTCAGTTGGTGCTACTTCATATGTCAAATCTTCAATCAAATCAGGTAGGTCTATTGTCAAAACGTGCGTCGGGTCCTTGACATACTTCTTCAATAAGGAAATATGAAATACGTCACGCACACTTGACATAGATGGTGGTAGTGCTAACTGGTAAGCCACTTTTCCACGTTTGGCTAGAATCTCAAATGGCCCGACATATCTTGAACTTAGTTTCCCTTTCTGTCTGAACCATTTCAAAACCTCGCATAGGTGATACTTTTAAGAATACTTTATCACCCACGACGAATTCAAGGTCTCGGTGTCGAGTATCTGCATATTGCTTCTGACGATTCTGAGTTGTTCTCACTCTTTCCTTGATAATGTCGACCACTCGACAAGTCTCTTCAACAAATTCCGGTCCAACGATACTACGTTCCCCAACTTTATTCCAAAATAAAGGAGTTCGACACTTTCTACCATACAGTGCTTCATAGGGTGACATCTGTATAGTAGCCTGATAGCTATTGTTCTAAACGAACTCAATTAGTAATAAATTTTCATCCCATGATCCTTTAAAATCAATTACACATGCTCGAAGCATATCTTCTAGAATCTGAATTGTACGCTCTGACTGTCCATCTGTCTGTGGATGGAATGCAGTACTAAACTTCAATATTGTACCCATAGCCTTCTGCAATCCTTCCCAAAACTTTGAAGTAAATCGTGGATCTCTATTAGACACAATGCTATCAGGTACACCGTGTAATCGCATAATGTTATCCACATACAGCTTAGCTAACCTCTCCAGTGTATACTGAGGTCGTATAGGTATAAAACGAGCTATTTTAGTCAGGCAGTCTACAATCACCCAAACTGCGTCAACTACTCGAGGAGTCAATGGTAATCCTATGACGAAGTCCATAGTGATGTAGTCCCATTTCCATGCTGGTCCAGGAAAGGCTGTAACAGTCCCGGCGGTCTTTGTCATTCAACCTTTACTTTCTGACAATTTAGGCATTGAGACACGAACTTAGCTACATCTGCTTTCATTCCTCTCCACCAATATAATTTCTGAAGATCATGATATATTTTTGTACTTCCAGGATGTATCAAATAGATGGTGGTATGGGCTTCTTTCATCAATCGGTGTCTAATGTCCAAGCTTTCTGTTTCAGGTACACATATTCTTCCTTTGTACTTCAGTACCTTTTCTTCATCTAAGGTGAACTCAGGGATAGTCCTACCTTTTTCAATGTCCTCTTGTACAATTCTTAGGTAAGGATCTGATTTGATAGCTGTCTTTACTTCATCAATTATGTCTGGTATAATCTTCAATGCGGCGAACATATTTGAAAATCGATGAATAAACCCTTGGTTGGCTGATCCATCTGGTGCATATATCACAAACTACTCATTACCGTGACTGAATACCTTCCCAGAAGTACACATTGCGGCAGTTGTGCTAACCTCTCCCTGAGATTTTATCATTGCCTTTCTATTCAACGCATCGGCTACTACATTAGCTTTTCCCGGATGATACTGGAAGTCACAGTCATAGTCTTTCAATAATTCCAGCCATCTTCTTTGTCTCATATTCAACTCCTTCTGATTAAATAGATAAGTAAGACTTTTATGGTCTGATTTAATCTGAAATTTCTCCCCGTATAGGTAATGTAACCATATCTTGACAGCATGTACTACTGCCGCTAGTTCCAAATCATGAATGGGATAGTTCTTCTCATGTGTCTTCAACTGTCTTAAGGCATAGGCAATTACTTGTTCTCCTTGCATAAGTACACATCTTAATCCCAATCCTGACGCATCAGTGTACAAGATAAATGGCTGTCCTGGAATCAGAATAGTCAAGATCGGAGCGGATATCAATCTAGCCTTCAATGTTTGGAAACTCTTCTCGCATTTCTCAGTCCAAACAAACTTTTCACCCTTCTTAGTCAAACTGGTGAGAGGTACGAAAATCCGGGAATAGTCTTCCACAAATCGTCAATAATAACCAGCTAGACCCAGGAAACTTTTAATTTCTGCAACGCTCTTCGGTGCTTCCCACTTTACAATAGCCTCGATCTTGCTGGGATCCACTTTAATTCCTTCAGCGGATACTACATGGCCTAGAAATGCCCTTCCTTTAGCCAAAATTCACACTTTGTAAATTTGGCGTAGAGCTTCTCCTTCCGTAATCGCTGCAGAGCGGCGTTTAGATTCTTAACACTTGGAGAACACTTTTGCTCCTTGCAACTGATTGAACAGGTCATCGATCCGAGGCAATGGGTATCGATTCTTGATTGTCAGTTTATTCAGTTCTCGGTAGTCTATACACAAACAAACGCTACCGTCCTTCTTCTTCATGAATAATACTGACGCTCCCCATGGTGATATGCTAGGTCGAATGTAACCCTTGTCCAGCAGTTTTTGTAGTTGTACTTTCAATTCCTTCAGTTCAGTAGGAGCCATTCGATAAGGTGCTTTTGATACTGGTGCGGCTCCAGGTATAAGATCTATAACAAACTCTATAGCTCGGTTGGGTGGTAATCCTGGTAGTTCTTCAGGAAATACGTTTGAAAAGTCACGCACGACATCAATATCTTCCATTCATGGATCTTCCTTGGTGAGGTCGACCACAGATACTAAATACCCAACTGCTCCTTTCTCGAGGCACTTCTTAGCCTTTAGCGCAGAGAGTATGAGCTTTCGTTTACGGGGAAGTTTAGTTCCCAAAAAACTGAACTCTGCTCCTTCTTTGTCTTTAAATGTCAGCTTCTTTTCGGCACATAATAGGTTTGCAGAATGCCTAGCTAACCAGTCCATTCCCAAGATGACGTCAAAGTCTGCCATCTCGAGTTGAATCAAGATTGCATCTAAGGTTTTCTCGTCAATGAGAACTGGACATGGTCCATAACCTTTTTCTAACTCCACTTCCAATCCCATAGGTGATCGTACAAGTAGTTAGTAGTCTAAGGATTTAAGGGGTAGATTTAGCTTCTTTCCAAATGACATAGATATAAAAGAATGAGTAGCTCCTGAATCAAATAGTACTCTGGCGGGAATGCCATTAATAGGTACGATACCTGTGATTTGTTTTGATTTAGTCTACATGCTCATACAATGTAATACAACTAACTAAAAAAAATTTTAGTCATACCCGTGACCACATCAGGCGATGCGGCAGCATCCTCAGATGTAACCGCGTAAACTCGTCCTTGATGTAGTTGCTTCTTGGGCTTAGGACATTCCCTTCCCATATGTCTCACTTGATTGCAGTTATAACATTTTATCCCTTCAGTAATTGGCTTTTGTTGCTGTTGAGCTACGGGAGTAGTTTTGGTTGCCGCGGTAAAACCTTGAGCATGGAAGGGTTTGAATGTCTTGTTATTCCCTCCGTTATAAGAATTTCCAACTGGCATTTTCATACCTCTGTTTTGCATGAAATAGCTCTCCTTCTGGCTCGATTCTATAACTCGAGTAATTTGTGCCGCTTCATTATAAATTTTCTTGTCAAGTCCCAGAACATGCTCGCGGATGCTTCCTCTAAGTCCCATGACAAACCTTCGGGTCTTGGTGTTTTCCTCTTGCATACTAGCGGGTGCAAGGAAGAACAGCTCCTCATAACGCTGTTGATATGCATCCACGATCATCTGCCCCTGATATAAGCTCAGGAACTCTCTTTCCATAGAATATCTGAAACTTCTAGGAAAGTACTTCTCAAAGAATGCCTCCTTATAAACATCTCAGGTCAGTTGGGCTTGCTTTGTTAATAAATATGTCCTGGTAGACCTCCACCAATGGTGTGCATCTCCTTTCAGCATAAAGGTGGCACACATCAATTTTTCTTCTTCGTTACTGTCATCATCATAAAATTTCTTTCCATTTCGTCTACCTAGTGTACCGACCATAAAGGATCTGCTGGCTTGCCATTAAATTCTTTGGGCTTCAGTTTCAGAAAACGCTCCACCAGTCTAGAGTGGTCTAGTTGTTGCGAGACATACGCCCCATACATAGGTGGTTGGTATTGATATCCACCTTGAGCTACCTCAGGATTTCGTACTTGAGCCTGCATGATGGGAGTCTGAGGTGCGTGGGGTACTGTGTTACTTCCCCCTGGTGATGTGCTTGCCTGTCCTACTGGCATTGGTGGTGTCTATGCAGCTGGAAAAGTCATGCCTATGGCAACTTGCATAGTTGCCTGTGTCTGTTGCATTTGCTGCAGCTGTTGGGCCAAGTTCAATATGACTGTAGCCAGGTCTGTAGGTGGAGCTGGCAGATTTGTAGGATTTGTCTACCCATTAATGATGGACGGTGCCGTGTTCGTATTCCCCTGTGTTTTCGGGTGTGTCTAGCTATCTTCCCCCACAGGTGGTGGTGGTGGGATAGAGTTACGGCTTTGTCTGGTTACTGTGCGTCCAGCTATTATCTAATCTGGTAGTGGGATTGCCTGAAAATCATTGAACACGTGAGACAATCATTATATACTTCATTCTCATATTTTAAAACCACTA
Organism: Protea cynaroides; assembly: GCA_028583415.1. Lineage (NCBI taxonomy): Eukaryota > Viridiplantae > Streptophyta > Magnoliopsida > Proteales > Proteaceae > Protea > Protea cynaroides. The sequence goes on from CM053270.1 coordinate 21,204,093, forward strand.
ACAAATGCAAATTTCAAAATTTTCAGATCATTTTGTCGAAAATGTTGTATTTTCACTGCAGGGTCAATGGTGGGGGTCGATGGATGTCTGAGCCTCAGTCTGCGACCCTGAGGAATCACTGATTCTTCTCGAGAGTCGGGGGTCGATGAGGGGGTTAGAGGATGTCCGACCCAGGGTGCGACCCCTGGTTCTCTGTTAGATTACCGAGAGCCGAGGGTCGATGAGGGGGTCGGAGGGGGGTCGGATGTCTTGGTCGAATTCTCCGACCCTCGGACCAAAAATCAGGTTTTTATTTTTGATTTTGAATCCATTTCTCATTCTTCCTCTTCCTTTCCGACTCAACTCGTCCCTCTGAGTTGCTACAGTGCCAACTCGGACTCTTTGGTACTTTTTGCTTCCTATTTTGACGTCCACACCTCGTCTACAGGTATGTTTTCTACATTTTCATGTTTTTAGGTTTTCTTAGCTAGGTTTTTGCCCATTTAACTTGTTTTCTTCAAATTAAACTTTTTCCAATCGTAAAAATTCGATTTTTATTTGGGGCTTTTGTTGTTGGTGACTCATGGAACGAAAGCCCTCAAAAATATTTGAGTTTCGTCGGTTGGTTATCGAGAAACTTGAATTTTTCCCATTTTGCCCTAATTTGTCGAGATTTTGAAATTTCTTGAAATTTCTTCAATTTCAATCTCTTTAAATGAAATTTCCAACTGTATGAGTCTTGCAAGATCGTTTAAAACCCTTATAAGTCCTCCTGCCCACATGTATGGGTGAAAAGTGAGGCTTTTGACCAATTTACGTCGTTATACTCTCAAAATTTTTGGATTTTTCATTTCTACTAAGCCATTATTTGTTTTTCTTTGTTATTTGAAAATACTATGACTCGTACCAAGGTACCCAAGGTTCATGACCCAGTCCGCTTCCGTTCTAACGAGGTGGAGACACAGTATGCCCGCTATTTTCGTAAGAAGGTAGAGGGAGGCCGCAAGGTGGACTTGGCTAGCCTGGCCTTGTTCAATGTGGAGGGGGTTTTTTATGATATGGGCTGGCTTCCTGTCATCACCTATAACGCTTGTACCTGTCCTGACTTGGAACAATAGTTCTATTGTAATCTCCAAATGGTGGGGGATTACAACGACGTTGAGAGGGGTAGTGAGCTCAGGATCACTAGCTATGTCAAGGGAGTTGAGATTTCCTTTGACTATCGGTAGCTAGCGGACTTGCTGGGTATCTCATATGATGGCTCCTTCGTGTTCTGTGCCCTTGGAGAGCCTCAGTTCTTTTCATTACAGACGAGGGCTGAGATAGACCATCAGCTCATCAGAGAGGATCGCTGGGAGATGAAAGCGAGTTACCTACGTTCAGATCCATGGGTGTACTGCAAGATTATTCAGCACAACCTGATACCGCAGAGTGGACATTACAAGAGGGTCTCCCAGTTGACCCAGTATCAGCTGTACTGTATATGCACTAGGCAGTCCGTCTGCCTTCCTTACATCATCATGCGGACGATGATCAGCGCTACATTGCCCAATCATACTGGCAACCTGCCATATGGACGCATGATCACTACACTGCTTACCCGCCTGGGTGTTGACTTGATGGATGAGAAGATTTAGGAGAAACACTTTTCATCACCTCTGGATTGGGAGGCCATCTGCAAGATGGGCATGCGGGATGCCCAGGTCAGCGATGAGGAGAGGAACGCTCTGGTGCATCCTCGCACTCGAGTGGAGATGGCTGACGCTGAGACAGCAGCAGCAGCCGCTGGAGCAGGGGTTCATGGGGATGATGACGATCGTCTCTACATGGATGTGGATGCCATACCTCCTCCATCACCTACTCATGCTACAGGAGCTAGTCCTTCTTCACATGCAGCTGGTCCTTCGTATGCACCTTCTAATGACATGATGGGGATATTGCATGAGATACGAGAGGCTCAACGCATGACTGATTTGAGGATGGGAGAGCTTCTAGAGGCTCAGCGCTTGTCCGATCAGCGGATGTGAGAGCTTAGGGATGCTCAGCGCGTGACCGACCAGCGGGTGGCTAATCTCACAGCTAGTCTCCAAACGACCCAGACTCAGATAGCTTGGTTGACTAGAGTCTACGCTGAGGACTATGATAGAGACCGTGAGGCACCACCTCCCCCATCTCCTCCAGCTTCTTGAAGTATTTTCGTTTACCTTTCTTTTTGTACTTCAGAGTAACTGTTCGGGTTGTGGACTGTACTCTACTTTAGTCATATATATAAACGTTTGTTCTTCTTTTGGTTGTAAATAAATTTGTTTCTCCTTTAATAGATGCATTATTCTCTTTCAGTTTTGTCTCAAACAACACTGGTGCTTATAGTGTGTTAGTATTAAAATTTTTAGCTTTAATCCTATCTCAGTTCACGAGTGCTTGTGAAAGTATACTGGTTTAACAGACAGGGCCTGAGATGCTCTGATACCAAGTTTGTCACACCCCAATTCCGTACTATTCAGAATAGTGTGATGAACCGCTAATAAACCAACGGTTCAACCAGGATCTCTAATAGGCTGTATCCATTGAAAATAAAACCATACACATCCACAACCATAATCAGAATAAATACACAATAGCGGAAGTCTTAATAATAAATGAACTGAGGAATCTAATTGTGATAATCATAGATAAAGTATCAATTTATGTTGTATCAACTGAAACATAAGTAAATAAAATATCTATTATATTTCCTTAATAAATTTAAATAAAAATCTAATCGAAAACGCATGCATTGTACTCCCATGAGGGATCATGCATTTCCAAGAAGTCTTCAGCTTCCATTGCAGCGATGTGCCCGTACATAGAAGTATTCATATAGTCCTCCACCGTAGTACCTGCCTCATCAACTAAAATATTCGACGTCGAAAGGGTGAGCACACATCATGGCTCAGTGAACAAACAAAACAATGCAACAATCATATGCATGCATTCAATTCATATCTGTGGTCTAGTAAATAAGTTTGCAATGCGCTATAGAAAGGTTCGGTCACCGCCTCGCCTCTACGCACAGGGTGTAAAGGCCCGCCCAAAGGTTAACGTTTATTGTCGTCCCCATCCACCCTACCATGGAATAGAGATAGAGCTAAAGTAATGAGGCCCGGCCTATGACACTTCCCCTGATACTCTACCCATACCAACACGTAAGCCCTTGCTGGTGAGGGCTCGCAAACAGGGCTCGCAACTAACCAATCCTAATGCCAAACAGTGTATCCAAGGCCTCCCCCCAGCATACTTCAATACGTCCATAGAGATAGGGCTAAGGTCCCCCGGCAGAGTCAGAGACTACACGGTCCGAGACCACCTCCCCTCATACACTACGACGTAATAGTTCTGCTAAGGTAATGGCGATACGACGATGTCAGTGGACAAGACTTGAGTTAGAGATAGAGCTAGAGTGCTGAGGCCCGGCCTATGACACCCCCCTTGATACTCGCTCGCATCAAGCACACTAACCACACACATACATTCACATGTCTTTTCCTATCATCATCGTCATCATCATCATGTTATAAACAATAAATGTAAATATGCATGAACAGTAATAATAAAAATATTGGATGACATGTTAAATGCACATGACAAACATACACGCATAGAATCAATCATGGCATTGGATTCAAGAAATAAAAATAGTTTATTATTAACCAATTAGTTTAGGTCTTGTTCCCTCACCTTTGCTTGATTGTAGATCCTATTTCAAGCTTTAAGAATCAACTTAATATCACTATTATATCACTAGAAGACCTAACCATGTCGATAGAATTTAATTAGAATTAATTCCAATTTTTAAAGCTTGCTGTTAACTGGGGGTCGCAGGACGGGTCACAGGTAGGGTAGCAGTTTTCTGCGACCCCCTGTAGTAGGGTCGATGCTAGGGTCGGATGTTCCATCGACCCTGGGTGTGACCACCCCTTTTCTGGACTTCCCAAACACTGGGGGTCGATGCTAGGGTCTAGTAGGGTTAGTCGAGATTTTCATACTATAGTCCATTCTTTCGTGTTGGGTCCTATGGCTTGCTTCTATAATCCATTCCATACATGTTCTATGGTTTAGAACTATAGTTTATTCACCTACATGGTTTTAATGATCTCCTCCATGCTTTCCATTGAAACCTAACCATGGATGGATGATTTGGGTTTCTCCTAGATCATACCCTCTTCACTATCTACTCTAAGGTCTTTAAGAAATTCATGGAGATAGTATCCATACCTGAGAAGTAGACTTGTTACTCTGAAGCCTTCTCTTTAGTCTTCTTTTCCACTTTCCTTCTCTTCTCTTTCTCTTCTCTTTCTCTTCTCTTTCTGTCAATCCAATTAGGGTTCTAAAAGGAGTAAAAGAGGCTTAGGGACGTCCTATTTATAGAGTAGGAACTCCCAAAATAAGTCCCACTGAGATTAGGAAAGAATCCCCTTGAAATTTAGAAAATTTTCAAATCACGATTTCTGTCGGCAGACTAGGGGTCGATGAGGGGGTCGGAGATCCCGTCGACGCCTGGTTCTAAGTTGTCTGACCCCTGGTTAGAAACTCAGGGTCTGACTTTTATATTGGGGGGGTCCGACCCTGCCTAGCTGGGTGTGCGACCCTCCCCCTTATTTTAGTATTTTTGGGTCAGTTTAATACCTGGGATCGTTATCTCCTTCACGCACTTGATCCATTTGGCTCGACCATGATGGGTAGACCTGGTTCACGGTGGTAAGACTGGGTTAGTTCGATACGGGTCTTACATGAAGCCTTAAACATTTTCAGTAGAGGATCAAATCTAATTGTGGCCATATAACTAGATATGTTTATATAGAATGCGGTGCATTATTGATTTACTCTTATGATTATAGAGGATGCACATACCTGATTTTAAATTCTCATACCTTGACAGGATACCTTCTTGATTTAACTTGTCAATTGGAGTTATATATTGTTTCTTTAGTATTAGTCCTGATTATACCAAACTGAGCTACTCTCATGATCGACAACATGAACAGAGATATGAACTGAATGAACAGTTAAATGTTTAATCATGTTGAGCGTACATCTTTTGATTTATACCTGATTTATTGATGTACCAAAATTTTCTCCAGATTTATTCCTATAGTGCCTTGACCAATGGAATTATACACTCGATACAACCTATAACCTTGAGGTTAAGAATTTTAAAACCTCTATTTTCCATGTATTTGGACCACCGTGCAACTTGATGATCTTTTGATGCCGGTTGGATTACAACAGATTTACTCCTGATCCTTTAAACTTAAGTTCATTAGATAAAGAAAGTGTTTGTCGTCATACTAAATTGAAAGAAGGAAATGAATTGTTTTGGATAAACATTATGATTCTTACATTTCTCGACATCCATTAATAAGATGTTTAGTGAATAAGGAATTACGGGAAGTAAGATGATTAAATTCAGATCAGATTCTATGGCCAATGAACCTCAGATGAAGTAATGAAGAATCTATTTTGAGATTACTGATTTGATGGATATGAGCCATGTCTATAAAAGAGTGCATGAGCAAAAAAAAGTGAAAACTATCAAGAAGTAACTAGGAAAGAGTAGATAGCACTCAAGTAAAGTTAAAGATGGTTATATCGGTACGAATTTTGACAAAGTGGAAGATTCCTAAAAGAAAATCTAAGAGTGGATACAAGGATAAAATCAAAATTGTGTCATTAATAGTATTCAGATTAGTATAAGTAATACTGGGTTATTTCAAATGTCGAGTGAGATGATTAAGTAAAGACCAAAAGAGTTTGGTTAGATTAATGAATTTATGAGCATATACCCTAATGCTTAGATTGGGATATGTAATGAGTAAATAGTCAGAAGATGCTTTTCGAGATATATGATATGTCACACTCCAATTCCGGCTGAACCAGAAGTGTGAGTGAACCGGCTCTAAACCACGGTTCACACCAGGATCTCAATAGACCGTGTCAACCAATCATTCCCATGCAGTCTAACAAAAACAGAGATATAATACATAGCAGCGGAAATAAATAAATGAGCTGAGATCTAAATTATAATTTAAATAAATATCCAACTTATTCCATCATCCATCAAAATTTAAATAGTAATTATTACAAAGCTTAAACTGAAAATAAACCTATCACTGAGAAAAGACACAGAACGAGCACTCGCATGATGCATCATGCTCGTCCTCCACTGTCTGGGAGTCCAGGGCAGCCACTGTGCTGTAAGCTGGAGCAGTCATGAAGTCCTCCACTGTATATCCTGTATCAATATCTGAAAAGAAATATACATATATTTGGGTGAGCTCACAACTTAGCTCAGTAAGTACAAAACCAATGCAATAGTACAATACGCATGAGATAACATTACAATTTGGGCCAGGTATAACTTGCAAATATGCTATGGTAAGGTTTGGCGGCCACCGCACCTCCATGCACGAGAGTGTGAGCACACCCAACAGTCAGGCACCTACCACACTACTGCTGTTGCCCCACAACACTCACTCTGGTATGGAGATAGGACTCGAGTCTGGCGGGCAGGAAGAACCACAATCCCACGTCCTCCCCCTGATACCCCATACCATACAAATACCTAAACCCCTATTGGCTAGGGCTTGCAAGTGGGTTCCGTTTCTAACCAGTCCTAGATGTCAATACAGTATCCAAGGTCCTACCCCAGCACGGCTCCCTGCGACATAGAGATAGGGCTCGAGTCTGGCGGGCAGGAAGAAACACAATCCCATGTCCTCCCCCTGATACCCTATTCGCACCAAGTCTGCTAAGGTAAAGACTATATAACCCTACCCCAATACAACCCCCTACGACATAGAGATAGGGCTCGAGTCTGGTGGGTAGGAAGAACCATAATCCCACGTCCTCCCCCTGATACCCTATTCGCACTGAGTTTGCTAAGGTAAGGGCGATACGAGAAAAGTGTTAGCTGTGGATATATCCAGGGCACATCCCCTTCACATTCCACACACTAACGAAAACATACACATGCCTAAACATACAACAATCCTAGCATATGAAATGCATGATTATAATAAGATAAAAGAAAGCAACTACATGGCATGTGAAATGCACAGACATCAAGCAATATATGTTTCCAGATACAAACTATTTCACAAAGGTTTACTGTTATTTAGTTATTTAGGTTTGGGGTCTTGTTCCTTACCTGACGCGTGATATCGATCCGGGTATGCGTCAGAGAGCTTACTCACAGCGTCTACAGGTCCTACATAACCACATACTTATGTTAGAATTCATTTATTAAAGTTTTAGGGGTCGAAACCAGGTTTGGCCAAGCAAACCAGGCTCGGAAACCCATACCGGTTGCAGGTACCGGTCTTACCATAGTGAGACCGGTATGTGCCACCGGTATGTATATCGGTGGCACCATACCGGTTGCACATACTGCAACCGGTATGTGCAATTGGTATATACCGGTTGCACATACCGGTCTCACTCAGATCTCAATGAGTGAGACTCAGTATGTGCCTGCGGATATACCGCAAAGGCCCTACCTTGGACCTATAGTCCATCCGGTATACCCCGTGGTTTGGATCCGAGAGCGAGATCTCGGATCTCCCCTCCTTGTCAGTTAGCAGTTAGGTCTCTAGGGTTTCCCCTACCCTTTACTAAGGTCCAAACCCTCTAGTGGTCTTCGGATCTCGGCTACACCGTATCAAACCTAGGTTAGATTCGAATGAAGAAGAACAATGGAAACTATAATCCTTTTGGATCATTGCGCCACTTCGTGGCTCCGATCCGATCTCCTAACATCATTAACAGTACAGAGCACTTACCGGCGTTGTCGATTGGCGGCGTGCTCTTCCTTCCTGGGCGGCCTCCACCTTCTTTTTTTTTGGGTAAGTTGATAAATATTATTAAGAAAAACCACCCAAAAGGAAACAATACAACCCTGAAAAAGGGATAGACCACCAAGACCACACCCAAAGATACAACATTTTACAAGCAATAACACCCAAACCCACCGAAAGAGATACAACCCTAATGCACATCAATGCCCCACTGATTGACCAGGAAGACCTCAAGACTATTCCTGGGCCTACGGAAATTACAAGATGTAATGATATCAAGGACTTCCTGCGAGATGGTCCGGGCGAGACTCTCTTTTGACTTCCTACTGGAATTAAAGATTCTAGAGTTTCTTTCCTTCCAAATATTATAAATAATCGCATTGAACATCATCTTTGGGATGGAATCCAGATCCTTCCCTTTCGAAACACTTTTCCCCAACTTTACTACTTCGGCCTCAAAGGATTCTGGTCTTGAACTGGAGGGGACACATTTGCTCATACACTCTTTCCAGACGAAGGTTGACAATTCTGGCCTCCACCTTCTTGCTCCTTCTCAGTTCTTCTCCAGATGGCGAGAGTGTTTGAGAAGGAGCAATGGAGTGTCTCCTTCTCTATTAATAGAGGGAGACCTCCCATGGAAGGTTTTCCCTCAGAATGGAAATTTTCCAAGTTTTCATTCTGAGAGACAGACTCACTGGAGTCTGTCTACAGCCGGAGTCAGGCATACCGGTTGCACATACCGGTTGGAGACCCCAGACTCACTCAAACCGGTATAGTCCAACCGGTATACCATACCGATGGCACATACCGGTTGCACCATAGTGCAACCGGTATGGTGAGGCTGATATGGCATTATGGGCATTATATGCCCATACCGGTGGCACATACCGGTTGCACTATACTGCAACCGGTATAGTGAGACCGGTATGAATTTTTAGGCATTTTTTACAGTTTTTCTTACCTGAACTTTGAGTGGTTCGTCACCCGGCTTCGCCCTCCGGTCCGGTTATAATTGGAACACCTATCATCACATAAAATCATGGTTTAGACCCGGTTTTAGAACCTGGTTCTTACGACTCTACCACCCTTAAAAGAAATTTCGTCCCCGAAATTTGCATGTAGGTCTCACAATTCCCCCACCCTTAAAAGAATTTCGTCCCCGAAATTGTACGTACCTTCAGAGTCGAAAAGATGGGGATACTCTTGTCACATGGCATCCTCCTCTTCCCAAGTAATTTCTTCTACGTGCTGACTTTTCCAAACTACCTTGACATAATGGATAGCTCGCCTTCGAAGTTGTTGTACCTTTTTACTAATGAGCTGGATTGGCACCACCTCGAAGGTTAAGTCTTCTGTCAAATCTGGGGGGTCTGCAACAAGAATGTGTGAGGGGTCTCTCACGTACTTCTTCGATGGGACACGTGGAAGACATCGTGGACACTAGACATTGCTGGTGGCAATGCAAGTTGATAGGCTACTTTGCCGCATCGGGATAGAATTTCATATGGTCCCACATATCTAGGTCACAATTTTCCTTTTCTGCCGAACCGCTTCAAGCCTCTTACTGCTGACACCTTCAAGAACACCTTGTCCCCAACCTTGAATTCAAGATCCCGTCGTCTGTTATCAGCATAGTGCTTCTGACGCACCTGAGCTGTCTTTACTCGGTTCTTGATTAAATCTACTGCCTTGCAGGTTTCTTCCATAAATTCTGGTCCTACGATCCGTCTTTCTCCAACTTCGTCCCATAATAAAGGTGTCCGACATTTCTTGCCATATAAGGCCTCGTATGGGGCCATCTGGATCGTAGACTGGTAGCTGTTGTTGTAGGCAAACTCAATGAGTGAAAGCTTCTCATCCCAAGCCCCCTTGAAGTCGATAGCACATGCCCGAAGCATGTCTTCTAGAATCTGAATGGTCCTCTCCGACTGACCATCAGTTTGAGGGTGGAAAGCTGTGCTAAACTTTAGTTTCGTCTCCATTTCCTTTTTAAGTCCTTCCTAGAACTTAGATGTGAAGCGTGGATCTCGATCAGACACAATACTCTCTGGAACCCCGTGGAGACTTACTATATTGTCCACGTACAACCTTGCCAACCTGTCCATAGTATATTGTGGTCTGACAGGGATAAATCTGGCTGTTTTGGTGAGGCAATCTACAATTACCCATACTGCATTTACCGACCTCGGAGTCATAGGTAATCCGGTGACGAAATCCATGGTTATACAATCCCATTTCCATGCTGGCTCGGGTAATGGTTGTAGTAATCCTGCAGGCCTTTGTCTTTCCGCTTTGATTTGTTGACAGTTTAAACATTGAAACACATGTCGGGCCACATCAGCTTTCATACCCCTCCACCAGTACAACCTTTTCAAGTCATGGTACATTTTAGTACTTCCAGGGTGTACCGAATATGGGGTGGAGTGAGCCTCCTACATAACCCGATTTCGGATTTCCAGCTCTTCATCCTCAGGTATGCACATACGTCCACGGTATCTGAGTACCTTGTCTGCATCAATAGTAAAATCAGGATTGGCTCGACCCTTTTCCAAATCCTCTTGAACTGTCCTGAGGTATGGGTCCTGTAGGACTGCTGCCTTTATTTCGTCCTTCAGATCGGGCAAAATCTTCAACGCTGCAAACATTAAGGTAAACTGGTGTATCAACCCTTGCTCAATAGGATCGTCTGCTAACTTTATTAGGTGTTGTTCTTCATCCTCGATGAGCGGGAACAGCAGGCACAACGCTGCATTTGTACTTGGTCCTGCTCCAGGGTTCGATGCCCATTTCCTGCTCAGTGCATCAGCTACTATGTTAGCTTTACCAGGGTGATACTGAATGTCACAGTCGTAGTCCTTGAGTAATTCAAGCCACCTCCTCTGCCTCATGTTCAGTTCTTTCTGAGTGAATAGATATGTCAGGATCTTGTGGTCAGACTTAATCTAAAACTTCTCGCCATACAGATAGTGTCGCCAAGTCTTGATAGCATGAATGACCGCTGCCAATTTTAGGTCATGTGTAGGGTAGTTCTTCTCATGCTCTTTCAGCTGTCTTGAGGCATAAGCTATCACCTGCTCTCCTTGCATCAACACACAACCCAGTCCTAAACCTGAAGCATCTGTATATATTGTAAATGGGTGTTCTAGGGCTGGAATAGTTAATACAGGTGCTGATACCAGTCTTGACTTCAACGTCTGGAAGCATTTCTCACATTCGTCGGTCCATATGAACTTCTCTCCCTTTTTGGTCAATCTTGTGAGTGGAACGACAATCTTGGAATAGTTCTCCACAAACCTTCTGTAGTATCCAGCCAAGCCCAGGAAACTACGAATTTCAGCAACTGTCTTCGGCGCCTCCCATCCTACAATGGCTGAAATTTTACCTTGATTCCTTCAGCAGAAACCACATGACCAAGGAAGGCCACTTCCTTTAACCAAAATTCACATTTCTTGAATTTTGCATATAGCTTCTCTCTTCTCAGTTTTTGTAATGCTGCTCTTAGATGCACTGCATGCGTCTCCTAGTCCTTAGAGTATACTAAGATATCATCGATAAACACGATAACCGACGTATCTAGCATGTCATGGAATACCCGGTTCATTAACTCCATGAAGGATGCAGGTGCATTAGTCAACCCAAAGGACATCACTAGGAATTCATAATGTCCATAACGCGTTCTGAAAGCTGTTTTGGGGATGTCTGCTTCCTTAATCTTGAGTTGATGGTACCCTGATCTCAGATCAATCTTCGAGAATACACTTGAACCTTGTAATTGATCGAACAAATCATCTATCCTTGGTAATGGGTACTTGTTCTTGATAGTGAGCTTGTTCAATTCACGATAGTCCATGTCAGAGGCGTACGCTACCATCCTTTTTCTTGACAAAGAGTACAGGTGCTCCCCAAGGTGAGATACTAGGCCTTATAAATCCCTTGTCTAGCAGTTCTTGCAGCTGAGTTTTTAATTCTTTCAACTCGGTAGGAGCCATCCTATACGGTGCTTTAGACACAGGTGCCACCCCTGGTAGTAAGTCTATCACAAACTCAGTAGCCCTGTCTGGTGGCAACCCGGGTAGGTCTTCTGGAAATACATCAGGAAATTCCCGTACTACATCGATGTCTTCTATTTTTTGCAGGTCAGCGGTCACATCCACCACTGACACAAGGTATCCTACTCCCCCTTTCTCTAGGCACTTCTTTGCTTTTAAGCCTGAGCGTATGAGCTTTCTTTTCCTGGGAAACTTAGCCCCTTTAAAGTTAAACTCAGTTCCTTCATTGTCTTTGAATATCAACTTCTTCTCTGCACATAGCAGGTTCGCCGAGTGTTGAGATAACCAGTCCATTCCCAGAATCACATCAAAATCTGACATCTCCAGCTGGACTAGATTGGCTTCCAATTCTCGTCCTTCAATATGCACTGGACAAGGACCATAAACAGACTTGGTTGTAGAGTCTTGATGGGTTGACCTAGTCCTTTTCCGAATGACACGGATACAAAAGAATGGGTTGCCCCGGAGTCAAACAGGACTCTTGCGGGTAGCCCTGCTATAATTACTGTACCTGAGGTTTTAGTTCAAATTCTCCGTTAGTTTCAAATGCATAAACAATTTAATGCAACAATTAAGGAACAAGTACAAAATCATACCTGTAACCACATCTGGTGATGCGGCGGCCTCTTCTGTGGTAACAGCATACACCTTGCCTTGCTGTTGCTCTCTCTTTGGTTGTGGGCATGTTCTAGCATAATGCCCCACCTGTTGGCAATTGAAGCATTTTACATTAGGGTTAGGCCCTGTGACCTGTGGTTGCATTGCAAGAGCCGGTCTGGGAGGCACGGTGCTAGTTGGTGGCCTGAATGGACGGTATGGCCTATTGTTTCTTCCACCTTGGATCTCAGGATTAGGTCTCTTCAGACCCATACTTTGTGCAATGAAACTTTCTCTCTGACTTGACTCAATGACCCGCGCCACCTGTACCGCTTCATTATAAATGTTCATTCCCCGGCCCAACACATGGTCTCGGATAGCACCCCGAAGACCCATGATAAATCGATGAGTCTTTGTTGCTTCCTCCTGCATACTGGTTGGGGCAAAGAAGGATAACTCCTCATACCTCTGCTGATAGGCTTCCACTATCATCTGTGACTATTGTAGGTTAAGGTATTCTCTTTCCATCTGATCACGAAAACTCCTGGGGAAGTACTTGTCAAAGAAGGCCTCCTTGAATAGGGGCCAAGTGATAATTTGATGCTTGGTTTCCAGGTACGACTTGGTAGAGCTCCACCACCCATTGGCCTCTTCTTTCAGCATATGGGTGGTATACAACACTTTGTCTCCATCCTGACAATCTATTAGCCGAAAGTTTTTCTCCATTTCAGCTATCCACTGTGCTGGCCACAGTGTTTTCCTTGACTTTCCTGTAAAGGTAGGTGGTTTGAGCTTCAAGAATCCATCCACGGCTCTGGATAGGCTACTCTGAGCATAAGGGACCTGCCCATATGGTGCCTGTCCATTCCATTGTGGCTGATATGGGTAGCCTCCCTGACTTCCTCCCTGATACCCGCCATAGTATGCACCCTGATGTGGATACTGATACCCCCCTTGATACTGGCTGTGAACTGGCGTCCCTGTAACTGGTTGGGGTACTGGATTGGGTTGATCCTGTTGTGGTGGTATTTCATTGGCTGTGCTAACTCCCACTGGTGTCGCTTGTACATTCTCAACATTTGTGGATGGCATATTTGTAGGTGTCGGCACAGGCCCAGGTGGCCTAAACACCTTCAGCATTTCCTCGAAAAATTTCTTCTGCTGGGCCTCCATATTAGAGACCAAATTTGCCATCATTGTCTCGGAGCTGGTAGAAGGTTGTCCCTGTGACGGACATTCTTCATTTTCCTTTATCAAATCTTCAGTGTCATTTAGGGGGTTGAGTTCTTCCCTTCTCACTCTCTCGGCATTTTCTTCTGAGTTTTCTGTCTGAACTTCTATCCATGGTAGGCGCCCTTGAGTGACGGCGCCGGCGATGAACTCTACAGCCATTTCCTCTTACCATTGAAGAAATTTACTTTTCCTGTACGATATTTGAATACATTGAAACACATAGAAAATCTTAGAAAATTATTCCAATAATTTAGCTTCAACATATGTAGCTTAGGGATTCATTAACAGGAAAGAAAAGAAAGAAAATTTCTATAAACAAAATTTCCAGTTATTCTGTCGAAATTTCCCATATGAACAATGTCTTATTATGCAAGCGTGAGGTTTGGAATCGGGTTTCGACAATTTATCGGGATGGTTTTCCATCACCTCTCTCTGTAGGGTTCCAATGGCGGTACCGGTCTCTCCTGGAGTGAGACCAGTATGGCTGTTCAGACATATCGGTTGGACCATACCGCAGAGGGGGTACCGGTCGCACACCCCATAACTATGTGCAACTGGTATACCCTGTGGTAGGTACCGGTCGCACCATACCGCAGGGAGGTACCGGTCGCACTATTCAGCCCAGATGTGCGACCGGTATAGCCAAAAATGCTTTAAAATCGTGATTTTTGGTTCATTTCTCACTTTTCTCTTTTGTGTTGACTCCGGTGGCGATTTCTCTCCGAGTCTCCGAGTCTCTACAGTGCATCCAGTGTCTAAAAGATTGTTTCTACTTGATTCTAGTGTGCCAATCTCGTCTCTCAGGTAAGCTCCTCCTTCTCTTCTCTCTTTTTAGAAATTTTTTCATCGTCTTTTATACCAAAATCTAGGTTTTTCTTGATTTGGAAGTTTTTAGCCATAGAAAACTTCTCTCTTTGCTTGAGAAATGTTTTAGGGGTCTAAATGGGTAAAACCCCTTAACCAATATGGAGTTTTATCGATTGGTTTAATGGAAACCTAAAAATTTTGACTTTTTAACCTAAGTTTCTAGGTTTTTCGAGATTTTTGACAATTTTTGGTGATTATACCTTCATTTCTCTATTTTTACGAACTTGTTTAACCTATATTAGCCTTTTACCACCTCCATAGATTGTTTCATTCATATTCGATATGTTGTTAGGGTTTTTCACCATTTTCTATATTTGTCTCTAACTGACTATGGTTTCTTGTTTAATAGATACACTATGTCTGGCCGTCGTGGAGCGGGGAAACGCTCATATATGCTTGGTATGCACAGGCCACATCCCCCTCCAGTTTTATATGACGAGAGGTATTTCCGGTCAGAGGCGGCCGCTTCATGCCTTGAATGGTTTCGGGCCAAGCGCATTGAAGCAGGCCATTTTGTCAACTTGGAGCATCTTCACCGCTTCGATGTGGAGTCTGCTTTTGGGATTGTGGGTTGGTTACCCCTTATTCAATTTAGGGAGACTACACGTCCCAACCTGGTAAAATTATTCTACACCAACTTGGAGGTGGAAGGTGACCCGGCGGATTGGGAACATGCCAGAGATATTCACATCACTAGCTACGTGAAGGGGGTGATGATTTCCTTTAATGTTGCCCAATTAGCGGCCCTTCTGGAGATTCCTGATGATGGGGATCTCATTTATTGTCCGCCCAGAGCCAAAGGGTATCTTACTGAGGACGAACGGGCAGCTATAGCCGCACAGATTTTATTACCTGGTAGAGTCATGTCGGCTTCCAACCTACGTCCTTTACCTCGACTTTACTGCCGGATTATTCAGCATAATATAGTTCCCCAGAGTGGACATTATGGAGAGGTATCCCAGTTGACACAGTACCTCACCTATTGTGTGGCTACTCGGCATCGACTTTGCTTGCCCTATTTGATTATGCGAGTTATGATTCACGCAGCCATGCCAGACGTGTCGGGCAATCTCCCATATGGTAGGTTGATTACAGCCCTGCTACAGCGTTTGGGGGTGGATATGCAGGGTGAGGTGGCTGTAGAGCTCACTGTGTTCTGATATAGATGCTGAGGCCATCTATAAGATGCAGATGGATGATCTAGAGCTCAGTGAAGAGGAGTTACAGGCTCGTCCCCTCCTACCTAGGAACCATGCAGCCCTAGCAGTAGTAGCAGCTGCAGCAGCAGAGGCAGCTGAGAGGGGAGATGATGGGGATGCGCACATGGAGGACATCCCAGCACATACACCCCAGCATTCTCCAGTTGCAGGACCTTCTAGGCCTTCTCCAGTGGCTGGACCATCTAGGCCTTCTCCAGTTACTAGGTCATCCAGGCCTTCTTTAGTTCCCGTCCCCCTTCGGACCCTGTGTGGAGCATGTTTTCGAAGATCAGAGATACCCAGAGAGTCATCCTTGATACCCAGAGGAACATTCTCGATACCCAGAGGGACATTCTTGATACCCAGAGAGGACTCATGGATTCTCAACGTGAGATGGGTCAGGAGTTAGGGCGTTTAGCTCGTAGCCTACGGGTCACACATGACCAAGTTCATTGGCTTAGAGAAGTGTACGAGCGAGACTATGATATTGCAGACCCAGTACCATCCAGACCTGCTACACCACCTTAGGCAGATGTAGTTTTAATTTAATTTTCATGTATTTTATTTTGTTACTAGAGTAACTGTCCGACTTGTGGACTGTACTCTGTTGTTCACTTGTACTTGAAGAAATTTTTATGAAATGACGAATTTGTTTCCTTTAAATTCTTAAATGTTTATAATTGTTCTTCCATTATATGTATATTATGCATCCTTCTTAAGTCTCAGACATCAAACAAGCTTATGGTGTATTTTTATTAAAGTTTTTAATTTTCCTAACTCAGCTCATTGGACACAGTTAGATGCAGAATGATTAGCTGGACAGAGCCTAGGGCTCTGATACCAAGTTGTCACACCCCAATTCTGACTGAACCAGAAGTGTGAGTGAACCGGCTCTAAACCACGGTTCACACTAGGATCTCAATAGACCGTGTCAACCAATCATTCCCAAGCAGTCTAACAAAATCAGAGATATAATACATAGTAGCGGAAATAAATAAATGAGCCGAGATCTAAATTGTAATTTAAATAAATATCCAACTTATTCCATCATCCATCAAAATTTAAATAGTAATTATTACAAAGCTTAAACTGAAAATAAACCTATCACTGAGAAAAGACACAGAACGAGCACTCGCATGACGCATCATGCTCGTCCTCCACTGTCTGGGAGTCCAGGGCAGCCACTGTGCTGTAAGCTGGAGCATTCATGAAGTCCTCCACCGTATACCCTGCATCAATATCTGAAAAGAAATATATATATATATATATATATATATTTGGGTGAGCTCACAACTTAGCTCAGTAAGTACAAGACCAATGCAACAGTACAATATGCATGAGATAACATTACAATTTGGACCAGGTATAACTTACAAATATACTATGGTAAGGTTTGGCGGCCACAGCACCTCCATGCACGAGAGTGTGAGCACACCCAACAGTCAGGCACCTACCACACTACTGTTGTTGCCCCACAACACTCACTCCGGTATGGAGATAGGACTCGAGTCTGGCGGGCAGGAAGAACCACAATCCCACGTCCTCCCCCTGATACCCCATACCGTACCAATACCTAAACCCCTATTGGCAAGGGCTTGCAAGTGGGTTCCTTTCTAACCAGTCCTAGATGTCAATACAGTATCCAAGGTCCTACCCCAGCACGACTCCCTGCGACATAGAGACAGGGCTCGAGTCTGGCGGGCAGGAAGAAACACAATCCCACGTCCTCCCCCTGATACCCTATTCGCATCAAGTCTGCTAAGGTAAAGACTATATAACCCTACCCCAACACAACCCCCTACGACATAGAAATAGGGCTCGAGTCTGGTGGGCAGGAAGAACCACAATCCCACGTCCTCCCCCTGATACCCTATTCGCACTGAGTTTGCTAAGGTAAGGGCAATACAAGAAAAGTGTTAGCTGTGGATATATCCAGGGCACATCCCCTTCACATTCCACACACTAACGAAAACATACACATGCCTAAACATACAACAATCCTAGCATATGAAATGCATGATTATAATAAGATAAAAGAAAGCAACTACATGGCATGTGAAATGCACAAACATCAAGCAATATATGTTTCCAGATACAAACTATTTCACAAAGGTTTACTGTTATTTAGTTATTTAGGTTTGGGGTCTTATTCCTTACCTGACGCGTGATATCGATCCGGTTCTGCGTCAGAGAGCTTACTCACAGCGTCTACAGGTCCTACATAACCACATACTTATGTTAGAATTCATTTATTACAGTTTCAGGGGTCGGAACCAGGTTTGGCCAAGCAAACCAGGCTCGAAAACCCATATAGATTGCAGGTACCGGTCTCACTATGGTGAGACCGGTATGTGCCACCGGTATGTATACTGGTGGCACCATACCGGTTGCACATACTACAACCGGTATGTGCAACAGGTATATACCGATTGCACGTACCGGTCTCACTCAGATCTCACTGAGTGAGACCTGTATGTGCCTGCGGTATATACCGCAAGGCCATACCGCTGGACCTATAGTCCATCCGGTATACCCCGCGGTTTGGATCCGAGAGCGAGATCTCGGATCTCCCCTCCTTGTCGGCTAGCAGTTAGGTCTCTAGGGTTTCCCCTACCCTTTACTAAGGTCCAAACCCTCTAGTGGTCTTCGGATCTCGGCTACACCGTATCAAACCTAGGTTAGATTCGAATGAAGAAGAACAATGGAAACTATAATCCTTTTGGATCATTGCGCCACTTCGTGGCTCCGATCCGATCTCCTAACATCATTAACAGTACAGAGCACTTACTGGCGTTATCGGTTGGTGGCGTGCTCTTCCTTCCTGGGCGGCCTCCACCTTCTTGCTCCTTCTCAGTTATTCTCCAGACGGCAAGAGTGTTTGAGAAGGAGCAATGGAGTGTCTCCTTCTCTATTAATAGAGGGAGACCTCCCATGGAAGGTTTTCCCTCAGAATGGAAATTTTCCATGTTTCCATTCTGAGAGACAGACTCACTGGAGTCTGTCTACAGTCGGAGTCAGGCATACCGGTTGCACATACCGGTTGGAGACCCCAGACTCACTCAAACCGGTATAGTCCCACCGGTATACCATACCGGTGGCACATACCGGTTGCACCATAGTGCAACCGGTATGGTGAGGCCGGTATGGCATTATGGGCATTATATGCCCATACCGGTGGCCCATACCGGTTGCACTATACTGCAACCGGTATAGTGAGACCGGTATGAGTTTTTAGGCATTTTTTACAGTTTTTCTTACCTGAACTTTGAGTGGTTCTTCACCCGGCTTCGCCCTCTGGTCCGGTTATAATTGGAACACCTGTCATCACATAAAACCATGGTTTAGACCCGGTTTTAGAACATGGTTCTTACATGATAGAAGGATAAAAGAAGGTGTATGCTAATGAACTTTTTGGGATAGATGAGATTTAAAGCAATAGTCTTTGAAAATCATAAGAGATGAAGGAACTAGACAAGCTCTTAAGACCGTTACACCAGATTTTTTAGTTCAAGCCCTTTTGGACTAGATGTTGTATGGGATGAGTGTTACGAACAATATCCAAATCATATGGATGGACAGAATTTGGATGCAACCTGAGTCGACTTGAGATGGTAGACTTTGACATCATCCTAGGAATAGATTGGTTGTTTCAGCACTCTACAAATTTGTTATGTGCATAGAAGAGATTATCATTCAAGAATAAAGACGACATATAATTTAGTTTTATTGGAAGTAAGTTGCCCAAGAAGTGAAGGCTGATCCTCTCTATGCTAAAGGCCAAGAGATGCGTCGAAGAGAAAAAAAAGAGTTGGATATATGGTATCTATGGTATACGTTACCAAAGAAGCACCACAGATGAAAGATAATGATGTGATGCATAAATTTATTGATGTGTTTCCAGGAGATTTACCTGGGTTACCATCTGATCATGTGACCGAGTTCATCATCGACTTGTTACCAAGGACGATACTTATGTCAAAGGCACCTATAGAGTAGCCCCTATGGAGTTAAAGAAATTGAGACTCAACTACAAGAGTTATTAGACTAAGGTCTTAATAGGCTAAGTATTGCATCACGGGGAGTGTCAATGCAATTCGTGAAGAAGAAGGATGATAGTGTTGTCTGCGTATAGACTACCGAGAATCGAACAAGCTCACGATCAAGAATCAAGATCTATCACCTCGGATCGATGACTTATTTAAACAGTTGCAAAGAGCAAAGGAAATTTCTAAGATTGATCTTCAAGGTATCAACAGTTGAAGAATTTGGACAGCGATATCTCGAAGATACCTTTAGAATCGAGATTGGACATTATGAGTTCTCGATTATGACGTTGGGATTAACCAATGCCCTTACATTTTATGGAACTGATGAACTGGGTGTTTCATGACATGTTGGACACGTCGGTCGTTGTTTTCATAGATGATATTTTGGTTTATTCAAAGAATGAAGCAACTCATACAACGAATCTTAGAACAGCTTCACAACAGCTGAGAAGGAAAATACTTTATGCCAAGTCCAAGAAATATGAGACTTGAATAAACGAAGTGATCTTCTTAGATCACATAGCATCATAAAAAGGGATAAAAGTGGACCATATTAAGACAGAAGTAATCATATGGTGAGAAACACCGAAAGAATATTGTGAAGATCAGAAGTTTCTTGTGTTTAGCTGGTTATTACAGACGATTTGTAGAGGACCACTCTAAGATCGCAAAATCTCTTACCAAGCTAACCAGGAAAGGAGAGGAGTTTAATTGGACTGAGAAGTGTGAAGAATGTTTCCAAACTCCAAAAACAAGGTTGATATCAGCTTCCATCATGATAGTTTCGGTACTAGGGAAACCTTTTACCCTATACATTGAAACTTTCGGATTGGATCTAGGTTGCGGGTTGATGCAAGGAAAATAAGTGATTGTATATGCTTCAAGAAAACTGAAGGAGCATGAGAAGAGTTACCCTACTCATGACTTGGAAGTACCGGTGATGAGTTATGTAATCAAGAGTTGGAGACATTACCTATATAGAGAAGAATTTCAAATTAAATCGGATTACAAGAGTTTTATTTATCTCTTCATTAGAAAGAGTTGAACATAAAGATAAGAAAATGGCTGGAAATTGCTCAAGGATTAAGCTTGTGATATACAATGTCATCCGAGCAAGGCTAAGCTAAGGCCTTAAGCAAGAAGGGAATTATGAAGTCCGAGGAAGGAAGCATTATAGATGTTGTCTTATGTTTCACAGCAACAAATTCAGATTGAAAGGAGAGTAACATATAATAAAAACTCGCGATGATCCAATTGAGCAAGAAATTATGGATGAACTTATGGAGCAATAGTTCGTCGACTGCGCTTCTGGCATTAAAGATCATCTCTGAATTGATGGATGAAGTAAAAGTAGCAATTTTGTTAGATCTGTATATAAGTGGTGTAAGCCGATTTAGAGGAAGGAAAATCAAACCCTGACTTACTCTAGATGCAAAAAAGGTCCTATGATACAGAAGATGATTATGTATACCTGAAGTGAAAAATGTTGATCATAAGATATAAGATAATGTTAAAAGCCCATTCTATTCCATATTGGATACATTCTAGAAGTATAATATATACCAAAACATGAAGAGATTATTTTGGTAGAAGGGAATGAAAGTAGTTATGGCTAGATGCATGTTTCAGTATCTGAATTATCAGCAAGTAAAGACTGGAAGACAAAGACCAACATGGCTTACCATAACCACTATCGGAGCCAGTCTGGAAGTGGAACTGTTGTACAATGAACTATGTCAATGATTTGCCGCTGACTCCTAGAATGGTTGACGCAGTTTGGGTGATTGTTGATCGCCTTAGGAAGATAGCTCATTCCATTGCTATACGACTTCGGTATGCTTTGGAGCGGCTAACTAAGCTATATGTGGATTAAATTTACTACCAAGCTACCATGTAAATGTTACCTATAAAACATGGTACGGTAAAAATGTCAAATTCCTCTATTTTGGAATAAAGTTGGTGAATGAAGAATTTTAAGACCTGAGCATATTGAAGAAACCTGTCGAATAGCAGACAAGATCAAGGAAAAGGACCAAGATAACTCAAGTTTCTCAGAAGAGACACCAAGACCTCGAGTTTGCCATAAGTGATAAAGTGTTCTTGAAGATATCACTTATGCACGGAGTAAAAACAATTCAACGAGAAGGGAGAGTTGTATCCGATATATGTTTTGGACCTCATGAAATTGGAGAGATGTAGAAAAGTTGTATATCAACTAGCATTTTCGATGTCCATGTCTAGTGTGCATGATGTATTTCACGTGTCTCTATTGAAAAGTACGTTGGAGATCCATATCAAAGGTATTGACCACTGATTCACTGGATTAGATAGAAGATTTAACTATTGAAGTGGTACAAGCCTAGTTCACTAGTTGGAAGGTACACCATCTCAAAAACTGGGATAATTATTATATAAAGATAATCTGGCGAAGACAAGACATGGAGAAGATTACAGGGGAGGAAGAAGATGCAATGTAGAAACAAAATTCCCACCTATTAACTCCAAAGTAAATTCAAATTTTGAGGACAAAATTTATTTTAAGGAGGGGGAGTTGTAAGATATGTACGTTCAAATTTCGAGGACAAAATTTCTTTTAAGGGTGGTGGAGTTGTAAGACCCGCACGCTACAAATCCGGTCTAACCTTACATTTTGTGTCGTGACCAGTCTACATATCATGGTTGAGCCAAGTGGACCAAGTGTGTGGAGAAAACCAAGACCCAATATGAAATTTTACTCAAAAACAGTCAAAATGAGGGTAGGGTCGCATGCCCAAATAGGTAGGGTCGACCCCCACCTCAAAAGAAGTCCAACCCCTGAATTTTGGTATGGGGGTCGCAGGGGTCTCGGATTGTCCGACCCCCCCATCGACCCCCTAAAATCGACCCCCAGAAAACAACAAAAAACAGCACGAACCAAAAATTAGGAAAATTTGCTAATTTCGATTGGGACCTCTCCTAAACTCAATGAGACTTATTTTGGGAGGTTCTTCTCTATAAATGGGACGTCCCTAAGCCTCTTTCACTCATTTTAGAACCCTAATTGAAAGTGAGAGAAAGAGAAGAGAAGGAAGAGAAGAAGAGAAGGAAAACTTGAAGAAAAGACTAAGGAAGAAGAAGAAGAAGCTCAGAGAAATCTTTGAACCTCAGACTACAAAAGGTATGAACCTCAATCCCTATCTGAATTGGAAGCTTAGAATAGATTATGATGAAGTTAGGTTAGGAGAAACCCGAATACCATCCATCCATGGATGAATTCCAATGGAAATCATGGAAAACTATGAAAAGTGAGTAACTTGGAGTTTTGAGCCATAGAACAATCATAGAATGGACTATAAAAGTAAGCCAAAGGACCCAAACATGAAAGAATGGACTGTAGAATGGAAAAGTCGAATCAAACCACGAGGGGTCACATGTGCGGTCGATTGGGAATCGACCCTACCAGACCACAGGATCGACCCCCAGTATTTGGGAAGTCCAGAAAAGGGGTGGTCGCACCCAGGGTCAATGGAACATCTGACCCTAGCATCGACCCTACCCTGGGGGTCGCAGTAAACTGCTACCCTACCTGCGACCCACCTTGCGACCCGTGCTTAAAAATAAGCCTAAAAGTGCCAGAATGACTTCAAACCAAAATCTATCGACTTGTTAGGTTTTTTTATTCATATAAAAGTAATTTTTAAAGCTTGAAAAAGGATCTACACTCAAGCAAAGGTGAGGGAACAAGACCTAAACTAATTGGCTAATAATAAACTATTTTTATTTTCTTGAGTCCAATGCCATGACTGATTCTATGCGTGTATGCTTGTAATGTGCATTCAACATGTCATCCGATATTCTTGCTATTAATGTTCATGCATATTTAATTCTATTTTATTTATAACATGATGATGATGATGATGATGCTAGGAATAGGTATGTGAATGTATGTGTGTGGTTAGTATGCTTGAATTGGATGGAGTATCAGGGGGGAAACGTGACATTGTGGTTCAACCTGGTCACTAGACTCTAGCTCTATCTCTACTCAAGTCTTGTCCACTGACATCGTCGTATCACCATTACCTTAGCAGAACTATTACGTCGTAGGGTATCAGGGGAGGTGGTCTCGGACCGTGTAGTCTTCGACTCTGCCGGGGGGGCCTTAGCTCTATCTCTATGGACTTATTGAGGGATGCTGGGGTGAGGCCTTGGGTACACTGCTTGACATTAGGATTGGTTAGTTTCAAGCCCAGTTTGTAAGCCCTCGCCAACAGGGGTTTACGTGTTGGTATGGATAGAGTATCAGGGAAAGTGTGATACGGTGTGGTCCTAAGCACTTTAGCTCTATCTCTATTCCATAGTGGGTGCATGTGGGATGAAAATAAATGTTAACCTTTGGGCGGCTTCACACACTCGTGTATAGAGGTGAGGCGACCACCGAACCTTTCTATAGCACATTGCAAACTTATATACCAGACCACAGTTATGAATTGAATGCATGCATATGCTTATTGCATTGTTTTGTTTTTCTCACTGAGCTCAAGTTGAAGAGTTGACCCTCACATGCGTAATTCTTTTAGTTTCTGATGTTGCAGGTATTACGATTGAAGATTATCTCAATACGCCTACATATGAACATGTGGCGGCTATGATAAGCAAGCGGTGGAGGACGAACATGGTTCATTAAGCGAGCGTTTCAACTATGGATACGTTTAGTGTTAAATTTTCGTATTTAAATATTTATAATATGTATTAAATTATGTTTTGGTTACTTGGAGATAAATGAAATATCAATTATTTATCATGACTAAACCTCAGTTCATTTTCTGTAAGACTTCTGCTATTTATTTTATTACCTCTGATTAATGTGGAATGTGTTTTGATTTAACAACGTGGGCATAGCCTATTCGAGATCCTGGTTGAACCGTTGGCTTATTGACGGTTCATCACACTATTCTGGTTGGTACAGAATTGGGGTGTGACAACTGTGGTCTCCGACCTACCCACCAGACTCTAGCTCTATCTCTATGCCGTAGGGAGCCATGCTGGGATAGAGCCTACTGTGATGACATATAAGATTGGTTAATTGCGAGCTCAGTTTGTAAGCCCTCGCCAATAGGGGCTTACGTGTTGGTATGGGTAGAGTATCAGGAGAGGTGTTGGCGGTGTTTGATCCGGACGCCTTAGCTCTATCTCTATTCCATGATAGAGTGCATGTGAGACGACAATGGTGTTTGATCCACTGGGCGGCTTCACACACTCATGTATAGAGGTGCGATGGTCGCCAATCCTTTCTATAGCACATTGCAAACTTAAAACCAGACCATGAAGTGAATGTTACTCATGCATATGTTTGTTGCATTGTCTGATTGTCTTACTGAGCTAAGTTGTGATTTCACCCTTGTGTACACACTATTTTTAGATGTTGATGTAGGTTACACAGTGGAGGATTACGTGGACGCTCCAGTGTATAGAGGCGTGGCTGCCCTGGACGTGCAACCAGGAGAGGACGAGCATGACGCTTCATGTGAGTGCCCTTTCTGCGTGTACCTTTAGGATTTGATTTTATTTATTCTATTTATTTTCGATCGAAGATACAATTGATGTAAAGATACTTACTTAAGTTTTGGGAATTTGAATAACTTTCTATTTATTTAAATTTATCAATAGATCACTTAGTTCATTCTATTTTAAAGACTTTCGTTGTATTTTATTATATTCTGATTGTGGTTATGTGCAATGGTTTTTATGAGTGGACACGGTCTTATTGAGATCCTAGTGTGAACCGTTGGTTCAGTGACAGTTCACTCACACTTTTGGTTCAGTCGAAATTGGGGTGTGACACTATCCTTTCTATGGGGTCCTACCCCAACTTTTCCTTGACCCTTATGTTCTCTAGAATGATGACCTGTGATATTGACACTTTCAATCTTTTCTTTAGCCATTTCCTTTACTTGAACACCATCACGCATAGTTTCAAGAATGGCCTGCCTCATAAGCAGCATAAACTTTTTATTTGCACTCATCCACTTTTTCATTTTATGCTTCTCATCAAGGGTACTGAAATCAGTAATGGCAGCAGGTTTATCCTCTTTAAGCGCTATATCTAAGTCAACCATGCCTAGACTCGCTTCTAACTGTTCATACCACCTTTTAAAACTTATTCGAACAGAGTAGGAATAGAAACTACTATACCACCTAGCATAGTCACAGGGAAAGACATCCTGTATGATACACACCATCATCATCATATGAGTTCAAACAAAAATATCAAGTAACAGATGAATTATACAGAACTCATATAAATACATCTCAAACAATAGAATACTGATACACATACCATTTACTTGCACTAACCATATCAACCATTCATGCAAGTATATATACCATTTTCCAAGAGTTAACCAACTACACATTCTCCTTTGGGATAAACATGCAGTGGTCTTCTCAGTTTCTTTGCAGTAACTACAAAAGAATAATGACTTTCGAAATCCCATCACCTTTGGGCTAATGAGACCCCTAAAGTCAAAACCCTTTCAAATCATGTGCATGAATATACCTTTAGTCTTTGACAATGCCACCTTTGGGCTAACATTGTCTTTTTTAGCTACTTTTCACACTTGGGAGAACAGTGTATAATGCATCATTTTATTGTATATATAAATGCATAAACTTGGGGATTGAAAACGCCATGCTAGAACTGAGTATACCACTTTGGTGGAATCCACCCAATCTTCACATGATACCCTCAAACCCTCATTTGAACAACACTTGACAATATCACCTTTGGGTGTACATCGCCTTTACACAAGCATTTACAAATACATTCAACTTTGAATTTGAAGACATCATGATGAAACTAAGTGTACCACTTTGGTGGGATCGATCTAATTCCACAATGATATCCCCAAACCCTACTTTGCAGCACCATGTGGGTCAACAAACAAAACCTCATGCACATATAATCTTTTACAAACATTTGGTACAAAAATAACTGACAAACAAGCAGAAAAACTGCAAATCGGACTAATTTGAGACACTTTTTAGTCAAAACTATATTCCCCAAATCACCAAACTATGTCAAACTATGTACCAAACTGTAGAGCACAAAAATACGAACACAGCGCGAAAAACCGTGTCAAAATCCGACGCTCTTAGCTCCCACAATCGCCGATCAAAGTCGGCAATGCTTTCTTGCATCCTGAACCGGTTTTGGCCGGTTTATCCGGGTTCGATTCGGTCTGTCCGGGTTCAATTATTGGCGGACCGAACCCACTGTAAAACAATTTTTTTTTAAAAACATTGGTCCAGACCGACCCAAACGGTTTGGTACGAACTGAACCACAGCCTAAACCATGAACCGACCATCGGCTCAACCTCCGGTCTAAGTGGCCCACCCAATCGGATCTCGGGTCAAAATTTTTGGGTCACCGGGGTAGTTAGCCGGGTCAATGGGTCGGATACCGGGTCAAAAATTCCGGGTCAGGTCAAAGGGTCTTCAGATCTTTGACTGGGTGATCGGGTCACACATGTGGTGAACACGGGTGTGACCCGCGGCCCTTCCCTTGAGTCGACTCAATCAAACCCGCTAGGGTTTCCGAGTTGACCGAATCCTGACGTCAGCCCTCTCTTTTTTTTTGTTTTTTTTAAAATAGCCACCAGCGCGTGGATCTCACACGCTTTTTCAGGCGGCGCGTGAGGGCGCGTCCGGCAATTTCCGGCGACTTACCTTATGTTGTTGACTCCGTCTCTCCGATATCTACAATCCTATGTAGTTTCTTTTATCTTTCACCGGTCATAAAAAATTTTCGAAGGTCTAAATCCCAGACAAGTTCGTATGAAAAATTTGAGAGAAAAATCTCTCTCTCTTCTCAATCTATTCAACCTACAGTCTCTAGAATACTTACTCATCGATCCTAGATCTGTGTGGGAGGCTCTGATACCAATTGTTGAAATTCTAAGGTCTCTTTAGGGTTTCCCAGTGAACCCATTAGATTTCTATCAACCTTGAAATCCACACAATACCTAGAACACAATGGGAAAACACAATAATCAATGTAAATCACATACCTGTATGTTGAAGATTGTTTTCCGCCGTTCCACCGTACTACACTTGGGTTTGAGTCTTCCACAGCCTTTCGGGGATCCCTTGAACTCTCTCTGCGTATGGGAACAGGAGAAGAATAACCATGGCTGTGGGGACCCTAACCGTTGGTATATATAATACCACTCCACCCTTGGACCAGTCCCACAATGGACCAGGTTGGTCCATCTCTAATCATACTTAAACTGGTCTACCTGTAACCAGACTCCCATTGAACCAATTAACCATATAATTAATTTAGCCCACACTAATATTCTTACAATAAAAAAACCCTCAACCTCCCTCTCTTTCCTCTTCACTTTCGTCGAGGGGTTTGGATCTACCAAGAGGCGTTTTACATTAATAAAAACAGAAAATGACATTAATAAAAACAGAAAATGACATTCTTAAAAGTAAACATTCTGGATCCTTTTTTTTTTTTTTTTTTTCAGAATAAAATCATTTCTTCCCCACTCTCCAAATATCAATCCATGAATGTGGGTCTTGATGCTGGGGCTTGTGCTGCTACAAGAAGTCATTCAATGATAGCGATCTCTTGAAGGATTTCTCAATTGTATGCTTCCATTGTAGTTCAACTATTTCAATGACGATTCAACCCCCATGTTGTGTCTAGTCAACATTACAACTGAAGAAGAGTCCTTGTGAAATCACATAAGGTTTCATAGCAAATTGAGGATCATGTTGGTGGATCTTGTTAATGCTAGCGATATAGCCATAATTGTATCGCTATAGGCATATGAGTCCCACTTTGGTATTTTGTAATCTATTAGTTGTTAATTTAGGTTCATTTCTATTTGCTATAAGTAGGGATTTATTTCCTAAGTTGGCTAGGTCTCTTTTCCTAATTGGTTATGTTATATAATTAGAAAAGTTTCCTAAGTCACATTGTTTCCCTTTTTCTTTTTTTGTTATAAATAAAGGAACCAAAGGAGGAAGATGCCATACTTCGGATTTCCCTATTCCTTGTAGGGTTTCTGTTCCTTCTTCTTCTTCTCTCTCTCTCTCATTCATTGTTTATAGTATTTTTCTTGTGCACTGTTACCAATCTCAACTGCAAACTAGGTAAAGATACTATTTGTCAATTGCTCGGTGTCTAACTAATATTAAAAGGCCATGTGCCTACATTCCATTACTTAGCACTCATGCAAGCACATGAGTGGGTGGTGACACTCGTGGTGGTTTATGGTGAACAGTAGCTTTCCATGCATTTTGCATCCACACCTACCATTGCATCCATTTTGAAAATTTTTGGGGTTTTGAAAGCCTGTGAACATTCCTCTTTTGTTAATGCTCTCTATTCATCTTCCTAAGTTATAAATAATAAATGCTTTTTTTTGGGGGGTAATTAGATAATTTGATTAAACCCAAAGAAGAGGGGAGCACAACCAACCACTAGAAGAGGGCCCCTAGAAGAGGAACAGAACCAACAAAGGATAGAGAAACAACAATACAAGGCCAGCCTTAAGAATGGAAGGAGCACGCTCCCTCCATCAAGGAGACAACCTAGGATGCATCAAGATCCCATCTAAAACAAAGAAAAGGAAAACAAGATAGAATTTCAACTAGTGAAATTGATCCATCATACTAGAGATTCCATCCCATCCATGTTGAGATCAACGTCGGAGGGATCTTCAACACGGAATTCAACGCAGTAACCTTGGTTTTCTATTTTCCATTCTTATAGACTGCCATGGGCTCAATCGCATTTAAGTAGGAGTTCTTGCAAGAAAGCCAAGTCAATTCGAGCTTCGTCCGAAGAGGAGTAGTCAACCTTCCGGCATTCCGGATCATCACCCAAATTGGTCAAAGGGGGCAGGGAATCAAGAGGGATCAGCTCCTTGGAAGAGGGAGAGACACCCGAAGAGAGAATCAGAGGGATTGTCAAACCACGGGTCAGCAAAAGGAGATGGGGTAGCTGCACACCGGGAAGCGTGGTAGGAGGTTCCAGAATCAATCATAACTTCAGGATCATGCTGCGATGAAGGGATATCCGAGACCAGAGGGTCACGATCCTAAGACAAATCGGACAAAGGGAGCAAACAGAGACAAGCATTGGGCATATCACCAGACTCAGTTGAAAGACCTTCGAATGAGTTCACTAGGGGTAGAGGGGAGGACATAGAGACCTTGCAGCAGTCAGAAGAAAGCCCAGTCTGGTGCTCAGAAGCACCAGAAAATTGATCGATACACTTGGGGTTAGAAGGAGGGAGATTCAAAATTTGTAATTCCCGCTCAGAGGCATTCAAGGCTTCAGGAAATCTGGGTCGGGTCATAACCTGACCCCTCTTCTTCTTCACCCGAGCATTAAGCAGGTGGGAGAAAGATTGGCACTCGAGTCCGCGGTACCTTCCTCAACAGGAATCTCCCCCTCTTCTAAGTCCGAACGGAACGCATCCTACCGACTCCGTACAAACCAGGCATGCCGAACTTGATCCTGCGCCACTGTCTCTGGTATTCTACTTTCGTGCCTTCCAAGTTTTCCACATCTTGTGCAAACAACCTTTACCTTTGTTTCTTTGGCCTTGCACCTCATTCCCTTCTTGTCCATCGATGGACCTTCTGGGATGGCAGAAGAATTCTTTGCTGTAGATTTGGTACCGTCATTATTGCCTATTGGGATTTCCTTAAGAGTTACAGGTCTCATCAAAATGGCTGAAAACCTTGCAAAGCAAACACTGAGGCGGACGCCACTCATATTTGATTAGTTGGAGAAAAATATTTCCTTTATCATCTTCTATCTGGACTACATCAGCTAACTTTTTTCGAGCTCAAGAATAGACACAAACTCGGGTGAACACCCTGCGTAACTTTAAGGCTGTCATTTGGTCTGCATACAAGGGGCAACCCAAGACCTAATAGATAGAGCTCAAGGAATCGGCCCCCCAAAGATGCAGAGGCAGCCCAAGGAGACTGATCCACATGGGTATGTTCTTCAACCCTATAACCCCTAAATGAATATCTCTATCCCATTCTTTGAGAAAGAAACTCTTGCCACCCACAAAAAACAAACCCACATCCAACAACCGGTGTTTATCCACTACATCAGAGAACCGAAAATAGAAACCTCCATTAGAAATCAAGAAGATCTCAACCCTACCTTTTAACTTCCATTGTTTACTCAGTGATGCCTTAACTAAGTGGAAACTCAGTGATGCCTTAACTAAGTGGAAACTGGGTCTTTTCCCCATGAAAAAACCCACCGTTGCCAATTGAAGCTCTACCATCTCCCCTGCTATAGAGGTGAAGGGACAGACCCCTGTCAGGATATCATTTCTAGCCTTCGGAGGAATGAATCTAAGTGGGGGGGGTTTAAGGTTTGGTTTTGAGTTAGGTTGATTATAGAAATAAGAGGCTGATGTGTGTCGAGCGCAATAAAAAATAAATTACTCTAGTTACAATTAACAACAATGGCAAGTAAAGGACGATCCACAAAGACTAGTTAATCAAATTGTCTACTTACCAAGGAAAAAGAGGGGGGGGGGGTTTCTTCTGCAAGTTAATTGTCATAAGAATAATTTCTAAAAACAAAATTGAGTTAATAAAAATTCAATGGAAGACGATATCAATTCAAGGAAAATTACTCATGGCTACAAATTGATCACTAACCTCAACCTAGGATTATCAAAAAGCCAGACAATCCTTACCTTCCCTAATTTCGTTAATCTGAACCCAACACACAAATTAATTCTTATCAATAAACCAATTGGTATTAAAAAATCCTCATGAATTTACTGATAGCATTACACTTTCGGGGGGAGTAAAATATGAACAACAATCTTACAAGCGTCAGATTATTTAATTCATTCTATGTTTCCTTTAAGCAAGTAACAAAAACTTGGATCATAATTGTTTTGCTTAATTGCTACTCTTTCTGAATACCATAATAATTACGAATTATGGATTCAGGTTAGCTATAAACCATACAACTCAATCAATTAATAAACCTCTTAATAAACTGAATCATGCAATCATTCACACGAAGAATTAAGAAACACAGATATTTGAATAGAAAAATAACTAAGATTAAGAATAGAGTCCCACAATTTTACTAACCGGATTGAAATTCCGTTGAATAAACTAAAGAACTTAGCTAGACATGATAGAAAAGAAATGCATAAAAAAAATTAAACTCTCTCCTATTCCTTAATAATTCTTGGGTCCTCTTTTACGTAGCCTTTACATTGCTTAAATAGCCAGAGTAAAAAAGACTAAAACTGGTATGTCTAGAATTGATGTCCATATTATATGAAAATAATGATTAGGCAAAATCCTCTTGCCTAGATTAGATAGAGAATTATTTCATTATTAACCAAATGCCACCCCTAGTCCTGTCAATCTTTGTAATATTCCATAGTAGTATATATTCTCTTCAAGATTTCTAACAATCAATCAAGGGTTTCCAATAGTGAACCTTCTGTGTGTGGTAACCTTCCTTCTCTTGTTTGAATTCAGATCAGCTTATCCAGATCAAATTTTTAGACCACGTTTGGTTTCTGGAACTCTTTTCATGACAGAACCCTACATGAAGCTTAGAATGTTAACATTAAGTTTGATGGAATTTTCTGATTTTAAACATAATTTATCAACACTTTTCCACCAATGTCTTATATATAAGAAATCATCACAAATGAGTACCATAAGATATAAAACATGTTAAATAGACTTAATATAAGGAGAATAAATGTATAAAATTATGAATCCATTAAATTCCCCCACACTTAGCTTTTGCACGTCCTCGGACAAACTAAATACTAAGCAAACTTTTCTCACTTTCATCCCATTGTGTTTAAAGGACATGTGTATCATGAATCAAAAGTCAATTCAAGAGATCAAGAGAACAGTATATGTCATAGTCAAAGGTCACTTAGCAAATATGAGCAATATCTAACATAACAGTCTTATTTAAAAGTGAATATAATAATGTTTAGTAGATTTTCTCATGGGATTCTCTCTACTCACTAAAGAATTCAAGGTGTAACTGTTTCACTCAAGATCTTACTATGAAGATGTATTACCATAGGCTTGCTTATTTATCAAAATCTCTACTACTTAGAACACATGCATACATGAATCAAAAGGTCTTTATCAAGGTTGTAATGAGGCTAGGGTTCGAGGTAAGGATAAGAAAAATGTACTGACTTTAAAACCCAAGAAACTAATAGAGCATTAAGATAAAAATTGAGCAATCAAAATGATAAGGGGCTTATAAATAAAGCTCTTTAACAAAACATTCCAAACTCCAGAGTCTTTTTCTTTTCATTTAAGGACTATGCCTTGCTACTTGAATTTTTTTTCTTCTCTTTTAAAATTTTTTTTCTTTAGAAGAGAATGACATTTCAAACATAATAAAGACCATTTACTCCCATTACATCCCACTTCTTGATATATAATCATCACTTTTGACAATAGCACCCCCACACTTATTTAATACATATTTTTCTCTCAAACCCATTAGATAATTCCCAATGCTCTACTAGCTCAAAGGTTGGTAAAATATGAGAAAAACAAATAATTCAAGACTCATAGTGGAAGGTTCAATGAAGAATAAAGTTTAAAAGCTCAAAGTAGGTCCACTAAGGGTAACAATATATAAGATTGGCCATTTAAGCTAAGTAGTTGTAAAATCCTATTTGCCTTTATCATCTTCATGCATACACATATCAATGTAAATTTGAAACAGTTCAAAGCAAGTTCTAGAGAAATAAAAACATAGCAGAATATCAATCTTTAAATAAAATAAAGACTAACATGGATGTCTCAATTTATTTTATTTTTTGCTCAAAAGCTCTCTTGGGTGGATTACATCTACTAAACCTACATGCATTACCTCTAAATGCAACTATCAATATTATTCAAAACTCATTTAGCAAGTTATTTCAACTAATTCATATATGTAATTTTTCACATTCAAATAGTTTCAACCCATGGCATACATACTCTCTTAGTCTATTGAAGTAAAAATTTAAAAAAATTCAACTTTTGAAAAAATTTTGCTCTTCAAAAAATATGCACCCAACTCTCAAAAACGTAAAAAGCATAATCCATCACACAAAAATTAAAAACAAAACTAAAACCTAAAAAAAAAAAAAAACACAAAAGAAAAATCCTAATTCTGCTTCCCACACTTAAATCTGACATTGTCCCCAATGGAAGTTAAAAATACAAAGGAAAGATGTAAAGAAAAGTAATTAAAAGTGAATATGCAAGACAGTAGCGATACAAAAAGGTGCTAGTGTGAGGAATGATCTAAGATCCCAGGCCCTTCCCATTCTACACACCAACGAAAAAAATCACATGTCTAACAATCACATCCTAGCATAGCTAGCATGCATGAACGATATAATAACTGAAAGTAAAGATGACATGTGAATATGCACAAGCAACATTCCATAGAACAATAGTTATTAACAACGTTTTACTGTTATTAGTTAATTAGGGTTTGAGTCCAATTCCCTTACCTGACGCCTGATTGCTGTTTGTTCCATGTTACAGTATCCAATCTTGCTATCATAGGGTCCTACACGATGTTAGGGTTTAATTAGAATTAGTTCCTTAGGGTTTTACGTTGGTCGAAAACCAATTGGGTCAAAATCCAACCCACTATGGACATACCGGTCGCAGGTCACTGCATAGTGGCGTGACCGGTATAGTCGATCGGACACCCGTAGAAGCCTTCCCGGGAGATACCAGTCGCACATGCCGGTCTATGGTACCGGTCTCATACAGGTGCCACCGGTATGTCAATCGGACAGACTCCGTAAGTCTACCAATTTGACATTTTTTTTTGTCGGCTTCCAACTTGACTTCATAGGGTTCTTCCTGACCATTCTAGGCTTGAGCAACGTATTAGGGTTTGTTTTATGTTCCATTCAAGTCCTAGTTTTGATGATCCTTAGCCTATAATTCGAATCTAGGATTTATCGACTGGATTAGGGTTTGATGACAAATTTAGGGTTTTAGATTAATACCTCGCTTTGCATGGTATTAATCAATCATCCACAATACTTATCCTAGAGGAAAGTTTAGGCACTCACCGTTGGTTCACAAGCTATGGTGTTCTTCGTCCAACAGAGGCTCCTCTTCAACCTTTATCGGCTCCTCC
Source organism: Protea cynaroides (assembly GCA_028583415.1). Classification (NCBI taxonomy): domain Eukaryota; kingdom Viridiplantae; phylum Streptophyta; class Magnoliopsida; order Proteales; family Proteaceae; genus Protea; species Protea cynaroides. The sequence goes on from CM053270.1 coordinate 21,239,077, forward strand.
TCCTCTTCCAATCTCCTTCTCCACTCTAGGGTTTGTGAGAATCATTCAAAGAGGTTTTGAGGAGGTTTAAAGGTCCTTAAATAGGCTAGGGTAGAGTTTAGGAAGTTTCCCTACGTTAAGAAAGTCTCTAGGCTCGAGATTTGGCAAGCAGGACCCACAGAGATCTGTTTTCTGATCTAACTAGTCTTCCCGTGTAGACAAGTTATGATTATCCTAAATTTGTGTCCATTTTCGTACCTGATTATCATCTGCTCGTCCCATTTGGTCCGGTTATGATTACAAGACCTATTACGACATGAAATAGAGGTTTAGATCGGATTTATAGAGTGCAGGTCTTACAACTCCCCCAACCTTAAAAGAAATTCCGTCCCCAAAATTTGCATGTAGGTCTCACAACTCCCCCACCCTTAAAAGAAATTTTGGCCTCAAAATTTGCACGTACCTTGTTCATCGAAAAGGTTAGGATACTCCTTTCGCATTGCGTTCTCTTCCTCCCAAGTGATTTCTTCTACATCTTGGCTTTTTCAATGCACTTTGACGTAATGGATATCCTTGCTTTGGAGATGTTGTACCTTTCGACTTGTGAGCATCACATGTACCACTTCAAATGTCAAATCCTCTGTCAAGTCTGTTATTAAGATGTGCAATGGATCCCTGACATACTTCTTCAGTAAAGAAACATGGAACACATCATGAACGCTTGACATGGATGGTGGTAGAGCTAGTTGATACAGCACATTACTACGTCTGGTCAATATCTTGTGTGGTCCCACATACCTGGGGAATAGCTTCCCCTTCTTATCAAACTTTTTCAGACCTCGCATAGGTGATATCTTCAAAAACATTATCACCCACTGCAAACTCCAGATCTCGACGTCGATTATCTGCGTAGTGCTTTTGTCAAACTTGAGCTGTCTTCACTCTTTCCTTAATTTGAACAGTCGCTCGACAAGTTTTTTCTACGAACTCCGGTCCTATAATTCTTCTCTCTCCCACCTCATTCCATAATAGAGGTGTACGAAATTTCTTCCCATAGAGTGTCTCATATGGAGCCATCTGGAACATAGCTTGGTAACTATTGTTATAAGCAAACTCGATGACCAATAGCTTCTTGTCCCAAGCTCCTTTGAAATCTAGGGCAACGCTCGGAGCATATCCTCCAAGATTTGAATAGTTCTTTCTGACTGCCAGTCTATCTGAAGATGAAAAACTAAGCTAAACTTCAACTTGGTTCCCATGGCTTTCTGTAATTCTTCCCAGAACTTTGATGTAAAATGGGGATCTCTATCAGATACTATACTCTCTGGGACGCCGTGAAGTTTGACTATATTATCCATATATAGTTTGGCTAGTTTGTCCATGGTGTACTGAGGTCTGACAGGGATGAAGCGAACTGTCTTGGTAAGTCAATCGATTATCACCCACACGGCATCCATTGACCTTGGTGTTAAGGGTAGACCAGTGACGAAATCCATTATGATACAATCCCACTTCCATGCTGGCTTCGGTAGTGGTTGTAGCAAACCTACGGGTCTCTACCTTTCTACTTTAACTTATTGGCAATTTAGACATTGGAATACGAATCGAGCTACATTCGCTTTGATACCCCTCCACCAGTATAATCTTCTTAAATCTTCGTACATCTTGGTGCTTCCTAGATGTACCGAATATGAGGTATAATGAGCTGCTGTCATAATTCTGTCTCTGATATTTGAGTTTTCACTCTCGGGTATACATAATCGTTCACAATACCTGAGTACCTAGTATGAATCCAAGGTAAAGTCAGGGTTACTTTTACCTTTCTCTAGATCTTCTTGCACAGTCTTGAGGTATGGATCCTGTAGGATTGCTACTTTTACCTCATCTATTAGGTTTGGTGAGATCTTCAAGGCTACGAACATTAATGTGAACTTATGAATCAAGCCCTGTTCCACTGGATCTTCTACAGTCTATAATATATGTTCTTCATCATTCTCTATTGAGCCCGAGGCTGCAGCATACAATGCAGGGTTTGTACTAGGTCCTGCCTCAGGTTTTGATGCCCACTTTCTGCTTAAGGCATCAGCTACGATGTTTGCTTTACCTCGATGGTATTGGATGTCACAATCATAATCCTTTAGTAATTCCAACCACCTTCTTTGCCTCATATTCAGGCCCTTTTGAGTGAAGAGGTAAGTTAAACTCTTATGATCGGACTTGATCTGAAACTTTTCACCATACAGGTAATGCCTCCATGTCTTGATTGCGTGTATGACAACTGCTAATTCTAGATCGTGCGTAGGATAGTTCTTCTCATGCTCTTTCAGTTGTCTTGATGCGTAGGCGATCACCTGATCTCCTTGCATCAGTACACATCCAAGTCCCAACCCTGATGCATCCATATATGAGGTGAATGGCGAGCTTGGTGCTGAGATTGTCAAGATAGGTGTAGAGACTAGTCTTGCCTTCAGAGTCTGAAAGCACTTCTTACACTCGTCTGTCCATATAAACTTTTCTCCTTTCTTGGTTAGTCTGGTAAGTGTAACGGCTATCCTTGAGTAGTCTTCCACGAATCTTCTATAGTAACCAGCCAATCTAAGGAAGCTACGAATAGCTGCAACTAATTTTGGTGCGTCCCATCCTACTATATCTATGATCTTGCTTGGATCTACCTTGATAACGTCTGTAGATACTACATGACCCAAGAAGGCCATTTTCTTCAGCCAAAATTCACACTTCTTGAACTTGACGTAAAGCTTCTCCCTTCTCAACCATTGTAGGGCTGCTCTCAAGTGTGTTGCATGAGTCTCCCTGTCCTTTGAGTAGACCAAGATGTCGTCAATGAATACGATGACCATAGTGTCCAACATGTCTTGAAACACTCGGTTCATCAGTTCCATGAACGACGTTGGAGCGTTAGTCAACCCGAACGACATTACCAGAAACTCATAATGCCCATACCTTGTCCTGAAAGTAGTCTTCGGAATATCTCTTGCCTTGATCTTTAGTTGGTGATATCCCGATCTAAGATCAATCTTCGAGAAAACCTTTGCACCCTACAACTGATATAATAGATCATCGATCCTAGGCAAAGGGTATCGGTTCTTGATGGTTAACTTGTTCAACTCTCGATAGTCGATACATAGTCGTACGCTACCATCCTTCTTCTTTACGAACAATATAGGCGCTCCCATGGTAATATGCTTGGTCATATGAAACCCTTATCTAGTAGTTCTTGTAACTAGGTCTTCAACTCCTTCAACTTTGTAGGGGCCATCCTATAAGGTGCCTTAGACACCGGGGCCGACCCTGGCATAAGGTCTATCACGAACTCTATAGCCCTATCTAGAGGAAGACTTGATAGATCTTCTAGAAATACATCTGAAAACTCTTGTACTACATCTAGATCTTCCATCTTTGGCACCTCTGCAACGACGTCGACCACAGACACTAAGAAACCCACTCCTCCCTTCTCTAAGCATCTCTTAGCTTTTAGAGCAGAGAGGATCAGCTTCCGCTTCCCAGGTAACTTAGTTTCGGTGAAGCTAAACTCCTTCCCACTATCATCCTTGAAAGCAAGCTTCCTTTCGGCACATAATAAGCTAGCTGAATGCTGGCTTGGCCAATCCATTCCTAAGATAACGTCAAAGTCTATCATCTTGAGTTGAACCAGATTTGCTTCTAGGTTCCGCCCATCAATACTAACTGGGCATGACCCAAAGCATTCATTCAAATCCACTTCTACTTCCAATGGAGAGCAAACTAATAAGCTTGGAGTTAAGAGCTTGATAGGTAACTCCAGTCTCTTCGCAAAAGACATAGAAACAAAGGAGTGTGTAGCCCCAGAGTCAAAGAGTACTCTGGCGGTTACATCAGCTATATCTACAGTTCCTAGAATTTACTTATCCCTTAGTTCTACTTGCTTATTCATAACAACATAGTAAGCAAAATATTAAGGGACAAAATCATACCAATAACCACATCAGGTGATGCGACTTCCTCCTCTGTGGTGACTACAAATATCTTCCCTTGCTGTGGTGGTTCTTTCCTTGGTAGAGTGCAAGTCTTTGCATAATGTCCCAATTACTGGCAATTGAAACATTTGAAGTTAGGGTTCTGACCAGCTACCTTTGGTGGGGGTGCAATAGTTTTCCTTGCTGGCACTACAGCAGATTAAGCCCTGTATGGGCGGAATGGTCTAGTGTTCCTGTCACACCCCAACTCTACACTATTTAGAATGGTGTGATGAACCGCTAATAAACCAACGGTTCAACCAGGATCTCGAATAGGCTGTGTCCGTTTGCTTAAACCATACACATCCACAACTAAAAATCAGAATAAATACACGATAGCGAAAGTCTTTAATATTAAATGAACTGAGAGTCTGACTATGATAAAGTAAATAAATTATCTAATTATCTTCAAAAAGGACTAAGACATAAATTAAAATAATTAAATCAATTACATTGTCTGTATAACTTAAACAAAATCTAATAAAAAATATAGGAGTTGCACTCGCATGATGAATCATGCGACTCCATCATCACTTCTGCCTCCATTGCCGCCGCATGCCCGTATGTTGGAGCATTCATATAATCTTTCACTATCGTACCTGCATCATCAACTAAAAATATTCAAATTCGAAAAGGGTGAGCACACATCACGGCTCAGTGAGCAAACAAAACAATGTAACAAACATATTTATGCATTCAATTCATATCTTTGGTCTGGTTCATAAATTCGCAATGTGTAATAGAAAGGATAGGTGACCGCTGTACCTCTATACATGAATGTGTGGAATCGTCCAATGGATCAAACACCATTGCCCTCCCACATGCACCCACCATGGAATAGAGATAGAGCTAAAGTGCTTAGGATCGCACTGCATCACACTTCCCTTGATGCTCTACCCATACCAATACGTAAGCCCCTGTTGACGAGGGCTTGCAAACTGAGCTCACAACTTGTATCCAAGGCCTCACCCCAGCATCCCTCAATACGTCCATAGAGATAGAGCTAAGGCCACCCGGCAGAGTCAGAGACTATACGGTCTGAGACCACCTCCCCTGATGCCCTACGATATAATAGTTCTGCTAAGGTAATGGCGATACGACGATGTTAGTGGACAAGACTTGAGTAGAGATAGAGCTAGAGTTTGGTGACTAGGATGAACCACAGTGTCACGTCCTCCCCCTGATGCTCCACTTGCATCAAGTACACTAACTACATACTTACATTCACATGCCTATTCCTAGTATCATCATCATCATCATGTTATAAATAAACGAAATTAAATATACATGAACAGTAATAATAGGAATAGTGGATGACATGTGATATGCGCATTACAAGCATACAAACATAGAATCATTCATGGTGTTGGACTCAATAAACGAAAATAATTTATTATTAACCAATTAGTTTAGGTCTTGTTCCCTCACCTTTGATTGCTAGGAGATCTTCGTTCAAGCTTTATAATTCACTTTTAAACCACTGGAAAAACCTAACAAGTCGATAGATTTTAATTAGAATTAGTTCCAACATGTTTAAACTAACAGAATCTATAGGGTCGCAGGTAGGGTAGCACCTAGGGTAGCAGTTTCTGTGACCCTAGGGTATAGGGTCGCAGGTGGGGTCGGATACCATTCGACCCTACGTACGACCACACCCTCCTTGGGATTTCTCGAGGGGATGTGGTCGATCATATGGTCTCGTAGGGTCAGATATCATTCGACCCTACGTGCGACCACACGTGTTCTGAGTCAACCTTCATTCTAAAGTCCATCCCTTCATGTTTGGATCCTTTGGCATACTATTATGGTCCATTCTATGATTGTTCTATGGCTCAAAACTATAATTTTTACACCATTCATTGTCCATAATGATTTCCTCCATGGAATCTCCTAGAACTTATCCATGGATGGATGATTTAGGTTTCTCCTAATCCTATGTTCTTCATAACTATTCTAGGCTCTCTTATTCAGGTAGGGAATTAGGTTCATACCTTAATTCAGAGGTTTCTCTGAACTTCCTCCTTTTCCTTAGTCTTCTTCTTCAACTTTCCTTCTCTTCTTCTCTTCCTTCTCTTTCTCTTTCTCTCACTTTTGATTAGGGTTTTAAAGGAGTGAAAGAGGCCAAGGGACGTCCTATTTATAGAGGAAAACCCTCCATAATAAGTCCCAATGAGTTTAGGAAAGATTCCCTTCGAATTAGGAAGGTTTCCAAATTTCTGAATTTTGTCTGTCATCGTAGGGTCGGATGTAGGGTCACAGAATCCGTCGACCCTACGCCTTCTTAGTCATGCGACCCCACGACTAAAAAGTCATGGGTTGGACTTCTTTTGAGGTAGGGTCGATCATACCTGTTTAGGCATACAACCCTACTCTCACATTTGACTGTTTTTGGGTTAGACTTCATACCTGGTCTTGTGGTTTCTTCACGCACTTGGTTCACTTGGCTCGACCATGATAGGTAGACCTGGTACAAGGTGGTAAGACCAGTTAGTTAGATACGAGTCTTACAGTTCCCTCCACCTGAAGTATCAGTAGCAGGCCTCTTCAGTCCCCTCTTTTGAGCAAATAAGCTGTTTCTTTGGCTTGATTCGATCACTCTTGCGATCTGCATAGCTTCGTTATACACCTTCTTCTCTAAACCCAAAATGTGCTCCCGGATACTTCCTCGCAATCCCATAGTGAACCTATGGGTTTTGGTTTCCTCCTCTTGCATGCTCGCTAGAGTGAAGAAAAATAGCTCTTCGTACCTCTATTGGTACGCATCTACAGTCATCTGGGATTGTTGCAAGTTGAGGAATTCCTTCTCCATTTGATCACAAAAGCTCTTAGGAATGTACTTATCGAAGAAGGCTCCCTTGAATATTTCCCAGGTGATTTGAGTGTGCTTTTTCTCCAAGTATGGCAGGGTAGAATTCCGCCAGGCATTGACATCTTCCTTGAGCATGTGTGTAGCAAATAACACCATTTCATCCTCTTTGCAAGTCATCAGACGAAAGTTCTTCTCCATCTCAGCAACCCACTATGTAGGCCATAATGGTTTTCCTGGTTTCCCTGTGAAGGTAGGGGTTTCAGTTTCAAAAACCTACTATAGCTCTCTTAGGTCATTCTGTTCCTGTACACTTGTTCCATACCATGGTGGTGGGTACGGATAGATCCCTTGATAAGCAGATGACGTTGGGAATTGCTATGGTAGTTGTGGGTTATGTTCTTGGCCCATCGGCCTAGTGTTACCATCCACTGTAAGTGCGATGTTATTTCTCCTAGACTCAGGCGTACCTTCTGTAGGGATATATCCTGGTGGCCTGAACATCTTCAGCATCTCGTTCAAGAACGCCTGCTGCTGAGCTTCCATCTGGTAGACCAGATTTTTCACTATAGTCTCAGAATTGGTGTGAGGAGGGCCTGGTAGATTTGTTGGTGCCCTGTGACTACCCTTCTCCACCGTTCTTTATTGGTGTCCTATCCCTGTCATTCCTCATTGGGGTTCCACCTTCTGGGTTTAGGTTCTGCTCACTAACATTTTCTATTTCCACATTGTCTTTAGCTTGACATACCCTTGAGTGGTAACGTTTTCGTGAACCTCTGCGACCATTTCCACCTGCCATCTCAGATTACTCTTTGATGTTTGGATCTGAGAAGGAGACATAACACATGAGGTACATTCGAATAGTCATATTTGTCATAATAGTGTTAGTCTTTAACAAGTGCGAGGTGAAAACTTTAAATCAAAATTTTAAAAATTTCTCAAAATTTTGTGGGCTTAGAATACTTGTCCGGTCGCAACATACCGGTCGAGGCACTGTAGAACATAGTGCGACTAGTATGGTCAGGCGGACAACCCTCTCGGACATCCCGAGGGGTACCGATCGATGTACCTGTCGCAGCCCTATATGGTATGTGCGACCAATATAGTCGACCAGTCAGGAATTTTTCTTGACCGAGAGGTACTGGTCGACTATCTCGGGGGTACCGGTTGACCGGTATAGGGCAAAACCGTCAATCGATATGCCCAAAAAGGCTTTAAAATCGTGATTTTTGACTCATTTTTCACTTTTCTTCTCATTTCCTCTCCGATGGCGATTCCTCTCTGACTTGGTGAGTTGCTACAGTCCGACCGGTGCTTGTAAAAGCGATTCTTCTCTCCTAAGAGTGCCTCACAACCATTCCAAGTAAGTTTCTTCCTTCCTCTTTCTCTTTTTACAAATTTTCTTCATGGTTTCTTGCTCAAAAACTAGGTTTTCCTAGATTTAGAAGTTTCTAACCATAGAAACTCTTTTTCTTCGGCTTAGAAATAGTTTTGGGACTTCTATGAACAAAAACCCTCAATTTATTTGAGGTTCCACCATATGGTTTTTTCAAAATCAAATTATTTTTGGATTTTTGACCTAGGTTTTGGTTAAAAATTGATTTTTCTTGTAACTGTTGAATTTGTTGCTTGTTTGAGGATTACTTAGCCTCGATTTTTGTTGCTATATGATTACGTAAGTCCTCCTACCCAGATTTTTGGATAAGTTTGAGGCTTTTGCATGAAAATACTGTTGTTATGCTGTCAAAATTTTTAAAAATCTCGACTAATTCTCATTGTGTTATGTTGTTGTTAAACAATGTCTCGATGTCGTGGTGCTGGTAAGCATGCATATGCTCCAGGCATGAATCGTCCGCACCAGCCTGTTATATAATTTGACGAGTGGTGGTTTCACTCGATGGCGACATAAGCCTGTTTCCCATGGTTCGAAGAGAAAAACATAGAGTCCGGACAACATGAACCTAGAGCAACTCTAGCAGTTTGACATTGAAGCGGCCTTCGGTGTACTTGGATAGTTACCAGTGACCACCTATTCAGTAATTACCTAACCCAATCTAGTAAAGCACTTTTATGCTAACCTGGAGGTCGAGGGGGATGTTAACGATTTCAGCCACTGTAGGGACATCCACTTTACCAGCTTTGTCAAGGGTGTTCCCATATCATTTAACACTCACCAGCTTGCTGATCTCTTGGGGATTCCCAATGACGGTGACTTGGTTTACTGTGCTCCCAAGGTGAAAGGTTTCTTTACTGATGATCTACGCCAGGAGGTCACAAGGTAGATTCTTATCCCAGGGGAACCCATGAAAGCAGCAAATCTACGACCTCTTCCTCGAGTCTATTGCTGCATTATTCAGCACGACATTGTTCCTCAAAGCGGTCACTATAGCGAGGTATCTCAGCTTACACAGTACCTTACCTATTGCATCTGCACTAGAGAGTAGGTCTGTCTACCCTACATCATCATTAAGACCATGCTCCAGGCTACCATGCCTAACCAGATAAGTAACCTTTCTTACGGCCGGCTTATTACTATGCTTTTGCAGGGCCTTTGAGTGGACATGAGGGATGAGATTGCGGTCGAGGATACCATGACATCAGACATTGACTGAGATGCCATTGTTTGGATGAAGATGGATAACCTCCTGATCAGTGATGAGGAGTTAGAAGCTCTCCCATGTCCGCTTAGGAGGGAAGCAGCAGCAGTAGCAGCCAATGCAGCTTATGCGGTAGAGGTAGGGGGTGACGATGATGAACAGATGGAGGCTATTCCTGCACCAGAACCCTAGCTCATACCTGCAGTAGGACCATCTCAGCCTCCACCAGATATAGTGATGGGTATGTTTATGGAGATTCGAGATGCCCATCGCGAGATGGACGGTAACCTAGGGCGCCTCTCCCGCAGCCTCAGAGTCACTCAAGAGCAAGTATTCTAGCTCAGGATCGCATATGAGCATGACTATGACATTGCTGACCCTATTCCTTCGATGTCCCCAACCCCATGATGAATCATCTTATTTTTCTCTCTCCTGATAGTAAAATTTTATTATAACAAGGTAATTGTCCGGCTTGTGGACTGTACCCTGTAGTACGATTAATTTTTCACTCCTTAGATACTTTTACTCATGATGGTAGTTTATAATATCTTATGTCTGTTAACATGGTTTATCTAGAGCATGCTGTTTTATTAATTTTACCTTTAGCATAGTATATTATGCTCTTAATTATTTGGTCTCATATATCAAACAGGTGCTTATGATGTGTTTTTATTAAAGCTTTTAAGTGTTCCTATCTCAGTTCATTGACTCAGTTAAGTGCATGTATGGTTTGTTGGACAGTGCCTAAGAGCTCTGATACCAAGTTGTCATACCCCAATTTTGGCTGAACCAGAAGTGTGAGTGAACCACCACTAAACCAATGGTTCTAACCAGGATCTCAATATGACCGTATCTACTAATACAAACCATTGCACATAACCATAATCAGAATATAAATAAATACAACGAAAGTCTTAAATTAAGTGAACTGAGTTCTACATTGTAAGTATAGTAACCAATTATTCTCTACACCAAAACGTAAATAAATATCTTTACATTGTTTATAAAACTCCAACTGAAATAAACCAATTAACTAAATTAACATATCCTAGAGGTACACGCAGAAAGGGCACTCGCATTAAGCGTCATGCTCATTCTCCCCTGTTGCACTTCTAAAGCAGCAACACCTCCATACACTGGAGCGTCCACGTAGTCTTCTACAGTATAGCATGCGTCAACATCTAAAAATGGTGTATACACAAGGGTGAGCTCATAGCTTAGCTCAGTAAGAAAATCAGACAATGCAACAAACAACATACATGAATAACATTCACATTATGGTCTGGTTTAAGTTTGCAATGTGCTATAGAAAGGATTGGCGGCCACCGCACCTCTATACACGAGTGTGTGAATCTGCCTAATGGATTAAATACTACTGTCGTCTCACGTGCACCCACCATGGAATAGGGATAGAGCTAAAGTTTCTGGATCACACATTGCCAACACAGCTCCCTACGGCATAGAGATAGGGCTAGAGTCTGGTGGCCAGGCCGAAGACCACAGTGCCACGTCTTCCCTCTGATACCCTACCCGCAACAAGTATGCTAAGACAATAGCGATACGAAAAGGTGCTAGTGTGAGGAATGATCCAAGACCCCAGGCCCTTGCCATTCCACACACCAACGAAAACAATCACATACCTAACAATCACATCCTAGCATAGTGAGTATGCATGAACAATATAATAACCGAAAGTAAAGATGACATGTGAATATGCACAAGCAACACTCCATAGAACAATAGCTATTAACAACATTTTACTGTTATTATTTAATTAGGGTTTGAGTTAGATTCCCTTACTTGACGCATGATTGCTAGCTTGTTCTACGTTACAGTATCGAATCTTGCTATCACAGGGTCCTACACGATGTTAGGGTTTAATTAGAATTAGTTCCTTAGCGTTTTACGTTGGTCGGAAACCAACTGGGTCAAAATCCAACCCACTATGGACATACCGGTCACATATACTGGTCGCAGGTCACTGCACAGTGGCATGACCGGTATAGTCGACAGGACACCCCTACAAGCCTTCCTGGGAGATACCGATCGCACATACTGGTCTATGGTACCGGTCTCATACAGGTGCCACCGGTATGTCAACCGGATAGACTCTGTAACTCTACTAATTTGTCATTCTTTTTTTTTTAGGTTCCAACTTGACTTCCTAGGGTTCTTCCTGACCATTCTAAGCTGGAGCAACGTATTAGGGTTTGTTTTATGTTCCATTTAAGTCCTAGTTTTGATGATCCTCAGCCTATAATTTGAATCTAGGGTTTATCGACTGGATTAGGGTTTGATGAAAAATTTAGGGTTTTAGATCAATACCTCACTTTGCATGGTATTAATCAATCATTTACAATAGTTATCCTAGAGGAAAGTTTAGGGATTCACCGTTGGTTTACAAGCTATGGTGTTCTTCGTCCAACAGAGGCTCCTCTTCAACCTTTATCGGCTCGTCCTCCTCTTTCGATCTCCTTCTCCTCTCTAGGGTTTGTGAGAATCAATCAAAGAGGTTAAGGAGGTTTAGAGGTCCTTAAATAGGCTAGGGTAGAGTTTAGGAAGTTTCCCTACGTTAGAAAAGTCTCTAGGCTCGAGATTTGGCAAGTAGGACCCACAGAGATCTTTTTTCGGATCTAAATAGTCTACCCGTGCAGACATACCGGTCGACCGGTATGATGAGACTGGTATGACAATTATCTTAAATTTGTGTCCATTTTCGTACCTGATTGTTATCCGCTCGTCCCGTCTGGTCTGGTTATGATTGGAAGACCTGTTACGACATGAAATAGAGGTTTAGATCGGGTTTATGGAGTGCGGGTCTTACAGCAAGTGGCAAAGGGCACAAAAGATGGGTACCCTTAGAAATACCAATGTAAGAAAAGACCTATGTGTTTCACGAATAACTGCCCTACAAATAGGCCATTCCATATACAGTACCTGAGCTCCTCAGTTGCAGCTTCATCTGCCCCATTTACAGTGAAGCTTGGGTATAGTAATCAGGCCCTAATTGCTAGTAAACCTACTAGGTCTGCACCAAGGGCAAATCAGTCGAGACTTGTACCTTCAAGTGCCTCATCTGTTCCTTACGGCACATGCTTCAACTGTGGGAAGACGAGTCACTTTGCTATATAGTGCCCAGAAGCAAAGAAGGCACCACTACCTAGACAAGGCAAAGTCTTTGCCCTATCTATTGAGGATGCAAAAGGTTCACCTAGAGTAGTCACAAGAATTTTAAAGTTAAGAGAAAGCATCATCTTATAAGACATGTGGTAACATTCATAATGTATGTGTAGGTACTCTTTTTATTTATGGTATACTTGCATGAGTATTGTTTGATTCTGGGGCTACCCATTCTTTTGTATCCCCTGTATTTACTGCCAAATTGGGAAAGCCATCCTGCAAGATGATATGTACACTAGTGGTGCATACACCCATGGGATCCAAGTCTGGTCTAGAGGACTATTATGGATCATGTGATGTTGTCATTGAAGAAGGTAATGGAGGCTAACCTTGTCAGCCTTGAGATGAAAGACTTTGATGTGATTTTGGATATGGATTGGTTGGCCAAGCACCAGGCCAACATTCTGTGTTCCAGACATCAGATCTTATTCCAGCCCACTACTAGAGAAGCATTTGTATTCATGGGCGATAATGGATTCATAATTTTATATATTTATTTCCCTTATATTTAGTCTATTTAACATATTATATGTCTTATGGTACTCATTTGTGATGATTCCTTATATATAAGACATTGGTGGAAAGTATTGGTAATTTATATTTGAAATAAATTTTTTTTAATATTTTCAATGAATTTCATGCAGGTTTTTAATGTGGAAAGAATTCTAGAAATCAAACGTAATCCAAAAATCTGAGCTGGAAAGCTGATTTGAATTCAAACCAGAGAAGGAAGATTACCACACATAGAAGGTTTACTATTAGAAGGATTTGATTGATTGTTAGAAATATTGAGGAGAATATATACCTCTATGGAATATTACAAAGATTGGCAGGTCTAGGGGTGGTATTTGGTTAATAATGGAATGATTCTCTATCTAATCTAGGCACGAAGATTTTGTTTAATCTTTATTTCCATGTAATAAGGTTGTCAATTCTAGACATATCAGTTTTAGTCTTCTTTACTCTGACTATTTAAGCAATGTAAAGGCTACGTAATAGGGCATCCAAGAATTATTGAGAAGATAGTTTTATTTCTTTTGTCTTTCTTTTCTATCATGTCTAGCTAAGTTCTTTAGTGGATTCAAGGGGAATTCAATCCGGTTAGTAAAATTGTGAGACTTTGTTCTTAATTTTAATTATTCTTCTATTCAAATATCTGTGTTTCTTGGTTTTTCAAGTTAATGACTATATGATTCAGTTCATTAAGAGGCCTATTAATTGAGTGAGTTGTGTAGTTTATAGCTAACCTGAATCCATAAACCGTAATTGTTATGGTGTTCAGGAAAAGTAGCAATTGAACAAAACAATTATGATCCAAATTTTTGTTACTTGCTTAAAGGAAACATTGAATGAATTAAATAATCTGACGCTTGTTAGATTGTTGTTCATCTTTAAATCCCTCCGAGAGTGTAATGCTATCAGTAAATTCATGAGGATTGCTTAATACAAATTGGTTTATTGATAAGAATTAAATTGTGTGCTGGGCTCAAATTAATGAAATTAGGGAAGGTAAGGATTGTCTGGCTTTTTGATAATCCTTGGTTAAATAGGTCAGTGATTAATTTACAGCCGTGAGTAAATTTTCTTGAATCGACGTCATCTTCCATTGAATTTTTGTTACTTAATTTTGTTGTCAATTAAATTTCAGAAGAAAATCCCCCTTTTTCTTGGTAAGTAGACAATTTGATTAACTAGTCTCTGTGGATCGATCTTTACTTATCATTACTATTCATTGTAGGTAGAGTAAATTATTTTTGGTTGTGCTCGACATGCGTCAGGCGACAAGATCAAGAAGTGTCGAAGGTTGTTCTTGTCGGCACTTCAAGCTTCCAAGCTACTACATCAAGGATGTGAGAGCTATTTAGTGTTGTCTTGGATACAAAAGCCTAGATACTGAGGTTAGAAGACATACCGGTAGTAAATGAATTCCCCAATGTAATTCCTGAGGAGGTACCTGGTCTACCACTAGATCGAGAAACAGAGTTTTTTATTGACCTAATCCCAAGAGCAGCTCTGGCTTCCAAGGCTCCTGATCGTATGGCTCCCATTGAGTTGAAGAAACTCAAGGTATAGCTCTAGGATTTACTGGATAAAGGTTTTATCAGACGAAGTATATCACCTTGGGGAACACTGGTGTTATTTGTGAAGAAGAAAGATGGAAGTGTTCGTCTATGCATAAACTACCATGATTTGAACAAGCTCACCATCGAGAACTGATATCCATTGCCCTGAATCGATGACTTATTCAATCAACTGCAAGAGGCAAGTGTATTTTTGAAGATAGACCTACGGTCAGGCTATCACCAGTTAAAGATTAAAGGAAGTGATATACCCAAGGCAACATTCAGGACAAGATATGGTCATTTCAAATTTCTGGTTATGTCCTTTGGGTTAATGCATGCTCCGGCACCATTCATGGAGCTGATAAATCAGGTATTCCATGAGTTCCTAGACAAGTTTGTCATCATCTTCATTGATGACATACTTATCTACTCACCCGATGATACCGCCCATGAAGAGCACCTTCGGCTAGCACTTCAGAAGCTAAGACAGGAGAAGTTATATGCCAAATTCAAGAAATACGAGCTTTGGCTCAGGCAAGTAGCATTCATGGGGTATACTATATCATTTGAAGGTTTAACAGTAGACCCTAGAAAGGTCAGTGCAGTCATAAATTGGTGTACACCCACATCAGCTACATAGGTCTGAAGTTTCCTTGGATTGGCCATCTATTACCGATACTTCATTGAAGGATTCTCTCTCATAGCCATACCTTTGACTAGGTTAATGAAGAAAGGTGCAAAGTTTATGTGGTCAAACAAATATGAGGAGAGCTTTCAAACTCTTAAGCAGAAGTTGGTCTCTGCTTCAGTTCTAATCATTCCATCTAAAAAGGCTCCATTCTCCATCTATATAGATGCTTCAAAGTATGGGTTAGGTTGTGTACTCATGCAAGATGACAAAGTTGTGGCTTATGCATCAAGACAGCTAAAGGTGCATAAGAAGAATTACCTTACCCATGATCTAAAACTTACAATAATTATCTTTGCCCTCAAGATATGGAGACACTATTTGTCTGGGGAGACATTACGTATAATATTAAATCACAAGAGTCTAACCCACTTGTTCAATCAGAAGGAATTAAACATGAGACAGCGAAAATGGTTCGAGCTATTGAAGAATTATGATTGCATTATCAAGTATCACCCTGGCAAGGCCAATGTGGTGGTTGATGCTCTCAACTAGAAGGCATGGTTATAATAAAAGGGAAACCCTTGAGTCAACTGAATGTAAGGAAGGGCGCAATATGGCTCATACTTTGGTTCTTGAACCTCCTTCGATGTTGAACCCTCTACCACAGACACTATTGTGTTAGAGTGGGTTGAGGCGATAGTAGAGCTGCTTTGTACCTTAACTATCCAGCTTACCTTGCTTGATGAGATCAAAGACACCGCTAATAATGATACTCATCTGAACACACTCAAGCATGTTCTTGTAAAAGGAAAACAAGACCCAGATTTCTCTGTGGATAGCATGGGCATGATCAGATACAGAGGAAGGGTATGTGTGCCAGAAACTGCCAAGTTATTAAAGGAGACCATCATGATTGAAGCTCATTCTTCTCCTTTCACAGTTTACCCTGGCAATACCAAGATGTACCAGGACTTGAAGAAAGCCTAATTGGTAGAGTGGTATGAAGGCTGATGTGGCTATTTTTGTATACAAGTGTCTTACTTGCCAACAAGTAAAGGCAGATAGACAAGATAGGTCGGGTTACTTCAATCATTACCAATCCTAGAATGGAAGTGGGATCATTTCACTATGGATTTCGTGGCAGGATTACCCTTGATACCAAAAAATGTTGATGCAGTTTGGGTAATTATGGATTGTCTCACAAAGGTTGCCCACTTTATAGCTGTTAGACCACAATACACTATGGATAAATTGGCCAAGCTATATGTGGAAAATATAGTAAGGTTGTATGGGGTACCCACAAGCATAGTGTCGAATAGATATACGAGATTCACATCCAAGCTATGGGATAGTCAGCAAGAAGCAATGGGTACACAGTTAAAGTTCAGTACTGTGTTCCATCTAGAGACAAATGGACAATCTGAACGCACAATACAGATACTAGATGGCATGCTTTGAGCTTGCATACTAGACTTCAAGGGTAGTTGGGATAAGTATTTGTCCTAATTGAGTTCGACTATAACAATAGCTACCAGGCTACCTGTCACACCCTAATTCTGGACTAACTAGAATGGTGTGATGAACCATCAATAAACCAACGGTTCAACCACAATCTCGTATAGGCTATGCCAACCATGTTAATCCAAAACACATTCCACATTAATCAAAGATAATAAAGTAAATAGCGAAAGTCGTCTTAATAATGAACTGAGGTCTAATCATGATAAATAATTAATATTCTAGTTATCTCCAAGTAATCAAAATATAATTTAAATACATATTATAAATATCCAAATACGAAAGTTAAACACTAAGCGTATTTATAGTTAAAACATTAGCTTGACGAGCCATATTCATCCTTCACAGCTTGTACATCCATATCCACCACCTGTTTATATGTTGGCGTATCGACATAATCTTCAATCGTAATACCTACAACATCAAAAACTAAAAGAATTGCGCGTGCAAGGGTCAACTCTCCAACTTGAGCTTAGTGAGTAAAACAAAACAATGCAACAAACATATGCATGCATTCAATTTATATCTTTGGTCTGGTTTATAAGTTTCCAATGTGCAATAGAAAGGATTGGGGGCCACCGCACCTCTATACACGAGTGTGCAAAGCCTCCCAATGGATCAAACACCATTGCCGTCCCACATGCACCCATCATGGAATAGAGATAGAGCTAAAGTGCCTGGATCAAACACCGCATAACACTTCCCCTGATGCCCTACCCATACCAACACGTAAGCCCCTATTGGCGAGAGCTTGCAAACTGGGCTCGCAACTAACCAATCTTAATGCCAAACAGTGTATCCAAGGCCTCACCCCAGCACCCCTCAAATATCCATAGAGATAGAGCTAAGACCCTCCGACAGAGTCAGAGACTACACGGTCTGAGACCACCTCCCCTTATGCCCTACGATGTAATAGTTCTGCTAAGGTAATGGCGATACGACGATGTTAGTGGACAAGACTTGAGTAGAGATAGAGCTAGAGTCTGGTGACCAGGATGAACCACAGTGTCCCGTCCCCCCTGATGCTCCACTTGCATCAAGCACACTAACCACACACATACACTCACATGCCTATTCCTAACAGCATCATCATTATCATGTTATAAATAAACAGAATTAAATATGCATGAGCAATAATAAAAGGAATATTGGATGACATGTGAAATGCACATTACAAGCATACAAGCATAGAATCATTCATGGCATTGGACTCAATAGGTAAAATAGCTTGTTATTAGCCAATTAGTTTAGGTCTTGTTCCCTCACCTTTGATCGATGTTTGTTCCTCTCCCAAGCTTTGGAAGTCACTTTGAATATATTAAGAACCTAAACAATTAATGTATTTAAGTTAGGGTTCAAGTTTACCAAGTTACAGTAGTCAAAAACCTTGTTTGGTCTCAAAATATACTTGTTGTTAACGTGTGGTCGTATGTGTGGTCGATCCTGTGGTCGCAATATATGAGACCACACACTGTGTGGTCGAACCCTGTGGTCGCATTTTATGCGACCACACCATGCTACCACACCTTTCCTGGGCACTTTTCGAATAGCTGTGGTCGACCCTCTGGTCACCCTGTGGTCGACCACAGGTTGTGACCACATGATGTTTGATCACTTTTTCATCTTCAATCCGAATTCTTCCTGAGTCGATTCCTCGAATCATCACTTGGATTCATCCTATGATTATTCTATGGCCATTGTTTATAGTTTCTCATTAACCACTATCCCCAATCTATTTTCTCATGGTTTTTATTAGAAATTCTGTAACCAAAATCTTTGCATTAGATTCAACACATCAACTTAATAAAATGAACCTATTCTATCTGATCTAGCCTACAGAGTCAAGTCCATACCTTAAGCTTGTTGTAGGGAGATAAAACTTTTCTCTTCAAAACCTTTTTCTCATAGCTTCTTCTCCAAATCTCCTTCTTCCCCTTCTCTTCCTTTCTCTTTTTCTCTTAGGTTTAAGGTTTCAATTTGAGTTCTAAAAGAGTGTGAGAGGCTAAGGAACATCCCTTATATAGAGGAAAACCTCCTTATAGATTCCCACTTTAATTAGGAAAGAGTCCCCCTAAAATTAGGAAAGTTTCCCAAACATGGAGTCTGTTCAGCATCGTGTGGTCGCACGTGGGGTCGTAGAATCGGTCGACCACACGTCCAAAATATGCGACCACACATTGTGTGGTCTCATGTGTGGTCTCATGTGTGGTCTCATGTATCGACCACACTTATCGACCACACGTATCGACCACACCCCTCAAAACTGCTACCACACGACCAAAATTTTTTGGTTTTTAGTTTTTGACTGGTTGCTTCCACACGATCTTAAACGGTCAACCACACCAACTAAATTTGATTCGTTACTTACCTTATTTTGTGGTTTATTCATACAATTGGTTCACTTGAGCCGATTATGATGGAAAGATTGGTCACGATGAGAATGTAAGGTTAGACCGGGTTCATGGCGTGTGGGTCTTACAACTCCACTACCCTTAAAAGAAATTTCATCCTCGAAATTTGAACGTACAGATCTTACAACTCCCCCATCCTTAAAAGAAATTTTGTCCTCGAAATTAGAATTTACTTCGGAGTCAATAGGTGGGAATACTGTTTCTGCATTGCACCTTCTTCTTCCCATGCAATCTTCTTCCCATTTGGGCTTCACCAAGTTACCTTCATATAATAATTATCCCCGTTTTGGAGATGTTGTACTTTCCAACCAGTGAACTAGGTTGGTACCACTTCAATAGTTAAATATTCTATCTAATATAGTGGATCCGTGGTCAATACCTTTGATATGGATTTCCAACGTACTTCTTTAATAGGGACACACGAAATACATCATGCACACTAGACATGGACAGCGGTAACGCTAGTTGATATGCAACTTTTCTACGTCTCTCTAAAATTTTTATGAGGTCCAAAACATATATAGGATACAACTTTCCCTTCTTGTCTAATCGTTTTAAACCATACATAAGTGATATCTTCAAGAACACTTTGTCACTTATGGTGAACTCGAGGACTTGGTGTCTCTTCTGACAAACTTGAGCTATCTTAGCCCTTTTCTTTGATCTTGTCTGCCACTCGACAGGTTTCTTCAACAGACTCAGGTCTTAGAATTCCTTATTCTTCGACTTCATTCCAAAACAAAAGAATTCAATATTTTTACCGTGCCATGCTTTATAGGTGACATCTACATAGTAGGTTGGTAGAAAATTCAATCCACATATATCTTAGTTAGCCGCTCCAAAGCATACCGAGGTCGTATAGCAATGGAATGAGCTATCTTCATAAGGCAATCAACAATCACCCAAACTGCGTCAATCGATCTAGGAGTCAGTGGTAAATCGGTGGCATCGTTCATTGTAATGCAGTTTCATTTCTAGACTGGCTCCGATAGTTGTTGTAGTAAGCCATGTTGGTCTTTGTCTTTCAGCCTTTACTTGCTGATAATTCAGTTACTGAAACATGCATCTAGCCACAACTATTTCCATTCCTTTCACCAAAATAATCTCTTCCTGTTTTGGTATATTTTATACTTCTAGGATGTACCCAATACAGAATAGAATGGGCTTTTAACATTATCTTGCATCTTATGATCAGCGTTTTTTACTTCAGGTATGCATAATCATCCTCTGTATCTCAGGACCTTTTTTGCATCTAAAGTAAGTCAGGGTTAGGTTTTTCTTTCTCTAAATCTTCTTGCACCGCTCTTAGATATAGATCTAACAAAATTACTACCTTTACTTCGTCTATTAAATCAGAGACGATCTTTAACGCTACAAATGTAAGCGAGGAACTATTGCTCCATAAGTTCATCCATAAGTTATCGCTCAATTGGATCATCACGAGTTTCTATTATATGTTACTCTTATTCCAATCTGAATTTGTTGTTGTGAAACATAAGGCAGCATTTATACTGGGTCCTTCCTCGAACTTCATAATTTCTTTTTTGCTTAAGACCTCAGCTACTACATTAGTCTTGCTCGAGTGACACTGAATATCGCAGTCTTAATCCTTCAAGTGTTCTAACCATCTTCTTTGTCTCATGTTCAACTCTTTCTGGTGAAGAGATAAGTAAGATTCTTGAAATCTGATTTAATCTGAAATTCTTCTTTGTATAGATAATGTCTCTAAGTCTTGATTGCATGAATCACAGTTGCTAACTCCAAATCATGAGTTGGGTGATTATTTTCATGCTCTCTTTCAGTTATCTTGAAACATATGCAATTGCTTGTTTACCTTACATTAACCCGCATCCTAGACCCAATCCGGAAGCATTGGTGTGTAGGGTAAAAGGTTCCCCTGGTACCAGAACGGTCAAGATGGGAGCCGATATCAGCCTTACTTTAAAATCTGGAAACATTCTTCACACTTGTCAGTCCAATTAAACTCCTCTTCCTTCATAGTTAGCTTGGTAAGAGGTTTTGCGATCTTAGAGTGGTCCTCCACAAATCGTCTGTAATAACTAGCTAAACCTAAGAAACTTTTGATCTTTACATTATTCTTTAGGTGTTTCTCACCATATGATTACTTCTATCTTAATAGGGTCCACTTTAATCCCTTTTTATGATGCTACGTGATCTAAGAAGATCACTTTGTTTAATCAAGTCTCATATTTCTTGGACTTGGCATAAAGCTTCTCCCTTCTTAATTGTTGTGAAGCTGATTTAAAATTCGTTATAGGACTTTCTTCGTCTTTAGCATAGAGAGGATCAGTTTTCACTTCTTAGGCAACATGCTTCCAATAAAACTAAATTATATGCCATCTTTATTCTTGAATGATAACCTCTTCTATGCACATAAC
The DNA here is from genome assembly GCA_028583415.1 of Protea cynaroides. Lineage (NCBI taxonomy): Eukaryota > Viridiplantae > Streptophyta > Magnoliopsida > Proteales > Proteaceae > Protea > Protea cynaroides. Next base: position 21,260,674 of record CM053270.1, read on the forward strand.
AACTTTGTAAAGTGTTGAGACAACCAGTCTATTCCCAAGATAATGTCAAAGTTTGTCATCTCAAGTCGAATTAGGTTACATCCAACTTCTGTCCATCCATACAATTCGGACATTGCTCATAAAACTCATCTAATGCAACATTTAGTCCAAAAGGGATTGAACTAGCAAAATCTGGTTTAAAGGTCATAAGAGCTTATCTAGTTCCTTCATCTCTTAGTTTTTCAAAGACTATCATTAATAATCTCATATGTTGAACAACTCATTAGCTTATATTTCTTTTATCATTGTTGTTCTACACTGATCTCTCTTTTATATACCTCAAAAAATATCTTGTGATTGTTACTTCATATCCCAAATCTACCTATAAGCATTAGGGTATATGCTTATAAATTCATTAATGCAGCCAAACTCTTTTGGTCTTTTCTTAATCATCTTACTCGACATTGGACATAACTCAGTATTACTTGTACTAATCCGAATACTATCAATGCCATGATTTTTGACTTTATCCTTGTATCCACTCTTAAATTTTCCTTTAGAAATCTTCTTGTAAGACCCGCACTCTGAAAACCCGGTCTAACCTTGGTTTTGTGTCGTGACAGATCTTCCGATCATCACCGAGCCAGACGGGGCAAACGGATAACAAACAGGTACGAAATCGGACCGAAGTCGACCAATTATACCTGATTTTAGATACCGGTTGATGGTACGGATGATGGTACCGGTCGACCGGTATGGCCTGCACAGCTATGTGCGGGAATTTGGAAATTGGTCTCTATGGGTCCCGCTTTCCTGATTTCGAATCCTAGAAGTTTCCTAATCCTAGTAGGGTTACTAAACCCTATTTTTAGCCTATAAATACACCCTTAAACCCCCTCAAATCCTTTCCATTGTCTCTCACAAACCCTAGAGAAGAGAAAGAGCTTGGAAAGGAGAAGGAGCTAGGAAGAAGAAGGAGGTGCCGCCATTACTGTTTGACGAAGCTCACGCTACGCCTGTCAACGGTAAGTGTTTGAATCCCTCTTCTTACCCTATGTTAGTTGGGTGGGTGGATCAATACCATGCAAAGTAGGTATTGATCTAAAACCATAAATTGGCCAATAACCCTAAGTTGCCGTCAAACCCTTGATTTGAGTTTCGAGATGATATTCATCGAAACGAGACTTGAATGAGTTGGGGATAACTCTAACTCAAAGTCTAGACTTAGAATGGATAGGAGAAACCCTGAAAATCCATGGAGGATGATCGATGGTATTCGAAGAACCCATGTATGGTCTTCCGGAGACATACCGGTCGACTATACCGGTTGCACATAGTGCGACCGGTATGTTGCGACCGCTACCTCTCAGGAGGTTGTTTGTGGGGGACCGGCTGACCATACCGGTCGTCAGTCTTTCCCACAGAGCTGCGACCGGTACATGCCACCGGTCAGCTCTGTGAGGGTAGTTGTGATCTCTGTTGGTTTCCGACCAACATGAAACCCTAAACAATATAATGAAACCCTAATATTATGTAGGACTATGTGACTTATCGTTTAGACCTTGCGACGTGGAGCAAGTTATTGAACGAGCGTCAGGTAAGGGAATCTGACCTAAACCTAATAATTAATGGACAGTAAATCATTGTTAATCATTGAATATCTATGATGTGATGTTTGTGCATATTCACATGCCATCCTTTACTTTCAGTTATTATTATTGTTCATGCATTCATAGGATGTGATTGTTAGGCATGTGATTATTTTCGTTGGTGTGTGGAGTGGGGCATGGGCCTGGGATTGCTCTTCACACTGGCACCTTTTTGTAGTATTCGTCTTAACATGCTTGGTACGGGTGGGGTATCGGGGGAAGATCATGGTACGGTGGTCTCCGATATTGTTGTTGTCCCGGCCATCGTTGTGTGGTACTGAGGATTCCGAGTCGACGCTGGCTTGTCCACGATGCTTTAGCTCTATCTCTATGCCGTAGGGAGTTATGTTGGGATAGGGTCTACCTGCGTATTGTTTCTATCCTAGTGGGTTAGTTGCGGATAGGGTATCAGGGGGAGGTGAGGTATGGTGGTCTCCGACCCGGCCTACACGCTCTAGCTCTATCTCTATGCCGTAGACGGTGTGTGTTGTGAGCTCACCCTTTGTGCACATCTTGTTTTAGATCTGGATGCAGGTTATACTGTGGATGACTACGTGAACGCTCCGGCGTATGGTGATGTTGCGGCGTTGGACGTACAGGCAGGAGAGGACGAGCATGACGCTTCATGCGAGTGCCCTTTCTGCGTGTACCTGTGATGGATTTTATTTAGTTGTTTCAATTATTTTTGTTTGTTATTAAGAGATGTAAAAGATTATTATAATATGTTTGAATTTGAATAATGGGATATTTATTTAAATTATCAATAGATACTCAATTCATTCTATTTAAAGTCTTCCGCTGTATATTTATATTCTGATTGTGGTTATGTGTAATTGGTTTGTATGGGTGGACACGGCCTATTCGAGATCCTGGTGTGGACCGTTGGTTCAATGACGGTTCACTCACACCGTTCTGGTTGGATCAGAATTGGGGTGTGACACTTCTTCCTTGCCAACTTCATACCGATATAATTCTTTCTTGCTAACTTCATACCGATATAACTATCTTTAACTTTACTTGAGTGCTATCTACTCTTTCCTAGTTACTCTTGATAATTCTCACTTTTTGCTCATGCACTCTTTTATAGACATGACTCATATCCATCTATCCAATAATCTCAAAATAGATTCTCCATTACTTTATCTGAGGTTTTCTTGGTTATATAATCTAATCCGAATTCAATCGTCTTCCTCCAATAATTTCGTTATTAACTAAACATCTTATCAATGGATGTCGAGAAATGTAAGAATCATAATGCTTATCCAAAAGTGATTCATTTTTTTCTTTTGAATTCAGTATAATGATGAATACTTGTTTTATCTAGTGAACTTAGGTTTAAAGGATCAGGAGTAAATCTATGGTAATCCAACCGGCATCAAAAGGTCGTTAGGTTGCACGGTGGTCCGAATACATGGAAATAGAGGTTCTACAACTCTTAACCTCATGGTTATAGGTTCTATCAAGTATATAATGCCATTAGTCAAGGCACTACAGGAGTAAATCTGAAGAAATTTTTGGTACATTAATAAATCAGGTATAAATCGAAAAGATGTATGCTCAACATGATTAAACATTTAACTGTTCATTCAGTTCATATCTCTGTTCATGTTGTCGATCATGAGAGTGGCTCAGATTGGTATAATCAGGACTAATACTAAAGAAACAATATCTATAACTCCAATTGACAGGTTGAATTGAGAAGGTATCCTATCAAGACACGAGAATTTAAAATCAGGTATGTGCATCCTCTATAATCAAAAGAGTAAGTCAATAATGCACCGCATCCTATATAAATCTATCTAGTTATATGGTCACAATAGATTTGATCCTTTGCTAAAAACGTTTGAGGCTTTATCTTCAGAAAATATTCCTTAACCCTTGTTGGATCAGTCTGCCATGATGCAGTTATCCCATACATCGATGGTTGATAAGGGTAACCACCTTGATACACTGCTTGTTATGCACCAAGCTTCTGTACTGGGGTGTGTGTTACTGGGACTTTCTGTATGGTAGACACTATGTTATAGCTAACAGGTGTTGGGGGTACAGTGTTGCTACCAATCGATACCATACTTGGTTTGACCCGAAGGTGTTGATGTAGCATTGGCAACTTAGATAGTGATTCACATAGCAACTTGCATAGTCGGTCTCAGCTGTTGTTGCTCTTGTATTTTGTCGGGCCAAGTTTATTACAGCCGTGGCCAAGGCACTTGGTAGTCCAGGTAGATTGGTTGGAGTGGCCTGGTTGTTCACTTTTTTTTTGCTACAGTCTGATTATCATTATTGATCATCTGCTCAGATGAGTTTTCACTACCCGTTCTCGATGCAGATAGTGGTGGGGTCAAGTTGTGACCTCTTTTAATGCTCAGTAGGCAATGGATCAGCTTGTGGGGGATCTCACTCTGAGTCTCCACGTCACCAGGAGTATAGCCCTATCTTCTTTTATAGTTACTCTCATTTTTGGTGTATGGCCATTGTTTTTCTATCTCTATTGGATTTAGCCCGAGGTCTTTCCCTTTTCCTCTATAGGGATTTAGGCATTACTAGCTATTTTTCTTCTTCCTCTGCCATACATCGGGTTTCACATCTTGTGAGTACCAACTCGGTATTCAAATTTCTTGCTTTATAGATGCTCCCTTCTTGCTACTGTACTATATCCTTTGTATACTTAGACAACTGCCCGACTTATAATACCCTATATTATTTGTTTATCATGATACATTTAAATTTTCTTTTTCTATCTATGTATACATATGGTTTCACCTTTTAAATGTACATTATTGTCATGTTTAAGTTCTGTCTCAACCAACACAGGTGCTTATGGTGTATTTGTCTTAAAATTTTTAATTTATCTTATCCTAACTCAGTTCATGGACCCTAACGGAAGTATTCAAGTTTGACGGGCAAGGCCTGAGAGCTCTGATACCAAGTTGTCACACCCCAATTCTGGACTAAACCAGAATGGTGTGATGAACCATCAATAAACCAACGATTCAACCAAGATCTCGTATAGGCTATGCCAACCATGTTAAACCAAAACACATTCCACATTAATCAGAGATAATAAAGTAAATAGTGAAAGTCTTATTAATAATGAACTGAGGTCTAATCATGATAAATAATTAATATTCCAGTTATCTCCAAGTAATCAAAATATAATTTAATACATATTACAAATATCCAAATACGAAAGTTAAACACTATGCGTATCTATAGTTGAAACACTAGTTTGACGAGCCATATTCATCCTTCACAGCTTGTACATCCATATCCACCACCTGTTCATATGTTGACGTGTCGACATAATCTTCAACCGTAATACCTACAACATCAAAAAATAAAATAATTACGCGTGCGAGGGTCAGCTCTCCAACTTGAGCTCAGTGAGTAAAACAAAACAATGCAACAAACATATGCATGCATTCAATTCATATCTTTGGTCTGGTTTATAAGTTTGCAATGTGCAATAGAAAGGATTGGTAGCTGCCGCACCTCTATACACGAGTGTGTGATGCCGCCCAATGGATCAAACACCATTACCATCCCACATGCATCCATCATGGAATAGAGATATAACTGAAGTGCCCAGATCAAACACAGCATAACACTTCCCCTGATACCCTACCCATACCAACACGTAAGTCGCTATTGACGAGGGCTTGCAAACGAGGCTCGTAACTAACCAATCTTAATGCCAAACAGTGTATCCAAGGCCTCACCCCAGCATCCCTTAATATGTCCATAGAAATAGAGCTAAGGCCCCCCGACAGAGTCAAAGACTACACGGTCCGAGACCACCTCCCCAGATGCCCTACGACGTAATAGTTCTGCTAAGGTAATGGCGATACGACGATGTTAGTGGACAAGACTTGAGTAGAGATAGAGCTAGAGTTTGGTGACCAGGATGAACCACAGTGTCACGTCCTCCCCCTGATGCTCCACTCACATCAAGCACACTAACCACACACATACATTTACATGCCTATTCCTAACAACATCATCATCATCATGTTATAAATAAACAGAATTAAATATGCATGAGCAGTAATAGCAGGAATATTAGATGACATGTGAAATGCACATTACAAGCATACGAGCTTAGAATCATTCATGGCATTGGACTCAATAGGTAAAATAGCCAATTATTTTAAGTCTTGTTTCTTCACCTTTGATCGATGTTTATTCCTCTCCAAAGCTTTGGAAGTCACTTTGAATCTATTAGGAACCTAAACAATTAATGTATTTAAGTTAAGGTTCAAGTTCACCAAGTTACAATAGTCAAAAACCTTGTTTGGTCTCAAAATATACTTGTTGTTAACGTTTGGTCGCACGTGTGGTCGATCCTGTGGTCGCAATATATGAGACCACACACTGTGTTGTCAAACCCTGTGGTCGCATTTCCTGGGCACTTCCCTAATACCTATGGTCGACCCTCTGGTCACCCTGTAGTCGACCACAGGCTGCGACCACATGATGTTTGATCACTTTTTCATCTTCAATCCGAATTCTTCTTGAGTCGATTCCTCGACTCATCACTTGGATTCATCCTATGATTATTCTATGGTCATTATTTACAGTTTCTCATTAACCATTATCCCCAATCTATTTTCTCATGGTTTTTATTAGAAATTCTATAACCAAAATCTTTGCATTAGATTCAACACATCAACTTAATAAAAGGAACCTATCCTATTTGATCTAGCCTACAGAGTCAAGTCCATACCTTAAGCTTGCTGTAGGGAGATAGAACTTTTCTCTTCAAAACCTTTTTCTCCAAGCTTCTTCTCCAAATCTCCTTCTTCCCCTTCTCTTCCTTTCTCTTTCTCTCTTAGGTTTAGGGTTTCAATTTGAGTTCTAAAAGAGTGAGAGAGGCTAAGGAACGTCCCTTATATAGAGGAAAACCTCCTTATAGAGTCCTACTTTAATTAGGAAAGAGTCCCCCTCAAATTAGAAAAGTTTCCTAAACACGGAGTCTGTTCAGCATCGTATGGTCGCACGTGGGGTCGCAGAATCCGTCAACCACATGTCCAAAATATGCGACCACACATCGTGTGGTCTCATGTGTGGTCTCATGTATCGACCACACTTATCGACCACATGTATTGACCACACCCCTCAAAACTACTACCACACGACCAAAATATTTTGATTTTTAGTTTTTGACTGGTTGCTTCCACACGATCTTAAACGGTCAACCACACCAACTAAATTTAACTCGTTACTTACCTTATCTTGTGGTTTCTTCATACAATTGGTTCACTTGAGCCGATTATGATGGGAAGATGGATCACGATGCTAGAATGTAAGGTTAGACTGGGTTCATGGCGTGCGGGTCTTACAACTCATGTATAGAGGTGCGAGGCCACCAATCCTTTCTATAGCACATTGCAAACTTATAAACCAGACCAAAGATATAAATTGAATGCATGCATATGTTTGTTGAATTGTTTTGTTTACTCACTGAGCTCAAGTTGGAGAGCTAACCCTCGCACATAATTCTTTTAGTTTCTGATGTTGCAGGTATTATAGTTAAAGATTATGTCGACACGCCAATATATGAACAAGTGGCGGCTATGGATGAGCAAGCTGTGGAGGACTATTATGATTCGTTACACGAGCATTTCAACTATGGATGCGTTTAGTGTTTAACTTTCGTATTTGGATATTGGTAATATGTATTAAATTATGTTTTGGTTACTTGGAGATAACTGGAATATTAATTATTTATCATGATTGGACCTCAGTTCATTATTAATAAGACTTCCGCTATTTAATTTATTATCTCTGATTAATGTGGAATGTTTTGGTTTAACATGGTTGGCATAGCCTATATGAGATCCTGGTTAAACCATTGATTTATTGACGGTTCATTACAACATTCTGGTCGATTCAAAATTGGGGTGTGATACTACCCTTGGCTTTGCTCCATATGAGGTATTATATGGTAGGCCATGCAAAACTCCTCTATACTACATAGAAGTGGGAGAGCACAGAATTTTTGGGGCTTGATATTATCTAGGACACTTATGATGAAGTGGATCTGATTAGGAAAAGGATAAAGGCAGCTCAAAGCAGGCATAAGAGTTACGCTGATGGAAGGAGTAAGGACTTAGAATTCTAAGTCGGTGACAAGGTTTTCCTCAAAGTGTCACCCCACTGCAGCATTTGACACTTTGGCAAGAAAGGGAAGCTGATTCCTAAATACATTGGTCCGTATGACATCTTGAGGAGAAGTGGCAAGGTAGCATATCAGTTGGCTTTGCCTCTCGCACTATCAAAAGTTCATGATGTCTTCCACATCTTATTTTTGAAGAAGTACGTTCATGATCCATCCCATATATTGAGTGCAGAAGTTCCATAGATTGACTAGGATTTATCATGCACCATGGGACCAGTAGCAATTTTGGATAAAAAGATTAAGCAACTGCATAACCATTACATCCCCTATGTAAAGGTTCATTGGCGCAGTTATGCAATTGAGGAAGCTACATAGGAAAGCTGGAATGCGATCCGGGAAAAATATCCATATTTGTTTAAAGACTTAGGTATGCCTTAATTTTGAGGGTAAAATTTTTATAAATTGGGGGGATTGTAAGACCCGCACCCAGAATCTACTACTAACCCAGATTCCTCCTGTGCTAGGTCTTAATACGACGACTGATGAAATATCCAATATGGACCCGATGGTGGTATCCAAGCCATAGGTAAGCTTCACTACTTAGACCTAGTAAAGATATGTGTCATGGTAGACCCCAGGTGATCTTGATGAGCATCCCAAAGCATCTGGGCCAACTAGCTGACTTAAAAGCCATAATTTGGCCTAATCGGATGCTCTACCGGATGGTGCATCTCTTGATTGTCAACATCTGATTGAGCTCGAGTTAGACACACACTCTGTGTAAGACCCGCACTCTGAAAATCCGGTCTAACCTTGGTTTTGTATCGTGACAGGTTTTCCGATCATCACCGAGCCAGACGGGGCAAGCGGATAACAAACAGGTACGAAATCGGACCAAAGTCGACCAATGATACCTGATTTTAGGTATACCGGTCGATGGTACCGGATGATGGTACCGGTCGACCGGTATGGCCTGCACAGCTATGTGCGGGAATTTGGAAATTAGTCTCTGCGGATCCCACTTTCCTGATTTCGAATCCTAGAAGTTTCCTAATCCTAGTAGGGTTACTAAACCCTATTTCTAGCCTATAAATACACTTTTAAACCCCTCAAATCCTTTCCATTGTCTCTCACAAACCCTAGAGAAGAGAAAGAGCTTGGAAAGGAGAAGGAGCTAGGAAGAAGAAGGAGGTGCCGCCATTACCGTTTGACGAAGCTCTCGCTACACCTGTCAACGGTAAGTGTTTGAATCCATCTTCTTACCCTATGTTAGTTGTGTGGGTGGATCAATACCATGCAAAGTGGGTATTGATCTAAAACCCTAAATTGGCCAATAAACCCTAAGTTGCCGTCAAACCCTAGATTTGAGTTTCGAGATGATATTCACCGAAACAAGACTTGAATGAGTTGGGGATAACTCTAACTCAAAGCCTAGACTTAGGATGGATAGGAGAAACCCTGAAAATCCATGGAGGATGATCGACGGCAGTCGAAGAACCCATGTATGGTCTTCCGGAGACATACCGGTCGACTATACCGGTTGCACATACTGCGACCGGTATGTTGCGACCGCTACCTCTCGGGAGGTTATTCGTGGGGGACCGGCTGACCATACCGGTCGCCAGTCTTCCCCAAGAGGCTGCGACCGGTACATGCCACCGGTCAGCTACGTGAGGGTATTTTGTGATCTCTGTTGGTTTCCGACCAACATGAAACCCTAAATAATATATTCTGATGAAACCCTAATATTATGTAGGACGCTGTGACTTATCGTTTGGATCTTGTGACGTGGAGCAAGTAATCGAACGAGCGTCAGGTAAGGGAGTCTGACCTAAACCTAATAATTAATGGACAGTAAATCATTGTTAATCATTGAATATCTATGATGTGATGTTTGTGCATATTCACATGTCATCCCTTACTTTTAGTTATTATTATTGTTCATGCATTCATAGGATGTGATTGTTAGGCATGTGATTGTTTTCGTTGGTGTGTGGAGTGGGGCATGGGCTGGGATCGCTCTTCACACCGGCACCTTTGTAGTATTCTATCTTAACATGCTTGGTACGGGTGGGGTATCGGGGAAGATCGTGGTACGTTGGTCTCCGATATTGATGTTGTCCCGACCATCGTTGTGTGGTAACGAGGATTCAGTCGACGCTGCCTTGTCCACGATGCTTTAGCTCTATCTCTATGCCGTAGGGAGTTGTGTTGGGATAGGGTCTACCTGCGTATTGTTTCTATCCTAGTGGGTTAGTTGCGGATAGGGTATCAGGGGGAGGTGAGGTTTTGGAGGTCTCCGACCCGGCCTGCACGCTCTAGCTCTATCTCTATGCCGTAGACGGCTGTGCTGGGATAGAGCATACATTGTTGACATCTAGGATTGGTTAGTTGCGAGCCCGGTTTGCGAGCCCCGGCGTAGGGGGCTTAGGTCTTGGTATGGGTAGAGTATCAGGGGAGGTGCGGGTATACCTTAGCTCTATCTCTATTCCATGATGGGTGCATGTGGGTTGGTGGTAGTGTGATTACTGTGCGACGCCACACACTCGTATATAGAGGTGCGGGGGCCACCAAACCTTTCTATAGCACATTGCAAACTTAAAACCAGACCACAGCATAAAATGATTGTTACTCATGCATAATCTTGTGAAACGTTCGATTGCCTTACCGAGCTGTGTTGTGTGCTCACCCTTTGTATATACATTGTTTTAGATCTGGATGCAGGTTATACTGTGGACGATTACGTAAACGCTCCGGCGTATGGTGGTGCTGCGGTGTTGGATGTACAGGCAGGACAGGACGAGCATGACGCTTCATGCGAGTGCCCTTTCTGCGTATACCGGTGATTTGTTTTGTTTATTTATTTCAATTATTTTTGTTTGTTATTGAGAGATGTAAAAGATTATTATTTTATCTTTGAATTTGAATAATGGGATATTTATTTAAATTATCAATAGATACTCGGTTCATTCTATTTAAAGTCTTCCATTTGTATATTTATATTCGATTGTGGTTATGTGTAATTGGTTTGTATGGGTGGACACGGCCTATTCGAGATCTGGTGTGTGAACCGTTGGTTCAATGACGGTTCACTCACACCGTTCTGGTTGGATCAGAATTGGGGTGTGACAACTTGGTATCAAAGCTCTCGGGCTCTGTTCCAATAAACCATGCTACACATAATGGGGTCGATGAACTGAGTTAGGAAGTTTAAAAATCTTAATACAAACACACTCTAAGCATTGTTTGATACCTGAGACGGACTAAGAAAGAGAATAATGTACTATTCTAAATATGAAACCTAATATGTGCACATACACTAGTTAGGAAAAACCATGAAACTTTCATTAAACGAGAAAGGTGTATCAAATGAAATAGTGCTACGAGGTACAGTCCACAAACCGGAAAGTTACCCGTTATATAAAACGATCATATGAAAAGAAAAGTAAATGGAAAATCATGGGGTAGGAGGCCCGGGAGGAATGGGGTCCGCTATATCATAGTCCCGCTCGTATGTGACCCCTAAGCCAATGCACCTGGTCTGAGTCACCCGTAGACCACGAGCCGGACGTCCCAACTCCTGACCCATCGCTCACCGAGACTCCGGGGATGACCCTGCGGGTGTCCCCGATCTCGATAAACATACTCAACACCGAGTCCGGGAGGGGTTGAGATGGTCCAGGTGTGGGAACGGATGGTGGTGGTACAGTGGAGGCTGTGGGGCGGGCACCGGTGCTTCCCCCAACTACATCGTCATCATCATCATCCCCCATCTCTGCCGCATAGGCCGCATTGGCCGCGGCTGCCGCGGCCCGCCTGCTACTCTCCCAACGGACGAGGGCGAGCCTCCAACTCGTCATCACTAACGGGCAGGTCAACCATCCGCATCCTATTTATCGCATCCCGGTCGATGTCGGAGGTCATGGAGTCCTCGGCGGCTGTCTCTCCTCTCGAAACTCACGCCCGGACGGCGAAGAAGGAAAGTGGCGAGGCGGCCATAGGGGAAGGTTGCTGGCCCGATCGGTCACGGCCGCTCGATGCATAGTCCGGATGATGAGGTATGGAAGTGAGATCCGCTCTCCGTTGCGAGACGCAATAAGTGACGTCTTGGGTGAGCCGAGACAACTCATTGTAGTGACCGCTCCGTGGCACTATATCGTCTTTGGATGATGCGGGCAGTAGACCCGGGGTATAGGTCTCAAGCTAGCTGCCTTCATAGGAGCCCCGAGGATTGAGTATCCGATACGCTATCTCTCGGCGCAAATCTTGGTCAAATAACCTTTCGCCTTGGGGCGCGAGTATACCAAATCTCCATCGTTGGGAACCCCAAGCGGATCAGCCAACCGGTGGGTGTTGAAGGAAATATGTACACCCGGACGTGGCTGGTAATGCGTAGATCCCTACACTGGTTCGGGTCTTCGACATCCCCTTCCAGTTCGGATTTGCATAAAAATGCTTGACCAGATTAGGGCGTGTAGTCTCGTGTAGGGAGATAACCGGCAGCCACCCTAGAGCACCAAAAGCCGTCTCTACATTGAACCGGTGCAATTGTCCCACATTGACCCGGTGCCCGGATACAATACTCTTGTCATCGAACCAAGAAAACCGAGCCTGAGCTTCCAAAGAGCGAAACCATAGCTCATCTAGGCGAGGGATAGGTGGAGAGGGAACCCGAGAACTAGAACCATGTGAGCGCTTCCCGAGAGTGCGTCTAGGAGCCATTTAGAGCTGCAAAACAAAGGAAAATGAGATAAAAGTTAGAAATTTTCAAAATTTCGGCAAAGATAACGAATAAAATTGGGAAAAAGCCTCAAACTCACCCAAAAACATGGGGAGGAGGACTTACGTAACCCCCACACTCTTCCATAATCCAATTACAGGCAATCATAATAAGAAATTTCGAGAATTTGAGAAAAATCAAGAAATTTCAAAATTTTTGGAAAACCTAGGTCAAAACATGTAAAAATTTGATTTTTATCAAAACCTTGCGGTGGAACCCCAAATTAGTTGAGGGCTTTTGCTCTTGGGGGTCCCTAAACCCTTTGTAAGCCAGAAGGAAAGGAATTCCCTCTTGTTAAAACATCTCGAACAAAGAAAAACCTAAATTTCTACATAAAGACGATATGAGAAAATTTTCTAAAAATATGAGAGAGGGTAGAGACCTACCCGGAGACGATGTTCTAGCTTTGGAATGCGAGAAATCGGCTTCTAAGAGTACCGGTCGGACTGTAGCAACTCGGTTGGGCGAGAGAGGAATCGCCACCGGGAGGGAAGAAGAAAAGAAAAGTGAGAAAATCTCACTTTTTCGCGATTTTAAAGCCATTTTGGGCATACCGGTCGACCGGTTATGCCTATACCGGTCGACCGGTATCAACCCAGTGTCGCGACCGCTATGTCTCGGCCAGAAAAATTTTTTCGACCGGTCGACTATACCGGTCGCAACACCGTCTACTGAGTGGCGGCCGGTATCTCATAGACATGCGACCGGTATGTCTCGGCCAGAATTTTAATTCTGACCGGTCGACTATACCGGCCGCAGCATATTTCTACAGGTGTGCGACCGGTATGTTGCGACCGGTACGCCCCAAAAGAGCCAGAAAAATAAAAAAAATAAAAAATTTTTCCAAAATTGTGTAAATCGAAATGTTACTTCTCGACTATTTCCTGCATTATTCAAGACTAACACTACTATTATTGATGATTCTCACGTGTTATGTCTTCTTCTCAGATCCCAATAAATAGTCCGAGATGGCGGGTGGAAACGGTCGAAGGGGTAGAAAGCACCATCATGCCGAAAGCGCCTAGAGGGAAGAGCAAGGTGAGCGGGACCAGGTTAGAGAAACCAGCCCGAAGAAGAGGAGGAACAGGTCCGGAAGTACCGGCGGAATTACAGGAACCACCTCACGGGAATTCCGAGACCATAGTTACAAACTTGGTCTATCGGATGCAAGCTCAACGGAAGGAATTTCGAGTGAGGTACTAGCGATGCTCAGTCAGCCAGGTTCCCGTTCCCGCCCGGTAATACGCCCGGGTCCGAGAGAAAATGTCTTCCAACGGGTGCGAGTAGCCCAAGGCCAAGGGCCCAAGCACGAGAATGTACCACCACCGCATCGCTTTCCGTCGCCTTCTGCGTATCCGGGGGCATATCCGTATCCACCACCATGGTACGGAGCGGATACCCGAGGGACAGCACGATCTTAGCGGGTCGGTGGACAAGGTTCTTGAAGTTGAAACCGTCATCATTCACCGGCGGGACAGGGAAACCATTGTGGCCAGCACGGTGGGTTTCGGAAATAGAAAAGAACTTCCGATTGATGGACGTGTCCGAGGAGGAGAAAGTCCTATTTGCCACTCACATGTTGAGAGAGGACGTGAATGCTTGGTGGAATTCCACACGGGCATATTTGGAGAACCAATATACATTAGTTGACTGGGAAGTGTTTAAAGCGGCTTTCTTCGACAAATATTTCCCAAAGAGCTTCGGAGACCAAATGGAGAGAGAGTTTCTCAGCCTCGGCAAGGGGTCGGTCATTTGTAGATGCCGGTACGACTTTATCCCTTACTATTTGGTTTACTCTTTCAGTTGCATGAGCATATAGAACTAAGAGGTAATATATTCCAGGAATTGTAAATGTAGCCGGTTTACCCGCCAGAGTATTATTTGACTCTGGGGCCACGCACTCCTTTGTTTCTGTTTCTTTTGGGAAGCGAATGGAGTTACCAATCAAGCAATTGAACCCAAGCTTGATAGTTCGCTCTCCACTAGGAGTCAAAGTGGCTTTGACCAAGTATTATGGACCATGTCCTGTAAGTATCGAGGGCCGAGACTTAGAAGCAAGCCTAGTAATACTTGAGATGGCAGATTTTGATGTCATTTTAGGAATGGATTGGCTAGGCCATCATTCGGCCGTCCTTTTATGTGGCGAAAGGAAGCTTATGCTTACTGACAAGGAGGGGAAAGAATACAGTTTCGCTGGAATTAAGCTATCTAGGAAGCGGAAGTTGATCCTCTCCGCCCTAAAGACTAAGAGATGCTTGGAGAAAGGGGGAGTGGGTTATCTCGTATCTGTAGTCGACCTCACAGCAGAGTCACTCAAGATGGAAGATATAGATGTGGTTCGGGAGTTTCCAGATGTATTTCCAGAAGATCTTCCAGGCTTACCACCAGACAGGGCTACAAAATTTGTGATAGACCTTATACCAGGTTCGGCTCCGGTGTCTAAAGCGCCATACAGGATGGCCCCAACCGAGTTAAAGGAGTTGAAGACCCAATTACAAGAATTGCTAGATAAGGGCTTCATACAACCTAGTATTTCGCCTTGGGGAGCACCTGTGTTGTTCGTCAAGAAGAAAGATGGAAGTGTACGGCTATGTATTGACTATCGTGAGCTGAACAAGTTGACGATCAAGAATCGGTATCCTCTGCCTAGGATCGATGATCTGTTCGATCAGCTGCGGGGTGCAAAGGTTTTCTCAAAGATCGATCTCCGATCGGGGTATCACCAATTGAAGATCAAGGCCGAAGATATTCCGAAGACTGCTTTCAGGACAAGGTATGGGCATTATGAGTTTCTGGTTATGTCTTTCGGGTTGACCAACGCCCCAGCATCGTTTATGGAACTGATGAACCAAGTGTTCCATGACATGTTGGACACTTCGGTCATCGTATTCATCGATGACATATTGATTTACTCTAAGGACATGGAGACTCATACAGCGCATTTGAGAGCAGCCCTACAACGGCTGAGGGATGTGAGGCTTTATGCGAAATTCAAGAAGTGCGAGTTTTGGCTGAAGGAAGTGGCTTTCTTGGGCCATGTTGTATCTGGAGACGGTATCAAGGTTGATCCAAGCAAGATAGCTGCTATCGTAGGATGGGAAGCACCAAAATCTATGGCAGAGATTCGTAGTTTCCTTGGGTTGGCTGGTTATTATAGAAGATTCGTGGAAGATTACTCCAGGATCGCGGTTCCACTCACCAGATTGACCAAGAAGGGAGAAAAATTTATATGGACAGATGAGTGTGAGAAGTGCTTCCAGACTTTGAAGTCAAGACTTGTCTCGGCACCTATCTTGACCATCCCCGAACCAAGCGTACCGTTTACTCTATATACGGATGCTTCAGGGTTGGGTATTGGGTGTGTTCTGATGCAAGGAGAGCAGGTGATCGCTTACGCATCAAGACAGTTAAAAGAGCATGAGAAGAACTATCCTACGCATGACTTGGAGCTAGCAGCGGTTATTCATGCAATCAAGACTTGGAGACACTATTTGTACGGTGAGAAGTTTCAGATCAAGTCAGATCACAAGAGCTTAACTTATCTCTTCACTCAGAAGGATCTGAATATGAGGCAGAGAAGGTGGCTGGAATTGTTAAAAGATTATGATTGTGACATCCAGTACCATCCAGGTAAAGCAAATGTGGTGGCTGACGCCTTAAGTAGAAAGTGGGCATCGAAACCTGAGGCAGGACCGAGTACAAATGCTGCATTGTGTGCTGCGAGCCTCGAGTTCGATGGAAATTGGTGAAGAACATATTATCGAAACTGCGAGAAGATCCACGGTTATGCATACCTGAGAGCGAAGACTGCGATATCAGAGGCCGAGTTATGACTGAAGCTCATTACACTCCATATTCGGTACATCCAGGAAGTACCAAGATGTACCATGATCTAAGAAGACCATATTGGTGGAGAGGTATGAAAGCAGATATAGCTCGTTTCGTGTTCCAATGTCTGAATTTCCAACAAGTTAAAGCGGAAAGGCAAAGACCCGCGGGTTTACTACGCCATTACCGGAACCTGCATGGAAGTGGGATTGTATCACTATGGATTTCGTCATCGGCTTACCTTTGACACCAAGGTCGGTGGATGCAGTTTGGGTTATTGTAGATCGGCTCACCAAGACAGCTCGATTTATTACGGTCAGACCTCGGTATACCATGGAGAAACGGCCAAGTTATATGTTGATAATATAGTCGGACTTCATGACGTTCCGAAAGTATAGTGTTTGATGAGAGATCCCCGTTTGACATCGAAATTCGGGAAGGATTACGGAAAGCTATGGGAACAAAGTTGAAGTTCAGTACAGCTTTCCATCCTCGGACCGGACGGACAATCGGAGCGAACCATTCAAATTTTGGAAGATATGCTTCGAGCTTGTGCATTAGATTTCGAAGGAGCTTGGGATGAGAAGCTATCACTTATCGAGTTTGCTTACAACAATAGTTATCGGGGCTACAATTCAGATGGCCCCATATGAAGCTCTCTATGGGAGAAAATGTCGTACACCTCTGTTATGGAATGAAGTGGGGGAAAGAAGGATTGTAGGACCGGAGTTTGTTGAAGAAACTTGCCGAGTGATTGATCAGATCAAAGAGAGAGTAAAGACAGCTCAAGTTCGACAGAAGCACTATGCAGATAATCGACGTCGAGACTCCGGAGTTTGCGAAGTGGGTGACAAAGTGTTCTTGAAGGTGTCACCGGTGTAGGCTCCGAAACGGTTTGGTAAGAAGGGGAAGCTATGCCCCGGTATGTGGGACCATATGAGATATTAAATCGACGTGGTAATGTAGCATATCAATTGGCTCTACCACCATCTATGTCCAGCGTTCATAATGTGTTCCATGTATCATTCTCGAAGAAGTATGTCGGAGATCCATCGCATATCTTGAGCGCTGATCCTCCAGACTTGACCAAGACTTAACTTTCGAAGTGGTGCCTGTAATGCTCTCAAGTCGAAAAGTTCAGCAACTTCGAACCAAGGATATCCACTATGTGAAGGTGCATTGGAGAAGCCAAAATGTGGAGGAAATTACTTGGGAAGAAGAGAGCGCGATGAGAAAGGAGTACCCTAACCTTTTTGACGATCAAGGTACGTTCAAATTTCGAGGCCGAAATTTCTTTTAAGGGTGGGGGAGTTGTAGTACCTACATGCAAATTTCGGGACAAAATTTCTTTTAAGGGTGGTGGAGTTGTAAGACCCGCACTCTGAAAACCCGGTCTAACCTTGGTTTTGTATCGTGACAGGTTTTTCGATCATCACCGAGCCAGACGGGGCAAGCGGATAACAAACAGGTACGAAATCGGACCAAAGTCGACCAATGATACCTGATTTTAGGTATACCGGTCGATGGTACCGGATGATGGTACCGGTCGACCAGTATGGCCTGCACAGCTATGTGCGGGAATTTGGAAATTAGTCTCTGCGGATCCCACTTTCCTGATTTCGAATCCTAGAAGTTTCCTAATCCTAGTAGGGTTACTAAACCCTATTTCTAGCCTATAAATACACCTTTACACCCCTCAAATCCTTTCCATTGTCTCTCACAAACCCTAGAGAAGAGAAAGAGCTTGGAAAGGAGAAGGAGCTAGGAAGAAGAAGGAGGTGCCGCCATTACCGTTTTGAAGCTCTCGCTACACCCGTCAACGGTAAGTGTTTGAATCCATCTTCTTACCCTATGTTAGTTGTGTGGGTGGATCAATACCATGCAAAGTGGGTATTGATCTAAAACCCTAAATTGGCCAATAAACCCTAAGTTGCCGTCAAACCCTAGATTTGAGTTTCGAGATGACATTCACCGAAACGAGACTTGAATGAGTTGGGGATAACTCTAACTCAAAGCCTAGACTTAGGATGGATAGGAGAAACCCTGAAAATCCATGGAGGATGATCGACGGCAGTCGAAGAACCCATGTATGGTCTTCCGGAGACATACCGGTCGACTATACTGGTTGCACATACTGCAACCGGTATGTTGCGACCGCTACCTCTCGGGAGGTTATCTGTGGGGGACCGGCTGACCATATCGGTCGCCAGTCTTCCCACAGAGCTGCGACCGGTACATGCCACTGGTCAGCTCTGTGAGGGTATTTTGTGATCTCTGTTGGTTTCCGACCAACATGAAACCCTAAATAATATATTCTGATGAAACCCTAATATTATGTAGGACGCTGTGACTTATCGTTTGGATCTTGTGACGTGGAGCAAGTAATCGAACGAGCGTCAGGTAAGGGAGTCTGACCTAAACCTAATAATTAATGGACAGTAAATCGTTGTTAATCATTGAATATCTATGATGTGATGTTTGTGCATATTCACATGTCATCCCTTACTTTTAGTTATTATTATTGTTCATGCATTCATAGGATGTGATTGTTAGGCAAGTGATTGTTTTCGTTGGTGTGTGGAGTGGGGCATGGGCCTGGGATCGCTCTTCACACTGGCACCTTTTGTAGTATTCTATCTTAACATGCTTGGTACGGGTGGGGTATCAGGGGAAGATCGTGGTACGTTGGCCTCCGATATTGATGTTGTCCCGACCATCGTTGTGTGGTACTGAGGATTCCGAGTCGACGCTGCCTTGTCCACGATGCTTTAGCTCTATCTCTATGCCGTAGGGAGTTGTGTTGGGATAGGGTCTACTGCGTATTGTTTCTATCCTAGTGGGTTAGTTGCGGATAGGGTATCGGGGGAGGTGAGGTTTTGGAGGTCTCAGGCCCGGCCTGCACGCTCTAGCTCTATCTCTATGCCGTAGACGGCTGTCTTTGGGATAGAGCATACATTGTTGACATCTAGGATTGGTTAGTTGCGAGCCCGGGTTTACGAGCCCCGGCCGGTAGGGGCTTAGGTACTGGTATGGGTAGAGTATCGGGGAGGTGCGGGTATACCTTAGCTCTATCTCTATTCCATGATGGGTGCATGTGGGTTGGTGGTAGTGTGATTACTGTGCGACGCCACACACTCGTGTATAGAGGTGCGGGGGCCACCAAACCTTTCTATAGCACGTTGCAAACTTAAAACCAGACCACAGCATAAAATGATTGTTACTCATGCATAATCTTGTGAAAGCGTCGATTGCCTTCGGGCTGTGTTGTATGCTCACCCTTTGTATATACATTGTTTTAGATCCGGATGCAGGTTATACGCGTGGACGATTACGTAAACGCTCCGGCGTATGGTGGTGCTGCGGTGTTGGATGTACCGAGCGGGACAGGACGAGCATGACGCTTCATGCGAGTGCCCTTTCTGCGTGTACCTGTGATTTGTTTTGTTTATTTATTTCAGTTATTTTTGTTTGTTATTGAGAGATGTAAAAGATTATTATTTTATCTTTGAATTTGAATAATGGGATATTTATTTAAATTATCAATAGATACTCGGTTCATTCTATTTAAAGTCTTCCGCTGTATATTTATATTCTGATTGTGGTTATGTGTAATTGGTTTGTATGGGTGGACACGGCCTATTCGAGATCCTGGTGTGAACCGTTGGTTCAATGACGGTTCACTCACACCGTTCTGGTTGGATCAGAATTAGGGTGTGACACTCTGTAAGACCCATACCGAATTAATCGGTCTTACCACCTTATACCAGGTCTACCTATCATGGTTGAGCCACATGGACCAAGTGCGTGGAGGAAATCACAAGACCAGGTATGAAATTGACCCAAAAACAGTAAAATAAAGGGTAGGGTCGCATGCCTAAACAGGTAGGGTCGACCCCCACCTCAACAGAATCCAACCCATGGTTTTCATGTCCTAGGGTCGGATGACTTGAGACCCTAGGGTCAACGGATTCTGCGACCCTAGCATCGACCCTAGGAAGACTGATAGAAACCAGAAATTAAGAAACTTTCCTAATTCAAAGGGAACCTTTCCTAAACTCGTTTGGACGGATTTTGGGAGGTTTTCCTCTATAAATAGGATGTCCGTTAGCCTCTTTCACTCCTTTTGAAACCCTAATTGATAGTGAGAGAAAGAGAAGAGAAGGAGGAGAAGAAGAAGAGAAGGAGAATTTGAGAAGACAACTAAAGAGAAGGAATTCAGAGAATTCTCTGAATCTCAGCAACCCTAAGGTATGGATACATTCTCCATGAACTATGTAAGACCCTAAGAATAGTTTATGAAGAAGTTAGGGTTGGGAGAAACCCAAATCATCTACCCATGGATGAGTTTCGAAGGAATCCATGAAGGTAATCATCATAGGCGATGGAAAGTGTGTAAAAAAACATAGCTATGAGCCATAGAACATTCTTAGAATGGACCTACGAGACTATAGGATCGACCCCATGCTCTCGGGAAGTCCAGGGAGGCTGTGATCGCACATAGGATCAATAAGTAACTGACCCTATGACCGACCCTACACCCTGGGGTCTCAGATACCTGTGACCCATCATGCGGCCCATCCTACGACCCTAGCTTTACAGCAAGCTTAAAACTGTTGGAATTAATTCTAATTAAAATCTATCGACTTGTTAGGTTTTCCTAGTGATATAAAGGTGATTCTTAAAGCTTGAAAGAAGATCTACACTCAAGCAAAGGTGAGGGAACAAGACCTAAACTAATTGGCTAATAATAAACTGTTTTCGTTTATTGAGTCCAATGCCATGTATGATTTTATGATTTTATGATTGTAATGTGCATTCAACATGTCATCTTCTATTCCTACTATTATTGTTCATGCATATTTAATTTCATATATTTATACCATGATGATGATGGTGATGTTAGGAATAGGCATGTGAATGTTTGTGTATGGTTAGTGTATTTGATGCGAGTAGGGCATCAAGAGGAGGACGTGATATCGAGGTGTGTCCTGGTCACTAGACTCTAGCTCTATCTCTACTCAAGTCTTGTCCACTAACATCGTCGTATCGCCATTACCTTAGCAGAACTAATACATCGTAGGGTATCAGGAGGGGACGTGACATTGTGGTGTGTCTTGGTCACCAGACCCTAGCTCTATCTCTAGGGGTGTATTGAGGGGTGCTGGGGTGAGGCCTTGGATACATTGTTTGACATTAGGATTGGTTAGTTGCGAACCCAGTTTGCAAGCCCTCGCCAATAGGGGCTTACGTGTTGGTATGGACAGCCGGTACAGCAATGCCGTTTTCAATGGGTGTATACTTGTCCATGGTAGGTGCATGTGGGATGGCAATGCCGATATTCATTGGGTGGCTCCATACACTCGTGTATAGAGGTGAGGCGGCCTCCGAACCTTTCTTTAGCACATTGCAAACTTATATATCAGACCTCAGTTATGAATTGAATTCATGCATATGTTTGTTGCATTGTTTTGTTTGCTCACTGAGCCGTGATGTGTGCTCACCCTTTTTGAATTCGAATATTTTTAGTTGATGATGCAGGTTTGACTGTGGAAGATTATATGAGTGCTCCCACATACAGACATGTTGCTGCGATAGACGCAGAAGATATTGTAGAGACGCATGACTCGTCATGCGAGTGCAACTCATGCGTTTTCGATTAGATTTTTATTTGGATTATTGAGGAAATATAATTTGATATTTTATTTACTTATGTCTCAGTCAATGCAAGATAATTGGATATTTTATTTATGATTATCACATTTAGATTCTCAGTTCATTTAATATTAAGACTTTCGCTATTGTGTATTTACTCTGATTATGATTGTGGAAGTGTATGGTTTAAACAAACGGACACAGCCTATTCGAGATCCTGATTGAACCATTGGTTATTAATGGTTCATCACACCATTTTGAACAGTGCGGAATTGGGGTATGCCACACTCTCTCTATGAGTTCTATAAAAGGTGGCCTTAACCCTCCTTTTCTCCTCTTGGTCCTCTTAAGAATGTGTGTAGGAGAGTAAAAAAAGAAGGAGAAGAGAAAACTTGGAACTCAAAGCTCTAAGCCCTAGTTCACCATTGGAGGTAAGTCCCTACCACTCACTCTTTATTGGTGAATGAATGCAAGACCTAAGGTGGTTGTCCACCATTAATGGTCTCCATTAATGGAGACCAACAATAAACCTAGAAAGTTAGGTTTTTCACCCACTCCATGAATGGAGTTAAATCGAGCCATAAATGGCTCCCATTCACCATAATAATGGTGGGTGAGTGATTCCCAACAACTAAATTGAAGACCAACTTGATGGGGAATCAAAATCCCCAAATGGAAACAGTCTTATTTGTGACCTAGTTTCTGGGTACAAATCAGAGGCACTAATCGAAGGTTTGGTCTTCGCCTTGCCTCCAGGTGACTATAACCATGCCTCTGCCAAGGAAAATGCCTTAGCAGAATTAACCAAGTAATAATCAGAGGTTCCTAACTGGAGGACCCTCCCAGAGGCATGACCCTCCAGGTCACCGTCCCCCTGGTTATCCTTGGGTCTGATTGATCTGGACCTCTGGGTAGGCTTAGTATTAAGTAGAAGTAGTGCAGGATGATACACCACCTGCAAAGCATCTGGATGCCTTTTTGGAAGCCCACTATTATAATAGTGTGTATAACTGGATGGTCTGCCAGAGGCTTGACCATCCGATTGTACTCTCCGATTCTGGGTACTTAGAAAATATATTAAGTGTCAACTGGATGGTAATATCTTCTGGTTCAGTCTCAGTTGGCCAGATGCCTAGTAAGGATTAAGAAGACCAACCCTTGGGTTCTCGGATTATCTTGGGACCCGTGTATGGACATGTAAGGCTTGTCCATGTTGGTTAAAAGATATACAACCAACTAATGAAATATTTTCTACTTAAGTAGGTAACGGGCTCGGGTAAAGTTGATGCCCTTTATCAGGCTTCGCATTACAGCTGCACTTCTAGTGCTATCAAGTGAGGGGTCTAGTCCGTTGACGTAGGACATTTATAACATGTCTAATTTATGTCATAACATGATTTAATTACTCTTTTTCCACGTCATTCATTATTGTTATACTTGAGCGTGCATTGCATTATAACAACTATGATTGCTTATTGTGTGTTGTTTGGGTATGATGGATGTGTGGGATGTTGGAACACAATACACTGGCCATGTTGTTTATGTTGTACCTTAGCGGGGCATGGTGATCCATTGGAGTGGAGCCAAGGATCTTTGCTGGGGCATAGCCTTTCTATTAATAATGCATATGTATGACCATGTATGATGGTTCATGTGGCGTGTGGGAGCGCAGGCACACAAATCATGTTGGAATTATTGGCACACTAGCGGGGCCATGGTAATCCTTTAAAGTGGAGCCAGGGATCTCTGCTAGTGGGCATCATAATGGTTTTATTGGCATGCTAACGAGGGCACGATGATCCAGTGGAGTGGAGCCAGGGACTTCTGCTGGCAGGCAGCCATGATTAAACAAATGTACATAATAGACATAGGTGGTGCCATTACCTTATTTTCTATTCCCTTCTAGTAGGGATCAAGATACTAGCATAAGGTCATACTTCCAAAGGTTTGGAGACCTGAGGGAAGAGTCAGATGGCCTGGGGTCACTGAAGTGAGATGGGGTCTATGTTGGGAGGTGACGAGCCTGAAGGGGTTGAAGCCCTTGATGGGGGGTTGTTTATAGAAGTTGTTTAATGGCCCGAGATCGTCTATTCCGCTTTTACCCTCGCCCGATATATGAAAGTTGGAGGCTTGGGGACAGTAGGCTGGACCGAAAGCACAAGCTAAATCTTAATATGATATCAAGTAGTAACATTAGTCCTGAGACCTAATATTAAAATTGTATTTTGTATCATTGTGTAAAGCATGCATGTGATACTATATTTTTTATTGAATTGGAAGGGAGCTCACCCTTATATCAATACATCTTTTTCAAATTCTATTGCAAGTGACTATTCTGTAGCTAATTTTATGGAATCTCTGTTGGTGAGTGTTGTCGTTGAGACTGATGATGTTAGTAGGGAGCACAACGAGGGCTGCACTTGCAGCGACTATGTCTACGCATGGCATAGCCCTCCCCTTACTCTTTTTCTTTTGATATTATGATTCTTTTTACTGGTAGATGAAGAGGTCTATCAAAATAATGTTACAGATTTACTTTTTTTTTTATTTGGCTATGTGAATATTGATATAGTACTATTTTGTGGAAGAAGATGAAGTGTAATTCATAACAAATGATATTATGGTTATGAAATCATGTTAGATGCATCTGTCAGTATAAATGCTTTCGTTATTATTATTATTTCTTGATTCACTTAATTGTATGGATATTACTTGTGTAGACTATGGGATTTATATGGTAATCATTGTGGTTAGCGATCTTGGTTGGATTCGGGTTGCCATGAGGGTTGACCAGGATATCACGTCCGATTCACCAGAATGGGTGACATAGCACGATCCAATTATTTTTGAAAAATAACACTCTTTGTGAGGTCATTGGTTTGGAGGATCCAAAAGAAGTTTAAATGAAGTTAGAGTGCTGGTACAAGTCTAAATCATTGACAAATCGATGGTTGTTTTTGAAGAAATAGTTATATGGCCTTTGCTTATCAGATGGAGCAAAATTTGAGGTGCCCATTGATGAGTTTAATAGGATTTGGACAGAGTTGTCTGCTCTTGATGTAAAGATTAAAGAGAAGGACAAGACATTTCTCCTATTGGCCTCATTACTTCCTTCATTTAATTACATTGTGACTACACTGTTATTTAGTAAGGATACTCTCAAATGAGACATGGTGAAAAAATAGTGGTGAGGGGACGTTAGAGGAGGGTAATGCCTTGGTTATAGTTGGTGGTCAGGGTAGAGGAAGATCAAATGGGAGACAAGAATATGGCAAGAATAGGGGTCACTCCAAGTTTTAGGGTTATAAAATAATTTATTACTATTGTGATGAGGAAGGTTAGATAAGGAGGAATTGTCAAATGCATAAAGAGAATAAAAAGGAAAAGGAAGACAAGGAGAGTGGAGAAAAATCATCTACTACTACTGTTGTGGAAGAGTGGAGTAATGGAGATGTCTATCTCACTACTTCATCAAGTACGGATACTTCAGATTAGATTTTAGATTCGAGTTGTTCGTTTCATATGTGTTTAGTTAGGGAGCAGTTTGTTATGTATCATGTATGTGATAAGGGTACGGTCAAAATGACAAATGATGCTGAAAGTAAGTTTGTCGGGATTGTAACTGTATGGATCAGCATGTTTGATGGGATTGTGTGAACTGTAATTGGGGTTAGACATGTCCAGATCTAAGAAAGAATCTAATTTTATTTGCAACACTGGATTAGAAAGGCAACAAGTGTTCATATGAAGGTAGAGTTCTTAATGTCACACCCCAATTCTGGCTGAACTAGAAGTGTGAGTGAACCGCCATCAAACCAACGGTTCAGACCATGATCTCAATAAGACCGTGTCCACTAACACAAACCATTGCACATAACCATAATCAGAATACAATTAAATACAGCGGAAGTCTTAATAACAATGAACTAAGTACTTCTATTGCTAAATAAATAAATTATCCAATTATACAAAATACCAAAATATAAATAAATAGCTTCACATCGTTTATAAAATCCAACAGAAATAAAATAATCAAATCATCCATATCTTAGATGTACATGCAGAAATGGCACTCGCATGAAGTGTCATGCTCGTCCTCCCCTGCTTGCACTTCCAAGGCAGCAGTAGCTCCATACACTGGAGCATCCATGTAGTCCTCGACAGTGTAACCTGCATCAACACCTAAAAACATGTATATATACAAGGGTGAGCTCACAACTTAGCTCAGTAAGAAAATTAGACAATGCAACAAACAACATGCATGATTAACATTCACATCAGGTTTTAAGTTTGCAATGTGCTATAGAAAGGATTGGCAGCCACCGCAGCTCTATACACGAGTGTGTGAATTCGTCCAATGGATCAAACACTAGTATCATCCCACATAAACCCACCATGGAAAAGAGATAGAGCTAAAGTGTCTGGATCACACACTGCCAACACTTCGCCTGATACCCTACCCATACCAACACGTAAGCCCCTATTGGCGAAGGCTTGCAAACTGGACTCGCAACTAACCAATCCTATATGTCATCACAGTAGGCCCTATCCCATCACAGCTCCCTATGCCATAGAGATGGGACTCGAGTCTAGTGGCCAGGCCGGAGACCACAGTGCCACGTCCTCCCCCTGATACCCTACCCGCACCAAGCATGCTAAGACAGAAGTGATACGAAAAGGTGCTAGTGTGAGGAATGATCCAAGACCCCAGGCCCTTTCCATTCCACACACCAACGAAAACAATCACATGCCTAACACACAACCTAGCACTGTAAGTATGCATGAACAATATAATAACTGAAAGTAAAGATGACATGTGAGAATGCACAAACACCATTCCACAGAATCATAATTATTAACAACGTTTTACTAATATTAAGTTATTAGGGTTTAGGTCCGATTCCCTTACCTGACGCTTGATTGCTAGCTTACTCTGCATTACAGAATCCAAACTTGCTATCATAAGGTCCTACACGATGTTAGGGTTGAATTAGAATTAGTTTCTTAGGGTTTACGTTGGTCGAAAAATCAACTGGATCAAAATATACCCCTCACAGTGCATACCGATCACAGGTACATGTCGCTACACTGTGGGGAAAAGGTGCGACCCATATGGTCTACCGGTCCCCTACAGACCAGCTCCCAAGAGGTACCAGTCGTAGTACCGGTCGCATATGGTGCGACAAGTATGGTCAACCGGTATGCCTCTGGAAGACCACCAACTTGGTGTTCGCCTTCCGTTGGTCACCCCATATTGGTTCTAGGGTTTTTCCTAAGCATTCTAGGCCTGAGCAACGAGTTAGAGTTGTTTAATGTTCCATTCAAGTCCTAGTTTCGATGATACTTAGCCTAGAATGCGAATCTAGGGTTTATTGAGTGTATTAGGGTTTGACGATAATATAAGGGTTTTAAATCAATACCTCGCCTTGCATGGTATTGATCAATTCATGATTAATCATCTATAATGCTTAACTTAGAGAAAACTTCAAGCACTTACCGTTGGTTCGCAACTATGGTGTTCTTCGTCCAACGACGGCTCCTCACCCACCTTTCTTAGCTCCTTCTCCTTCTTCGATCTCTTTCTCCTCGCTAGGGTTTGTGAGAAACAATCAAAGAGTTCTAAGGAGGTTTAAGGGTCCTTAAATAGACTAGGTTGGGGTTTAGGAAGTTTCCCTACGTTAGGAAAGTCCCTAGGCTCAAGATTTGGCAAACGGGACCCACAGAGATCTATTTTCGGATCTAACTAGTTTACTAGTGCAGACATACCGATCAACCGGTACCATCGACCAGTACCATAAATTGGTATAAAATTTTATCATAATTTGGTCCGTTTTTGTACCTGATTGTCTTTCGCTCGTCCCATCTCGCCCGGTGATGATTGGAAGACCAGTTACGACATGAATTAAAGGTTTAGATCAGGTTCATGGAGTGCAAGTCTTACAACTGCCCCACCCTTAAAAGAAATTTCATCCCCAAAATTTGCATTTAGGTCTCACAACTTAGTTATAAGACCCACACTCCATGAACCTGATTTAAACCTTCAATTCATGTCATAACAGGTCTTCCAATCATCATCGGGCCAGACGAGATGATCAGATGATAATCAGGTACAAAAATAGACCAAATTATGATAAAAATTCTATAGCGGTCTATGGTACCGATCGATTGTACTGGTCGACCGGTATGTCTATGCGGGCAGACTAGTTAGATCCAAAAACGGATCTCTGTGGGTCTCGCTTGCCAAATCTCGAGCCTAGGGACTTTCTTAACTTAGGGAAACTTCCTAAACCCCAACCTAGTCTATCTAAGGACCTTTAAACCTCCTTAGAACTCTTTGATTGTTTCTCACAAACCCTAGAGAGGAAAAAGAGATCGAAGAAGGAGAAGGGGCTAAGAAAGGTGGGAGAGGAGCCGTCATTGGATGAAGAACACCATAGTTACGAACCAACGGTAAGTGCTTGAACTTCTCTCTAAGCTAAGCATTATCGATGATCAATCATGAATTGATCAATACCAGGCAAGGCGAGGTATTGATCTAAAACCCTTAAATTGCCGTCAAACCTTAATACAGTCGATAAACCCTAGATTCGCATTCTAGGCTAAGGATCATCGAAACTAGGACTAGAATGGAACATGAAAGAACTCTAACTCATTGCTCAGGCCTAGAATGCTTAGGAGAAACCCTAGAACCATTAGGGGGTGACCAACGGAAGGCGAACACCAAGTTGGTGGTCTTCCGGAGGCATACCATCGACCATACTGGTCGCACCATATGCGACCAGTACCTCTCGGGAGCTGGTCTGTGGGGGACCGGTCGACCATACCGGTCGCACCTTTTCCCCACACTGCAGCGACCGGTACCTGCAACTGGTATGCACTGTGAGGGGTATATTTTGATCCAGTTGGTTTTCTGACCAACGTAAACCCTAAGAAACTAAATCTAATTCAACCCTAACACCGTGTAGGACCTTGTGATAGCAAGTTTGGATTCTGTGATGTGGAGCAAGCTAGCAATCAAGCGTTAGGTAAGGGAATCGGACCTAAACCCTAAAAAATTAATAACATAAAACATTGTTAATAATTATGATTATGTGGAATGGTGTTTGTGCATACTCACATGTCATCTTTACTTTCAGTTATTATATTGTTCATGCATACTCGCTATGCTTGGTTGTGTGTTAGGCATGTGATTATTTTTGTTGATGTGTGGAATGGGAAGGGCCTGGGGTCTGGGATCATTCCTCACACTAGCACCTTTTCGTATCGCTTCTGTCTTAGCATGCTTGGTGCGGGTAGGGTATTAGGGGTAGGAAGTGGCACTGTGGTCTCCGGCCTGGCCACTAGACTCGAGCCCTATCTCTATGCCATAGGAAGCTGTGCTGGGATAGGGTCTACTATGATGACATATAGGATCGGTTAGTTGCGAGTCCAGTTTGCAAGCCCTCGCCAATAGGGGCTTACGTGTTGGTATGGGTAGGGCATCAGGAGAAGTGTTGGCGTTGTGTGATCCAGACACTTTAGCTCTATCTCTATTCCATGGTGGGTGCATGTGGGATGATTGTGGTGTTTGATCCATTGGGCAGATTCACACACTCGTGTATAGTGGTGCGGTGGCTGCCAATCCTTTTTATAGAACATTGCAAACTTAAGACCAGACCATGATGTGAATGTTACTCATGCATGTTGTTTGTTGCATTGTCTGATTTTCTTACTGAGTTAAGTTATGAGCTTACCCTTGTATATATACATGTTTTTAGATGTTGATGTAGCTTACACTGTCGAGGACCACATTGATGCTCCAGTGTATGGAGGTGCTGCTGCCTTGGAAGTGCAAGCAGGGGAGGAGGAGTATGACGCTTCATGCGAGTGCCTTTTCTGCGTGTACCTCTAGGATATGGGTAATTTGATTATTTTATTTTAGTTGGATTTTATAAACGATGTAACGCTATTTATTTATGTTTTGGTATTTTCAATAATTGGATAATTTATTTATTTAGCAATAGAAGTACTCAGTTCATTATTATTAAGACTTTCACTGTATTTAATCGTATTCTGATTATGGTTATGTGCAATGGTTTGTGTTAGTGGATACGGTCTTATTGAGATCCTGGTGTGAACCGTTATTTTAGTGGCAGTTCACTCACACTTCTGGTTTAGTCAAAATTGGGGTGTGACAACTTGGTATCAGAGCTCTTAGGCTTTTTCCAACAGACCATACATGCACTTGACTGAGTCAATGAACTGAGATAGAAAAAATTAAAATCCTTAATAAAAACGCACCTTAAGCACTTATTTGATGCTTGAGACTAAATACTAAAGAGCATAATGTACTGTATTAAAAGTGAGAACCTAATAAACAGACATGCTCTAGTTAGGAGACCATAATAACAAGCAAGAATAACCATAAATTTCCATAACAAGTAAGAAGGAAAATTGTATAGAGATTAAAAATATAAAACCTTCAAAGAGTGAAAGAGTTAATTGTACCATAGGGTACAGTGTACAAACTGGACAGTTACCCTGTTATAATAAACTGTATCTTGAGAGAGAAAAATAAGGTGATCTATCATGGGGTTGGGGGCATCGGAGGAATAGGGTCAGCAATGTCATAGTCACGCTCATATGCTACCCTGAGCCAGTGTACTTGCTCCTACGTGACTTTGAGGCTGCGAGAGAGGCGTCCTAGGTCACAGTTCATCTCACGCTGGGCATCCCAAATCTCCATAAACATACCGATCACGGTATAGGGAGGAGGCTGGGATGGTCTTGCTACAGGTATGGGCTGCAGTTTCGGTGCAGGAATGTCCTCCATCTGTTCATCATCATCACTCCTACCTCTTCTGCATAAGCTACATTGGCTGCTGCTATTGCTGCTACCGCTGCCACTACCCTCCTAAGCAGATGAGGACGAGCCTCTAACTCCTCATCACTGATCAGCAGGTTATCCATCTTCATCCGGACAATGGCATCCCAGTCAATGTCTGATGTCATGGTGTCCTCAACTGCAATCTCATCCCTCATGTCCACTCGAAGGCGCTGCAGGAGTGTAGTGATAAGCCGACCGTATGGAAGGTTGCTTATCTGGTTAGGCATGGTAGCCTAACGCATGGTCCTGATGGTAATATAAGGAAGACAAACCCGCTCCCTAGTGCAGACACAATAAGTCAGGCACTGGGTGAGTTGAGATGACTCACTGTAGTGGCCGCTCTGAGGAATTATATCATACTGGAAAATGCGGCAATAGACTCGAGGGAGAGGTCTCAAACTGGCAGCTTTCATGTATGCCCCTGGGTTAAGGATTTTCTCTGAAACCTCTTGGAGCAGATCATTAGTAAGGAAGCCTTTCATCTTGGGAGTGCAGTAAACCAAATCACCATAATTAGGAATCCCCAAGGGATCAACAAGCTGGTGAGGCGGAGGGCCCTACCGTGGCTGAAATCGTTAACATCCCCCTCGACCTCCAGGTTAGCATAGAAGTGCTTGACTAGGTTTGGTCGGGTAGTTACTGTATAGGTGATAACTGGTTACCACCCAAGTGCACCAAAGGCAACTTTAACATCGAATCGCTGTAGTTGCTCCAGGTTTACGCAGCATCCAGATTCTATGTTTTTCTCTTCAAACCATGGGAAACGGGCTTGCGTCGCCGCCAAACGAAACCACCACTCATCAAACTGTGAAACCGACGGGTGTGGATGGTTCATGCCTGAAGCGTATGCTTGGTTACCAGCACCTCGACACCAAGACATTGTTTAACTACAAAACAAAATAAAACAATGAGAATTAGTTAAAAAATTTTGAAATTTCGACAGCATAACGACAGTATTTCAAGCAAAGGCCTCGAACTCACCCAAAATCTGGGGAGAAGGACTTACGTAACAATTTAGCAACATATAGAGACCAAACAATCATCAAACGAACAAGAAATTCAACAATTACAAGAAAAATCGATTTTTGACCAAAACCTAGGTCAAAAATCCAAAAATTTTTATTTGAGAAAACCATATGGTGGAACCCAAATAAGTTGAGGGATTTTGTCCATGGAGGTCCCAACATTACTTCTAAGTTGAAGAAAAAAGAGTTTCTATGGTTAGAATCTTCTAAATCTAGAAAAATCTAGTTTTGGGCAAGAAACCATGAAGAAACGATGTAAAAAGAGAAAAAAGAAGGAAGGAACTTACTTGGAGAGGTTGTGAAGCACTCTTGGAAGAGAAGAATCACTTTTACAAGCACCGATCGGACTGTAGCAACTTACCAAGTCAGAGAGGAATCACCACCGGAGAGAATGGAAAGAAGAAAATGAGGAAGAAGAGTCAAAATCACAATTTTAAAGTCTTTTAGGGCATATCGGTCGATGGTTTTGCCCTATACTGGTCAACCGGTACCCCTTGGTACCTGCGGCCGGTATCTCTTGGCTAAAGCAAGGTGCTGACCAGTCGATCATACCAGTCCCACCATACCATACAGAGGTGCGACTGGTACATTGACTGGTACCCCTCGGGAAGTCCGAGAGGTTTGTCCGCCTGACCATACCGGTCACACTATATTCTACAGTGCCGCGATCGGTATGTCGCGATTGGACAAAAAAAATCTTGGAAAAAGTTAAATTGTGATTTAATGCTTCCATTGTGGTTTATGCCTCACAACTATTGTTTTGGATGAATGTGTTATGGACCATGCACAATTCACATTAATGGTTGAAACCTAGAAGCAAATCTGGTTCAACTCGAGATAGCAAACTTTGACGTCATCTTGGGAATGGAATGGTCAAGCCATCATTCAGCTAGTTTATTATGCACCGAAAAGAAGCTTGCTTTTAAGGATGATAATGGAAAGGAGTTTAGCTTCACCGGAACTAAGTTACCTAGGAAGCGGAAGCTAATCCTTTCTGCTCTAAAAGCTAAGAGATGCTTAGAAAAGGGAGGAGTGGGTTACTTAGTGTCTGTGGTCGACATCGCTGCAGAGGTGCCAAAGATGGAAGATTTGGATGTGGTATGAGAGTTTCCAGAAGACCTACCCGGACTACCTCTAGATAGGGCTACAGAGTTCATGATAGACCTTATGTCAGGGTTGGCGCCGGTGTCTAAAGCACCTACAGGATGGCCCCTACAGAATTAAAAGAGTTGAAGACCCAGTTACAAGAACTACTAGATAAGGGTTTCATATGACCAAACATATCGCCGTGGGGAGCATCTGTATTGTTCATAAAGAAGAAGGATGGTAGCGTACAATTATGTATCGACTACCAGGAGTTGAACAAGTTAACCATCAAGAACCGATATCCTTTGCCTAAGATTGGTGATCTGTTCGATCAGTTGCTGGGTGCAAAAGTTTTCTCGAAGATTGATCTTAGATCAGGGTATCATGGTCGAGCCAAGTGGACCAAGTGTGTGAAGAAAACCAATACCCAATATGAAATTTTACTCAAAAACAATCAAAATGAGGGTAGGGTCGCATGCCCAAACAGGCAGGGTCGACCCCCACCTCAAAAGAAGTCCAACCCATGACTTTTGGTCGGGGGGTCGCAGGGGTCTCGGATTGTCTGACCCCCCCGACCCCCTAGCATCGACCCCGGGAAAACAACAAAAAACAGCACGAACCGAAAATTAGGAAACTTTCCTAATTTCGATTGGGACCTTTCCTAAACTCAATGGGACTTATTTTAGGAGGTTTTCCTCTATAAATAGGACATCTCTAAGCCTCTTTCACTCCTTTTAGAACCCTAATTGAAAGTAAGAGAAAGAGAAGAGAAGAAAGAGAAGAAGAGAAGGAACACTTGAAGAAAAGGCTAAGGAAGAAGAAGAAGCTCAGAGAAATCTTTGAAACTCAGACTAAAAAAGGTATGAACCTCAATCCCTATCTGAATTGAAAGCTTATAATAGATTATGATGAAGTTAAATTAGGAGAAACCCTAATACCATCCATCCATGGATGAATTTCAATGGAAATCATGGAAAACTATGAAAAGTGAGTAATTTGGAGTTTTGAGCCATAGAACAATCATACAATGGACTATAAAAGTAAGCCAAATGACCCAAACATGAAGGAATGGACTGTAGAATGGAAAATTCGACTCAAACCATGGGGGGCCGCACGTAGGGTCGATTGGGAATCACCCTACTAGACCACAGGATCGACCCCCAGCATTCGAGAAGTCCAGGGATGCAGTGGTCTCACCCAAGGTCGATGGAACATCCGACCTTGGCATCGACCCTACCCCTGGGGGTCGCAGAAACCTGCGACCCTACCTGCGACCCGTCCTGCGACCCTAGCTTAACAGCAAGCCTAAAATTATCGGAATGAATTCTAACTAAAATCTATCGACTTGTTTGGTTTTCCTTTTGATATAAAAAGTGATTCTTAAAGCCTGAAAGAGGATTTACACTCAAGCAAAGGTGAGGGAACAAGACCTAAACTAATTGGCTAATAATAAACTATTTTTATTTCTTGAGTCCAATGCCATGACTGATTCTATGTGTGTATGCTTGTAATGTGCATTCAACATGTCATCCAATATTCCTGCTATTAATATTCATGCATATTTAATTCTATTTTATTTATAACATGATGATGATGATGATGCTAGGAATAGGCATGTGAATGTTTGTGTGTGGTTAGTGTACTTGATATGAGTGGGGCATCAGGGGGAGGACGTGACATTGTGGTTCAGCCTGGTCACTGGACTCTAGCTCTATCTCTACTCAAGTCTTGTCCACTGACATCGTCGTATCGCCATTACCTTATCAGAACTATTACGTCGTAGGGTATCAGGGGAGGTGGTCTCGGACCGTGTAGTCTTTGACTCTGCCGGGGGGCCTTAACTCTATCTCTATGGACGAATTGAGGGATGCTGGGGTGAGGCCTTGGGTACACTGTTTGACATTAGGATTGGTTAGTTGCGAGCCCAGTTTGCAAGCCCTCGCCAGCAGGGGCTTACGTGTTGGTATGGGTAGAGTATCAGGGGAAGTGTGATACGGAGTGGTCCTAAGCACTTTAGCTCTATCTCTATTCCATAGTGGGTGCATGTAGGACGACAATAAACGTTAACCTTTGGGCGGCTTCACACACTCGTGTATAGAAGTGAGGCGGCCACCGAACCTTTCTATAGCACATTGCAAACTTATAAACCAGACCATAGATATGAATTGAATGCACGCATATGTTTGTTGCATTGTTTTGTTTAATCACTGAGTTCAAGTTGGAGAGCTAACCCTCGCGCGTGCAATTCTTTTTAGTTTCTGATGTTGCAAGTATTATGATTGAAGATTATGTCAACACGCCAACATATGAACATGTGGTAGCTATGATGAGCAAGCTGTAGAGGACTATTATGATTAATTAAGCGAGCGTTTCACTATGGATACGCTTAGTGTTTAATTTCCGTATTTGGATATTGTAATATGTATTAAATTATGTTTTGGTTACTTGGAGATAAATGGAATATTAATTATTTATCATGACTAGACCGCAGTTCATTATCTGTAATACTTCTGTTATTTACTTTATTACCTCTGATTAATGTGGAAATGTGTTTTGGTTTAACAACATGGGCATAGCCTATACGAGTTCCTGGTTGAACCGTTGGTTTATTGACGGTTCATCACGCCATTCTGGTTGGTGCAAAATTGGGGTGTGACAAGGAGATATTCCGAAGACTGCTTTCAGGACAAGGTATGGACATTATGAGTTCCTTGTAATGTCATTCGGATTTACCGACGCCCCAGCGTCGTTCATGGAACTGATGAACAGAGTGTTTCATGATATGTTAGACACTTCAGTCATCATATTCATTGATGAAATCTTGGTCTACTCAAAGGATAGGGAGACTCATGCAACACACTTGAGAGCAGCTCTACAATGGCTGAGAAGGGAGAAGCTTTACGCGAAGTTCAAGAAGTGTGAATTTTGGCCGAAGGAAGTGGCCTTCTTGGGTCACGTAGTATCTGTAAACGGTATCAAGGTAGATCCAAGCAAGATTGCAGCTATAGTAGGATGGGATGCACCAAAATCAATTGCAGAGATTCGTAGTTTCCTTGGATTGGCTGGTTACTATAGAAGATTCGTGGAAGACTACTCAGAATCGCCGTTCCACTCACCAGACTAACTAAGAAAGGAGAAAAGTTCATATGGACAGATGAGTGTGAGAAGTACTTTCAGACTCTGAAGTCAAGACTAGTCTCTGCACCTATCTTGACCATCCCAGCACTAGGCTTGCCATTCACCCTATATACGGATGCCTCAAGGTTGGGTATTGGATATGTGTTGATGCAAGGAGAACAGATGATTGCCTATGCATTAAGATAGTTGAAAGAGCATGAGAAGAACTATCCTACGCATGATCTGGAGTTAGCAGCGGTCATTCACGCAATCAAGACTTGGAAGCACTACTTTTATGGTGAAAAGTTTCAGATCAAGTCGGATCGTAAGAGTTTAACTTACCTTTTTAGTCAGAAGGACCTGAATATGAGACAGAGGAGATGGCTGGAGCTATTAAAAGATTATGATTGTGACATCTAGTACCATCTGGGTAAGTCAAACGTCGTAGCTGATGTCTTAAGCAGAAAGTGGGCATTGAAACCTGAGGCAAGACCTAGTACAAATGTTGCATTGTATGCTGCAGCCTCGAGCTCGATAGAGAATGATGAAGAATATATATTAGAGACTGCTGAAGATCTAGTGGAACAGGACTTGATTCATAAGTTTACATTGATGTTGGCAGCCTGAAAGATCTCACCAAATCTAATGGATAAGGTAAAAGTAGCAATCTTATAAGACCCACACCTCAAAACTATGCAAGAAGATCTAGAGAAGGGTAAAAGCAACCCTAACTTTACCTTGGATTCAGACAAGGTACTCAGATATCATGGACGATTATGTATACCTGAGAGTGAGAACTCAAATATCAGAGATAGAATTATGACAGAAGCTCATTATACCCCATATTTGGTATATCCAAGAAGCACCAAGATGTACCATGATTTAAGAAGACTATATTGGTGGAGGGGTATGAAAGAGGTTGTAGCTTGATTCGATTCCAATGTCTAAACTGCCAGCAAGTGAAAGCAGAAAGACAGAGACCCGTAGGTTTGTTACAACCACTACTGGAGCCAGCATGGAAGTGGGATTGTATCACAATGGATTTCGTCACTGGCCTACCCTTGACACCAAGGTTAGTAGATGCTGTATGGGTTATAGTCGATCGACTTACCATGACAGCTCGCTTCATCACTATCAGACCTCAGTATACCATGGATAAGCTAGCCAAGTTGTATGTGGACAATATAGTCAGACTTTACGGTGTTCCAGAGAGTATAGTATCTGACAGAGATCCCCATTTTACATCCCAGTTCTGGAAAGGATTATAGAAAGCGATGGGAACCAAGTTAAAGTTTAGTACAGCTTTCCATCCTCAGACAGACGGGCAGTCAGAAAGAACTATTTAAATCTTGGAGGATTTGCTCCGAGCGTGTGCCCTAAACTTCAAAGGAGCTTAGGACGAGAAGCTATTACTCATCGAGTTTGCTTATAACAATAGTTACCAGGCTACGATCCAAATGGCTCCATATGAGGCACTCTATGGGAAGAAATTTCGTACACCTCTATTATGGGTGGGTGACAAGGTGTTCTTGAAGATATTACTTGTGCGAGGTTTGAAACGGTTTGGTAAGAAGGAAATGCTATGCCCCAGGTATGTTGGACCATACGAGATTTTGACTAGACGTGGTAATATGGCATATCAACTAGTTCTACCACCATCCATGTCAAGTGTTCATGATGTCACACCCCAATTCCGCACACTTCAGAATGGTGTGATGAACCGCTAGCAAACCAACGATTCAACCAGGATAGGAATCCGTTTTATCTAAACCTCATACATCCACATTCATAATCAGAGTAAATACACAATAGCGGAAGTCTTATAGTAAAATGAACTGAGAAATCTACTGTGATATTAATATTTAAATAGTAAATTATTCTGTATCAACTAGACATAAATAAATATCAAATACATGACTTTATTAAATCCAAATAAAGAAAACTAAAAATTTAATCGAATACACATGAGTTGAACTCACAAGAGGAGGCATGTATATCCACTTCATCTTCAACTTCCACCGCCACCACGTGCCCGTACACTGGAGCATTGACATAATCTTCGACTGTAGTACTTGCATCATCAACTAAAAATATTCGACATCGAGGGGGTGAGCATACATCATGGCTCAGTGAGCAAACAAAACAATGCAACAACACATATGCATGCAGTCAATTCATATCTTTGGTCTGGTTTAAAGTTTGCAATGCGCAATAGAAAGGTTGGGTGGTCAAAGGTTAACGTTTATTGACCCCGCCTCTATACACGGGGTGTGAAAGTCCGCCCAAAGGTTAACATTTATTTTTGTCCCCATCCACCCTACCATAACATTGTACAACGAAGGTTAACGTTTATTATTGTACAGTGCCATACCAACAAGTAAGCCCCTACTGGCGAGGGCTTGCAAACTGGACTCGCAACTAACCAATCCTAATTCCAAACAGTGTATCCAAGGCCTCACCCCAACATCCCTCAGAACGTCCATAGAGATAGAGCTAAGGCCCCCCGGTAGAGTCAGAGACTACAAGGACCGAGACCACCTCCCCTGATACTCTACGACGTAATAGTTCTGCTAAAGTAATGGCGATACGGCGATGCTAATGCACAAGACTTGAGTTAGAGATAGAGCTAAAGTGCTGGGACCCGTCAAAGGTTAACGTTTATTGACGTTTCCATCACACATCCCCTGATACTCGCTTGCGTCAAGTACCCCAACCACACAAATACATTCACATGCCTATTCCTATCATCATCATCATCATCATGTTATAAACAATAAGGTAAATATGCATGAACAAATAATAGAAATATTGGATGACAGGTTGTATGCACATTACAAACATATTCCAATAGGATCAAGCATGGCATTGGACTCAAGAAAAGAGAAAATAATTTGTTATTAACTAATTAGTTTAGAGTTCTATTTCCTCACCTTAGCTTGCTAATAATCCCCTTTCAAGCTTTAAAATCACCTTTATATTGTTATTATATTGCTAGAAGACCTAACAAAGTCGATAGAATTTAATTAGAATTAATTCTGATTTTTAAAACCATGTTTTTAACTGGGGGTCGGAGGTAGGGTCGGAGTAAAGATCGACCCTGGGTGCGACCACCCCTATTCTGGACTTCCCGAACACTGGGGGTCGATGCTTAGGTAGGGTCATCTGGTAGGGTCGATTGGCCATCGACCCCCATGCGACCCCTTGTGGGTTTTGGTCGATTTTCTTCCTTCAGTCCATTCTTCGTGTTTGGGGTCCTATGGCTTGCTCCTATAATCCATTCTACACATGTTCTATGGTCTAGAACCATGATTCTACCACCTATATGGCTTTCATGATTTTCCCCCATGGTTTTCCATGAAAACCTAACCATGGGTTAATGGTTTGGGTTTCTCCGAGATCATACTCTCTGCATTATCTATCCTAAGGTCTTTAGCAATTCATGGAATTAGTATCCATACCATAGAAGAATACTCCTTCTCTGCAACTCTTCTCCCTTGGCCTTCTTCTCTTCTTTCCTTCTCTTTTCCTTCTCTTCATTCTCTTCTCTTTCTCTCAATTCAATTAGGATTGTAAAAGGAGTAAAAGAGGCTTAGGGACGTCCTATTTATAGAGTAGAAACTCCTAAAATAAGTTCCATTGAGATTTGGAAGGAATCCCATCGAAATTAGGAAACTTTCCTAATTTTCAGATTTCCGGTACGGGGTCGAGGGGGTCGGAGATCCCGTCGACCCCTGGTTCCTAAAGTGTCCGACCCCCCATGTAAAACTGGGGGTCTGACTTCTGTCTTGGGGGGGTCCAACCCTCCCTTGCTGGGTTTGCGACCCTCCCCTTAATTTAATTGTTTTTGGGTCAGTTTAATACCTGGGATCGTGATCTCCTTCACGCACTTGGTCCATTTGACTCATCCATGATGGGTAGACCTGGTTCAAGGTGGTAAGACCGGGTTAGTTTGATACGGTCTTACAACTCCCCCCTACTTATAAAAATTTCATCCCCGAAATCGTTCATACCTTCTGAGTCGAATAAGTGAGGGTATTGCTTTCGCATAGCATTCTCTTCTTCCCATGTAATTTCTTCCATGTCTTTACTTCTCCAAGTGACCTTGACATAATAGATATCTCGATTGCATAGTCGTTGAACCTTTCGGCTGGTGATTTCAATTGGTGTTACTTCAAAAGTCAAATCTTCAGTTAAATCAGGTAGATCTACTATCAGAACGTGCGTTGGATCTTTGACATACTTCTTTAATAAAAAAATATGAAATACGTCAAGCACACTTGACATAGATGGTGGTAGTGCTAACTGGTAAGCCACTTTCCCACGCTTACCTAGAATCTCATATGGCCCGACATATCTTGGACTTAGTTTCCCTTTCTGTCCGAACCGTTTCAGACCTCGCATAGGCGATACCTTCAAGAATGCTTTATCACCCACGGCGAACTCAAGATCTCTGCGTCGAGTATCTGCATATTGCTTCTGACGATTCTGGGCTGTTCTCACTCTTTCCTTGATAATGTCGACCACTCGACAAGTCTCTTCAACAAATTTTGGTCCAACGAGACTACGTTCCCCAACTTCATTCCAAAATAAAGGAGTTCGACACTTCCTGCTGTACAGTGCTTCATAGGGTGACATCTGTATAGTAGCCTGATAGCTATTGTTATAAGCAAACTCGATCAGTGGTAGCTTTTCATCCCACGATCCCTTAAAATCAATTACACATGCTCGTAGCTTATCTTTTAGAATCTGAATTGTACGCTTTGACTGTCCATCTGTCTGTGGATGGAATGCAGTACGAAACTTCAATGTTGTACCCATAGCCTTTTGCAATCCTTCCCAAAACTTGGAAGTAAATCGTGGATCTCTATCGGATACAATGCTCTCTGGGACACCGTGTAATCAAACAATATTATTCACATACAGCTTTGCTAACCTCTCTAGTATATACTGAGGTCGTATCGGTATAAAGCGAGCTATTTTTGTCAAGCGGTCTACAATCACCCAAACTGCGTCAACTACTCGAGGAGTCAATGGTAACCCTGTGACGAAGTCCATGGTGATGCAGTCCCATTTCCATGCTGGTTCTGATAACGGCTGTAACAGTCGTGCAGGTCTTTGTCGTTCAGCCTTTAATTTCTGACAATTTAGGCATTGAAACACAAACTTAGCTACATCTGCTGTCATTCCTCTCCACCAATATAGTTTCTTTAGATCATGATACATTTTTGTACTTCCAGGATGTATCGAATAGATGGTGGTATGGGCTTCTTTCATCAGTCGGTGTCTAATGTCCACACTTTCTGTTTCGGGTACACATATTCTTCCCTTGTACTTCAATATCTTTTCTTCGTCCAAGGTGAACTCAGGGTTAGTTCTACCTTTTTCGTTGTCTTCTTGTACCGTTCTCATATAAGGGTTTGATAGCTGTCTTCACTTCATCAATTATATCCGATATAATCTTCAATGCAGCGAACATATTTGAAAACCGATAAATAAACCCTTGGTTGGTGGATCCATTCGGTGTATCTATCACATAATACTCATTGTCGTGATTGAATACCATTCCGGTAGTACACATTGCTGCAGTTGTGCTAACCTCTCCTTGAAATTTTATCATTGCCTTTCTGCTCAACGCATCCGCTACTACATTAGCTTTCCCCGGATGATATTGGATATCAAAATCATAGTCCTTCAATAGTTCCAGCCATCTTCTTTGTCTCATATTCAACTCCTTTTGATTAAATAAATAAGTAAGACTTTTATGGTCCGATTTAATCTGAAACTTCTCTCTGTATAGGTAATGTCTCCATATCTTGACAGCATGTACTATTACCGCCAACTCCAAATCATGAGTGGGATAATTTTTCTCATGTGTCCTTAACTATCTTGAGGCATAAGCAACTACTTGTTCTCCTTGCATAAGCACACACCCTAATCCCAATCCTGACGCATCCATGTACAGGGTAAATGGCTGTCCGAGAACGAGAATGGTCAAAATCGGGGCGGATATCAATCTGGTCTTCAATGTTTGAAAGCTCTTCTCACATTTATCCGTCCACAAAAACTTTTCACCTTCCTTAGTCAGACTGGTAAGAGGTACGGCAATTCGGGAATAGTCTTCCACAAATCTCCGATAATAACCAGCGAGACCCAGAAAAATTCTAATTTTTGCAACGCTCTTTGGTGTTTCCCACTTGACAATAGCCTCAATCTTGCTGGGATCCACTTTGATTCCTTCAGCAGATACTACATGGCCTAGGAAGGCGACTTTACTTAGCCAAAACTCACATTTGGTAAATTTGGCATATAGCTTCTCTTTCCTTAAATGTTGTAGAGTGGCATTTAGATTCTTAATATGGGTTTCCTTGTCCTTGGAATATACCAATATATCATCAATAAATACAATAACCGACGTATCCAACATATCGTGGAAAACCCGATTCATAAGTTCCATAAAAGTTGATGGTGCATTTGTTAATCCAAAAGACATGACCAAGAACTCATAATGTCCATATCTGGTCCTGAAAGCTGTCTTAGGAATATCGCCCTCTTTAATCTTCAACTGATGGTAGCCTGACCGAAGATCGATCTTAGAAAATACTTTTGCTCCTTGCATCTGATCGAACAAGTCATCGATCCGAGGTAGTGGATATCGATTC
Organism: Protea cynaroides; assembly: GCA_028583415.1. Taxonomy (NCBI): domain Eukaryota; kingdom Viridiplantae; phylum Streptophyta; class Magnoliopsida; order Proteales; family Proteaceae; genus Protea; species Protea cynaroides. The sequence continues at coordinate 21,303,433 of CM053270.1, forward strand.
TTGATTGTCAGTTTATTCAACTCCCGATAGTCGATACATAATCTAACGCTACCGTCCTTCTTCTTTACGAACAATACTGGCGCTCCCCATGGTGATATACTGGGTCGAATATAACCCTTGTCCAGTAGTTCTTGTAGTTGTACTTTTAATTCCTTTAGTTCCGTAGGAGCCATTCGGTAGGGTGCTTTTGATACTGGTGCGGCTCCAGGTATAAGATCTATCACAAACTCTAGGGCTCGATCGGGTGATAATCCTGGTAGTTCCTCATGAAATACGTCAGGGTAGTCCCGCATGACATCAATATCATCCATCCGTGGTGCTTCCTTGGTGAGTTCGACCACTGATACTAAATACCCGACTGCCCCCTTCTCAAGGCACTTCCTAGCCTTTAGTGCTGAGAGTATGAGCTTCCGTTTACGGGGAAGTTTGGTTCTCACAAAATAGAATTCTGCTCCTTCTTTGTCTTTAAATGTTAGCTTCTTTTTTAGCATAGTAGGTTCACAGAATGCCGAGTTAACCAGTCCATTCCCAAGATGACGTCAAAGTCTGCCATCCCTAGTTGGATCAAGGTTGCATCTAAGGTTTTCTCGCCAATGAGAACTGGACATGGCCCATAACCTTTCTCTAACTCCACTTCTAACCCCATCGGTGACCGTACAAGTAGTTTGTAGTCCAATGTTTTGATGGGTAAATTCAGCTTCTTTCCAAATGACACAGATATAAAGGAATGAGTAGCTCCTGAATCAAAGAGTACTCTAGCGGGTATGCCATTTATAGGTACGATACCTGTGATTTATTTTACTTAGTCTACATGCTCATATATTTGTAATACAACTTAAAAGGTTTCAGTCATACCTGTGACCACTTCGGGTGATGCGGCAGCATCCTTGGATGTAACAGCATATACTCGTCCTTGATGTAACTGCTTCTTGGGCTTAGGACACTCCCTTGCCATATGTCCCGCTTGGTTGCAGTTATAACATTTCAGACCTTCAGAATTTGGCTTTGGTTGTTGTTGAGTTACTGGGGTAGTCTTGGGTGCAGTAGCAAAGCCTTGAGCACAAAAGGGTTTAAATGTCCTGTTATTCCCTCCGTTATAAGAATTTCCGACTGGCCTTTTTATACTTCTATTCTGTGTAAGGTAACTCTCATTCTAGCTCGATTCTATAACTCGAGCAATTTGCATAGCTTCGTTGTATATTTTCTTCTCCAAACCCAGAACATGCTCTCTGATGCTTCCTCTAAGTCCCGTGACAAACCTACGGGTCTTAGTGTCTTCTTCTTGCATACTGAGTGGTGCAAAGAAAAACAGCTCTTCATAATGCTATTGATATGCATCCACGGACATCTAGCCCTGATATAAACTCAGGAACTCCTTCTCCATAGAATCTTTGAAGCTTCGGGGAAAATAATTCTCAAAGAAAGCTTCTTTATAAATAGACCAGGTCAATAAGGCGTGCTTGGTTAATAGATAGGTCCTGGTTGATTTCCACCAATGATGTGCATCGCCTTTTAGCATGAAGGTGGCACATAATACCATTTCTTCTTCTGTTATAGTCATCATAAGAAAATTTCTCTCCATCTCATCGATCCAATGTGCTGGCCATAAAGGATCAGACAGTTTACCGTTAAATTCCTTGGGCTTCATCTTCAAGAATCTCTCAACCAGTTGAGAGTGATCCATCTGATTTTGGGGGTATGCCCCAAACATAGGTTGTGGAAACTGATAATTAACCTGAGCTGCTTCCGAACCTGGTACTGGAATCTGTGCAGCTGGTGGTTGAGGTGTTTGAGGTGCTGGGTGGTTACCCACTGGTGCTGCACTGGTTTGTCCAGTCGGCATTGGTGTAGCATGTGCTGCCTGGAACATAATCCCCATTGCTGCTTGCATTTGAGCCTGTGCGTATTGCATTTGTTTCAGTGGTTGCGCTAAGTTCATAACCACGGTTGCTAACTCCGGTGGTGGAGGTGGCAAGTTTGTAGGATTTACCTGAACCGGATTTACTGGTGGTGCAACCTGTGGATTACCTTGTGCGTATATATTTTCTTGGCTGGTTTCCTCCACGGGTGGTGGTGGTGGAACTACATTTCGGCTCTGCTTGGTTACTCTACGTCCAGCCATCTTCCTCTGATATTGGTGATGCCTGAAAATCATTAACAAACGTGAGACAATCATTTTATACTTCATGTAGGCACGCTAACCGATGTTATTTTCAAAATTTCCAGATCATTTTGTGAAAAATACTGTCTTTTCTATGCAGGGTCGATGGTGGGGGTCGATGGTATGTCCGACCCTCAGTATCCGACCCTGGGAATGTACCTATTCTTCCCGAGAGCCAGGGGTCGATGCGGGGGTCGATGGGTGTCCGACCCCCCGTGGGCGACCCGGTTTCCTTGTCGATTCCCAAGTCGGGGGTCGTGGCGCGCCCTGTTTTGTCTTCAGAGCGGGGGTCGATATGGGGTCGATGTGGGGGTCGATTATCCTGGTCGAATTCTCTGACCCCTGGACCAAAAATTAGATTTTTAAGGTCCGATTCGGGGTTCATTTCCCATTATTCCTTCCCCGTTTCGACTCGTCTCCCACCTATGAGTTGCTACAGTGCCACTCTGCTATATTGGTCATTTGGGTTCCGTGTTTCGACGTCCACATCATTCCTACAGGTATGTCTTCTCACTTTCACCTGTTTTTAGGTTTTCATTTCTAGGTTTTTGCCCATTTATCTTGTATTTTTCAAATTAAACTTTTTCCAACCGTAAAAATTCGATTTTTATTGGGGGCTTTTGTTATTGGTGACTCGTGGAACGAAAGCCCTCAAAAAAATTTTGAGTTTCATCGGTTGGTTATCGAGAAACTTGGATTTTGCTCTTTTTACCCTAGTTTGTCGAAATTTTTGATTTCTCCCAATTTCTTCAAATTGGATTCCATTAGTTAGAATTTCCTACTGTGTGAGTGTTGTAGGATATGTTAGAACCCACGTAAGTCCTCCTGCCCCCGTGTGTGGGTGACAAGTGAGGCATTTGGCCAACTTACGTCGTTATAATATCAAAATTTTGGATTTTTCTACCCTACTAACATACTATCTGTTTTTCTTTCTTATTTGCAGATATCATGGCCCGTACCAAAGTACCCAGAGTCCGCGATCCTCTTCGTTTCCGCTCCAACGAAGCCGAGGCACAGTATGCCCACTTCGCTCGCAAGAAAGTGGAGGGTGGTCGTATGGTGAACTTGGCTGAGTTGGCCTTGTTCAATGTGGAGATAGCATTTGGTGATATGGGTTGGCTCCCAGACATTACTTACGACGCGTGCATCTGTCTGGATTTGGTACGCCAGTTTTATTGTAACCTCCAGGTGGTGGGGGATTACAATGATGTGGAGAGGGGTGATGAGCTGCGCATCACGAGCGACGTCAAAGGGGTTGACATCTCTTTTGCTTATCGACAGCTGGCCGACCTACTAGGCATTTCCTATGCTGGCCCCATGGTTTTTTGTGCTCCTGGAGAGCCCCAGTTCTTCTCTCTACAGATGAGGGCCGAGATCGATAATCAGCTCCTACGACCTGATCGCTGGCAGATGAGGGCATGTTATATGCGTCCAGCTCCACGGGTATATTGCAAAATCATTCAGCATAACCTGATCCCGCAGAGTGGTCATTACGAGAGGGTTTCCCAACTGAGCCAGTATTTTCTATACAGTATTTGCACTAGGCAGCCCGTCTGCCTTCCGTACAACATCATGCGTACCATGATCACTGCTACGTTGCCCAGTCACACTAGTAACCTTCCTTATGGACATATGATCACTATCTTGCTTACCCGCCTGGGGGTTGATTTAGTGGATGAGAAGATTCAGGAGAAGTCCTTCTCATCGCCTCTAGATTGGGAGGCTATTTGCAAGATGGGCATGCAGGATGCTCAGGTCAGTGATGAGGAGAGGAACGCGATGGTGCGCCCTCGCACTTGGGTAGAGATAGCTGACGCTGAGGCAGCTACCGCCGCCACTGGAGTTCATATGAAGCCTGCTGGTGATGATGACCGTATGTACATGGATGTAGACTCTATACCACCTCTTTCACATACACATGCGGCTGGAGCTAGTACTTCATATGCGGCTGGTCCTTTACATGCGGCTGGTCCTTCTCACCCACCTCCTGATATGATGGAGATATTGCATGAGATCAGAGAGGCTCAGCGCAGATTTGATCTGAGGATGGGGAGTTACTAGACGCTCAGCGGGTGAGAGTGGATGAGCTACTAGATGCCCAGCGTACATCAGACATGAGGATGGGAGAGCTCATAGAGTCTCAGCGCCGGTCAGATATGTGGATGGAGGAGCTTTTGGGTGCTCAGCGCGGGACTGATCAGCGGGTAGCTGATCTTACAGCTAGTCTTTAGACGACCCAGACTCAGATAGCCTGGTTGACTAGAGTCTACGCTGAGGATTATGACAGAGATCGTGAGGCACCGCCTCCTCCTTCACCTCCAGCTTCATGATTGTATCTATTTGATTTTTATTTTTTTGTACTACATAGTAACTATCCGAGTTGTGGACTGTACTCTGCTTTAGCTATGTATGTACATTTGTTTTCCTCTCATTGTATTTAAAATTGTTTCCCCTTAAATAGATGCATTATTTTCTTTTCAAATTTGGTCTCAAACATCACTTGTGCTTATAGTATGTTAATATTACAGTTTTTACTTTTATCCTATCTCAGTTCACAATTTATCGTGAATGTGTGCCAGTTTAGCAGACACAGCCTGAGATGCTCTGATACCAAGTTGTCACACCCCAATTCTGCACACTTCAGAATGGTGTGATGAACTGCTAGCAAACCAATGGTTCAACCAGGATCTCGGACAAGTAGAATCCGTTTTATCTAAACCTCATACATCCACATTCATAATCAGAGTAAATACACAATAGCGGAAGTCTTATAGTAAAATGAACTGAAAAATCTATTGTGATATTAATATTTAAATAACAAATTATTCTGTATCAACTAAGACAAAAAATAAATATCAAATACATGTCTTTATTAAATCCAAATAAAGAAAACTAAAAATCATATCGAATACACTTGAGTTGCACTTGCAAGAGGAGTCATGTATATCCACTTCAACTTCAACTTCCATCGTCGCCACATGCCCGTACAGTGAAGCATTGACATAATCTTCGATGGTAGTACCTGCAACATCAACTAAAAATATTCGACGTCGAGGGGGTGAGCACACATCATGGCTCAATGAGCAAATAAAACAATGCAACAATACATATGCATGCAGTCAATTCATATCTTTGGTCTAGTTTAAAGTTTGCAATGCACAATAAAAAGGTTGGGTGGTCAAAGGTTAACGTTTATTGACCCCGCCTCTATACACAGGGTGTGGAAGTCCGCCCAAAGGTTAACGTTTATTGTCGTCCCCATCCACCCTACCATAACATTGTACAACAAAGGTTAACGTTTATTGTTGTACAGTGCCATACCAACACGTAAGCACCTGCTGGCGAGGGCTTGCAAACTGGACTCGCAACTAACCAATCCTAATTCCAAACAGTGTATCCAAGGCCTCACCCCAACATCCCTCAGAACGTCCATAGAGATAGAGCTAAGGCCCCCCGGTAGAGTCAGAGACTACAAGGACCGAAACCACCTCCCCTGATACTCTACGACGTAATAGTTCTGCTAAAGTAATGGCGTAACGACGATGCTAATGCACAAGACTTGAGTTAGAGATAGAGCTAAAGTGCTGAGACCCGCCAAAGGTTAACGTTTATTGACGTTCCCATCACACCTCCCCTGATACTCGCTCGCGTCAAGTACACCAACCACACACATACATTCACATGCCTATTCCTATCATCATCATCATCATCATGTTATAAACAATAAGGTAAATATGCATGAACAAATAATAGAAATATTGGATGACATATTGTATGCACATTACAAACATATTCGCATAGGATCAAGCATGGCATTGGACTCAAGAAAAGAGAAAACAAATTGTTATTAACCAATTAGTTTAGAGTTATGTTTCCTCACCTTAGCTTGCTAATAATCCTCTTTCAAGCTTTAAAATCACCTTTATATTGTTATTTTATTGCTAGAAGACCTAACAAAGTCGATAGAATTTAATTAGAATTAATTCTGATTTTTAAAATTATGTTTTTAACTGGGGGCCGGAGGTAGGGTCGGAGTAAAGATCGACCCTGGGTGCGACCACCCCTATTCTGGACATCCCGAACACGGGGGGTCGATGCTCAGGATCTGGTAGGGTCGATTGGCCATCGACCCCCATGCGACCCCCTGTGGGTTTTGGTTGATTTTCTTCCTTCAGTCAATTCTTCGTGTTTGGGGTCCTATGGATTGCTCCTATAATCCATTCAACACTTGGTCTATGGTCTAGAACCATGATTCTACTACCTATATGGCTTTCATGATTTTCCCCCATGGTTTTCCATGAAAACTTAACCATGAGTTAATGATTTGGGTTTCTCCGAGATCATACTCTCTGCATTATCTATCCTAAGGTCTTTAGCAATTCATGGAATTAGTATCCATACCTGAGAAGAACACTCCTTCTCTGCAACTCTTCTCCCTTGGCCTTCATCTCTTCTTTCCTTCTCTTTTCCTTCTCTTCCTTCTCTTCTCTTTCTCTCAATTCAATTAGGGTTGTAAAAGAGGCTTAGGGACGTCCTATTTATAGAGTAGAAACTCCTAAAGTAAGTCCCATTGAGATTTGGAAGGAATCACATCGAAATTAGGAAACTTTCCTAATTTTTAGATTTACCGAGTACCGGGGGTCGATAGGGGGGTCGGAGATCCCGTCGACCCCTGGTTCCTAAAGTGTCTGACCCCCCATGTAAAACTGGGGGTCTGACTTGTCTTGGGGGGGGTCTGACCCTCCCTTGCTGGGTATGCGACCCTCCCCTTAATTTATGTGTTTTTGGGTCAGTTTAATACCTGGGATCGTGATCTCCTTCACGCACTTGGTCCATTTGGCTCATCCATGATGGGTAGACCTGGTTCAAGGTGGTAGGACTGGATTAGTTTGATACGTCAAGGTCTTACAAAAAAAAAAAAAAAAAAAAAAAAAAAAAAAAAAAAAAAAAAAAAAAAAAAAAAAAAAAAAAAAAAAAAAAAAAAAAAAAAAAAAAAAAAAAAAAAAAAAAAAAAAAAAAAAAAAAAAAAAGAAAAAAAAAAAAAAAAAAAAAAAAAAAAAAAAAAAAAAAAAAAAAAAAAAAAAAAAAAAAAAAAAAAAAAAAAAAAAAAAAAAAAAAAAAAAAAAAAAAAAACTATCGATACCTCTCAGGAGCTGGTCTGTGGGGGACCGATCGACCATACCGGTCACACCTTTTCCCCACACTGCAGTGACCGGTACCTGCGACTGGTATGCACTATGAGGGGTATATTTTGATCCAGTTGGTTTTCTGACCAACGTAAACCCTAAGAAACTAATTCAAATTCAACCTTAACCTCGTGTAGGACCTTGTGATATCAAGTTTGGATTCTGTGACGTGGAGCAAGCTAGCAATCAAGCATCAGGTAAGGGAATCGGACCTAAACCCTAATAACTTAATAACAGTAAAACATTGTTAATAATTATGATTCTGTGGAATGGTGTTTGTGCATACTCACATGTCATCTTTACTTTCAGTTATTATATTGTTCATGCATACTCACTATGCTAGGTTGTGTGTTAGGCATGTGATTGTTTTCATTGGTATGTGGAATGGGAAGGGTCTGGGGTCTGGGATCATTCCTCACACTAGCACCTTTTCGTATCGCTTCTGTCTTAGCATGCTTGGTGCGGGTAGGGTATAAGGGGGAGGAAGTGGCACTGTGGTCTCCGGTAAGGGTGTCAATGGGCCGGTCCGGGTCGATTTCGGTCTGGGCTGAACCTGTGTCGGGTATTATAAGCCCAGCCCAAAACATGTCCATTAAGAGTTCGGGCTGGGTTGGGCTGCACTGGACACAATAACTAACGGGCTGGTCCGGTGTCGGTTTATTATCGGGCTGGGCTTATTGAGGTGATTTCGGGCTGGTTCGGTCCAAACCGGGCTTATCAAGCTTATTGGGCCTATTTTATGTTTAAAATATGTAACCTATTTTATTATTTCTATCTATAAAATTAGCATCATTCCTTCCATATGTATGTAATTCAATAAATTGTAACAATTAACATACTTTTTTCAACTACAGATTCATATAATCTTTCGGATTAAGAAGTGAACTATAACAGTGTAATATAATCCATCAAAATTTAAAACCATTAAAGTTAAGAAACTGGGCCCGGATGAACCTTACTGGCGTTCGGGTTAGGTATTATTGGTTCGGGCTAGTTCGGGCTTCTTAACGGGTCGGTCCGGTTTGGTTTCGGTCTGGGTTGAAACGGTATCGGATTTTACAAGCCGAGACCGAAACCTATCCATTAAGGTTCAGTCCGGGCTAGGTTCGGGTTATATCGGGCCGGCTCGTTCCGTGCTACCGGGCCGGGCCCATTTTTGACACACTTAGTCTCCGGCCTGGCCACCAGACTCGAGCCCTATCTCTATGCCGTAGGGAGCTGTGCTGGGATAGGGCCTACTATGATGACATATAGGATTGGTTAGTTGCGAGCCCAGTTTGTAAGCCCTCGCCAATAGGGGCTTACGTGTATGGGTAGGGCATCAGGAGAAGTATTGGCGGTGTGTGATCCGAACACTTTAGCTCTATCTCTATTCCATGGTGGGTGCATGTGGGACAATAGTGGTGTTTGATCCATTGGGTGGATTCACACACTCATGTATAGAGGTGCAGTGGCCGCCAATCCTTTCTATAGTACATTGTAAACTTAAAACCAGACCATGATGTGAATGTTACTCATGCATGTTGTTTGTTGCATTGTCTGATTTTCTTATTGAGCTAAGTTGTGAGCTCACCCTTGTATATATACTTGTTTTTAGATGTTGATGCAGGTTACATTGTCTAGGACTACATGGATGCTCCAATGTATGGAGGTGTTGTTGCCTTGGAAGTACAAGCAGGGGAGGAGGAGCATGACGCTTCATGCGAGTGCCCTTTCTGCGTGTACCTCTAGGATATGGATGATTTGATTATTTTATTTCAGTTGGATTTTATAAATGATGTAAAGCTATTTATTTACATTTTGGTATTGTGAATAATTGGATGATTTATTTATTTAGCAATAGAAGTACTTAGTTCATTATTATTAAAACTTTCGCTGTATTTAATCGTATTCTGATTATGGTTATGTGCAATGGTTTGTGTTAGTGGACACGGTCTTATTGAGATCTGGTGTGAACCGTTGGTTTTTGGGGGGTTTTTTCCCCACTTTTGTTTTGTGAAAGAGTTGTGTGGTGAATATTGTTTTCCCAAGGGGTGGTTTGTTGTGTGTTAGGAAAGGATGGTGGGTATTTATTTTTGGAGGGGGGTGTGTGTAATAAAAAAAATTTTTTTTTTGGAATAAAAAAAAAGATAGATAGGGAAAGGTGGATGGTGTGGGGTTGGGTTTATTTAAAGGAAAAAAAAAAGGAGGAAGGGAAGGGTATTTATATATTTATTTTTTGGAGGTGGTGGAAGAAAAGAAAAGAAAATGGGGGGGGGGGGGGGGGAAATGTAAGACCCGCGACTCGAAAACCCGGTCTAAACCTTGGTTTTGTGTCGTGACAGGTCTTCCGATCATCATCACCGAGCCGGACGGGGCAAGCGGGATAACAAACAGTACGAAATCGGACCGAAGTCGACCAATTATACCTGATTTTAGGTATACCGGTCGATGGTACCGGATGATGGTACCGGTCGACCGGTATGGCATGCACAGCTATGTGCGGGAATTTGGAAATTGGTCTCTGCGGGTCCCGCTTTCCCGATTTCGAATCCTAGAAGTTTCCTAATCCTAGTAGGGTTACTAAACCCTATTTCTAGCCTATAAATACACCCTTAAACCCCCTCAAATCCTTTCCATTGTCTCTCGCAAACCCTAGAGAAGAGAAAGAGCTTGGAGAGGAGAAGGAGCTAGGAAGGAGAAGGAGGTGCCGCCATTACCGTTTGACGAAGCTCTCGCTACACCCGTCAACGGTAAGTGTTTGAATCCCTCTTCTTACCCTATGATAGTTGTGTGGGTGGATCAATACCATGCAAAGTAGGTATTGATCTAAAACCCTAAATTGGCCAATAAACCCTAAGTTGCCGTCAAACCCTAGATTCGAGTTTCGAGATGATATTCATCGAAACGAGACTTGAATGAGTTGGGGGATAACTCTAACTCAAAGCCTAGACTTAGAATGGATAGGAGAAACCCTGAAAATCCATGGAGGATGATCGACGGCGGTCGAAGAACCCATGTATGGTCTTCCGGAGACATACCGGTCGACTATACCGGTTGCACATAGTGCGACCGGTATGTTGCGACCGCTACCTCTCGGGAGGTTATCTGTGGGGGACCGGCTGACCATACCGGTCGCCAGTCTTTCCTACAGAGCTGCGACCGGTACATGCCACCGGTCGGCTCGTGAGGGTATTTTGTGATCCATGTTGGTTTCCGACCAACATGAAACCCTAAATAATATATTCTAATGAAACCCTAATATTATGTAGGACGCCGTGACTTATCGCTTGGATCTTGCGACGTGGAGCAAGTTATTGAACGAGCGGCCGTAAGGGAATCTGACCTAAACCTAATAATTAATGGACAAGAAATCGTTGTTAATCATTGAATATCCGTGATGTGATGTTTGTGCATATCCACATGCCATCCTTTACTTTCGGTTATTATTATTGTTCATGCATTCATAGGATGTGATTGTTAGGCATGTGATTGTTTTCGTTGGTGTGTGGAGTGGGGCATGGGCCCGGGATCGCTCTTCACACCGGCACCTTTTGTAGTATTCTATCTTAACATGCTTGGTACGGGTGGGGTATCGGGGAAGATCGTGGTACGTTGGTCTCCGATATTGATGTTGTCCCGACCATCGTTGGGTGGTACCGAGGATTCCGAGTCGACGCTGCCTTGTCCACGATGCTTTAGCTCTATCTCTATGCCGTAGGGTGTCGTGTTGGGATAGGGTCTACCCGCGTATTGTTTCTATCCTAGTGGGTTAGTTGCGGATAGGGTATCAGGGGGAGGTGAGGTCTGGAGGTCTCCGACCCGGCCTGCACGCTCTAGCTCTATCTCTATGCCGTAGACGGCTGTGCTGGGATAGAGCATACATTGTTGACATATAGGATTGGTTAGTTGCGAGCCCGGTTATGCGAGCCCCGGCCGATAGGGGCTTAGGTACCGGTATGGGTAGAGTATCAGGGGAGGTGCGGGTATACCTTAGCTCTATCTCTATTCCATGATGGGTGTATGTGGGTTGGTGGTTGTGTGATTACTGTGCGACGCCACACACTCGTGTATAGAGGTGCGGGGGCCACCAAACCTTTCTATAGCACATTGCAAACTTAAAACCGGCCACAAAGATAAAAATGATTGTTACTCATGCATAATCTTGTGAAACCGTCTCGATTGCCTTACCGAGCCGTGTTGTGTGCTCACCCTTTGTATATACATTGTTTTTAGATGTTGATGCAGGATATACCGTGGACGATTACGTAAACGCTCCGGCGTATGGAGGTGGTGCTGCGGTGTTGGATGTACAAGCAGAGAGGACGAGCATGACGCTTCATGCGAGTGCCCTTTCTGCGTGTACCTGTGATGGATTTTATTTAGTCGTTTCAGTTATTTTTGTTTGTTATTAAGAGATGTAAAAGATTATTATTTTATCTTTGAATTTGAATAATGGGATATTTATTTAAATTATCAATAGATACTCGGTTCATTCTATTTAAAGTCTTCCGCTGTATATTTATATTCTGATTGTGGTTATGTGTAATTGGTTTGTATGGGTGAACACGGCCTATTCGAGATCCTCGTGTGAACCGTTGGTTCAATGACGGTTCACTCACACCATTCGGGTTGGATCAGAATTTGGGGTGTGACAACTTGGTATCGAGCTCTCGGGCCTGTTCCAACAAACCATGCTACACATAATGGGGTCGATGAACTGAGTTAGGAAGTTTAAAAATTTTAATACAAACACACCCTAAGCATTGTTTGATACCTGAGACGGACTAAGAAAGAGAATAATGTACTATTCTAAATGTGAAACTTAATCTGCGCACATACACTAGATAGGTGAACCATGAAACTTCATTAAATGGGAAAAATAGTATCAAAGGTAATAGTGCGACAGGGTACAGTCCACAAACCGGAAAGTTACCATGTTATATAAACAGTCAAAAGAAAAGTAAATGGAAAATCATGGGGTAGGAGGCCCGGGAGGAATGGGGTCCGCTATGTCGTAGTCCCGCTCGGATGCGACCCTAAGCCAATGCACCGGGTCCCGAGTCACCGTAGACCACGAGCCAAGCGCCCCAACTCCCGACCCATCGCCGAGATTCCGAGGATGACCCCCGGGTGTCCCCGATCTCGCAAACATACCCAACACCGAGTCGGGAGGGGGCTGAGATGGTCCAGCCATGGGAACCGTATGGTGGTGGTACAGGTGGAGACCGTGGGGCGGGCACCGGTGCTTCCCCAACTACATCGCCATCATCATCATCCCCCATCTCGCCGCATAGGCCGCGATTGCCGCGGCTGCCGCCGCCGCCGCCGCCGCCGCTACTCTCCCAAGTGGACGAGGGCGAGCCTCCAACTCGCCATCGCTAACGGGCAGATCAACCATCCGCATCCCGTTTATCGCATCCCGGCCGATGTCAAGTCATGGAGTCCTCAACGGCTGTCTCTCCTTCGAAACTCACGCCCGCACGGCGAAGAAGGAAAGTGACGGGACGGCCATAGGGAAGGTTGCTGGCCCGATCGGGCCCGCGCCGCCGATGCATAGTCCGGATGATGAGGTATGGAAGTGAGATCCGCTCTCCGGTGCGCACGCAATAGGTGACGTATCGGGTGAGCTGGGACAACTCGTTGTAGTGACCGCTCCGTGGCACTATATCGCGGCCGGATGATGCGGTCGTAGACCCGAGGTATAGGTCTCAAGCTAGCTGCCTTCATAGGAGCCCCGTGGTTGAGTATCCGTTGCGCTATCTCCCGGCGCAAATCTTCGGTCAAATAACCTTTCGCCTTGGGGGCGCAAAGATACCAAATCCCCATCATTGGGAACCCCAAGCAGATCAGCCAACCGGTGGGTGTTGAAGGAGATATGTACACCCCGGACGTAACCGGTGATGCATAGATCCCTACACCGGTTCGGGTCCTCGACATCCCCTTCGAGCTCCGGATTGGCATAAAAATGCTTGACCGGATTAGGGCGTGTAGTCTCGTGGGTAGGAGATAACCGGCAGCCAACCTAGAGCACCAAAAAGCCGTCTCTACATTGAACCGGTGCAATCGTCCCACATTGACCCGTCGCCCGGATATAATACCCTTGTCATCAAACCAGGGAAACCGAGCCTGAGCTTCCAAAGAGCGAAACCAGAGCTCATCTAGCTGAGGGATAGGTGGAGAGGGAACCCGAGAACTGGAACCGTGTGATCGCTTCCCGAGGTTGCGTCTAGGAGCCATTTAGAATCTGCAAAACAAAAGAAAACAAGATAAAAAGGTTAGAAATTTTCGAAATTTCGGCAGCATAACGGCTATAAATTGGGAAAAAGCCTCGAACTCACCCAAAAACATGGGGAGGAGGACTTACGTAACCCCCACACTCTTCCATAAACCAATCACAAGCAATTATAACAAGCAATTTCAAGAAATTTCAAGAATTAAGAAAAAATTTGAAAATTTTCGAAATTTTTGAAAACCTAGGTCAAAAAGATGAAAAATTCGATTTTTATGAAAACCGTTCGGTGAAACCCCAAATTGGTTGAGGGCTTTTGCTCTTGGGGGTCCCTAAACCCTTTCTAAGCCGAAGGAAAAGAATTCCTACGGTTAAAACATCTCGAACAAAGAAAAACCTAAAATTCTACATAAAGACGATATGAAAATTTCATAAAAATATGAGAGAGAGGGTAGAGACCTACCTGGAGACGATATGCTAGGTCTTGAATGGAAGGAATCGGCCTCAAATAGCACCGGTCGAATCTGTAGCAACTCGGAACCCGCAGAGGAATCGCCACCGGAGAGAAAGAGAAAGGAAAAGTGAGAAAAATCTCACTTTTTCGCGATTTTAAAGCCATTTTGGGCATACCGGTCGACGGTTATGCCTATACCGGGTCGACCGGTATCAACCGGGTGTGCGACCGCTATGTCTCGGCCAGAAAATTTTTCTCGACCGGTCGACTATACCGGTCGCAACACCGTCTACGGAGTGGCGACCGGTATCTCATAGACATGCGACCGGTATGTCTCGGCCAGAATTTTAATTTTGACCGGTCGACTATACCGGCCGCAAAGCATATTTCTACCGTGTGAGCGACCGGTATATCGCGACCGGTACGCCCCAAAAGAGTCGTGAAAAATGTAAAATTTACAAAATTGTGCAAATTGAAATGTTACTCGACTATTCGCCCCGCATTATTCAAGACTAACACTACTATTACCGATGATTCTCACGTGTTATGTCTTCTTCTCGGATCCAAATAAATAGTCCGAGATGGCAGGTGGAAACGGTCGAAGGGGTAGAAAGCATCATCATGCCGAAAGCGCCCGGAGGAAGAGCAAGCCGAGCAAGACCAAGGTTAGAGAAACCAGCCCCGAAGAGGATGAGGAACAGGTCCCGAAGTACCGACGGAATTACCGGGACCACCTCACGGGGATTCCGAGACCATAGTTACAAACTTGGTCTATCGGATGCAAGCTCAACGTAAGGAATTTCCGAAAGTGAGGTACTAGCGATGCTCGGGTCAGCAGGTTCTATTCCCGCCGGTAATACGCCCGGGTCCGGAGAGAAAATGTCTTCACAACGGGTGCAGAGTAGCCCAAGGCCAAGGGCCCAAGCACACGAATGCACCACCACCGCATCGCTTCCCGTTGCCTTCGCGTATCCGGGGGCATATCCGTGATCCACCACCATGGTACGGAGCAGATACCCAGTGGACAGCACGATCTTAGCAGGTCGGTGGACGGGTTCTTGAAGTTGAAACCGTCATCATTCACCGGCAGACAGGGGAAACCATTGTGGCCAGCACGGTGGGTTTCGTAAATGGAAAAGAACTTCCGGTTGATGACGTGTACCGAGGAGGAGAAGGTTCTATTTGCCACTCACATGCCGAGGGAGGACGCGAATGCTTGGTGGAATTCCACGCGGGCATATTTGGAGAACCAAGGATGCACTAGTTGGATCGGGAAGTGTTTAAAGCGGCTTTCTTCGACAAATACTTCCCAAAGAGCTTCGTGGATTCAATGGAGAGAGAGTTTCTCGGCCTACGCCAGGTCGGCCGACCGTAGATGCATATCGGCAGAGGTACGAAGAGCTATTCTTCTTCGCACCGGCCAAGATGTGGGAAGAGGAGACAAAGATACGTAGGTTCACCATGGGACTACGTGGAAGCATTAGAGAACATCTATTGGGTCTGGATAAGAAAACCTACAACGAGGCAGTGCAGGTTGCGAGGGTGATAGAGTCCGGTCGGAGGGACAGCTTCTTCGCTCAAAACAAGGGGGGTGAAGAGACCTGCCTGAGAGAACTCGAGTGGCAGTAATACTAGACCATTCCGCCCATACAGGGGCGATCGCTACAAAGACTCGCGAGAAACAACCTGGCACCACCGTGCCACAATTAACCAGGCCCAACCCGAATATTAAGTGTTATAACCGGCCAAGAATCGGGACATGTTGCAAGGAACTGCACGCTACCTAGGAAGCAAGCTCCCCAAGAAGCCGAAGTTTATGCAAAGCCACCACCGAAGAGGCAGCCGCATCACCCGATGTGGTAACCGGTACGACTTTATCCCTTACTATTTGGTTTATTCTTTCGGTTGCATGAGCATATAGAACTAAGGGAAATATATTCCGAGAATTGTAAATGTAGCCGGGTTACCCGCCGAGTATTATTTGACTCGGGGCCACGCACTCCTTTGTTTCGGTTCTTTTGGGAAGCGAATGGAGTTACCAATCAAGCAATTGAACCCAAGCTTGATAGTTCGCTCTCCACTAGGAGTCGAAGTGGCTTTGACCAAGTATTATGGACCATGTAATCGTAAGTATCGAGGGCGAGACCTAGAAGCAAGCCTAGTAATACTTGAGATGGCAGATTTTGATGTCATTTTAGGAATGGATTGGCTAGGCCATCATTCGGCCGTCCTTTTATGTGGTGAAAGGAAGCTTATGCTTACCGACAGAGAGGGAAAGGAATATAGTTTCGCTGGAATTAAGCTATCTAGGAAGCGAAAGTTGATCCTCTCCGCCCTAAAGACTAAGAGATGCTTGGAGAAAGGGGGGAGTAGGTTATCTCGGATCCGTAGTCGACCTCACAGCAGAGTCACCCAAGATGGAGGATATAGAGGTGGTTCGGGAGTTTCCGGATGTATTTCCGGAAGATCTTCCGGGGCTTACCACCCGAGGGGCTACAGAGTTTGTGATAGACCTTATACCAGGTTCGGCTCCGGTGTCTAAAGCACCATACAGGATGGCCCCAACCGAGTTAAAGGAGTTGAAGACCCAATTACAAGAATTGCTGGATAAGGGCTTCATACGACCTAGTATTTCGCCTTGGGGAGCACCGGTGTTGTTCGTCAAGAAGAAAGATGGAAGTGTACGGCTATGTATTGACTATCGTGGAGCTGAACAAGTTGACGATCAAGAATCGGTATCCTTTGCCTAGGATCGATGATCTGCTCGATCAGCTGCGGGGTGCAAAGGTTTTCTCAAAGATCGATCTCCGATCGGGTATCACCAATTGAAGATCAAGGCGGGAGATATTCGAAGACCGCTTCGGGACGAGGTATGGGCATTATGAGTTTCCGGTTATGTCTTTCGGATTGACCAATGCTCCAGCATCGTTTATGGAACTGATGAACCGAGTGTTCCATGACATGTTGGACACTTCGGTCATCGTATTCATCGACGACATATTGATTTACTCTAAGGACATGGAGACTCATACAGCTCATTTGAGAGCAGCCCTACAACGGCTGAGGGATGTGAGGCTTTATGCAAAATTCAAGAAGTGCGAGTTAATCGGTGAAGGAAGTAGCTTTCTTGGGCCATGTCGTGTCCGGAGACGGTATCAAGGTTGATCCAAGCAAATAGCCACTATAGTAGGATGGGAAGCACCGAAATCTGCTGTGAGATTCGTAGTTTCCTTGGGCTGGCTGGTTATTATAGAAGATTCGTGGAAGATTACTCCGGGATCGCGGTTCCACTCACCGATTGACCAAGAAGGGAGAGAAATTTATATGGACAGATGAGTGTGAGAAGTGCTTCCAAACTTTGAAGTCAAGACTTGTCTCGCACCTATCCCGACCATCCCCGAACCAAGCATACCGTTTACTCTATATACGGATGCTTGGGGTTGGGTATTGGGTGTGTTCGATGCAAGGGAGAATGTGATTGCTTACGCATCAAGACAGTTAAAAGAGCATGAGAAGAACTATCCTACGCATGACTTGGAGCTAGCAGCGGTTATTCACGCAATCAAGACTTGGAGACACTATTTGTACGGTGAGAAGTTTCGGATCAAGTCGGATCACAAAAGCTTAACGTATCTCTTCACTCGGAAGGATCCGAATATGAGACAGAGAAGATGGCTGGAATTGTTAAAAGATTATGATTGCGACATCCAGTACCATCCGGGTAAAGCAAATGTGGTGGTCGACGCCTTAAGTAGAAAGTGGGCATCGAAACCCGAGGCGGGACCGAGTACAAATGCCGCATTGTGTGCTGCAACCTCGAGTTCGATGGAAACTGATGAAGACCATATTATCGAAACTGCAGAAGATCCGGTTGAGCAAGGCTTGATTCATAAGTTCACTATGATGTTCGCCGCATTGAAGATCTCGCCGAGCCTAATTGATGAAGTCAAGGTAGCAATCCTACGGGATCCATATCTTAGGACAGTGCGGGAAGACTTAGAGAAGGGTACGTGTAATCCCGACTTTACCTTGGAATCGAGACAATGTACTCAAGTATCGCGGACGGTTATGTATACCCGAGAGCGAAGATCGCGATATCGGAGGCCGAGTTATGTCCGAGGCTCATTACACTCCATATTCGGTACATCCGAGGAAGTACCAAGATGTACCATGATCTAAGAAGACTCTATTGGTGGAGGGGGTATGAAAGCCGATATAGCTCGTTTCGTGTTTCAATGTCCGAATTGTCAACAAGTTAAAGCGGAGAGACAAAGACCCGCAGGTTTACTACAGCCATTACCGTAACCCGCATGGAAGTGGGATTGTATCACTATGGATTTCGTCACCGGCCTACCTTTGACACCAAGGTCGTGGATGCGTTTGGGTTATAGTAGATCGGCTCACCAAGACAGCTCGATTTATTGCGGTCGGACCTCGAGTATACCATGGAGAAGCTGGCCAAGTTATATGTTGATAATATAGTCGACTTCATGGCGTTCGCAAAGTATAGTATCCGATAGAGATCCCCGTTTTACATCGAAATTCGGGAAGGATTACGGAAAGCTATGGGAACAAAGTTGAAGTTCAAGACAGCTTTCCATCCTCGGACGGACGGACAAATGAGCGAACCATTCAAATTTTGGAAGATATGCTTCGAGCTTGTGCATTAGATTTCAAAGGAGCTTGGGATGAGAAGCTATCACTTATCGAGTTTGCTTACAACAATAGTTATCGGGCTACAATTCGGATGGCCCCATATGAAGCTCTCTATGGGAGAAAATGTCGTACACCTCTGTTATGGAATGAAGTGGGGGAAAGACGAATCGTAGGACCGGAGTTTGTTGAAGAAACTTGCCGAAGTGATTGATCAGATCAAAGAGAGAGTAAAGACAGCTCAAGTTCGACGAAGCACTATGCGGATAATCGACGTCGAGATCTGAGTTTGCGAGTGGGTGACAAAGTGTTCTTGAAGGTGTCACCGGTGCGAGGTCTGAAACGGTTTGGTAAGAAGGGGAAGCTATGCCCCAGGTATGTGGGACCATATGAGATATTGAATCGACGTGGTAATGTAGCATATCAATTGGCTTTACCACCATCTATGTCTAGCGTTCATAATGTGTTCCATGTGTCATTATCGAAGAAGTATGTCGAGATCCATCGCATGAAGTAGTGCCTGTAATGCTCTCAAGCCGAAAAGTTCAGCAACTTCGAACCAAGGATATCCACTATGTAAAGGTGCATTGGAAAAGCCAAAATGTGGAGGAAATTACTTGGGAAGAAGAGAGCGCGATGAGGAAGGAGTACCCTAACCTTTTTGACGATCAAGGTACGTTCAAATTTCGAGGCCGAAATTTCTTTTAAGGGTTGGGGAGTTGTAGTACCTACATGCAAATTTCGGGACGAAATTTCTTTTAAGGGTGGTGGAGTTGTAAGACCCGCACTCTAAACCCGGTCTAAACCTTGGTTTTGTGTCGTGACAGTCTTCCGATCATCACCGAGCCGGACGGGGCAAGCGGATAACAAACAGTACGAAAACGGACCGAAGTCGACCAATTATACCTGATTTTAGGTATACCGGTCGATGGTACCGGATGATGGTACCGGTCGACCGGTATGGCCTGCACAGCTATGTGCGGGAATTTGGAAATTAGTCTCTGCGGGTCCCGCTTACCTGATTTCGAATCCTAGAAGTTTCCTAATCCTAGTAGGGTTACTAAACCCTATTTCTAGCCTATAAATACACCCTTAAACCCCTCAAATCCTTTCCATTGTCTCTCCCAAACCCTAGAGAAGAGAAAGAGCTTGGAAAGGAGAAGGAGCTAGGAAGGAGAAGGAGGTGCCGCCATTACTGTTTGACGAAGCTCTCGCTACGCTGTCAACGGTAAGTGTTTGAATCCCTCTTCTTACCATATGATAGTTGTGTGGGTGGATCAATACCATGCAAAGTAGGTATTGATCTAAAACCCTAAATTGGCCAATAAACCCTAAGTTGCCGTCAAACCCTAGATTCGAGTTTCGAGATGATATTCATCGAAATGAGACTTGAATGAGTTGGGGATAACTCTAACTCAAAGCCTAGGCTTAGAATGGATAGGAGAAACCCTGAAAATCCATGGAGGATGATCGACGGCAGTCGAAGAACCCATGTATGGTCTTCCGGAGACATACCGGTCGACTATACCGGTTGCACATAGTGCGACCGGTATGTTGCGACCGCTACCTCTCGGGAGGTTATTGTGGGGGACCGGCTGACCATACCGGTCGCCGGTCTTTCCCTACAGAGCCGCGACCGGTACATGCCACCGGTCAGCTCTGTGAGGGCAGTTTGTGATCCATGTTGGTTTCCGACCAACATGAAACCCTAAATAATATATTCTAATGAAACCCTAATATTATGTAGGACGCTGTGACTTATCGTTTGGATCTTGCGACGTGGAGCAAGTTATTGAACGAGCGTCAGGTAAGGGAATCTGACCTAAACCTAATAATTAATGGACAGTAAATCGTTGTTAATCATTGAATATCTGTGATGTGATGTTTGTGCATATCCACATGCCATCCTTTACTTTCAGTTATTATTATTGTTCATGCATTCATAGGATGTGATTGTTAGGCATGTGATTGTTTTCGTTGGTGTGTGGAGTGGGGCATGGGCCGGGATCGCTCTTCACACCGGCACCTTTTGTAGTATTCTATCTTAACATGCTTGGTACGGGTGGGGTATCGGGGAAGATCGTGGTACGTTAGTCTCCGATATTGATGTTGTCCCGACCATCGTTGGGTGGTACCGAGGATTCCGAGTCGACGCTGCCTTGTCCACGATGCTTTAGCTCTATCTCTATGCCGTAGGGTGTCGTGTTGGGATAGGGTCTACCTAGCGTATTGTTTCTATCCTAGTGGGTTAGTTGCGGATAGGGTATCGGGGGGAGGTGAGGTCTAGGAGGTCTCCGACCCGGCCTGCACGCTCTAGCTCTATCTCTATGCGTCGTAGACGGTCGTGCTGGGATAGAGCATACATTGTTGACATATAGGATTGGTTAGTTGCGAGCCCGGGTTTCAGCAGCCCCGCCGATAGGGGCTTAGGTCTTTGGTATGGGTAGAGTATCGGGGAGGTGCGGGTATACCTTAGCTCTATCTCTATTCCATGATGGGTGTATGTGGGTTGGTGGTTGTGTGATTCTTCGTGCGACGCCACACACTCGTGTATAGAGGTGCGGGGGCCACCAAACCTTTCTATAGCACATTGCAAACTTAAAACCGGACCACAAAGATAAAAATGATTGTTACTCATGCATAATCTTGTGAAACCGTCGATTGCCTTATCGAGCCGTGTTGTGTGCTCACCCTTTGTATATACATTGTTTTTAGATGTTGATGCAGGATATACCGTGGACGATTACGTAAACGCTCCGGCGTATGGAGGTGGTGCTGCAGTGTTGGATGTACAGGCAGGAGAGGACGAGCATGACGCTTCATGCGAGTGCCCTTTCTGCGTGTACCTGTGATGGATTTTATTTAGTCGTTTCAGTTATTTTTGTTTGTTATTAAGAGATGTAAAAGATTATTATTTTATCTTTGAATTTGAATAATGGGATATTTATTTAAATTATCAATAGATTGATTGTGGTTATGTGTAATTGGTTTGTATGGGTGAACACGGCCTATTCGAGATCCTGGTGTGAACCGTTGGTTCAATGACGGTTCACTCACACCATTCTGGTTGGATCAGAATTTGGGGTGTGACATGTAAAGTCATATCACATTGTGTGGCGTTGAGCTGTACGGGACACCTAGACTGGGTATGGGCTATATCAGTTTGGATGTAGCTGTTTGGCAGAGACGATAGACATGTTTACAAAATCAACATCAACGGTTCTTCTTCAAGGTGGCTTGCAAAATCCAAGCCATGTAGAGATTTGTTGGGTTGGTGTCTTGTATTATGTAGGTCCACACAGTTTTGGAGTTGTATTTGTATTAGAATTTGAGTCTATTACATGTACGGGAGTAAACTTGTAATTGTATGGGGGATTAGGATTTCTAGGGATCCTATATATTGTCTCTATTGGGAAAACCCTAGGTAAGGTCTGAGCAAAGGAAAATACTTTGTTAGATGGATAAAAGTGTAGAGTTTTTTTGTAAATAAAAAAATTCTCTGTTTCTCTGTGGTGGAGGTAGACATTTCGATTTGGGTGTTGAACCACAACAAATCCTGTGTTTGTGTGTTTGTTTAATCTTCGTTCTATCTCTCTTGGTTGCACTTTCATCCCTAACACAATTTCTATGGTTGAAATCAAGCATGGGAAAAAAGAAGATGTGAATGAAGAAGACGAAAGACGGTTCTTGGAAATAAGTGCTCACATGGGAAAGAGGCATATGGGAGAAAATGACATTGGAAAGATGATAGGTTAATTTGGAAATGGATGGGTGGAGGTGATATGGATGTGCTTGGGGAAATGTGCAAGTAAGCTCAAATGACAAGACAATGGCCCCACACAAAAATACATAAATTCCTCACTACATCCCCCAAAATAAAAAATATGATAAATATAAAGATAATTCCAAAAGTAAACTTCAGAATTTTTAACACTCCCCCTTCAAGTATAGTTTGGGAAACAAGCCAAAGTTTGGCTTGAAGGCTTTCAAATGATCCTTTGGAGAATAACTTTGTGAAGAGAATGACTTTGTGAAGATTTCTACAACATTTTCTTTGCTCTACACCTTCAATACATCAATGGACCCATCAACCACCTTCTCACAATGAAACGATGGTCAATCTCAATATGTGTGGTTCTTGCGTGACACACCGGATTAGTAGCAAGTTAGAAGGCACTTTGATTGTCACCAAGAGTGTAATAGATTTATGAATTGGTGAATAAACATCTTCGATGAACCAACGAAGCCAAATACATTTTTGGGCAACAAGTAAGGAAGTGTTATACTTCACTTCTATAATAGAAAGAGAGATTGAATCTTGCTTTTTACTACACCAAGAAACACATCCCAAGCTGCAAGAGAATACATACACGGAAGTAGATCTCCGATCATCTAAGTCACCACCAAAATCAGCATCCTTAAATCCAAGTAGAGAAAAATGATCAGCTCTTTTATTATAAGCAAATTACATGTCAAATGTGGAGTTCACATTCTTCAAAAATTAGTTTTGTTGCATCCAAATGTTGATCTATGGTTCTTGAATATAGAGACTAACCATCCCACTGGAAAAGGAAATATCTGGTCTTGTAGCAGTCAAGTAGATGAGATTACCAATAAGAACACAATAATGACGAGGATCCGAAATAAGCTTACCTTCCCCATGCCTAATCATTTTGTTGGCATTAAGAGGAGTAGAACATAGCTTGGCTGAATTTATACCAAACCTTTCAAAACTCTTTGTTGCATAGCCTTTTGAGAGAGGAAAAATACCATCATTCATCTTTTCTACTTCCAAGCCAAAGAAAATAACTCAACTCACCCAAATCTTTCATTTCGAATCAAATAGAAAGTTCAGCCCTAAGCCTTGCAGCTTCCCTTTCATATTGCCAGTAACAATCATATCATCCACATACAATAAGATAACCATCTATGATGATTCTTGCTTCTTAACAAAAAGACTAGCATCTGAGAGAAGTAAAATATCCACAAAAATGTAAATAGTCGGCATTCTTTCCATACCATGCCCTTGTGGCCTGCTTTAACTCATAAATAGCATTCTTGAGTTTGCAAACATGATTAGGATGAGTATTGGAACATATTTAGGTGGCTGGTTCATGTATATGTGCTTATCAATTCCACCATATAAGAAGGCATTTTTTACATCAATTTGTCACACAGCTTCCATCCAAGAGATGTCGCCAAGGAGATCATTACTTGGACAAAAGTCATCTTTGCTTCCGAACTAAAGGTTTCCTCATAATCTTCTCTATATTTTGAGAGAAAACCCTTGCCAAAATCTTGCTTGGAATTGACCAATACTTTCATCCGGCTTCCTTTTTATTTTGTATACCCATTTACAAGTAACGGGTTTCACATCCTTGGGTTTTAGCACTAGGTTCCAAGTTTCACTTTTTTATGAGAGCTTGCATTTCTTCATTCATTACAACCTCCCATTCATGAATGCATTTTGCTTCATCAAAAGAGGTCTAGCAAATAAACACTATCCCGATATCTAATCGGCTTTATAACTTGCCTTCCGGACCTTGTGACTTTTGGAGCATTTGCTACCTCCATGGTAGTATTCTCCTCTTGTTATTCATCATGAACATTATTTTCACTCCCTCTATCTCCATGCTCTCCTATAGCCGAAGAAAAACTCCTAGTCAACACAAGTAATGATGATTGACTATACACTGTAGGAGCCGAGGATGCAACTAGTAATCTAATCGCCATTTCTTGGTTGTTCTTCATTCTTACGGGAGCACCACAGTCTTTTCAAGGACAGAACCACCTGGGCTATAATAAGAAGATATTTTTTCAAAGATTACATCACAAAAAACTTTAGATTTGAGAGTCTCCAGATCCATGCATTTTCACCCTTTTCTTCCCCTTGGCATTGAATTTATATCTTTTTGAATTCGGAATGTGAACATAACAATCCAAACCAAAGACCTTAAAAACTTTCACATTAGGCTTCTCCTTATACGTCATCTCTTATGGAGACTTCATCTTAATTGGGCTAAGAGGAACCTGATTGATAACATAGGTTGCACATGCCATACCTTCCGCCCAAAAGGCTTTGGGTAAATTTTCACCATACAACCAACTTTTGCATGTTTCCAAACTATGGCGAATCTTCCTGTCAACTACGCTATTTTGTTGAGATGTGTTAGCACATGTGATTTGCTTTTGGATGCAATGTCTTTTACAAAAGAGATTAAACTCTTGAGAAGTAAACACTCCCCCATTGTTGGTCCTCAATCGCTTGATTTTTCAATCAAGCTCACCTTCAACTTTTTCTTTAAACTCCTCGAACTTGGAACATCTTATTTTTCATTGACAAAGTATACTCATTTGAACTGGGGAAAATCATCAACAAGGATTAATATATAGTGGAAGCCCGAAAAAGTAGGTGTATGTAATGGACTTATGCAAGTCACCATGAATAAGATCCAATGGTGATTTATATCTAGTGAGGAACCTATCTTACCAAATTGACATCCCTTACCAACTTTTCTACCACCAAAGAAGGTAAGGTGAGGTAACCCATTAACTAAATTTTTATTCACCATAGCTTTCAACTTATCCATACTTAGATGCCCCAATCTAGCATGCCAAATTAAAGCATTATCATGTGTGTTCATCTTATCAGCATAAGAAGTAGAGGCTGATAAAGCAAATAATCATTTACTATCTTATTGGTATGAACAATGTCCGCCTCAAGTAGGAAGATAATTCGAAAAAACATTACGTCTTTAGGCCGGAACAAGATGTAGTGGCCAGAATCTGTTGCATTAGTCACTAGGGAAAGAATATATTTCACCGCTGGTACATGTACACACTTTTTAGTGTGATTGGATCATTATCAATACATTTGAAGATGATTAAACCCTAATCAATTGAAGTGTTTAGCTAAATAAAAAATATTCACTAAATATAGGTGAAATGAAAAAGGAATAGCTTTGATGGGAAATTTTGGAATTTCACCCTTCAATTTTTGGGATAAGTGTCCTACAAATTATTCTATGAATTTGTTATATTTAAAAATCATGCTTTGATGTTTTGATGCATGTTATGATTTGCTTAAATGATAATATTGGTTAGGTTTTACCTATGTGTAAGGATACATTGGCAAGCATGGATACGTATAATGATTTTGGTATTTTAGGTATGAGTGAACCACTTAGCCTAATGGTTTGGCTTAGGCTTGCTAAGTGGGAAGTCTTGAGTTCTAATTTCATTTGTATGAAAATGATTTTGTAGAATTTTTGGGAGTAAGTTAGTGGTGGAACCCACTAGCCTATGTGGCTTCCACATGGCATATAGGAATGGAAGCTTGGGTTGCTAGGCTGTATTTGGTAATGTTTCCTTTTTTGGTTTATGTGCTGAAACAATGTTTTTTTGCTGTTCTTTTGGCCTTAAATCTATTTGGCAAACATGTTCCAGAACTAGTTTGAGAACACTATTATGACAGTTTGTCGTTTCGTAACATTTGTTTTAAAACTTTTTTTTTCAAATAAATCAAATATTATAGAATTGCCACTAAACCAATATCTTGCTAAATTAATTTATATTAATGCCATTTATATATATGATTTTTTTTAAGAAAACCATTATCCTACATTAAACATATATTTTGTAATTGTCCAATTTAAAATATAAAATATCTCTGCTTATCATGAAGCATAAACGAACAAAATGGTCAACAGAAGTATTGTTTTGTACCAGTTTAAAAATGAAATTGGGTGAGTTCTTACAACTATCTCTTTTGTGGAGAAACTTTAAATGAAATAATGGCCATTTGTTACATGTAGAGTTCAAAAGTATGAAAAGTGGTTGCGTTGCTTCTTTTATGGCAATACTTCTGGTTCAAACATTAAAGGGTATCTCTTATGCTCTAGAATCTGGAAGAGGCTTTTTTTTTTGGTATTCAATTATACAACATTGAAATTTTATAGAAACCAAGGAATTAATTTTTATTCTTGTGAAGTTGATTAATATGAGTTGTAGAAGCTACTTAAAAATGAGGAATAAGTTTGTCAAATGGGTAATGGGAACTGTTGGGGAATAGGTTGATTGGAATTATTCTCTAGCAAAGAGAGAGAAAGTTTTCAATTATGAAGTAGAGCTCTACACAATGTTGTTATTCTCTGTTCCTAAAATCTTTTCTCAATTTATTGCATTTAGATGATGCCATTTTAAATTTACTGTTTGCTTAGAATATTCCATAGATGCCCTTGACCAACAACATTCATCAAGATATCTCTCCAAGATGATCCCTAAAGCTTGAAGATGGAGCCTTCATCTACTACTGTCAACATTCCCTTGTTGAAGTGTTTTATAATTCCATGGGTTTTGTTCTCTCATTTAAACTTGATTTGAATTGAGTATTTTTATTTTGGTATATTGTACAGAAGTTCTTATGTATTATAACCTTCAAACTGAATTCCCAATTATATAAATCTCAAGTAGAGTCTAGTGGTATTGTTTTCTTCCATTTCAGATTGTATTTAGCATGATTGAGATGTTAGCCTTTTTTAATTCACAGGGTTTCATCCTAAACCCTAATCAATCCATATAGAGATCTAAAACACAATGGAGATACAAAGTAAATCATAATTGTAAAGACATACCTATACGTAGGAGATTGATTTTCACCATTGAACTTGAAGCTTTGATTACAGTCTTCTATAGCATGTAAAGGTTTCACTTGCTTCTTAATGCTCGTGGGTACAAAGAGAGGAAAAGCATCTAGGGCTGCAGAGACTCATGACCTAGTATATATAATACTGTCACAAGCCCTAATCAGTCTCATACTGAATGATGGTTTGCCTATCTCCTTATCTTGTGATGAACCAGACTGAACTGGTCAATTTAGTGACACAAACTCCCACTATTCAATGGGTCTGGTAATTGATCAAGCCCACTAGGATATTATCCAATATTCTCTCACTTAGGCTAGATTAATTACAAAACCACCATTAAATAGTGTGGCCATGGAATCCATTCACACAATAAATTATCACCTAATTTTATCCAACTATCGAGCTTGCCAATGTTGAATAATAGCAAAAGATACACCTTAATGTATAGCATACAACTTTCTGTCAGTCATATACAAAAGCCTACTTAACAACATGAGTTATCTTGAGATAATGAGTCCAAAACCTTGATTGAATTACCTTTGATCGAGTTACCTCAAAGACCGTAGCTTGGACTAATATCGCACTTTGGTTTACCGCCATTGTTTCTTTGGTTGAATATTGCCTCTTAGCTTTGGCTAAATGTTGCCTTGTTTGTCTCTAGCTAAATACTTTCTGGTTTATCATTGGGTAAATAATGCTTGATTTGCCTTTGGCTAAATACTGTCTTGTTTGTCTTTGGCTAAGTACAGTCTGGTTTGTCTTTAGCTACATACAACCTTATTTGAATTACAAGCAACAGAAACAAGCATGACATCAAATATAAATAAAAATCTCCCACTGACTAAGCATATCGAAATATTTTGAGATTACCATGTTACCCACAGGTTGCTAAAGACTCCCACTAGCAAAACATTCTAGTATAATATTCATCATTTATCTTTGATGATCTTGGAAGCACCCAATCATTCTATCATAATGGTAGTGTGAGACCCACACCCAGAATCTCTTACTGACTTGTATTCCTTCTTGTGCTAGGTCTCAACTTGTTATCAGATGGAGCACCTGATGTGGATCCGATGATGATATCCAAATCCTAAGTATGTTCCATTACTCCTAAATGGTAGGGTAAGGTACCCTAGTGGGCCCTAGAAGGTGCGCATGTATGTCCTAAAGCTTGTGGGCCATTTAGTGGTATTGAATGGATTTTTTGAGCCCAAACGGATGACCGATCATTCGATCATCACCAACCGGTTGATTACGATCAATGGACCCGCTTTCTTCCTTTATTCTATATAAATGAGGGCAAACCCTCATTTTCCACTTCTTGGAATCGTAGAAAAGAAAGAAAAGGAGAAAAGAGGAGAAGAGAAGGGAAAGAAAAAGCTTAAAGCTCAAGAGGAACTCCACACCCTAAGTTTCCTTTCCTTGGAGGTAAGTTCTAACCTCCATCTTCCTTTATTGGTTGGGATAAATGTTGTCTTGAGTGAGTGGTTGAAGTCCATTAATGGGGTTTACCATTAATGGCTTAGAAGTTAGGTTTGACACCCACCTCCATTAATGGAGCTTATGGGCCATAAATGGATCCCATTGTAGCCATAATGGTGAAAAGGAGCTTCCCGCCAACTATTTAGTGTGTATTAAAATGGAAACCAAGTTTCCAAGCTTGGAAACCAAGCTTCGAGCACAAAAAGGGGATTCTGGGTATAACCGGTCCAACTGTTCTGCCGAAGCCTTAGACCGGTAGCCTTGACCAATCTACCGCTAAGGCCAAAGGCTTAGTCTATCAGACCGTAGCCAAATTGGTTGACCACCATCGATTTTGGTTAACTGGTTTCACGGTAGATCCGTTCAGACATCGTTCGAGCGTTTAGGCTTAATGCCCAGTAGTGGCTTTGCCGGATGACCGTTCACTTGATAATGGGACCAGTAATGTAAGACCCGTACCCTACTATCCCGGTCTAACCATGTCATGCTAGGTCTTCCTATCATGGTCGGATCGAGCGGATCAAGTGTGTGAAGAAACTACAAGGCTAGGTATGTAAATTGACCCAAAACCAGCTAATTTTGAGTGTGTAGTGGCATATCTAAGCTGGTATGGTTGACCACAGCTTAAGGAAAGTGAAACCACTCAAAATGCAACATGTGATCGCATATTTGGGACGTGTGGTCCACAGATTCTACGACCATACGTGCAACCGTACGGTGTTGAAATTGACTCTAAGTTTTTGGAAATTTTCCTAATCTAAGGGATCTCTTTCCTAGTTGAGGGAGAACTCTATATGGAGGTTTTTCCTCTATATAAAGGACGTCCCTTAGCCTCTCTCACTCTTTTAGTACCCAAATTGAAACTCTAAACCTAAGAGAGAAAGAGGGAGGGGAAAAGAAGGAAAAAGAGACCTGAAGAGGCAAGCTGAGAGGAAGGAAGGTTTAGCTTGCTACAGAAGGCCAAGGTAAGGAACCATCTCTGCAGAAGAAGATCACATAGTATTGGGTTTTTCCCATTGTAAATTAGATATGGAATTAATGTGGAATCTCAACCATGAGACCCCATAAACAAAAATTCAAAGGAGATCCATGGAAGAGTAGGTTAGGGTGGATGACTTTGTAAAAATTATGAATTGAAGACCATAGACCGATAATTGGAGGAAGCCTATTGATAAACGAAGGAACCAACTCATGAAGGAATTGGATTAAGGATAAAAATTGATCAAACTTCGTGTAGTTGCAACTATGGTCTACCACAGAATGATCACACGCTCTCGAAAAGATCCCAGAGAAGGTATGGTCGCATGTTATGTGACCATACATATCGACCACACACCCTGCGATCGCAAATACTGAAACCACAGGTTCAATCACACCTGCGACCACACAGATTTGGGAAGCCTGTTTGAGACCAGATTAGGTTTTCAACTACTGTAACTTGGTAAACTTAAACCCTAACTTAAAATTTATAAATTTCTTAGGTTCCCAAGTAGTTCAAAAGTGATTTCCAAGGCTTGGAGAAGAAGATTGAACATAGTTAAAAGGTGAGGGAACAAGACCTAAACTAATTGGATAATAACAAACTGTTTTATTTTATTGTCCAATTCAATGATTGATTCTATGCTTGTATGCTTGTAATGTGCATCTCACATGTCATCCAATAATACTTGTTATATATCTGCTTATGCATATTTATTTCTATCTATTTATAACATGATGATGATGATGCTAGGAACAGGCATATAATTGTGTGTGTGGTTAGTGTGTTAAATGTGAGTAGGGCATCAGGGGGAGAACGTGGCACTGTGGTCTCTAGCCTGGTCACCAGACTCTAGCTCTATCTCTACTCAAGTCTTTTCCATTGACATTGTCGTATCGCCATTACCTTAATGGAACTATTACGTCATAGGGCATCAGGGGAGGTGGTCTCGAACCTTGTGGTCTCTGACTCTGTCAGGGGGCCTTTAGTTCTATCTCTATGGACGTATTAAGGGATGCTGGGGTAAGACCTTGGATACATTTGGATGGAATTAGGATTGGTTAGTTGCGAGGCCAGTTTGCAACCCTCGCCAATAGAAGCTTACGTATTGGTATGGGTAGGGCATCAGGGGAAGTATTGGTGTTGGGTGATCCAAACACTTTAGCCCTATCTATATTCCATGGTGGGATATATGTGGGATGACAATGGTGTTTGATCCATTGGGTGGATTCACACACCCATGTATAGAGGCACTGTCACACCCCAAATCTGGTCTAACCAGTAGTGTGATGAACCGTTAAGAAAACCAATGGTTCAACCAGGATCTCGTATAGGCCATGCCCAGCCGATTAAACCAGATACATTCCACAAGCATAATCAAAGTAATAAACAATAACGAAAGTTTATAATACTAATGAACTGAGTATCTAACAGTAATAGCATAATTAATTATCCAATTATCTCCAAAGTAACTCAAAACATAATATAAAATTAATTAATTAATTACATGTTCTGATAACTAAACAACTAAACTAATCAAAAACACATGAGTTGCACTCGCACAACGTATCATGCGCCTCTTCCATATTTTTCACATCTATCGCCGCTACATGTCCATACATCGGTGTATTCATGTAATCTTTAATGGTAGGCTGCATCAACAACTAAAAATATTTGACGTCGAAAGGGTGAGCACACATCATGGCTCAGTAAGCAAACAAAACAATGCAACAAACATATACATGCATTCAATTCATATCTTTGGTCTGGTTTTTAAGTTTGCAATATGCTATAGAAAGGATTGACGATCACCGCACCACTATACATGAGTGTGTGAGTCCGCCCAATGGATCAAACACCATTGCCATCCCACATGCACCTACCATGGAATAGAGATAGAGCTAAAGTGACTGGATCAAACATCGCCAACACTTCCCCTGATGCTCTACCTATACCAACACGTAAGCCCCTATTGGCAAGGGCTTGCAAACTGGACTCACAACTAACCAATCCTAAATGTCATATAGTGTATCCAAGGCTTCACCCCAGCATCCCTCAATACGTCCATAGAGATAGAGTTAAGGCCCCCTGGCAGAGTCAGAGACCACACGGTCTGAGACCACCTCCCCTGATGCCCTACGACGTAACAGTTCTGCTAAGGTAATGGCGATACGACGATGTCAGTGAACAATACTTAAGTAGAAATAGAGCTAGAGTTTGGTGACCAGGATGAACCACAATGTCATGTCCTCCCCCTGATGCTCTACTCGCATCAAGCACACTAACCGCACACACATAATCACATGTCTATTTCTAGCATCATCATCATCATCATATTATAAATAGACAGAAATAAATGAACAGTAATAGTAAGAATATT
Source organism: Protea cynaroides (assembly GCA_028583415.1). Lineage (NCBI taxonomy): Eukaryota > Viridiplantae > Streptophyta > Magnoliopsida > Proteales > Proteaceae > Protea > Protea cynaroides. Next base: position 21,335,587 of record CM053270.1, read on the forward strand.
GGATGACATGTGAGATGCACATTACAAGCATACAAGCATAGAATCAATCATGGCATTTAAAAGTAAACAGTTTATTATTAGCCAGTTTGTTTAGGTTATGTTCCCTCACATGTTAGAAATGTTCAATCTTCTCCAAGCTTCTTAACTTACTCTTGAACCTTTTGGAAACCTAAGAAATTTTTTAAGTTCTAAGTTAGGGTTCAAGCTCATCAGTTTACAGTAGTCAATGGTCCATACTAGAATCAAACAGACCTCCAGAAGCTGAGTGGTCGTAGGTGTGACTGCACCTGTGGTCTCAGTTTCTGCAACCATGAGGTATGGGGACGATACGTGTGGTCGCATATCATGCGACCACATACATGCGACCACACCCTCCCTGGAACCTTCCTGAGGGCGTGTGGTCGGACATATGTGCCTCGTGTGGTCGATCAAATTGCGATCACATGAGTTTTTGGTCGACTTTTACTCTCAGCCACATCCTTTCATAACTTGATTCCATGGCTAATATTATGATCCTTCCTATGATTTTTCTATGACTTAAAATTCACAGTTTTACATAGTCCTTCACCTTAATCCGTTCTTCATGGATTTTCTTAGAGTTTTGTTCATAGTCTTAGGATTGAGATCTTACTTTGAACCAATATCTCCTCTATAATCTATTCTAGACATTCAATTAATGTAGGGAATGATTCCATACCTTAAACTTGCTGGAGAATTAGAGCTTTCTTTGCAATTCATTTTCCTAGTCTTCCTTTTCAATCTCCTTCTCTTCCTACTCCTCTCTTTCTCTCTCTTTCAGTTTGGGTTCTAAAAGAGTGAAAGAGATTAACGGACGTCCTTTATATAGAGGAAAACATCCATATAAAGTCCCACTTTGATTAAGAAAGAACCCCCACTTAGATTAGGAAGGTTTCCTAATTTCAAAGTCAGTTATACCACCGTGTGGCCGCACGTGGGGTCGCAGTATCCATCGACCACATGTCTCAAAACTTTGACCATACGTCTCAGATTCGAGTGGTCACTATTTTGAGGTATATTCAACCACACTTGTTTAGGTATGCGACCACACATTTCAATTAGATGATTTATGGTTCGAATTACATACCTAGCCTTGTGGTTTCTTCACGCACTTGGTCTACTTGGTCTCACCATGATAGGAAGACCTAATACAAGGTGGTAAGACCGGGTTAGTAAAGTATGGGTCTTACAACTCCCCCCTCTTATATAAATTTTGTCCTCGAAATTAGCACGTACCTTCCGAGTTGAAAAGGTCAGGATATTTCTTTCGCATAGCAATTTCTTCTTCCCATGTGATTTCTTCCACATCTTGGCCTCTCCAAATAACTTTAACAAAGTAGATGTCACGATTGTGTAGACGTTGAACCTTCCAGCTAGTAATTTCAAATGGTACTACTTCGAACGTTAAATCTTCAATTAGACTTGGTGGATTAGCTATTAGGACGTGTGTTAGATCTTTGATGTACTTCCTCAGTAACGAGATATGAAATACATCATGCACACTTGACATGGATGGGGGTAGTGCTAACTGATACGCTACCTTCCCGCACTTAGCTAGAATTTCATATGGCCCGACGTACCTCGGACTTAATTTTCCTTTCTGTCCGTACAATTTTAAGCCTCGCATAGGTGATATTTCTAGGAATACTCTATCACCCACGATGAACTCAAGGTATCAGCGTTGATTATCTGCATACTGTTTCTGATGATTTTGAGTTGTTCTAACTCTTTCCCTGATTATGTCGACTACTTTGTAAGTTTCTTCCACAGATTCAAGGCCTATAATTCTTCGCTCTCTGACTTCGTTCCAAAATAAAGGAGTTCGACACTTCCTACCATACAATGCTTCATAGGGTGACATCTGTATAATAGCCTGATAGCTATTGTTACATGCGAACTCGATCAATGGTAACTTCTCATCCCATAATCCATTAAAATCAATAACACAAGCTCAGAGCATGTCTTCTAGAATCTGAATAGTATGCTCCGACTGTCCGTCAGTCTTAGGGTGAAATGATGTGCTAAACTTCAATGTAGTTCCCATAGCCTTTTACAATCCTTCCCAAAACTTTGAGGTAAAGCGTGGGTCTCTGTCAGACACTATGCTTTCAGGTACTCCATGCAATCTGACAATGTTATCCACGTACAACTTAGCTAACCGCTCCAAAGTATACTGAGGTCATTTGGCAATGAAACGAGCTGTTTTGGTAAGTCGATCCACGATTACCCAAACTGCGTCTAATCTGGGAGTCAATGGTAATCCAGCGACGAAGTCCATAGTAATGCAGTCTCATTTCTAAGCTGGTTCTGGTAATGGCTACAACAGTCCTGCAGGCTTTTGCCTTTCAGCCTTTACCCGCTGACAATTCAGGCATTGAGACACATATTTAGCTACATCCATTTTCATTCCTCTCCACCAATATAGTTTCTTTAAATCATGATACATCTTCGTACTTCCTGGATGTACTGAATAGGCAGTCATGTGGGCTTCCTTCATTAGTTTGTGTCTGATGTCTAAGTCTTCACTTTCAGGAACATACACCCTTCCTTTGTATCTTAATTTCCTATCAGAATCCAAGGTGAAGTTAGGAACAGTCCTTCCCTTATTAAGGTCTTCTTGTACTGTTTTCAAATAGGGGCCTGATTAAATAGCGGTCTTCACTTCGTCTATCAGATTAGGTATAATCTTCAATATAGCAAACATGTTTTAAAATTAATGAATAAACCCTAGGTTGGTGGAATCATCTGGTTTATCAATCACAAACTGTTCACTATCGCAATTGAATACTCTTGCTATGTCACACATTGCAGCATTTGAGCTGGCTTCTTCTTGAGATTTTATCATAGTTTTCCTGCTTAATGCATCCGCAACCACATTAGCCTTTCCTGGATGATACTGGATGTCACAATCATAATCCTTTAGCAACTCCAGCCATCTCCTCTGTCTCATGTTCAACTCCTTCTGATTGAAAAGATAAGTGAAACTTTTATGATCTGATTTAACTTGAAATTTATCTCTGTACAAATAGTGTCTCCATATCTTGACAGCATGTATCACCGCTGCTAATTCCAAGTCATGGGTTGGGTAATTCTTTTATTGTGTCTTTAATTTTGTAGAAGCATATACAATTACTTGTTCCCCTTGCATAAGCACACATCCCGAACCTAATCCAGACGCATCGGTGTACAAGATAAATGATTCTCCTGGAATCAGAATAGTCAAGATGGGAGCTGATATTAATCTTTTCTTCAGCGTTTGGAAGCACTCTTCAGATTCGTCCGTCCAAACAAAATTTTCTCCTTTCTTAGTCAAACTGGTGAGAGGTACGGTGATTTTAGAATAGTCTTCCGTGATTCGTTGATAATGTCCAGCTAAACCTAAGAAACTTCTGATTTTGGCAACATTCTTAGGTGCTTTCCATTTTACAATGGCTTCAATCTTGTTGGGATCCATTTTGATTCCTTCTGCGGATACCACATGACCTAAGAATTACACTTCTTTTAACCAGAACTCACATTTCTTGAATTTGGCATAAAGCTTTTCTTTCCTTAGTCGTTGTAAAGCTTATCTAAGATCTGATGCATGAGTTACCTCATCTTTGGAGTATATCAATATATCATCTATGAATATGATAGCTAAGGTATCCAACCTGTCATGAAACACCCAGTTCATAAGTTCCATAAAAGATGCAGGTGCATTTGTTAATCCGAATGACATCATTAGGAACTCATAATGTCCATATCGGGTCCTAAATGTTGTCTTTGGAATGTCACCATCCTTGATCTTCAACTGATGATACCCAGACCTAAGATCGATCTTGGAAAACACATTTTTCTCCTTGCAACTAATCAAAGAAATCATCGATTCGGAGGTAAGGGATATCGATTCTTGATCGTGAGCTTGTTCAGTTTCCGGTAGTCTATGCATAATCTGACGCTACCGTCCTTCTTCTAACAAATAACACTGGCACTCCCCAAGACAATATGCTTGGTCGGATAAAACCCTTGTCCAGAAATTCTTGTAGTTGTACCTTTAGTTCCTTCAATTCAGTAAGAGCCATTCTATAGGGTGCCTTAGATACTGGTACAGCTCTGGGTATAAGGTCTACAACAAACTATGTCGCTTGATCAGGTGACAAACCAGGTAATTCCTCAGGAAATACATCTGAAAATTCTTGTACCACTTCTATGTCTTCCAGTCGTAGTGCTTCCTTGGTGAGGTTGACCACCAACCCTAGGTAACCAGTTCCTCCTTTCTTGAGGCATCTCTTAGCCTTTAATGCAGAAAGAATGAGTTTTCGCTTACAGGAAAATTTGGTTCCCGTAAAACTAAACTCTGCTCCTTCCTTGTCTTTAAATGATATCATCTTTTCAGCACAAAGCAAACTCACAGAATGCTAGGATAACCAGTCCATCCCTAGGATGACGTCAAAGTCTGTCATCTCAAGTTGCACCAGGTTGGCGTCCAAACTTCATCCATTTATGAAAATTGGACATGGTCCATAACCTTGGCCTAATTCTGCTTCTAATCCCTTAGGTGATCGTACCAGCAATTTACTATCTAGAGTCAAAGTGTCACACCCCAATGACACAGATATAAAAGAATGAGTGGCCCCAGAGTCAAAGTGTCACACCCCAATTCCGCACTATTCAGAATGGTGTGATGAACCGCTAACAAACCAACGGTTCAACCAGGATTCGAGTAGGCTATATCTGTGTTATCTAAACTCCCATACATCCATAATCATAATCAGAGTAAATACACAATAGCGGAAGTCTTATAATAAAATGAACTGAGAATCTACTGTGATATTAATATTTAAATAGCAAATTATTCTGTATCAACTGAGACATAAATAAATATCAAATACATGTCTTTATTAAATCCAAATAAAGAAATCTAGAAAATATCTAATCGAATACACATGAGTTGCACTCGCAAGATGAGTCATGTGTATCTACTTAAGCTTCAGCTTCCATCGCTGCTACGTTCCCGTATGCTGGAGCGTTCATATAATCTTCAACAGTATAACCTGCATCATCATTTAAAAATATTCGATGTCGAGGGGTGAGCACACATCATGGCTCAGTGAGTAGACAAAACAATGCAACAGTACATATGCATGCAATCAATTCATATCTTTGGTCTAGTTTATAGTTTGCAATGCGCAATAGAAAGGTTGGGTGGTCAAAGGTTAACGTTTATTGACCCCGCCTCTATACACAGGGTGTGGAAGTCCACCCGAAGGTTAACATTTATCGTCATCCCCATCCACCCTAATCATGAACATTATATAACAAAGGTTAACGTTTATTGCTATATAGTGTCATACCAACACGTAAGCCCCTGTTAGCGAGGGCTTGCAAACTGGGCTCGCAACTAACCAATCCTAATGCCAAACAATGTATCCAAGGCCTCACCCCAAAGATCCCTCCGAATGTCCATAGAGATAGAGCTAAGGCCCCCCGGTAGAGTCAGAGACTACAAGGACCGAGACCACCTCCCCTGATACTCTATGACATAATAGTTCTGCTAAAGTAATGGCGATACGACGATGCTAATGCACAAGACTTGAGTTAGAGATAGAGCTAAAGTGCTGAGACCCGCCAAAGATTAGCGTTTATTGACGTTCTCATCACACCTCCCCTGATACTCGCTCGCATCAAGTACACCAACCACACATATACAATCATATGCCTATTCCTATCATCATCATCATCATGATGTTATAAACAATAAAGTAAATATGCATGAACAAATAATATAAATATTGGATGACATGTTGTATGCACATTATAGACATATTCGCATAGAATCAAGCATGGCATTGGACTCAAGAAAATGGAAAATAGTTTGTTATTAACCAATTAGTTTAGAGTTCTATTTCCTCACCTTAGCTTGCTAATAGATACTTTTTCAAGCTTTATAATCACCTTTATATTGTTATTGTATTGCTAGAAGGCCTAACAAAGTCGATAGAATTTAATTAGAATTAATTCTGAATTTAAAAACCATTCTGTTAACTAAGGTTCGGAGGTAGGGTCGGAGTCATGATCGACCCTGGGTGCGACCCTCCCCAAACTCTGAACTTCCCGAACACTGAGGGTCGATAGTTAGGATCACCTAGGGTCGGATGGTCATCGACCCTCGGTGCGACCCTCGGTGTACTTTGGTCGATTTCCCTCTTTTAGTCCATTCTTCGTGCTTGGGATCCTATGGCTTGCTCCTAGTGTGTTAGTTGCGGATAGCTCACCGAGAGCCTGTGGTCGATCATGGGGTCACAATATATGCGACCACAAGTCAGACCACACGAAGTCTGTCAGCTCACTGAGAGCCTATGGTCGATCGTGGGGTCGATCATATGGTCGCATATTTAGTCAAATTTTGCGATCACACGACCCCAAATCAGGTTTTTAACCTGATTTTTGGAGTCATTTCCCACTTTCTCTTTTGCTTTCTACTCAACTCGCTTCCACTGAGTTGCTACAGTGTCGACCACTCGTGTTTGGAGATTCTTTCTTCCATTCACGACCTCTGCTCTGTTCCTTCAATTATGTTCTCTACTGGTCCTCATTTTTAAGCTTTCAAAACTAGGTTTTTCTCCCTTTATAACATTTTCTTCAAATTAAAATTTTTCTAACCGTAAAAATTTGATTTTTATTGGGGGCTTTTGCTATTGGCCACCCAATGGACGAAATCCCTCAAGAAAATTTGTGTTTCATCAGTTAGTTTTTGAGAAACTTAAAATTTTCCATTTTTGACCTAATTTTCGGGATTTTTCCAAATGTTGAAATTTCTTCAAATTCGATCTTCCTAGTTTAAATTTCCAACTGTATGAGCCTTGCAGGATGGTTTGGAACATATGTAAGTCCTCCTGGCCAAATGTTTGGGTGAAAAGTGAGGTTTTTTGGCCAAATCACGCCATTATAATGCTAAAATTTTGAGTTTTTCTCTATAACTAATATCTTGCTTATTTGTCTGTGTCTTTGCAGATAGCATGGCTCCCACCAAGGTTTCCAGAGTTCATGATCCTATTCGCTTCTAGTCTAATAAAGCAGAGGCTCAGTTTGCTCGTTATGAGCGTAAAAAGGTGGAAGGGGGTCATTGTGTAAACTTGGCTAATTTAACCTTGTTTAATGTAGAGGGTGCCTTTGGTGATATGGGTTGGCTCCCCATGATATTATATGAGGGTTGCACCTGTCCTGCTCTGGTGAAGCAGTTTTATAGCAATCTTCAGGTAGTGGGTGATCCAAATGATACAGACAGGGGTAGGGAGCTCATGATCACCAGTTATGTTAAAGGGGTGGAGATCTCCTTTAACTACCAGGAGTTGGCTGATCTCCTGGGTATATCAAACAACGGCCCCTTAGTATACTATGCACCTAAGGAACCCCAGTTCCTATCTTTGATGATGCGTTCAGAGATTGACCGCCAGCTTCTTAGAGATGATCGCTGGGAGGCAATCAACCTACGACCGGAACCTCGGGTGTACTACAAGATTATTCAGCACAACCTGATTCCTCAGAGTGGACACTATGAGAAGATTTCCCAGTTGACCTAGTATCTCTTGTACTGCATCTGTACTAAGCAGCCCATCTGCCTTCCATACATTATCATTAGGACAATGATCCGTGCTGCGATGCCTGGTCAGATGGGCAACTTGCCCTACGGGCGTTTGATCATTACCCTGCTCCCTCGCCTGCATGTCGATTTAGTTGATGAGAGGATTCATGAGGAAACCTTCTTGTCTGACCTTGATTGGGAGGCCATCTGCAAGATGGGGATGCGAGATGCGTATGTCAGTAATGAGGAGAGGAACTATCACACCCCAATTCCGACTGAAGAGTGAACCGTCACTGAACCAACCGTTCACACCAGGATCTCAATAATACCGTGTTCACTCATACAAACCATTGCACATAACCACAATCAGAATATAATAAATATAGCGGAAGTCATAAAAATAAAATGAACTGAGTAATCTATTGATAAATTTAAATAAAATATTCAATAATTCAAATTCCCAAAACTTAAATAAATATCTTTATATCACTATATTTTCAACCAAAAATAAATAGAATAAATTAAAATCAAATCCTAAAGGTACACGCAGAAAGGACACTCACATGAAGCGTCATGCTCGTCCTCTCCTGCTTGCACGTCCAGAGCAACCACGCCTCCATACACAGGAGCGTCCACGTAATCCTCCACTGTATAACCTGCATCAACATCTAAAAACATATATATATATATATATATATATATATATATATATATATATATATATATATATATATATATATATATATATATATATATATATATATATATATATATATATATATATATATATATATATATATATATATACAAGGGTAAGCTCACAACTTAGCTCAGTAAGATAGTAAGATAATCAGACAATGCAACAAACATATGCATGAGTAACATTCACATCATGGTCTGGTTTTTAGTTTGCAATGTGCTATAGAAAGGATTGGCGGCCACCGCACCTCTATACACGAGTGTGTGAATCCACCCAATGGATCAAACACCACTATCATCCCACATACACCCTACCATGGAATAGAGATAGAGCTAAGGTGTCCGGATCAAACACTGCTAACAACTCCCCTGATACTCTACCCATACCAATACGTAAGCCCCTATTGGCGAGGGCTTGCAAACTGGCCTCGCAACTAACCAATCCTATATGTCATCACAGCAGGTCCTATCCCAGCACAGCTCCCTACGGCATAGAGATAGAGCTAGAGTCTAGTGGTCAAGCCGGAGACCACAGTGCCACTTCCTCCCCCTGATACCCTACCCGCACCAAGCATGCTAAGACAGAACAATACGAAAGGTGCTAGTGTGAGGAATGATCCCAGACCTCCAGTCCTTCCCATTCCATACACCAATGAAAACAATCACATGCCTAACAGTCACATCCTACCTTAGCAAGTATGCATGAACAATATTAATAACTAAAAGTAAAGGATGACATGCGAGTATGCACAAACATCATACCATAATCATGGTTATTAACAACGATTCACTGTTTATTAAATCATTAGGGTTTAGGTCTGATTCCCTTACCTGACGCTTGGTTGATAGTTCGCTCCACGTCACAAGGTCCAAACGTGCTATCACAAGGTCCTACACAACGTTAGGTTTAATTAGAATAGTTTTTCCTTAGGTTTACGTTGGTCGAAAAACCAACTGGGTCAAAAACACTCTTCAAAGAGCAGACTGGTCACAGGTACTGATCGCAGCACTGTGCGGAAAACCTACGACCTGTATGGTCTACCGGTCCCCACAAACTAGTCCCCGAGAGGTACCGGTCGCAGTACCGGTCGCATATGGTGCGACCGGTATGGTCGACTGGTATGTCTCCGGAAGACCATACACATGGTTCTCGCCTTCCATCGGTCACCCTCTATTGATCCTAGGGTTTCTCCTATTCATTCTAGGTCACACTGAGTTAGAGTTGTTTCCATCTCCATTCAAGTCCTAGCCTTGATGACCTTCGACTTAGAACTTGAATCTAAGGTTTACGACTAATTTAGGGTTTGACGGCAAAATAGGGTTTAGATCAATACCTTGCTTTGCATGGTATTGATCCAATCATAACTAACCATCCTAGAATACTTAATGTAGAGGAAGGTTTAAGCACTTACCGTTGACTCGTGATAATGTGTTCTTCGTCCATCGACAACGGCGGCTCTTCCCTCTTCTTCCTAGCTTTTTTTCCTTCTTCAGCCTCTTTCTCTTCTCTAGGGTTTGTGAGAATCAATGAAAGAGGTTTTAGGAGGTTTAAGGGTCCTTATATAGGCTAGGGTTAGGTTTAGGAAGCGTCCTAACATTAGGAAAGTCCTTCGGTTTGAAATTTGGAAAGTGGGACCCGTAGAGATCCGTTTTCAGATCCATGCTGCGCAGGCCATACCAGTCGACCAGACCGGTACCATGATCAATATGAGGATTTTCATACTTGAATTGGTCCGATTTCGTACTTGGTTGTCATTAGCTCATCCCGTCTGGTCCAGTGATGATTGAAAGATCTGTCACGACATGAAACAAGGTTTAGATCGGGTTCATGAAGTGCGGGTCTTACAACTCCCCCACCCTTAAAAGAAATTTTGTCCCCGAAATTTGCATGTAGCTTTCACAACTCCCCCACCCTTAAAATAAATTTTGGCATCGAAATTTGAACGTACCTTGGTCGTCGAAAAGGTTAGGGTATTCCTTTCTCATTGCGTTCTCTTCCTCCCAAGTAATTTCTTCCACATCTTGGCTTTTCCAATGCACTTTCAGATAGTGGATATCCTTGCTTCGGAGATGTTGTACTTTTCGACTTGTGAGCATCACAGGTACAACTTCAAACGTTAAGTCCTCTGTCAAGTCTGGTGGGTCTGCTGTCAAGATGTGCGATGGATCCCTAACGTACTTCTTCAATAAAGAAACATGGAACACATCATGAACGCTTGACATGGATGGTGGTAGAGCTAGTTGATATGCCACATTGCCACGTCTGGTCAAAATCTCGTATGGTCCCATATACCTGGGGCATAGCTTCCCCTTCTTACCAAACCATTTTAGACCTCGTACAGGTGATATCTTCAAGAATACTTTATCACCCACTGCAAACTACAGATCTCGACGTCGGTTATCTGCATAGTGCTTTTGTTGAACTTGAGCTGTCTTCACTCTTTCCTTGATTTGATCAATCACTCGACAAGTTTCTTCGACAAACTCCGGTCCTACAATCCTTCTCTCTCCCACCTCATTCCATAACAGAGGTTTACGACATTTCTTCCCATAGAGTGCCTCATATGGAGCCATCTGGATCATAGCCTGGTAACTGTTGTTATAAGCAAACTCGATGAGTGATAGCTTCTCGTCCCAAGCTCCTTTGAAATCTAGAGCATACACTCTAAGCATATCTTCCAAGATTTGAATAGTTCTTTCTGACTACCCGTCTGTCTGAGGTTGAAAAGCTGTGCTAAACTTCAACTTGGTTCCTATTGCTTTCTGTAATCCTTTCCAGATTTTTGATGTAAAACGGGGTTCTCTATCAGATGCTATACTTTCTGGGACGCCATGAAGTCTGACAATATTATCCACATATAGCTTGGCCAGCTTCTCCATGGTATACTGAGGTCTGATAGCGATGAATTGATCTGTCTTGGTAAGTCGATCGACTATAACCCATACTGCATCCACTGACCTTGGTGTCAAGGGTAGGCCAGTGACGAAATCCATTATGATACAATCCCACTTCCATGCTGGCTCCAATAGTGGTTGTAGCAAACCTGTGGGTCTCTGCCTTTCAGCTTTAACTTACTGGCAAATTAAACATTGGAATACGAACCGAGCTACATCCGCTTTCATACCCCTTCACCAATATAATCTTCTTAAATCATGGTACATCTTGGTGCTTCCTGGATGTACCGAATATGGGGTGTAATGATCTTCTGTCATAACTCGATCTCTGATATTTGAGTTCTCACTCTCAGGTATACATAATCGTCCATGATACCTGAGTACCTTGTCTGAATCCAAGGTAAAGTCAGGATTGCTTTTACCCTTCTCTAGATCTTCTTGCACAGTCTTGAGGTGTGGATCCTGTAGAATTGCTACTTTGACCTCATCTATGAGATCCGATGAGATCTTCAAAGCTGCGAACATCAATGTGAACTTATGAATTAAGCCCTGTTCTACTGGATCTCCTGCTGTTTTTAATATATACTCTTCATCATTTTCTATTGAGCTCGAGGCTGCAGCACACAATGCAGCATTTGTACTAGGTCCTGCCTCAGGTTTCAATGCCCACTTTCTGCTTAAGGCATCGGCCACAACATTTCTCTTACCCGGATGGTACTGGATGTCACAATCATGATCTTTCAATAATTCCAGCCATCTCCTCTGTCTCATATTCAGGTCCTTCTGGGTGAAAAGGTAAGTTAAGCTCTTGTGATCCGATTTAATCTAAAACATTTCACCAAAAAGGTAGTGTCTCTAAGTCTTGATTGCGTGAATAACCGCTGCTAACTCCAAATCATGCATAGGATAGTTCTTCTCATGCTCTTTCAACTATCTTGATGCGTAGGTAATCACCTGTTCTCCATGCATTAACACACATCCAAGACCTAACCCTGAGGCATCCGTATATAACGTAAACGGCAAACATGGTGCTGGGATGGTCAAGATAGGTGCAGAGACTAGTCTTGACTTCAAAGTCTGAAAGCACTTTTCACACTCATCCATCCATATGAACTTTTCCCCTTTCTTGGTTAGTCTGGTAAGTGGAACGGTGATCCTTGAGTAGTCTTCCACAAATCTTCTATAGTAACCAGCCAATCCAAGGAAACTACGAATCTCCGCAACTGATTTTGGTACATCCCATCCTACTATAGCTGCGATCTTGCTTGGATCTACCTTGATACCGTTTGTAGATACTACGTGACCCAAGAAAGACACTTCCTTCAGCCAAAATTCACATTTCTTGTACTTGGCGTAGAGCTTCTCTCTTCTCAGCCGTTGTAGGGCTGCTCTCAAATGTGTTGCATGAGTCTCCCTGTCTTGCGAGTAGATCAATATGTCATTAATGAATACGATGACCGAAGTGTCTAACATGTCATGAAACACTCGGTTCATCAGTTCCATGAACGACGCTGGAGCGTTAGTCAACCCGAATGACATTACAAGGAACTCATAATGTCCATACCTTGTCCTGAAAGCAGTATTTGGAATATCTGCGGCCTTGATTTTTAATTGGTGATACCCTGATCTAAGATCAATCTTCGAGAAAACCTTTGCACCCTACAACTAATCGAATAGATCATCGATCCTTGGTAAAGGATATCGGTTCTTGATGGTTAACTTATTCAGCTCTCGGTAGTCGATACATAGCCGTACACTATAGTCCTTCTTCTTAACGAACAATAAAGGTGCTCCCCATGGTGATATATTTGGTCGTATGAAACCCTTATCTAGTAGTTCTTGTAATTGGGTCTTCAACTCCTTTAATTCGGTAGGGGCCATCCTGTACGGTGCCTTAGACACCGACGCCAACCCTGGCATAAGGTCTATCACGAACTCTGTAGCCCTGTCTGGAGGTAAACCTGGTAGATCTTCTGAAAATACGTCTTGAAATTCTCGTACCATGTCTAGATCTTCCATCTTTGGCACCTCAGCAGTTATGTCGACCACAGACACTAAATACCCCACTCCTCCCTTCTCTAAGCATCTCTTAGCCTTTAAGGCGGAGAGGATCAGCTTCCGCTTCCTAGGTAACTTGGTCCCAGTGAAGCTAAACTCTTTCCCTTTCTCATCTTTAAGCACCAGTTTCCTTTCACCACTTAATAAGCTAGCTGAATGATGGCCTAGCCAATCCATTCCCAAGATGACGCCAAAGTCTGCCATCTCGAGTTGAACTAGATTTGCTTCTAGGTTTCGGCCCTCATTACTAACTGTACACGGCCCATAGTATTCATTCAACGCCACTTCGACTCCCAACGGAGAGCGAACTATCAAGCTTGGGTTTAAACACTTGACAGATAATTCCATTCGCTTTCCAAAAGAAATAGAAATGAAGGAGTGCGTGGCCCTAGAGTCAAAGAGTACTCTGGCGGGTATACCAGCTATATTTACAGTCTCTGAAATTTAATTATCCCTTAGTTCTACATGCTCAAATACAACAAACAGTAAGTCAAGTAGGAAGGGATAGAATCATACCAGTAACCACATTAGGTGATGCGGCTGCCTCTTCAGTTGTGACTGCGAATACCTTTCCTTGCTGCAGCAGTTGCTTCTTGGGTAGAGTACAGGTCTTTGCATAATGACCCAATTGCTAGTAGTTGAAACATTTAACATTTGGGTTCTGTCCAGCAAACTGTGACAGTGGTGGTGCAGTAGTGTTCCTTGCTGGCACCACAGCAGACTGAGCCCTGTATGGGTGGAATGGTCTTGTATTTTCTTCACTTGAAGTCTCAGTGGCTGGCCTCTTCAGTCCTCTATTCTGAGCAAAGAAACTATCTCTTTGGCTAGATTCAATTACCCTGGCAATCTGCACAGCCTCATTATATATCCTTTTTTCCAAACCCAAGACGTACTCTCGGATACTTCCTCGTAATCCCATGGTGAACCTACGGGTCTTGGTTTCTTCTTCTTGCATGCTTGTCGGAGCGAAGAAGAACAACTCTTCATATCTCTGCTGGTATGCATCAACCATCGACTGGGATTGCTGCAGTTTGAGGAATTCCTTCTCCATTTGATCTCTAAAACTCTTCAGAAAGTATTTATCGAAGAAAGCTCCTTTGAATATTACCCAATCGATCTGAGTGTGCTTTACCTCTAAGTATGACCGGGTAGAACTCTACCAGGCATTGGCATCTTCCTTGAGCATGTGCATAGCAAACAACACCTTTTCATCTTCTGTACAAGTCATCAAACGGAAATTCTTCTCTATTTCCGACACCCACTGTGCAGGCCACAGTGGTTTCCCTGGTTTCCCTGTGAAAGTAGGGGGTTTCAGTTTCAAGAACCATATCTTAGAGACCCAACGCACGTATTGACAGTAGATCTACCTGATTTGACTGAGGATTTAACGTTTGAAGTAGCACCAACTGAAATCACCAATCGAAAGGTGCAACGACTACGCAACCATGACATTTATTATGTTAAGGTCACTTGGAGAAGCAGGGATATAGAAGAAATCACATGGGAAGAAGAGAATGCTATGCGAAAGCAATACCCTCATCTATTCGACTCGGAAGGTATGAACAATTTCGAGGATGAAATTTTTATAAGTAGGGGGGAGTTGTAAGACCCGTATCAAACTAACCGGTCTTACCACCTTGTACCAGGTCTACCCATCATGGTCGAGCCAAATGGACCAAGTGCGTGAAGGAAATAGCGATGACAGGTATTAAACTGACCCAACCAGACCAGCAGGGTCGACCCCCCTCACATAGTAGTCAGACCCTTGATTTTTCACTGGGGGTCGGACAAATTAGGAACTGAGGGCCGACGGGATCTCCGACCCCCTGTTTGCTGACAGAAACCGCAAATAGGAAACTTTCCAAATTTCAATGGGATTCCTTCCTAATCTCAATGGGACTTATTTTTTGAGATTCTACTCTATAAATAGGACGTCCCTAAACCTCTTTCACTCCTTTTGAAACCCTAATTGAGAGTGAGAGAAAGAGAAGAGAAGAAGAAGAAAAGGAAAGTTGGAGAAGAAGACCTAATTGAAGAATTCAGAGAAATCTCTGAATCTCAGCAAACCTAAGGTATGGGCAAGCTTTCTATTTGATTATCTAAGACCTTAGAATAGTTCATGAAGAGAGTATGGTGTAGGAGAAATCCAAATCATACACCCATGGAAAGATTTCGATGAAATCCATGGAGAAATCATGGTAGACAAGGTAAGGAAGAAACCTAGTGTTCTAAGCCATAGAACAAGCCTAGAATGGATTGTGGAAGTAAGCCATAGGATCCAAACGTGAAAGAATGGACTGTAGAATGAAAATCTTGACTCAACCCATGGGGGATCGCACGTGGGTCGATTGGGAATCGACCCTACCAGACCACAGGATCGACCCCCAGTATTCGGGAAGTCCAGAATAGGGGTGGTCGCACCCAGGGTCGATGGAACATCTGACCCTGGCAACGACCCTACCCTGGGGGTCGATGTAGACTGTAAGACCCGTATCGAACTAACCCGGTCTTACCACCTTGAACCAGGTCTACCCATCATGGTCGAGCCAAATGGACCAAGTGCGTGAAGGAGATAATGATCCCAGGTATTAAACTAACCCAAAAATACTAAAATAGGGGGGAGGGTCGCACACCCAGCTAGACAGGGTCGGACCCCCCCAATATAAAAGTCAGACCCTGAGTTTCTAACCGCGGGTCAGACAACTTAGAACCAGGGGTCGACGGGATCTCAACCCCCTCATCGACCCCCAGTCTGCCGACAGAAATCGTGATTTGGAAACTTTTCAAATTTCAATGGGATTCTTTCCTAATCTCAGTGGGACTTATTTTGGGAGTTTCTACTCTATAAATAGGACGTCCCTAAGCCTCTTTCACTCCTTTTAGAACCCTAATTGGATTGAGAGAAAGAGAAGAGAAGGTGAAGAAAAGGAAAGTAGAGAAGAAGACCAAAGAGAAGGCTTCAGAGAAACAAGTCTACTTCTTAGGTATGGATACTATCTCCATGAATTTTGTAAGACCTTAGAGCAGATAGTGAAGAGGGTATGATCTAGGAGAAACCCAAATTATCCATCCATGGTTAGGTTTCAATGGAAACCATGGAGGAGATCATTAAAACCATGTAGGTGAATAAGCTATAGTTCTAAACCATAAAACATGTATGGAATGGATTATAGAAGCAAGCCATAGGACCCAAACACGAAATAATGGACTGTAGGATGAAAATCTCGACTAAACCCATGGGGGGTCGCACGTGGGGTCGATGGAGAATCGACCCTACCAGACCCTAGCATCGACCCCCAGTATTCGGGAAGTCCAGAAAAAGGGTGGTAGCACCCAGGGTTGATGGAACATCCGACCCTGGCATTGAACCTACTACAGGAGGTCACAGAAAACTGCTACCCCACCTGCGACCCGTCCTACGACCCCCAGTTAACAGCAAGCTTTAAAAATTAGAATTAATTATAATTAAACTCTATCGACTTGATTAGGTCTTCTAGTGATATAATAGTGATATTAAGTTGATTCTTAAAACTTGAAAGAGGATCTACAATCAAGAAAAGGTGAGGGAACAAGACCTAAACTAATTGGTTAATAATAAACTGTTTTTATTTCTTGAGTCCAATGCCATGATTGATTCTATGCGTGTATGCTTGTCATGTGCATTTAACATGTCATCCAATATTTCTATTATTACTATTCATGCATATTTACATTTATTGTTTATTACATGATGATGATGAAGATAATAGGAATAGGCATGTGAATGTATGTGTGTGGTTAGTATGCTTGATGCAAGCGAGTATCAGGGGGGGTTTCATAGGCCGGGCCTCAGCACTCTAGCTCTATCTCTAACTCAAGTCTTGTCCACTGACATCGTCGTATCGCCATTACCTTAGCAGAACTATTACGTTGTAGTGTATGAGGGGAGGTGGTCTCGGACCGTGTAGTCTCTGACACTACCGGGGGGCCTTTGCCCTATCTCTATGGACGTATTATGGGATACTGGGGTGAGGCCTTGGATACACTATTTGACATTAGGATTGGTTAGTTGCGAGCCAAGTTTGCGAGCCCTCGCCAGCAGGGGCTTACGTGTTGGTATGGGTAGAGTATCAGGGGAAGTCATAGGCCGAGCCTCAACACTTTAGCTCTATCTCTATTCCATGGTAGGGTGGATGGGGACAACAATAAAAGTTAATCTTTGGGTGGGCCTTCACACCCTGTGCATAGAGACGAGGCGGCCACCGAACCTTTCTATATCGCATTGTAAACTTATTTACCAGACCACAGATATGAATTGAATCCATGCATATGATTGTTGTATTGTTTTGTTTGCACACTGAGCCATGATGTGTGCTCACCCTTTCGACGTCGAATATTTTAACTGATGATGCAGGTACTACGGTGGAGGACTATATGAATACATCTATGTATGGGCACGTCGCTGCAATGGAAGCTGAAGACTTCGTGGAAACGCATGATTCCTCATGCGAGTGCAATGCATGTGTTTTCGATTAGATTTTCATTTGAATTTATTAAGGAAATATAATTGATATTTTATTTACTTATGTCTCAGTTGATACAACATAAATTCATACTTTATCTATGATTATCACAATTAGATTCCTCAGTTCATTTATTATTAAGACTTCCGCTATTGTGTATTTATTCTGATTATGGTTGTGGATGTGTATGGTTTTATTTTCAACGGACACAGCCTATTAGAGATCCTAGTTGAACCGTTGGTTTATTAGCGGTTCATCACACCATTCTGAATAGTGTGGAATTAAGGTGTGACAACTTGGTATCAGAGCTCTCAGGCCCTGTCTGTGTAACCAGTATACTTCCACAAAAGTTCATGAACTGAGATAGGATAAAAATTTAAAAAGATGTAATAATAACACCCCATAAGCATCGGTGTTGTTTGAGGCAAAACTAAAAGAGAATAATGCATCTATTAAATGAGAAACAAATTTATATACAACCAAAAGAAGAACAAACGTTTATATATATGACTAAAGTAGAGTACAGTCCACAACCCAGACAGTTACTCTGAAGTACAAAAAGAAAGGTAAACGAAAATACATCAAGAAGCTAGAGGATATGGGGGAGGCGGTGCCTCACGGTCTCTATCATAGTCCTCAGTGTAGACTCTAGTCTACCAAGCTATCTGAGTCTGGGTCGTCTGGAGACTAGTTGTGAGATCAGCGACCCACTGGTCGGTCACACGCTGAGCATCCTTAAGCTCTCCCACCCACTGATCGGACAAGCGCTGAGCCTCTAGAAGCTCTCCCATCCTCAAATCAGACATGCGCTGAGCCTCTCGTATCTCATGCAATATCCCCATCATGTCATCAGAAGGTGCATACGAAGGACCAGCTGCATGTGAAGGACCAGTTGAAGAAGAAGGACCAGCTCCTGTAGCATGAGTAGGTGATGGAGGAGGTATGGCATCCACATCCATGTACAGACGATCGTCATCATCCCCATGAACCCCTGCTCCAGCGGCTGCTGCTGCTGCCTCAGCGTCAGCCATCTCCACTCGAGTACGTGGACGCACCAGAGCGTTCCTCTCCTCGTCGCTGACCTGGGCATCCCGCATGCCCATCTTGCAGATGGCCTCCCAATCCAAGGGTGACGAGAAGGATTTCTCCTGAATCCTCTCATCCACCATGTCAACACCCAGGCGGGTCAGTAGCATAGAGATCATGCGTCCATATGGCAGGTTGTCAGTATGACTGGGCAACGTAGCGCTGATCATCGTCCGCATGATGATGTAAGGAAGGCAGATGGGCTGCCTAGTGCATATACAGTACAACAGATACTGGGTCAACTGGGAGACCCTCTCGTAGTTCCCACTCTGAGGTATCAGATTGTGTTGAATAATCTTGCAGTACACCCAAGGCTCTGGACGAAGATAGATCGCCTTCATCTCCCAGCAATCCTCTCTGATGATCTGGCGGTCAATCTCAGCTTTCATCTCCAATGAAAAGAACTAGGGCTCTCCAGGAGCGCAGAACACCAAGGGGCCGCCATAAGAAATGCCCAACAAGTCGACCATCTACTGATAATCGAATGAAATCTCGACCCCCTTAACGTAGCTGGTGATCCAAAGCTCTCTGCCCCTCTCTGTATCATTGTAATCTCCCACCACCGGGAGATTACAGTAGAACTGTCTCACTAGATCCGGCCGAGTGCAGGCGTCATAGGTGATCACAGGAAGCCAACCCATGTCACCAAAAGCCCTCTCTACGTCGAACAATGCCAGGCTAGCCAAGTCTACCCGGCGACCTCCCTCTACCTTCTTACGAGAATAGCGGGCATACTGTGTCTCCGCCTCGTTAGAACGGAAGCGGACTAGGTCATGAACCCTGGGTACTTTGGTACGGGCCATAGTATCTGCAAAACAAAGAGAAACAGATATTGGGTTAGTAAAGATGAAAAAAAATCCAAAAATTTCGACAGTATAACGACGTAAATTGATCAAAAGCCTCACTTTTCACCCATACACGTGGGCAGGAGGACTTATAAGGGTTTTAAACAATCCTGCAAGACCCATACAGATGGAAATTTCATTTAAAGAGATCGAATTTGAAGAAATTTCAAGAAATTCAAAAATCTCGACAAATTAGGGCAAAAATGGGAAAATTCAAGTCTCTCGATAACCAACCGACGAAACTCAAATATTTTTTAGGGCTTTCATTCCTTGAGTCACCAACAACAAAAGCCCCCAATAAAAATTGAATTTTTACGGTTAGAAAAAGTTTAATTTGAAGAAAACGAGTTAAATGGGCAAAAACCTAGCTAAGAAAACCTAAAAACATGAAAATGTAGAGAACATACCTGTAGACGAGGTGTGGACATCGAAATAGGAAGCAAAAAGTACCAAAGAGTCCGAGTTGGCACTGTAGCAACTCAGAGGGATGAGTCGAGTCGGAAAGGAGGAGGAAGAATGAGAAATGGATTCAAAATCGAAAATAAAAACCTGATTTTTGGTCCGAGGGTCGGAGAATTCGACCAAGACATCCGACCCCCCCTCCGACCCCCTCATCGACCCTCGGCTCTCGGTAATCTGACAGAGAACCAGGGGTTGCACCCTGGGTCGGACATCCTCCGACCCCCTCATCGACCCCCGGCTCTCGGGAAGAATCAGTGATTCTTCAGGGTCGCAGACTGAGGGTCGGATAACCATTGACGTCGGATAACCATTGACCCCCACCATCGACCCTGCAGTGAAAATATAGCATTTTCGACAGAATGATCTGAAAAATTTGACATTTGCATTTGTTAGTGGTTTTAAAATATGAGAATGAAGTATATAATGATTCCTCACATGTTCTATGATTTTCAGGCATTTCCACTACCGGATTAGATAATGGCTGGACGCAGAGTGACCAGACGAAGCCGTAACTCTATCCCACCACCACCACCTGTGGGGAAGACAGCCAGACACACCCAGAAACACAGGGGAATACGAACACGGCACCGTCCGCAGTTAATGGGCAGACAAATCCTACAAATCTACCAGCTCCACCTATAGACCTGGCTACAGTCGTAATGAACTTGGCCCAACAGCTGCAGCAAATGCAACAGGCACAGACTACTATGCAAGCTGCCATAGGCATGACTTTTTCAGCTGCACAGACAACACCAATGCCAGCAGGACAGGCAAGCACAGCACTAGGGGGAAGTAACACAGTACCCCACGCACCTCAGACTCCCATCATGCAGGCTCAAGTACAAAATCCTGAGGTAGCTCAAGGTGGATATCAATACCAACCACCTATGTATGGGGCGTATGTCCCGCAACAACTAGACCACTCCAGACTGGTGGAGCGTTTTCTGAAACTGAAGCCCAAAGAATTTAATGGCAAGCCAACAGATCCTTTATGGCCGGCACACTGGGTTGAGGAAATGGAAAGAAATTTTATGATGATAACAATAAATGAAGAAGAAAAAGTGTTGTGTGCCACCTTTATGCTGAAAGGAGATGCACACCATTGGTGAAGGTCTACCAGGACATATTTAATAACAAGGCACGCCCAACTGACTTGGGATATTTATAAGGAGGCATTCTTTGAGAAGTACTTTCCTAAAAGTTTCAGAGATTCTATGGAAAGAGAGTTCCTGAGTTTATATCAGGGGCAGATGACCGTGGATGCATATCAACAGCGTTATGAGGAGTTGTTCTCCTTTGCACCCGCCAGTATGCAAGAGGAAAACACCAAGACCCGAAGGTTCGTCATGGGACTTAGGGGAAGCATCCGCAAGCATGTTCTGGGACTTGAAAAGAAAATCTATAATGAAGCGGCACAAATTGCTCGAGTTATAGAATCGAGCCAGAAGGAGAGTTATTTCATGCAATATAGAGGTATAAAAAGGCCAGCTGAAAATTCTTATAATGGAGTGAATAACAAGACATTCAAACCCTTCCGTGCTCAAGGCTTTTACCGCTGCAACCAAGACTACTCCCGTAGCTCAACAGCAACAAAAGCCAATTACTGAAGGGATAAAATGTTATAACTGCAATCAAGTGGGACATATGGCAAGGGAATGTCCTAAGCCCAGGAAGCAGCTACATCAAGGACGAGTTTACACGGTTACATCTGAGGATGCTGCCGCGTCGCCTGATGTGGTCACAGGTATGACTTAAATTTTTTTTAAGTTGTATTACATTGTATGAGCATGTGGACTAAGTTAAAATAAATCACAGGTATCGTACCTATAAATGGCATACCCGCCAGAGTACTCTTTGACTCAGGAGCTACTCATTCTTTTATATCTGTGTCATTTGGAAAGAAGCTGAATTTACCCATCAAAACATTAGACTACAAACTACTTGTACGATCACCGATGGGATTAGAAGTGGAATTAGAAAAAGGTTATGGGCCATGTCCAGTTCTCATTGACGAGAAAACCTTAGATGCAACCTTGATTCAACTCGAGATGGCAGACTTTGTCGTCATCTTGGGAATGGACTGGTTAGCTCGGCATTCTGCAAACCTATTATGTGTCGAAAAGAAACTGATATTTAAAGACAAGGAAGGAGTAGAGTTCAGTTTTGCGGGAACCAAACTTCCCCGTAAACGAAAGCTCATACTCTCTGCACTAAAGGCTAAGAAGTGCCTTGAGAAAGGAGCAGTCGGGTATTTAGTATCTGTGGTCGACCTTACCAAGGAAGCACCACGAATGGAAGATATTGATGTCGTGCGTGACTTTCCAGACGTATTTCCTGAAGAACTACCAGGATTACCACCCGATCGAGCTACAGAGTTTGTTATAGATCTTATACCTGGAGCCGCACCAGTATCGAAAGCACCTTATCGAATGGCTCCTACTGAACTGAAGGAATTAAAAGTAAAACTACAAGAACTGCTGGACAAGGGTTACATTCTCCCTAGCATATCACCATGGGGAGTGCCAGTATTATTGGTAAAGAAGAAGGACGGTAGTATTTGATTGTGTATAGACTACCGAGAATTGAATAAACTAACAATCAAGAATCGATACCCATTGCCTCGGATTGATGACTTGTTCGATCAGTTGCAAGGAGCAAAAGTGTTCTCCAAGATCGATCTTCGGTCAGGCTACCATCAGTTAAAGATTAAAGATGGTGATATTCCTAAGACAGCATTCAGGACCAGATATGGACATTATGAATTCTCGGTCATGTCTTTTGGATTGACAATCGCACCAGCAACCTTTATGGAACTTATGAATCGAGTTTTCCACGATATGTTGGATACGTCGGTTATTGTATTCATTGATGATATATTGGTCTACTCCAAGGACAAGGAAACTTATATTAAGAATCTAAACGCCACTCTACAGCGATTAAGAAAAGAGAAGCTTTATGCCAAATTTACAAAGTGCGAGTTTTGGCTAAACGAAGTCGCTTTTCTAGGCCATGTAGTATCCGCTGAAGGAATTAAAGTGGATCCCAGCAAGATCGAGGCTATTGTAAAGTGGGAAGCACCGAAGAGCGTTGCAGAAATTAGAAGTTTTCTGGGTCTAGCTGGTTATTATCGATGATTTATGGAAGACTATTCCTGGATTGTCGTACCTCTCACCAGTTTGACTAAGAAGGGTGAAAAGTTTGTTTGGACTGAGAAATACGAGAAGAGTTTCCAAACATTGAAGGCTAGATTGATATCTGCTCCGATCTTGACTATTCTGATTCCAGGACAGCCATTTATCTTGTACACTGATGCGTCAGGATTGGGATTAGGGTGTGTACTTATGCAAGGAGAACAAGTAATTGCCTATGCCTCAAGACAGTTGAAGACACATGAGAATAACTATCCCACTCATGATTTGGAACTAGCGACAGTAGTACATGCTGTAAAGATATGGAGACATTACCTGTACGGGGAGAAGTTTCAGATTAAATCAGACCATAAAAGTCTTACTTATCTATTTAATCAAAAGGAGTTGAATATGAGACAAAGAAGATGGCTGGAATTATTGAAAGACTATGACTGTGACATCTAGTTTCATCCAGGGAAAGCTAATGTAGTAGCCGATGCGTTGAGTAGAAAGGCAATGATAAAATCTCAGGGAGAGGTTAGCACAACTGCCACAATGTGTACTACCGAGAAGGTATTCAATCACGGTAATGAGCAGTTTGTGATAGATGCACCGGATGGATCAGCCAACCAAGGGTTTATTCATCGATTTTCAAATATGTTCGCCGCATTGAAGATTATACCGGATATAATTGATGAAGTAAAGACAGCTATCAAATCAGATCCTTACCTAAGAATGGTACAAGAGGACATTGAAAAAGGTAAGACTATCCCTGAGTTCACCTTGGACGAAGAAAAGATATTGAAGTACAAAGGAAGAATATGTGAACCCGAAACAGAAAGCTTGGACATTAGACACCGATTGATGAAAGAAGCCCATACCACCATCTATTCGATACATCCTGGAAGTACAAAAATGTATCATGATCTAAAAAAATTATATTGGTGAAGAGGAATGAAAGCAGATGTAGCTAAGTTCGTGTCTCAAGGCCTAAATTGTCAGAAAGTAAAGGCTGAACGACAAAGACCGGCAGGACTATTACAGCCGTTACCGGAACCAGCATGGAAATGGGACTGCATCACTATGGACTTCGTCACAGGATTACCATTGACTCCTCGAGTAGTTGACGCAGTTTGGGTGATTATAGACCGCCTGACTAAAACAGCTCGCTTTATACATATACGACCTCAGTATACACTGGAGAGGTTTGCTAAGCTGTATGTGGATAACATTGTGCGATTACACGGTGTACCTGAAAGCATTGTGTCCGATAGAGATCCACGATTTACTTCAAAGTTTTGGGAAGGATTACAAAAGGCTATGGGTACAACATTGAAGTTTAGTACTGTATTCCATCCACAGACAGATGGACAGTCAGAGCGTACAATTCAAATTCTAGAAGATATGCTTCGAGCATGTGTAATTGATTTTAAAGGATCATGGGATGAAAAGTTACCACTGATTGAGTTTGCTTATAACAATAGCTATTAGGCTACTATACAGATGTCACCCTATGAAGCATTGTATGGCAGGAAGTTTCGAACTCCTTTGTTTTGGAATGAAGTTGGGGAACGTAGTATTGTTGGACCAAAATTTATTGAAGAGACTTGTCGAGTGGTCGACATTATCAAGGAAAGAGTGAGAATAGCTCAGAATCGTTAGAAGCAATATGCAGATACTCGACACCGAGACCTTGAATTCGTCGTGGGTGATAAAGTATTCTTAAAAGTATCACTTATGCGAGGTTTGAAACGGTTAGGACAGAAAGGGAAACTAACTCCAAGATATGTCAGGCCATATGAGATTCTAGCCAAACGTGGAAAAGTGGCTTACCAGTTAGCACTACCACCATCTATGTCAAGTGTGCATAACGTATTTCATATTTCCTTATTGAAGAAGTATGTCAAGGATCCGATGCACGTTTTGACAATAGACCTACCTGATTTGACTGAAGATTTGACATTTGAAGTAGCACCAACTGAAATCACTAGTCGAAAGGTTCAACGACTACGCAACCGTGATATCTATTGTGTTAAGGTCACCTGGAGAAGTAGAGATATGGAAGAAATCACATGGGAAGAAGAAAATGCTATGCGAAAGTAATACCCTCATTTATTTGACTCGGAAGGTATGGACAATTTTGAGGACGAAATTTTTATAAGTAGGGGGGAGTTGTAAGACCCGTATCGAACTAACCCGGTCTTACCACCTTGAACCAGGTCTACCCATCATGGTCGAGCCAAATGGACCAAGTGCGTGAAGGAGATAACGATCCCAGGTATTAAACTGACCCAAAAATACTAAAATAGGGGGGAGGGTCGCACACCCAGCTAGGCAGGGTCGGACCCCCCCAATATAAAAGTCAGACCCTGAGTTTCTAATCGGGGGTTGGACAACATAGAACCAGGGGTCGACGGGATCTCCGACCCCCTTATCGAACCCCAGTCTGCCGACAGAAATCGTGATTTGGAAACTTTCCAAATTTCAATGGGATTCTTTCTTAATCTCAGTGGGACTTATTTTGGGAGTTTCTACTTTATAAATAGGACGTCCCTAAGCCTCTTTCACTCCTTTTAGAACCCTAATTGGATTGAGAGAAAGAGAAGGAGAAGAGAAGGAAAGTAGAAAAGAATACCAAAGAGAAGGCTTTAGAGAAACAAGTCTAATTCTTAGGTATGGATACTATCTCCAAGAATTTCTTAAGACCTTAGAGCAGATAGTGAAGAGGGTATGATCTAGGAGAAACCCAAATCATCCATCCATGGTTAGGTTTCAATGGAAACCATGGAGGAGATCATTAAAACCATGTAGGTGAATAAACTATAGTTCTAAACCATAGAACATGTATGGAATGGATTATAGAAGCAAGTCATAGGACCCAAACACGAAAGAATGGATTGTAGGATGAAAATCTCGACTAAACCCACGGGTGGTCGCACGTGGGGTCGATGGAGAATCGACCCTACCAGACCCTAGCATCGACCCCCAGTATTCGGGAAGTCCAGAAAAGGGGTGGTCGCACCCAGGGTCGATGGGACATCTGACCCTGGCATCGACCCTACTACAAGGGGTCGCAGAAAACTGCTACCCTACCACCTGCGACCCATCCTGCGACCCCCAGTTAACAGCAAGCTTTAAAAATTAGAATTAGTTCTAAATAAACTCTATCGACTTGATTAGGTCTTCTAGTGATATAATAGTGATATTAAGTTGATTCTGAAAGCTTGAAAGAGGATCTAAAATCAAGCAAAGGTGAGGGAACAAGACCTAAACTAATTGGTTAATAATAAATTATTTTTATTTCTTGAGTCCAATGCTATGATTGATTCTATGCGTGTATGCTTGTCATGTGCATTTAACATTCATCCAATATTTCTATTATTACTGTTCATGCATATTTACATTTATTGTTTATAACATGATGATGATGATGATGATAGGAATAGGCATGTGAATGTATGTGTGTGGTTAGTGTGCTTGATGCGAGCGAATATCAGGGGGGGTGTCATAGGCCGGGCCTCAGCACTCTAGCTCTATCTCTAACTCAAGTTTTATCCACTGACATCGTCGTATCGCCATTACCTTAGCAGAACTATTACGTCGTAGTATATGAGGGGAGGTGATCTCGGACCGTGTAGTCTCTGACTCTGTCGGGGGGCCTTAGCCATATCTCTATGGACTTATTGAGGGATGCTGGGGTGAGACCTTGGATACACTGTTTGACATTAGGATTGGTTAGTTGCGAGCCAAGTTTACGAGCCCTCGCCAGTAGGGGCTTACGTGTTGGTATGGTAGAGTATCAAGGGAAGTGTCATAGGCCGGGCCTCAGCACTTTAGCTCTATCTCTATTCCATGGTAGGGTGGATGGGGATGACAATAAACGTTAATCTTTGGGTGGGCCTTCACACCTTGTGCATAGAGGCGAGGCGGCCACCAAACCTTTCTATAGCACATTACAAACTTATTTACCAGACCACAGATATGAATTGAATGCATGCATATGATTGTTGTATTGTTTTGTTTGCTCACTGAGCCATGATGTGTGCTCACCCTTTCGACGTCGAATATTTTAGTTTATGATGCAGGTACTACGGTGGAGGACTATATGAATACTTCTATGTACGGGCACGTCGCTGCAATGGAAGCTGAAGACTTCGTGGAAACGCATGATCCCTCATGCGAGTGCAATGCATGCGTTTTCGATTAGATTTTCATTTGAATTTATTAAGGAAATGTAATTGATATTTTATTTACTTATGTCTCAGTTGATACAACATAAATTGATACTTTATCTATGATTATCACAACTAGATTCCTCAGTTCATTTATTATTAAGACTTCTGCTATTGTGTATTTATTCTGATTATGGTTGTGGATGTGTATGGTTTTATTTTCAACGGACACAGCCTATTAGAGATCCTGGTTGAACCGTTGGTTTATTAGCGGTTCATCACACCATTCTGAATAGTGCAGAATTGGGGTGTGACATAAACTGCTACCCTACCTGCGACCCACCCTACGACCCGTGCTTAAAAACAAGTCTAATGATGCCGGAATGACTTCTAACCAAAATCTATCGTCTTGTTAGGTTTTTCTATTGATATAAAAGTGGTTTTAAAGCTTGAAAGAGGATCAACACTCAAGCAAAGGTGAGGGAACAAGACCTAAACTAATTGGCTAATAATAAACTATTTTTATTTCTTGAGTCCAATACCATGACTGATTCTATGTGTGTATGCTTGTATGTGCATTCAATATGTCATCCAATATTCATGCTATTACTGTTGATGCATATTTAATTCTGTTTATTTATAACATGATGATGATGATGATGATGCTAGGAATAGGTATGTGAATGTATGTGTGTGGTTAGTGTATATGGTGCGGGTAGGGGATGGTATCAACCGGTACAGCCATGTCATTTTCATGAGGTGTATATTGTGCCATGGTTCTACTCAAGTCATGTCCACTGACATCGTCGTATCGCCATTACCTTAGCAGAACTATTACGTCGTAGGGTATCAGGGGAGGTGGTCTCGGATCGTGTAGTCTTCGACTCTATCGGGGGGCCTTAGCTCTATCACTATGGATGTATTAAGGGATGTTGGGGTGAGGCCTTGTGTAAGACCCGTGTCAATCTAATCTGGTTTTACCACCTTGAACCAGGTTTACCTATTATGGTCGAGTCAAATGGACTAAGGGCGTGAAAGAGATCGAGATCTCAGGTATCAAATCGATCCAAAAACACTTAATTTAAGGGGAGGGTCGCATACCCAGCCAAGGAGGGTCTCCCAAAATAGAAAGTCAGACCCTCAATTTTGAAGGGAGGGTCGGACTCATTAGAAACCTAGGGTCGACGGGATCATCGACCCTCAGTTGCCTCTGAAACTGAAATTAGGAAATTTCTTAATTTTTTATTTGGACTCTTTCCTAATCTCAAAGGGACTTATTTTAGGATGTTCCTACTCTATTTAAAGAACGTCCCTAAGCCTCTTTCACTCCTTTCACAACCCTAATTGAATTGAGAGAAAGAGAAGAGAAGGAAAAGAAGAAGAAGAGAAGCAAGGAAGAGAATTTAGCCAAAAAAAAAGAAGAATTGCAAAGAAGGAGTATTCTTCTCAGGTATGGATACTAATTCCATGAGTTTCTACAGACCTTAGGTTAGATATTGATGAGAGTGTGATCTCGGAGAAACCCAAACCATCAGCCTATGGTTAGGTTTTCATGGAAAACCATAGGAGAATGTATGAAAGCTATTTTAGGTGGATGATTCATGGTTTCAGACCATGGAATGAATGTAGAATGGAATGTAGGAGCAAACCATAGGATCCCAAGCACAAAGAATGAACTAAAAGAGGGAAATTGACCAAAGTACACCGAGGGTCGCAACGAGGGTCGATGACCATCCGACCCTAGGTGATCCTAACTATCGACCCTCAGTGTTTGGGAAGTTCAGAGTTTGGGGAGGGTCGCATCCAGAGTCGATCATGACTCCGACCCTACCTCCAACCCTCAGTTAACAGAATGGTTTTTAAATTCTGAATAAATTCTAATTAAATTTTATCGACTTTGTTAGGTCTTCTAGCAATATAATAACAATATAAAGGTGATTCTAAAGCTTGGAAAAGTATCTATTAGCAAGCTATGGTGAGGAAACAGAACTCTAAACTAATTGGTTAATAACAAACTATTTTCCACTTTCTTGAGTCCAATGCCATGCTTGATTCTATGCAAATATGTTTGTAATGTGCATACAACATGTCATCCAATATTTCTATTATTTATTCATGCATATTTACTTTATTGTTTATAACATGATGATGATAATGATGATAGGAATAGGCATGTGATTGTATGTGTGTGGTTGGTGTACTTGATGCGAGCGAGTATCAGGGGAGGTGTGATGAGAACGTCAATAAACGTTAACCTTTGGTGGGTCTCAGTACTTTAGCTCTATCTCTAACTCAAGTCTTGTGCATTGGCATCGTCGTATCGCCATTACTTTAGCAGAACTATTATGTCGTAGAGTATCAAGGGAGGTGGTCTCGGTCCTTGTAGTCTATGACTCTATCGGGGGGCCTTAGCTCTATCTCTATGGGCTTTCTGAGGGATGCTGGGGTGAGGCCTTGGATACACTTTTGGCATTAGGATTGGTTAGTTGCGAGCCCAGTTTGCAGCCCTCGCCAACAGGGGCTTACGTATTGGTATGGCACTATATAGCAATAAACATTAACCTTTGTTATATATTATTCATGATTGGGTGCTTGTGAGTCGATGATAAACGTTACCTTTGGGCGGCGTCACACACTTGTGTATAGAGGCGGGGTCAACAAACGCGACCTTTGACTACCTAAACCTTTCTATTGCATATTGCAAACTTTAAACCAGACCAAAGATAAGAATTGATTGCATGCATATGTAATGTTGCATTGTTTTGTTTACTCACTGAGCCGTGATGTGTGCTCACCCCCTCGACGTCGAATATTTTAGTTGATGATGCAGGTTTAACAGCTGAAGACTATGTGAATGCTCCAGTGTACGAGAACGTAGCGGCGATGGAAGCTGAAGCTAAAGTAGATACACATGACTCCTCTTGTGAATGCAACTCATGTATATTCGATTAGATATTTTCTAGTTTTCTTTATTTGGATTTATTAAAGACTTGTATTTGATATTTACTTATGTCTCAGTTGATACAGAATAATTTTCTATTTAATTATTAATATCACAGTAGATTCTCAGTTCATTATTTAAAGACTTCCGCTATTGTGTATTTACTCTGATTATGATTATGGATGTATGGGAGTTTGGATAACACGGATATAGCCTACTCGAGATCCTGGTTGAACCGTTGGTTTGCTAGCGGTTCATCACACCATTCTGAACAGTGCGGAATTGGGGTGTGACAACTTGGTATCATAGCCTCTCAGGTTTTGTCCGCCGAACTAACATACATTTGAGACAATTGTGAACTGAGATAGGATAAAAGTAAAAACAATAATATTAACACACTGTAAGCACAAGTGATGGTTGAGACCAAATTTAAAAAGAGAATAATGCATCTATTAAAGGGCAAACAAGTTACATACAATGAGAGAGAAATAAAATGTATATACATAACTAAAGCAGAGTACAGTCCACAACCCGGACAGTTACTCTATAGTACAAGGAAAATAAAGTACAATCATGAAGGTGGAGGTGAAGGAGGAGGCGGTGCCTCACGATCTCTGTCGTAGTCCTTGGCATAGACTCTAGTCAACCAGGCTATCTGAGTATGGGTCGTCTGTAGACTGGTCATAAGAACGGCTACCCTCCTATCAGTCGCACGTTGAATCTCTATAAGCTCTCCCATCCACGTGTCTAATATGCGCTGGGCGGCTAGCAGCTCATCCACTCTCACACGTTGAGCGTCTAGCAACCCCTCCATCCTCAGATCAGATCTGCGCTGAGCCTCCCTGATCTCCTGCAGCATCTCCATCATATCAGAAGGTGGGCGTGAAGGACCAGCCACATGAGAAGGACCAGTCTCAGGTACAGGATCCGCCGCAGAAGAAGTACCCACTCCAGCCGGATGCGTAGGTGAAGGCGGTGGTATCGAGTCAACATCCATATACATACGGTCGTCATCATCGACAGGATCCACATGAGCTCTAGCAGCGGCAGCAGCAGCCTCAGCGTCAGCCATCTCAACGCGAGTGTGAGGGCGTACCATCTCGTTCCTCTCCTCGTCACTAACTTGGGCATCCCGCATGCCCATCTTGCAAATAGCCTCCCAATCTAGAGGCGACGAGAAGGTCTTCTCCTGAATCTTCTCATCCACCAAGTCAACCCCTAGGCGGGTCAGAAGAACAGTAATCATGCGTCCATAGGGTAGATTACCCCTATGACTGGACAAAGTAGCACTAATCATGGTCCGCATGATGATGTAGGGAAGGCGACCGGCTGTCCGGGTGCAGATACTATATATCAGAAACTGGGTCAGCTGAGAAACCCTCTCATAGTGCCCACTCTGCGGAATCAGATTATGCTGGATAATCTTGCAGAAGACCCGTGGAGCTGGACGCAAGTAACAGGCTCTCATCTGCCAGCGATCAGGTCGTAGCAGCTGATTGTCAATCTCTGCCCTCATCTCCGTGGTAACAAACTGGGGCTCTCCAGGCGCACAGTACACCATGGGGCCATCATAAGGAATGCTCAGCAGATCGGCCAGTTTCCGATAGTCAAATGAAATGTGCACCCCTTTAACATAGCTGGTGATGCGCAACTCTTGACCCTGCTCAACATCATTTTGATTCCCCACCACCTGGAGATTACAATAGAACTGGCGCACCAAATCCGGACATGTACACGCGTCGTAAGTGATGACAGGGAGCCACCCCATATCACCAAATGCTCTCTCTACGTTGAACAAGGCTAGCTCAGCCAAGTTCACCATACGACCACCCTCCACTTTCTTATGAGCATAGTCGGCATACTGTGCCTCGGCTTCATTGGAGCGGAAGCGAAGCGGATCACAAACTCTGGGTATCTTGGTACGAGCCATGGTACCTGCAGATAAGAAAGAAAAAGGGGGACAAGGAGTTAATAGGATAAAAATCTGAAATTTAACATTTTAACGACGTAAATTGGCCAAAAAGCCTCACTTTTCACCCATACACGTGGGCAGGAGGACTTACGTAGGTTCCAACATAGCCTACGACACTCACACAGTAGGAAATTGGAACTAACGAAGACCAATTTGAAGAAATTTCGAGAAATCAAAAAATTTCGACAAATTAGGGCAAACGAGCAAAAATCCAAGTTTCTCGATAACCAACCGATGAAACTCAAAAAATTTTGAGGGCTTTCGTTCCTTGACACCAATAACAAAAGCCCCCAATAAAAATCGAATTTTTACGGTTGGAAAAAGTTTAATTTGAAGAATACCAGTTAAATGAGCAAAAACCTAGAAAAGAAAACCTAGAAACAGGTAAAAATGGGAGAACATACCTGTATAGATGACGTGGACGTCGAAACCCGGACTCAAACCGACCAAAAACAGCGGAGTGGCACTGTAGCAACTCAGAGGGAAGAGACGAGTCGAAACGGGAGGGAAATAATAAAAAATGACCCAAAATCGGATCTTAAAAATCTGATTTTTGGTCTGAGGGTCGGACAATTCGACCAGAACCATCGACCCTCGGATCGACCCTCGGCTCTCGGGAATCTGACAGAAAACTAAGGGTCGGAACTGAGGGTCGGACACCCATCGACCCTCACATCGACCCTCAGCTCTCGGGAAGAACAGGTTATTCCCAGGGTCGGATACCAAGGGTCGGACATACCATCGACCCTCACTATCGACCCTGCATAGAAAAGACAGTATTTTTTTCATAAAATGAATTGAAATTTGAAAGTTTACATCGGTTAATGTGCCTACATGGAGTATCAATGATTTTCTCACTTATTTTGATGATTTTCAGGCACCACCCATCTCAGAAGGGAAATATGTCTGGAAGAAGAGTAATCAGACAGAGCCAAAATGCAGTTCCACCACCACCACCTGTGGAGGAAACTAGCCAGGATAATGTACATGTCCCAGGCAATCCAGATCAGGAAAATCCTACAAATTTGCCACCTCCACCACTGGAACTAGCAACCATAGTTATGAATCTAGCTCAGCAGCTGCAACAGATGCAACATGCACAGGCCCAGATGCAGGTTGCAATGGGAATCATGTTCCAGGCTGCTCATGCTACCCCTATGCAAACGGGACAAGCCAGTGCAGCACCGGTGGGTAACCACCCAGCACCTCAGACACCTCAACAACCTGCTGCAAAAATTCCAGTACCTGGTCTGGAAGCAGCTCAGGTTAATTATCAGTATCCACCCCCTATGTTTGGGGCATACCCCCAAAATCAGATGGATCACTCTCGACTGGTTGAGAGGTTTTTGAAGATGAAGCCCAGGGAATTTAATGGCAAGCCGTCTGATCCATTATGGCCAGCACACTGGATAGACGAGATGGAGAGAAATTTCCTCATGATGACTATTACAGAGGACGAAAAAGTATTATGCGCCACCTTCATGCTGAAGGGTGACGCACATCATTGGTGGAAATCAGCCAGGGCTTACTTACTGACCAAGCACGCCCAACTGACTTGGGCTGTTTATAAAGAAGCTTTCTTTGAGAAATATTTTCCACGAAGCTTCAAAGATTCTATGGAGAAGGAGTTCCTGAGTCTATATCAGGGACAGATGTCAGTGGATGCATATCAACAGCGTTATGAGGAGCTATTTTTCTTTGCACCACTTAGTATGCAAGAAGAGGACACCAAAACCCGTAGGTTTGTCACGGGACTCAGGGGAAGCATCAGAGAACATGTACTGGGCTTAGAAAAGAAGATTTATAATGAAGCTATCCAAATAGCTCGGGTTATTGAATCGAGCCAGAAGGAGAGTTATTTCACACAGAACCGGGGTATCAAAAGGCCAGCTGGAAATTCTTACAACGGAGGGAACAACAAGACATTTAAACCTTTCCGTGCTCAGGGCTTTACTGCTGCACCCAGGACTACTCCAATAGCTCAGCATCAGCCAAAGCCAAATTCTGAAGGCCCAAAGTGTTTTAACTGCAACCAACCGGGACATATGGCAAGGGAGTGCCCTAAGCCCAAGAAGCAGTTCCATCAGGGACGGGTATATGCTGTTACATCTGAGGATGCTGCCGCATCACCCGATGTGGTCACAGGTATGATTGAAACTTTTTAAGTTGTAATTACATTGTATGAGCATGTAGACTAAGTAAAATAAATCACAGGTATCGTACCTATAAATGGCGTACCCGCTAGAGTACTCTTTGATTTCGAAGCTACTCATTCATTTATATCTGTGTCATTCGGAAAGAAGATAAACTTACCCATCAAAACATTAGACTACAAATTACTTGTACGGTCACCGATGGGGTTAGAAGTGGAATTAGAGAATGGCTATGGACCATGTCCAGTTCTCATTGGCGAGAAAACCTTAGATGCAACCTTGATACAACTTGAGATGGCAGACTTTAACGTCATCTTGGGAATGGACTGGTTAGCTCGGCATTCTGCAAACCTATTATGCGCCGAAAAGAAGCTAACATTTAAAGACAAAGAAGGAGCAGAATTTAGTTTTTTGGGAACCAAACTTCCCCGTAGACGCAAGCTCATACTCTCAGCACTAAAGGCTAAGAAGTGCCTTGAGAAGGGGGCAGTCGGGTATCTAGTGTCAGTGGTCGACCTAACCAAGGAAGCACCACAAATGGAAGATATTGAAGTCGTGCGGGACTATCCCGACGTATTTCCGGAGGAACTACCAGGATTATCACCCGACCGAGCCACAAAGTTTATGTTAGACCTTGTACCTGGAGCCGCACCCGTATCTAAAGCACCTTATAGAATGGCTCCTACTGAATTGAAGGAACTGAAAGTGCAACTACAGGAACTACTGGACAAGGGTTATATTCGACCCAGTATATCACCATGGGCGCCGGTGTTATTCGTGAAGAAGAAGGACAGTAGCGTTCAATTATGCATCGACTATCGGGAGTTGAATAAACTGACAATCAAGAATCGATATCCACTACCTCGGATCGATGACTTGTTCGATCAGTTGCAAGGAGCAAAGGTATTTTCTAAGATCGATCTTCGATCAGGCTATCATCAATTGAAGATTAAAGAGGGTGATATTCCGAAGACAGCTTTCAGGACCAGATATGGACACTATGAGTTCTTGGTCATGTCTTTTGGATTAACAAACGCACCAGCAACTTTTATGGAACTTATGAACCGGGTCTTCCATGATATGTTGGATACGTCGGTTATAGTATTTATTGATGATATATTGGTATACTCCAAGGACGAAGAAACTCATATCAAGAACCTAAACGCCGCCCTACAGCGTTTAAGGAAAGATAAGCTATATGCCAAATTTTCAAAGTGTGAGTTTTGGCTAAGTGAAGTCGCCTTCTTAGGCCATGTAGTATCCGTTGAAGGAATCATAGTGGACCCCAGCAAGATCAAGGCTATTGTAAAGTGGGAAGCACCAAAGAGCGTTTCAGAAATTAGAAGTTTTCTGGGTCTAGCTGGTTATTATCGAAGATTCGTAGAAAACTATTCCCGAATTACCGTACCTCTTAGAAGTTTGACTAAGAAAGGTGAAAAGTTTGTGTGGACCGATAAATGTGAGAAGAGTTTCCAAACGTTGAAGACCAAATTGATATCCGCTCTGATTTTGACTATCCCCGTTCCAGGACAGACATTTACTTTATACACTGATGCGTCAGGACTGGGACTAGGATGTGTGCTTATGCAAGGAGAGCAAGTAATTGCTTATGCCTCGAGACAGTTGAAGATACATGAGAAAAACTACCCCACCCATGATTTGGAGTTAGCGGCAGTAGTACATGCTATCAAGATATGGAGACATTACCTATACGGAGAGAAATTTCAGATTAAGTCGGACCATAAAAGTCTTACTTATTTATTTAACCAGAAGGAGTTGAATATGAGACAAAGAAGATGGCTGGAACTATTGAAAGACTATGATTGTGATATCCAGTATCATCCGGGAAAAGCAAACGTAGTAGCAGATGAGTTAAGCAGAAAAGCAATGATAAAATCGCAAGGAGAGATTAGCCCAACTGCAGCAATGTGTACTACCGGAATGGTATTCAATCACGGCAACGAGCAGTATGTGATAGACACAACGGGTGGATCATCCAACCAAGGGTTTATTCATCGATTTTCAAATATGTTCGCCGCTTTGAGGATTACACCGGATATAATGGATGAAGTCAAGAAAGCTATCAAATCAGATCCTTATCTGAGAACAGTACAAGAAGATATCGAGAAAGGTAGGACTAACCCTGAGTTCACCTTGGACGAAGAGAAAGTACTGAAATATAAAGGAAGAATATGTGTACCTGAAACAGAAAGTACGGACATTAGACACCGACTGATGAAAGAAGCCCATACCACCATCTATTCGATACATCCCGGAAGTACAAAAATGTATCATGATCTAAAGAAACTATATTGGTGGAGGGGAATGAAAGCAGATGTAGCCAAGTTCGTGTCTCAATGCCTAAATTGTCAGAAAGTAAAGGTTGAACGACAAAGACCCGCAGGGATCTGCCACCGTTACGGAACCAGCATGGAAATGGGACTGCATCACTATGGACTTCGTCACGGGATTACCACTGACTCCTCGAGTAGTTGACGCAGTTTGGGTGATTGTGGACCGTCGGACGAAAACAGCTCGCTTCATACCTATACGACCTCAGTATACTCTAGAAAGGTTAGCAAAGTTGTATGTGGATAATATTGTCCGATTACACGGTGTACCAGAGAGCATTGTATCCGATAGAGATCCACGATTTACTTCCAAGTTTTGGGAAGGATTCCAAAAGGCTATGGGTACAATGTTGAAGTTCAGTACTGCATTCCACCCACAGACAGATGGACAGTCAGAGCGTACAATTCATATTCTAGAAGATATGCTACGAGCATGTGTAATTGATTTCAAAGGATCATGGGATGAAAAGTTACCATTGATCGAGTTCGCGTATAACAATAGCTATCAGGCTACTATACAGATGTCACCTTATGAAGCACTGTATGGCAGAAAGTGTCGAACCCCTTTGTTTTGGAATGAAGTTGGAGAACGTAGTATTGTTGGACCGGAGTTCGTTGAAGAGACTTGCCGAGTGGTCGATATTATCAAGGAAAGAGTGAGAACGGCTCAGAACCATCAGAAGCAATATGCAGATACTCGACGCAGAGATCTGGAGTTCACTGTAGGTGATAAAGTATTTTTGAAGGTATCGCCTATGCGAGGATTGAAAAGGTTCGGACAAAAAGGGAAACTAATTCCAAGATATGTCGGGCCGTATGAAATTCTAGCTAAGCGTGATAAAGTGGCTTATCAGTTAGCACTACCACCATCTATGTCGAGTGTACATGACGTATTTCACATTTCTCTATTGAAGAAGTATGTCAAGGATCCAACGCACGTGTTGTGATAGATTTACCGGATTTGGACTGATGATTTGACATTCGAAGTAATACCAACAGAAATCACCAGCCGAAAGGTTCAACGTCTGTGCAACCGAGATATCTATTATGTTAAGGTCACATGGAAAAGTAGAGACATGGAAGAAATTACATGGGAAGAAGAAAATGCTATACGAAAGCAATACCCTCACTTATTTGATTCAGAAGGTACGTACAATTTTGAGGACAAAATTTTTATAAGTAGGGGGGAGTTGTAAGACCCGTGTCAATCTAACCCGGTCTTACCACCTTGAACCAGGTTTACCTATCATGGTCGAGTCAAATGGACCAAGGGCGTGAAGGAGATCGAGATCCCAGGTATCAAATCGACCCAAAAACACTTAATTTAAGGGGAGGGTCGCATACCCAGCCAAGGAGGGTCGGACCTCCCAAAACAGAAAGTCAGACCCTCAGTTTGGAAGGGAGGGTCGGACTCATTAGAAACCTAGGGTCGACGAGATCATCGACCCTCAGTTACCTCTGAAACTGAAATTAGGAAATTTCCTAATTTTTGATTTGGACTCTTTCCTAATCTCAAAGGGACTTATTTTAGGATGTTCCTACTCTATTTAAAGGACGTCCCTAAGCCTCTTTCACTCCTTTCACAACCCTAATTGAATTGAGAGAAAGAGAAGAGAAGGAAAAGAAGAAGAAGAGAAGCAAGGAAGAGAATTTAGCCAAAAAAAAAAGAGTTGCAGAGAAGGAGTATTCTTCTCAGGTATGGATATTAATTCCATGAGTTTCTACAGACCTTAGGTTAGATATTGATGAGAGTGTAATCTCGGAGAAACCCAAACCATCAGCCCATGGTTAGGTTTTCATGGGAAACCATAGGAGAATGTATGAAAGCTATTTTAGGTAGATGATTCATGGTTTCAGACCATGGAATGAATGTAGAATGGAATGTAGGAGCAAGCCATAGGATCCCAAGCACAAAGAATGGACTAAAAGAGGGAAATTGACCAAAGTACACCGAGGGTCGATGACCATCCGACCCTAGGTGATCCTAACTATCGACCCTCAGTGTTCGGGAAGTTCAGCGTTTGGGGAGGGTCGCACCCAGGGTCGATCATGACTCCGACCCTACCTCCGACCCTCAGTTAACAGAATGGTTTTAAATTCTGAATAAATTCTAATTAAATTTTATCAACTTTGTTAGGTCTTCTAGCAATATAATAACAATATAAAGGTGATTCTAAAGCTTGGAAAAGTATCTATTAGCAAGTTAAGGTGAGGAAACAGAACTCTAAACTAATTGGTTAATAATAAACTATTTTCCATTTTCTTGAGTCCAATGCCATGCTTGATTCTATGCGAATATGTTTGTAATGTGCATACAACATGTCATCCAATTTTTTTATTATTTGTTCATGCATATTTACTTTATTGTTTATAACATGATGATGATGATGATGATAGGAATAGGCATGTGATTATATGTGTGTGGTTGGTGTACTTGATGCGAGCGAGTATCAGGGGAGGTGTGATGAGAACGTCAATAAACGTTAACTTTTGGTGGGTCTCAGCACTTTAGCTCTATCTCTAACTCAAGTCTTGTGCATTGGCATCGTCCTATCGCCATTACTTTAGCATAACTATTATGTCGTAGAGTATCAGGGGAGGTGGTCTCGGTCCTTGTAGTCTCTAACTCTACCGGGGGGGCCTTAGCTCTATCTCTATGGGCATTCTGAGGGATGCTGGGGTGAGGCCTTGGATACACTTTTGGCATTAGGATTGGTTAGTTGCGAACCCAGTTTGCAGCCCTCGCCAACAGGGGCTTACGTGTTGGTATGGCACTATATAGCAATAAACGCTAACCTTTGTTATATAATGTTCATGATTGGGTGCTTGTAAGTCGACGATAAACGTTACCTTCGGACAGCGTCACACACTTGTGTATAGAGGCGGGGTCAATAAACGCAACCTTTGACTACCTAAACCTGTCTATTGCATATTGCAAACTTTAAACCAGACCAAAGATATGAATTGATTGCATGCATATGTAATGTTGCATTGTTTTGTTTACTCACTGAGCCGTGATGTGTGCTCACCCCCTCGACGTCGAATATTTTAGTTGATGATGCAGATTTCACAGCTGAAGACTATGTGAATGCTCCAGTGTACGGGAACGTAGCGGCAATAGAAGCTGAAGCTGAAGTAGATACACATGACTCCTTTTGCGAGTGCAACTCATGTGTATTCGATTAGATATTTTCTAGTTTTCTTTATTTGGATTTATTAAAGACTTGTATTTGATATTTACTTATGTCTCAGTTGATACAGAATAATTTTTTATTTAATTATTAATATCACAGTAGATTCTCAGTTCATTTTATTCTAAGACTTCCGCTATTGTGTATTTACTCTGATTATGATTATGGATGTATGGGAGTTTGGATAACACGGATATAGCCTACTCGAGATCCTGGTTGAACCGTTGGTTTGCTAGTGGTTCATCACACCATTCTGAACAGTGCGGAATTGGGGTGTGACACCTTGGATACACTGTTTGATATTAGGATTGGTTAGTTGCGAGCCCAGTTTGCAAGCCCTCGCCAGCAAGGGCTTACGTGTTGGTATGGGCAACTGGTACAGTCATGCCATTTTCATGGGGTATATATTGTCCATGGTGGGTGCATGTGGGACGACAGTGTCGATACTCATTGGATGGATTCACACACTCGTGTATAGAGGTGAGGCGGCCACCGAACATTTCTATAGCACATTGCAAACTTATAAACCAGACCACATATATGAATTGAATGCATGCATATGTTTATTGCATTGTTTTGTTTGCTCACTGAGCCGTGATGTGTGCTCACCCTTTCGACGTCGAATATTTTTAGTTGATGATGCAGGTACCACGGTGGAAGACTATATGAATACTTCTGTGTATGGGCACGTCGCTGCGATGGAAGCTGAAGACTTCGTGGAAATGCATGACTCTTCATGCGAGTGCAACGCATGCATTTTTTATTAGATTTTATTTGAATTATTAAGGAAATTTAATTTGATATTTTATTTACTTATGTCTCGATTAATACAACATAACTTGATATTTTATTATTGATTATCACATTTAGATTCCTCAGTTTATTTATTATTAAGACTTCTGCTATTGTGTATTTATTCTGATTAT
This sequence comes from Protea cynaroides, assembly GCA_028583415.1. NCBI lineage: Eukaryota > Viridiplantae > Streptophyta > Magnoliopsida > Proteales > Proteaceae > Protea > Protea cynaroides. Next base: position 21,376,550 of record CM053270.1, read on the forward strand.
GGTTGTGGATGTATATGGTTTAGTTTACATGGACACAGCCTATTAGAGATCCTGGTTGAACCGTTGGTTTATTAGCGGTTCATCACACCATTCTGAATAGTGCAGAATTGGGGTGTGACAGTTGATGCCTTAAGCAGAAAGTGGGCATTGAAACCGGAGGCAGGACCTAGTTCAAATGCTGCATTGTGTGCTGCAGCCTCAAGCTCAATAGAGAATGATGAAGAGTTTATATTAGAGACTGCAGGAGATCAGTGGAACAGGGATTAATTCATAAGTTTACATTGATGTTCGCAACCTTGAAAATCTCATCGGATCTAATAGATGAGGTCAAAGTAGCAATCCTACAGGATCTACACCTCAAGACTGTGCAAGAAGATCTAGAGAAGGGTAAAAGCAATCCTGACTTTACCTGGTATTCAGACAAGGTACTCAGGTATCGTGGACGATTATGTATACCTGAGAGTGAGAACTCAAATATCAGAGATCGAGTTATGACAGAAGCTCATTACACCCCATATTCAGTACATCCAGGAAGCACCAAGATGTACCATGATTTAAGAAGATTATATTGGTGGAGGGGTATGAAAACGGATGTAGCTCGATTCGTATTCCAATGTCTGAATTGCCAGCAAGTTAAAGCAGAAAGGCAGAGACCTGTAGATTTGTTACAACTACTATCGGAGCAAGCATGGAAGTGGGATTGTATCACAATGGATTTCGTCACTGGCCTACCCTTGACACCAAGGTCGGTGGATGCAGTATGGGTTATAGTCGATCGACTTACCAAGACAGCTCGATTCATCACTGTCGGACCTCAGTATACCATGGACAAGCTAGCCAAGCTATATGTGGATAATATAGTCAGACTTCATGGTGTCCCAGAAAGTATAGTATCTGACAGAGATCTCCGTTTTACATCAAAGTTCTGGGAAGGATTACAGAAAGCAATGGGAACCAAGTTGAAGTTTAGCATAGCTTTTCATCCTCAAACAGACGGGCAATCAGAAAGAACTATTCAAATATTAGAAGATATGCTCCGAGCATGTGCCCTAGATTTCAAAGGAGCTTGGGATGAGAAGCTATCGCTCATCAAGTTTGCTTATAACAATAGTTACCAGGCTACGATCCAAATGGTTCCATATGAGGCACTCTATGGGAAGAAATGTCGTACACCTCTGTTATGGAATGAGGTGGGAGAGAAAAGGATTGTAGGAACGGAGTTCGTCGAAGAAACTTGTGGAGTGATTGATCAAATTAAGGAAAGAGTGAAGATAGCTCAAGTTCGACAAAAGCACTATGCAGATAACTGACGTCGAGATCTGGAGTTCGCAATGGGTGACAAGGTGTTCTTGAAGATATCACCCGTGCGAGGTCTGAAATGGTTTGGTAAGAAGGGGAAGTTATGCCCCAGGTATATGGGACCATACGAGATTTTGACCAAACGTGGTAATGTGGCATATCAACTGGCTCTACCACCATCCATGTCAAGCGTTCATGATGTGTTCCATGTTTCTTTACTGAAGAAGTATGTTAGGGATCCATCGCACATCTTGACAGCAGACCCACCAGACTTGACAGAGGACTTGACATTTGAAGTAGTACCTGTGATGCTTACAAGCCAAAAGGTACAACATCTCTAAAGCAAGGATATCCATTATGTAAAAGTGCATTGAAAAAGCCAAGATGTAGAAGAAATTACTTGGGAGGAAGAGAACGCGATGTGAAAGGAATACCCTAACCTTTTTACGACCAAGGTACGTTCAAATTTCGAGGTCGAAATTTATTTTAAGGGTGGGGGAGTTGTGAAACCTACATGCAAATTTCGGGGATGAAATTTCTTTTAAGGGTGAGGGAGTTGTAAGACCCGCACTCCATGAACCCGATCTAAACCTTGTTTCATGTCGTAACAGGTCTTCCAATCATCACCGGGCCAGACGGGACGAGCAGATGACAAATAGGTATGAAAACGGCCAATTTAAGTATGAAATAATTCATACCGATTGATGGTACCGGTCTATGGTACCGTTCGACAGTCGACTGGTATGGCCTGCGCAGACTTAGATCCGGAAAAGGATCTCTACGGGTCCCACGTTCCAAATTTCGAACCGAAGGACTTTCCTAATGTTAGGAGGCTTCCTAAACCTAACCCTAGCCTATATAAGGACCCTTTAAACCCCCTAAAACCTCTCTCATTGATCCTCACAAACCCTAGAAGGAGAAAGAGGTTGAAGAAGGAGAAGAAGCTAGGAAGGAGAAGGAAGAGCCGCCATTGCCGTTGGACGAAGAACTCTCTACCACAAACCAACGGTAAGTGCTTAAACCTTCCACTACTTTAATCGTTCTAGGATGGTTAGTTATGTTTGGATCAATACCATGCAAAGCGAGGTATTGATCTAAATCCTATTTTGTCGACAAACCCTAATCTAGTCGGTAAACCCTAGATTCAAGTTCTAGGTTGAAGATCATCGAAACTAGGACTTGAATGGAGTTGGAAACAACTCTAACTCGATCCTCAGACCTAGGATGTGTAGGAGAAACCCTAGGATCAATAGAGGCTGACCGATGGAAGGCGAGAACCAAGCGTATGGTCTTCCGGAGACATACCGGTCGACCATACTGGTCACACCATATGCGACCGGTACTGCGACCGGTACCTCTCGGAGACTGGTCTGTGGGGACCGGTCGACCATACCGGTCGCACCTTTCCCCACAGTGCCGCAGCAGGTATCTGCGATCGGTACCCACGATCGGTCTGCACTGTGGAAGTGTTTTTGACTCAGTTGGTTTCTGACCAACGTAAACCCTAAGAAAACTATTCTAATTCAACCCTAACATCGTGTAGGACCTTGTGATAGCGAATTTGGATTCTGTGATGCAGAGCAAGCTATCAATCAAGCGTCAAGTAAGGGAATCGAACCTAAACCCTAATAATTTAATAACCGTAAATCGTTGTTAATAATTATGGTTCTATGGATTGATGTTTGTGCATTCTCACATGTCATCCTTTACTTTCAGTTATTATTATTGTTCATGCATACTTGCTATGCTAGGTTGTGACTGTTAGGCATGTGATTGTTTTCGTTGGTGTGTGAAATGGGAAGGACTGGAGGTATGGAATCATTCCTCACACTAGCACCTTTCGTATCGTTCTGTCTTAGCACGCTTGGTGAGGGTAGGGTATCAGGGGGAGGAAGTGACACTTGGTCTCCGGCCTGGCCACTAGACTCTAGATCTATTTCTATGCTGTAGGGAGCTGCGCTGGGACAGGGCCTACTGTGATGACATATAGGATTGGTTAGTTGCGAGCCCAGTTTGCAAGCCCTCACCAATAGGGGCTTACGTGTTGGTATGGGTAGAGTATCAGGGGAGGTGTTGGCGGTGTTTGATCCGGACGCCTTAGCTCTATCTCTATTCCATGATAGGGTGCATGTGGGACGACAGTGGTGTTTGATCCATTGGGCGGCTTCACACACTTGTGTATAGAGGTGCGGTGGCCGCCAATCCTTTCTATAGCACATTGCAAACTTAAAACCAGACCATGATGTGAATGTTACTCATGCATATGTTTGTTGCATTGTCTGATTGTCTTACTGAGCTAAATTGTAAGCTCACCCTTGTATATATACATGTTTTTAGATGTTGATGCAGGTTATACAATGGAGGATTACGTGGACGCTCCAGTGTATGGAGGCGTGGCCGCTCTGGACATGCAAGCAGGAGAGGACGAGCATGACGCTTCATGCGAGTGCCCTTTCTGCATGTACCTTTAGGATTTAATTTTAATTTATTCTATTTATTATCGATTGAAAATACAGTGATTTAAAGATATTTATTTAAGTTTTGGAAATTTGAATAATTGAATATTTTATTTAAATTTATCAATAGATTACTCAGTTCATTTTATTTAAGACTTCCGCTGTATTTATTATATTCTGATTGTGGTTATGTGCAATGGTTTGTATGAGTGGACACAGTCTTATTGAGATCCTGGTGTGAACCGTTGGTTTAGTGACGGTTCACTCACACTTCTGGTTCAGTCAAAATTGGGGTGTGATAATTTACTTGCTTAGAAGACTCATGGAAAGATATATAGAAGGCAAAAAAGACCTCCATATGGTTTTCATCGATCTAAAAAAGGCTTATGATAGAGTCCCTAGGGAGTTAATTTGGCAAGTACTAAAGAAGAGATGCGTTTCAAGCAAATATGTGGACATAGTTAAGGATATGTATTATAATGTGGTGACTAGTGTGAAAACCGTAAGGGGTCAAGGTCGTGAATTCCCAATTACAATTAGGTTACATCAAGGATCAGCTTTAAGCCCTTATTTGTTTACCCTCATCATGGATGATCTTACCAGAGACATTCAAGATGAAGTTCCTTGGTGTATGCTTTTCGTTGATGATATCGTTTTGGTGGATGAGACCAAAGCAGGGATTAATGCAAAGTTAGAGCTATGAAGATCATCTTTGGAATCAAAAGGTTTTAAGATAAGTAGAACGAAGACGGAGTATATGGTGTGCAATTTTAGTCACACAAGGACGGATAATGAGGTGGTGAACATTCTTGAGAGGGAAATACAGCAAAGTGGTCATTTTAGGTATTTAGTTTCAATCATAAACAAAGAAGGTGATATAGACGATGATGTTTCACAGAGGATTAAAATAGGATGGATGAAGTGGAGAAGTGCGTCTGGAGCACTGTGCGATCGGCGTATTCCTTTAAAACTTAAAGGAAAATTCTATAGGACAGTTATTCGATCGGCTATGATGTATGGTGTTAAATTTTGGGCAGTCATGAAGCATCATATTGATAAACTTAGTGTAGATGAAATGAGGATGTTAAGATGGATGTGTGGCAAAACTAAGAAGGATAAGGTAAAGAATGACCGTATTAGAGCTGATTTGGGAGTAGCACCAATACATGACAAGTTACGAGAAAGTTGTTTGAGATGGTATGGCCATGTTCAACGGAGGCAGTTAGATGCTCCTGTTCGGAGGAGTGATTTGATTCAGATTGACGGGGTTAAGAGAGCGGGGTAGACCTAAGATGACCCTAGGGGAGGTGGTGAAGAAAGACATGTATAGCTTAGGCCTTGCTTCAAGTTTGACATCGAACAGAGCTGATTGGCGGACAAGAATCCATGTAGCCGACCCCATTTAGTTGGGATAAGGCTTTATTGTTTTTGTTGTTTGGTCATTTCCTGGTTAATTTTCTTAAGTTCCTTGAAATGATTTTGGGCATTACTGAAGCTCATTTAAGGGCCCTAAAGTTATAAACTAGCTTAGTTCATTGTTCAAGACACATGTTCATCATTGTTGTGCTAATCTTTAAGGTGGCAAAATAAAGTATCTATACTTTTTTTCTTTAAACATTCATCTTGTTGGGTATAAATACCATCAACTAATGGAAGCACAACATGTGGACGTCTTCAGAGTCTCCAAGCTAGTGGGGGCAAAATTGCCTTTTCGCCAAAAGACCACACTCTTCATGGCACATCCTTCATTACTAGCTTATGTCATGGACAAATCCAACCTTCGAAATTCCATCATTGTACTCCAAAGGCAAGCAGGAACCACCTCTGACCATTCCCAAATCCCTATAAAAAAAGGCCTAAATCTCAATATTTCACCAATTTTTACTATGCATCATTAATTGTTCGTTTCACTTTCTACCGTCTTGCATTTACTATTTGCCAAGTCCAACTTACCCAAAGTACTAACCTCACTTACTGCTTACTGCCAGGAGTCCTAACTTAAGTATCAAAGCAATCTCAGGGCTAAAAACCCGACCTCCTTTCCTTACCTTTTGTCATCTGCAAATAGGTCCCACATCAAAAGATTCGATGCACGGATTCTAATTGTCACACCCCAATTTCGTACACTTCAGAATGGTGTGATGAACCGCTAGCAAACCAACGGTTCAATCAGGATCTTGTACAGGTGGTATCCGGCTAATCTAAACCTCATACATCCACATTCATAATCAGAGTAAGTACACAATAGTGGAAATCTTATAGTAAAATGAACTGAGAATCTATTGTGATATTAATATTTAAATAACAAATTATTCTGTATCATTAAGACATAAATAAGTATCCAAATACATGTCTTTAATAAATCCAAATAAAGAAAACTAAAAATCTAATCGAATACACATGAGTTGCACTCGCAAAAGGAGTCATGTGTATCTACTTCATCTTCAACTTCCATCGCCGCCACGTGACCATACACTGGAACGTTGACATAATCTTCGACGGTAGTACCTGCATCATCAACTAAAAATATTCGACGTCGAGGGGGTAAGCACACATCATGGCTCAGTGAGTAAACAAAACAATGCAACAATACATATGCATGCAGTCAATTTATATCTTTGGTCTGGTTTAAAGTTTACAATGCGCAATAGAAAGGTTGGGTGGTCAAAGGTTAACGTCTATTGACCCCGCCTCTATACACAGGGTGTGGAAGTCCGCCCAAAGGTTAACGTTTATTGTCGTCCCCATCCACCCACCATAACATTGTACAACAAAGGTTAACGTTTATTGCTGTACATTGCCATACCAACACGTAAGCCCCTGCTGGCGAGGGCTTGCAAACTGGGCTCGCAACTAACCAATCCTAATGCCAAACAGTGTATCCAAGGCCTCACCCCAGCATCCCTCAGAACGTCCATAGAGATAGAGCTAAGGCCCCCCGGTAGAGTCAGAGACTACAAGGACCGAGACCACCTCCCCTGATACTCTACGACGTAATAGTTCTGCTAAAGTAATGGCGATACGACGATGCTAATGCACAAGACTTGAGTTAGAGATAGAGCTAAAGTGCTGAGACCCGCCAAAAGTTAACGTTTATTGACGTTCCCATCACACCTCCCCTGATACTCGCTCGCGTCAAGTACACCAACCACACACATACATTCACATACTTATTCCTATCATCATCATCATCATCATGTTATAAACAATAAAGTAAATATGCATGAACAAATAATAGAAATATTGGATGACATGTTGTATGCACATTACAAACATATTCGCATAGGATCAAGCATGGCATTGGACTCAAGAAAAGAGAAAACAGTTTATTATTAACCAATTAGTTTAGAGTTCTGTTTTCTCACCTTAGCTTGCTAATAGATTCTCTTACAAGCTTTAAGATCACCTTTATATTGTTATTATATTGCTAGAAAACCTAACAAAGTCGATAAAATTTAATTAGAATTAATTCTGAATTTAAAACCATGTTTTTAACTGGGGGTCGGAGGTAGGGTCGGAGTAATGATCGACCCTGGGTGTGACCACCCCTATTCTGGACTTCCCGAACACTGGGGGTCGATGCTCAGGGTCTGGTAGGGTCGATTGGTCATCAACCCCCCATGCGACCCCCTGTGGGTTTTGGTCGATTTTCTTCCTTAAATCCATTCTTCGTGTTTGGGGTCCTATGGCTTGTTTCTATAATCCATTCTACACATGTTTTATGGTCTAGAACCATGATTCTACCACCTATATGGCTTTCATGATTTTCCCCCATGGTTTTCCATGAAAACCTAACCATGGGTTGATGGTTTGGGTTTCTCCGAGATCATACTCTCTGCATTATCTATCCTAAGGTCTTTAGCAATTCATGGAATTAGTATCCATACCTGAGAAGAATACTCCTTCTCTGCAACTCTTCTCCTTTTGCTTTCTTCTCTTCTTTCCTTCTCTTTTCCTTCTCTTCCTTCTCTTCTCTTTCTCTCAATTCAATTAGGGTTGTAAAATGAGTAAAAGAGGCTTAGGGACGTCCTATTTATAGAGTACAAACTCCTAAAATAAGTCTCATTGAGATTTGGAAGGAATCCCATTGAAATTAGGAAACTTTCCTATTTTCAGATTTACCGAGTACCAGGGGTCGATAGGGGGGGTCGGAGATCCCGTCGACTCCTAGTTCCTAAAGTGTCCGACCCCCCATGTAAAACTGGGGGTCTGACTTCTGTCTTGGGGGGGGTCCGACCCTCCCTTGCTGGGTATGCGACCCTCCCCTTAATTTAAGTGTTTTTGGGTCAGTTTAATACTTGGGATCGTGATCTCCTTCACGCACTTGGTCCATTTGAATCATCCATGATGGGTAGACCTGGTTCATGATGGTAAGACCGGGTTAGTTTGATACGGGTCTTACACTAATGGCAACACGTCTTATTAAAATGGTAGAATAATTATAATTTTCCTGCGGTGGTTGACTACATCAATGCCCCTACTGTCACCGATTTAGCTCGTATGGACGTTTAACAGGCGGAGGGAAAGGATCATGAGGCGGAGTGCGAATGTAACACTTGTGTCTTCAAGTAGATTGGTGTCAAAGAATTATGGTGGATTATTTACAATGGTTGAGTTTGTCGGTTAAGAACATTTAATTACGTTTTGATGATTGAGTTAACTTGGATTATTTAACTATTTTATCAGTAGAATTATCAGTTCATTTATATATTGATATTCTGCTTATTATTATAATCTGAATTACTGCGAATGGTTATGGTTTGACACTATGGTTGGTTGGATATCCTTGGCTAAACGTGGTTCTAGGTTGGTCCGTGTTGATCATGTAACAGTCTGGTCACATTTTTGTTGACCCGAAAACGGAGTGTGACAACACCGGTTTAGAACAAGAGCGTAATAGAGCATTGCCAAACACGGCCTAAACATTCATCTTGTTGGGTATAAATATCATCGGTCAATGGAAACGGAACATGTGGATGTCTTCAAAGTCTCCAAGCTATTGGGGGCAAAATCGCCTTTTCGCCAAAAGACCAGTCTTCGTGGTACATCCTTCATTACTAGCTTAAATCATGGGCAAATCCGACCTTTGAAATTCCAGCATTGTACTCCAAAAGCATGTGGGACCCACTTTTGATCATTCCCAAATCCCCATAAAAAAGCCCAAATCTCAAGATTCCACCAATCTTTTATTGTGCATTAATTGTTCATTTCACTTTCTACCACCCTACATTTACTATTTACGAAGTCTGACTTACCCAAAGTACCGAACTCGCTTAGTGCTTACTACTAAGAGTCCTAACTTAAGTATTGACGCAATCTTAGAGCTAAAATCCGACTTCCTTTACCTTATCTTTTGTTATCCGCAAATAGGTCCCACCTAGAAAGATTGGACACATGGATTCTAATAGCAATACGTTTTATTAAAAAGATAGAATAATAATATTCCCTCTAAGAGCATTTTGGATTTCAAGGCTAATGTGGGACGAATCTTTCAAGAGCAAAAAGAATTCTCAGAGATTTCCTTTTTTTTTTTTTTTTTTTTTTTTTTGTTGGGTAAGAGAGAGATTTCATTCCAAAACGGGGAGAAGCCATGGTATCGATTCTACATAAATCATCTTAACTATGGGGTGGATACAGGCCCGTTAACTATTCCTGAATTAGTAACAGTCCTCCTGGCAAGAGAATGGACTACAACATTAGCCCCCTTGGAACAAAATGACAGATAATATAGAAATCAGATTGACCTAAGTTTCTTATTTTTTATTACCAAAATAAAAATTCCTTATTTCCCCTTCCAATCAATTAATCCATGACAAACTCAGATTGGATCGGCCGAATCAACTGAGAATCAATTGAATCCAATCTTATCTTTTATATCCTTAATTAATCAATTAAAATATTAAATTTTGTCCTCTCCCTTATATGAGAGTATTATTTTAATGGATAGAGTGAATCCAATCATCAGCCAGTCCGATTTTCCCTACACAAGACATGTGTTGTTTTAAGAAGGTGAACACACCCTTTTTGTGGGACCCAATATTTTCTTTTTATTTAATAAATTAAAAGAAAAAATCAAAATAATTCATCTGTATGAACTTATATCTTTCAGATTCTATCACCTTCTATATCCAGTGGATCCCAAACCATATCAATGATGATGGGATTCTACGGAAAATACATGTATATTCAGGGGATCCGATCTCGAAAAAGTATCGGATATTGCCAACATCATGCAACCTCATACACTTTCACCTTTTTAACACTCCGTCACTTAGAAGTCCATTCTTTTGGACAAAGATATTCAATAATTATTTATGAAAATTGACGTCAACGAAACTCTAACCAAAAAGAGGAGAAACAAAAATCCTTGCTGAAGTACCTAGTAATCCTTCGACACCCTCAAACAGAGAATGCACAAGTAATGACTAGAGTATCAATAGAATTTGATCAAATTAGAATCTAAAATTTGAGACATATGTCTAATCTAGATCATATCTTATCTATTTAATAGTTAGAGTAATCTAAGCGATGTCTTTTCTGTCCAATGATCAGAATAGACACATCATCTTCCACATGGCTTAACAAGTGTCATGCGAGATTTCAAAAAAATAACATGCCCTTGTGACAATGATTGGGTACCCTTCTTTTTTAAGCCGATTAAAAAAAATTTATACTTCTAAACTCCTCATGTGGGGTACATCCCTAGTTAGTTAGTTATTATATATATATATATAATTCGGTACATCTCCCAATGTCATGATACCTTAGCTTCTCGTATGCACGTTTAAAATATGCTCTTGTGAAGGGCTAAAGACCCATCAGAAAACTGCTAATCATGTAGGACAGGTTAGTTACCCAAAAAAGAATCATGTAGGACAGGTTCCATGGTCCCTAGTGACTGGCACCATGATTTCACCTGATTTGCAGATTATCCTCGTTCATGGCGCACGTTAGCCTTGATCTGCTCATTTTAGTAACTGCAGTAGAGCTTTACATGAAAAGGGTACGTACAATAGAAAGAAACTGAGCTCTATAGCTATTTCCTTATACCAGATCTAAGCTCCATTAGATTGGAATCTCCATCTAAAAGCCAATTGATGGTAATTCTCTCTCTTCATCTTATCATTATCAAAGGAAATAGATTCTAATCAAATGGTTATTTTCACTTGAGCTGAGCTGGACATGATAATCATAGAACTCCAATCTAACGAATTCTCAATTATCTATGAACAATTTGATTTTGACTAGTTATATTCTGTTTCCTAAGTGGACCCCATATATTCTCTAATTTTTAAATTTTAAAATTTTAAAATTTGGTCTTAGCTGTCTCTGACCTTTTATAACTAATAAATAGGCCTTTCTTTAAACCTCTATACCATTTCGGATTCGCCACATTCTCTCTCTCCTCTCTCCTCTCTCCTCTCTCGTCTCTCGCTTTGCGTCTCTGCGTCTTTGCGTCTTTGCGATGGGTTCTGCAAACAAGCAGCAGCATCCTTCCTCTAACGGAAGGCCCTATCCTTGTTCAACCTCCAAGCCCCCCTTGAAGATGGATCTTCTCTCATCTCCACCTTTGTATCAGCTAGGGAATCCCAGAATTAACAGTGACACTGAAGACAAAAACCCTAACATAAACCCTTCTGTTCTTCCTGCCAGAAATTCAGACATGGCGGCTAATACAATTCTCACCATTGAAGGCTCTGAGGAAGATTTGATTCTCCGTGACTCCGAGTTCCTAACTCGTGAAGAAGTGATTCGGCGACGGTCTCGTCGTCTGAAGCAGCTGACTAAGTTTTACAAGGATCAGTATTGGGCTTTAATGGAGGAACTTAGGGTTAAGCATAGGGAGTATTATTGGAAATATGGGAAGAGTCCTTTTAAGGAAGAAGAAGAGAAGGAGCATGGCGGAGGAGGTGTGGGGAGTGGTTTGGAGGGGAGTGGAGAGAACATTAGGTCTAATTTGGGGATTGGAGAAAATAACGGTGATGGGAAGAATAATAGGTGTGCTTTTCCAGGGTGTAAAGCGAAGGCCATGGCGCTTACTCGCTATTGTCATCCCCATATCCTTTCGGATAGAAAACAGATCCTTTACAAAGCATGTACATATGTTCTCAAAAGGTAAATTTTCAATCTCCCCATTAGTTTTAAATATTTAGAGACGTCGATTATATCTTATGCTCAATTTATTAGGGTTTTAGTAGGGTTTGTTGGAGTTATCACCGGTCTTTGTTTTAATCTGTTCAAGCTGAATCACTTTAGTTGAAATATTCTATGTTTAAGTATGATTTTGTTGTTCCTATTGTCATATTGTGAAGGCAGACTGCCATCATTGTTGCTTTAAATGGGCAGCATGTGGTGTTCTTCTTGATTTGTTTTTCAATCGTTGTTTTTTTTTCCTTCCAAATTTAGTTACATGACGACAGACTAGTGAATTTCTTTTCTGCTTTCAGTATAAGAAGAAATGCAAATTAACCAAAAAAAGAGAGGGGGAGAAAAAGGCTAAGAGAAATTGTAGATTTTGCTGGCTTTTTTATCCTTTTGGTTGTTCTATCATATTTTATGCAGTTTTGGTACTTTTTATAAGTTATTGTTATTTGTCTACTTATACTAATGGAGTTAGAGAGGTGGAGGGAATGATCAGAAATTAAAAAAAAAATCAGTGAGAGTGCGTGCTTAGATTTACAATATTTTTATTCATTTGCCTTCATCTAAAATGGTTATGATTCTTTCTTCCTATTCTCTCCTATACCAAAAATGATTAATCACCTGATGATTTTTGTTGATCAATTGCTTCTTGTGTTCAGTTCACAAACAGGACCTGTTTTTTGTGGAAAGCCAACTCTAAGATCTACTGTGCCTGTTCTTTGCACTCTTCATTTCCAAAAGGCTCAAAAGCATTTTGCAAGGGCCTTGAAGAAAGCCGGTCTTAATATCTCCTCTCCAAGCTCACTGGTGCCCAAGTTCCATGTAATAATTGCTGAATCTATACGCCAAGTTCAAGCCAAAAGAAGAGCAACACGAAGGGCAAATGTTGATAATCATGTTATTAAAGAGGAAAATGCTGGTTAAGCCTTTCACCATTGACTGCATATTTGCTCGGAATCTTATATGAATGATGGTCAAAGTACATTAACACCAAATCCGAAGAATGAGATATTTCTACGAGTCATTGGAGCAAGACAAATTATTAAATGAGCAGCAGATGTCTTTCGAGGAAAAGAATTCTGCCTATCTAAGATACCTCCTCTAAACGGGCAAGCAGGAATTAGCTTTCTTCCCTAAAGTAATTTTCTTTTTCCTCCTTATCAATTTCAAATTGAAATCTTTATTTTATGTTCTTTGTTTTCTCCATAGCTTGATTGTTAAAATGTATGCTAATGTATGAAAAGTAAAATACTTGAATCGAGAACCTAACAATCATCCCTAAAATCTCTGTACTCTTTGATTTAGTGTAGTAAAGATTGTGACAGGAAGAATTAATGCTCAAAATAAGTGCAGGAACTGGATGAACAAAATTACATTTAAGAATTGACAAAAAGTTTAACTTTAGTAGATGTACTGCCAGAATGTTTCTGCTGTTAGATGAAGTTTGTTTTAGAAAATCACTTTATCAAGAGTCCAAAATTGTAGATATAGTTGCTCCCCCACCTTTTTCTTTTTGGGGTGGGGGGTGTCGAGGGGTGGTGGTAACAAATATTCGTAGTGTAGACTTTGAGTCTTGCAACATCTTGTGAACAATTTTAACATTATGACATTTAACAGTTAATTCTGTCTATAGTTTCTCCCCTGTTAAACAAATTTCATGTTGGCTGTTTTACCTGTCGCATTCATTAATGGTATTGGGTGTAGAAAAACATCCACCCTTTCTTGGCAACTATGCACAAAGACCATGTGCATTGTCACTTTATTAATAAAATAGAAACTAACCCTTATTTTCCAGATTGAATATTGAATTTAATTTGGATCAATGATATTGTGTTGTATATTATGTGTTAAGACTTTCCATATGATATATAAAACTCATGCGTAGGAGACTGAAATGAACTAGAGCTTCAGACCTTGTATGTTCTTATTACAAGGCATTAGAAGTGGAGAAAATAATTTAGCTTCAGACCTTGTATGTTCTTTTACAGCATCATTCGAAATGGAGAAAATTATTTATCTTTTAGACAGCAACTGATTTATGTTTCTTTTTAATCAATTTTATCAGGAATAATATGTTATGTCTTCTTGCTATAATAAATCTTTACTTATCAGTGCTGCCCATTTCCACCCCTCCTAAAAAAAAATAAAAAAAAAGGTGTATAAGTTGTGGTCTGTGTAGCTGGTTTGGGCCAGCATTTGGTCCATTGTAACCTGGAATGATAATTTGATCTTTAAAATTTGGGGGTTTTGGGGGTTGTTACTAGAAGTACAAGAAGTCAAGAAAACTTGCAAAGACATCTGATGTGATTGTTTGGATGAAAGAGGAACAATTAGTGCACCTTGGAAACTATTTGTCATATTAGACATACGAGGTTGGTGGTCTCCAGTGTGTTTTTTTGGGGTAAGTAATTGAGGACATTTCACCATGGTCAGAAAAATTTACAGTAACCATTCCTTGTAAGATGTACAAAATGGTACAAAGCAGTAAGGAAGAAAACTTCCTAACTGTCATCTCATCCGGTACTATGCAGCCTATGTACAAAAATCCCCCCCCAACAACCCCCCACCCCCCACCCCACACACACACACACACACCCAAAGAATCAGAAAAGTAATTGCTTCTCTGTTTTCAGAGGAACAAAGGTTTTGCTTTTCTTATCAAATGAGAGAACCTCCACAGGACTAACATGTTTGAAGATATCCACCTTATAACCAAAACTGAATCATCCTCCTAAATAGAGTCTGGCTATTATTGTGTTGCATAGATGCTAGACCTTCGGAAATTGCTTTGTTTTCCACTATATTGGAATTAGGACCCCAGTCCATCAAGAATATACCAATAGGGATGCCTGGATGGTACGAAAACAACCCCAGTACCTACAGCTTCTTGATTTCCCATACTTACGTCATCAAAGTTAACTTTTTTGGGGGGTGAGAATAAATTTATTCAGAAACCTAAATACCAAGAGGAACCTCTAAATTAAAAGGGGGAAATGAAGAAGAAAGGAGAAAAAAAGGCTCAGGGGGGCAACTTAACCAAAAGGAAAAAACTGATCCTAGGAGAAACAACCCAGCAGGAAGCAGGAGAACCAACTACCAATGCCAAATAACAATTTAAATGACCTGGAGGCACTCGAATGTGAGTACTTCTTGGATAAACCTGCTTTTGAGAAATTGAACCATAATTTTCACTTTTTCCCGTAACCAACTGGGCTACTTCCCGGATTGGCATAGACACCCCCAATGGAGGATAGATACCCATTGACAGAGGATGGACGAGGAAGGGAGTTTTTTCAGGTTCAAGATCGGAATCTGCCTCCGAAGAAGAAGAATCATAGTCAAACTCATCTTTGGTGCAAGGCTCAACGGGATTTCAAGTATGTGCCAAGGAAGGCTGCGGACCCAGCTCCCGTTGGAAGAGAGGCTCCATTTGTTCTCCCCAACGACCCTTAATCCACTCGCTCAGATGGCAGGGCTGGGGATTATGTGGCACAGACCCAAGGCCCTCTTTCTGGAGAATTGCAACATCAGAATCTGAAACACTAGGCTCATTAACTTTGGGCTTGTTATTTTTGCAAGCCCAGGGGTTATGGGTGGAAGATTTCCAGTTAGGCTGAATGTATTGCGTATATAGCTAGCCCTTGGATCGATGGCCACCAATTTTAATAATTTGCTCCACTAATAGCTTAGAACATAAAAAGGGGAGATGACTGATGAGAAGAGAGGATGGAACAGGAATGATAGGATAATAAAATGCTACCTGTTATAAGTTTCCATAGCAACAAATATATCACTGTGAGGGAAGGCTCAAACTGCTGCAACTAACTTATATAGAGTCACTTAAGTTTTGGGAGTCATCCTTATATTTAAACCTTGTTCAACAACTTTTCTCGTGTCTTCTCTAGCTTCTGTGATGCATCCATGACACCTGTTGGGGCTATGTAGCCTTCTGCAATGGTGAGCGCTATCCTTGCTTCTATTATTGTGGGTATTTCTTGAGAAATTAGAATCTTCCCTAGTTGCGTTATTGTTTTTGCAATGATGATTGTTAAGCAGCATTGTCCAGTTTAGGCCTTTTTGTTTATACAAGAAGAAAGGCATTATATGTAACTGCATCCAGTGATTATTTAACAATCTAATTTCTCAACTTCGTATTCAGGTGGATTAAACTCTGATCACTGGAGAGGTTATCTATGGATGGCAGCTAATGGCTGTGGAACAGTAGCTATGAAGTTACATAAGCACGAATACTTCGGGGAATACATTGATGGAGCAGTCAATGGTGGTAATATACCTCAAAGATTCTTAAGGGAAGCCATGGTGTATTTGAAAATAATTGATTAGAAATACAATACTCATTTAATGCAAAGTGAATGCATATCCCTTACAGTGGAGATGGACTCTTGCAGAAAACATTGTATATAGTACTGATTCTTTTGAGGGAGGGCAAATTGCTAGAAGAGTAAAAAGTTTATACTAATACTTGCTGATGTCTTTGAAATTTGTTCTAGTCTCACTAATGGATGTTAAGCTTCGTTTTTCATAATTTATTTTGATCTTTACTTGTATAATTTGGTGGTGCTTATTGTCAGCCTAATGCAGAGTGAATTGTTCCGTTTCCGGATAAAGTATTTCAAAACTACAGCCACATTCTTTCTAGGCAATTCCATGAGAAACAAGTTTGCATACCTGCTTTGATAAGCTTACCAAAGTAGCTTATATTCATTTTTCCACATGAAAGATGAAGTGGTAATTCTAACCTTGTATTGGCATGCATTCCCTTGTATATTCATGCACTATTATGCCCGGATTTTTCAAATTCAAATTCATCACTAGATAGAACTCCATCAATGTTCTACTGCGGGTTCAAAGACAGTATAAAAGAGGAGTTGGTGCATCAGGTCAGCAATTGGCATTTGGCGCCCAAAAAAAAACCTAATCAAACAAATTTGCCATTTGATAAACTTTGGACTGAAATTTTTTTATATGTGGATAGATGGACTTCGAGGGCCACTTTCCCCAAAATTGGAATCCCACCTAATTTTTTATATCATTAATGATGTTTGAACTTTGATAAGTCTGTTAAGGCATGCAGCGTTCAAGGAAGTTGTACCCCCCTAAGAGTTTAGTCTTCTCTCTCTCTCTCTCTCTCTCTCTCTCTCTCTCTCATTAATGTCATTTGTTTTATTAATTTTTCAAAATTTTATGTTTTAAAGCAAATTCTTAAATTGCCTATTCATTGTGCTTGTATTTAGAGCCATTTTTTGTTACTCGCGGACAACAATGACATTGCTAGGTCCCATAATAACCATTTCACATTGAAATTAAGGACCTGAAACTCTTCACCAACCCCCCAAAATCAATCATTAAGTTGTGCTGCAATAATCAAAGTCAAACCCAAAATACTATCTGTGATGTCACAATCCAACACGTCAGACAACAATTTTATTACTTTTCGTACCACCCACCTAATGAGATTTCTGATTCGGGGACTTGGGACTTCCATGTGCATTCAAATAGGGGTCAGGTGGGCTAACAGTCATTGCTTTATACCTAGCAATACCTCTCATGGATCCTCCACAGAAACCCATTTTAGTGACATTTTATCACTAAAATGGGCCATCCCAATTATTCACAGGAGGGACGCTTCATGATCCGACTCCCAACTCAAACTTGGGTTGACAATGTGAGCACCCCAAGGAGCTAATTTATTCAATGTCAATTTACTGGTTTTGGTCCAAATAAGAATAAGACCACCTAGGAGATCAACTTCCACAAGATAGGGAAGAAAAAAGTGGGTCCTTTTTTTCCTCCCTGGGGGGGTTGTGAAGGAGATGGATCTGCCCTGAAAATAAAAGAATACCAGTCAACACGTAACCATTTAGCCGTGAAAATTGGCAATTCCATCTTGACTGAGTTGATGGATCTGCTACACAAATGTTACACCAAGTCCATCTTGACTGAGTTGATATTGCACCTTGGCTTCAGTCTCTAGTGTATGGCAAGAAGCAGAGAACTGGCTGCTTTTTAAAATTCAGTCAGAAGGATAATCTCTACTGGAAGACGCTCTTTCATGCCAATGGGAATTTGAATGTCTACTGTGTCTATGGCGCTGATGAGAGCGCTCTTCCCTGTCCACGGAGCTCCGAGACCTTCTTGGCGGTGACAGTACCTGTAATCATAATGGACGAGGTAAAATTATAAATGTTAATGGAAACTAATTTATCCCAACAGATGCAGTGACACATCGCTAGATGGTTAGGAGTGACTATTCGCATTTTCATTTTGGAACCCACACAGAAACGGGTGAATTTTCACCTGATGAAGCTGCTAATTATCCCTATCCTTGTTAAAAGGTTAGTAAAGAAATAATGATACCTGAAAACGTGACATATATCTTCCCTCTGGGCGAGGCGGTATGCCAAGTCTTTTCAAATCATCCAAAGGAATTGACCGCCTGCATACACAAAAGACAAACTGAGGAATACAGTAATTTGAAGGTGAAGCATCAATTTCAAACACCCCCCCCAAACACCCTCGAGTTTGGCCTTTCCTCTGCCCAGAAAGTCGCACAATTGTCCAAGGATTGGGAGAACCGGGAGCGGTGGCTGATTGATAATGGGGCTGCGGTGAACATCTTGCCCACCAGGATGCTGGCCAAGCTTCGAAGGACAGAAGGAGACTTGCTTCCGACCGAAATGACAGTCACAAACTTCGCAGGAGAAGTTACAAAGGCAAGAGGCATACCAAACGCCTTTAAACAGGCTCTAATAAGGCCGGCTCATGACTGGTGTATGGAGGTTCTGCGGCAAATTCCCACTGATGGGACAACCGCTCCCCTCACCCGGTTATCCCGGTTTTTCCACCTTTTCTCTTTTGATTTATCGGCGGTGACCGATGGGTTTCCGCTGCCATTTCAGGAGACGGTGGTCAAGAGCTTGTTCGGTCGCGAAGTTTCTTTAGCTTATGAGTGTTCATGTTTGGTTCGGGGCTTAGTATCTTCTAATGATTGTTCTATGGTGGGTGTCGTGCTTCTGTCCGACCGGCGGAAATAACATTTGCTTATTCTATGGGCCGGTATCATGCCTTCGCTATCGCCCCTCGCTCCTTCATGAAGAAGGTTCATCCAAGCAAGATGCACTTTCGTTTGTTTTCCCTTATCGTGATGCTCCGCTTCGCACCTTCTGCTTGATAGAAATAAGGGCCCTTAGGCTTGTTGCTTTGAGTGAATCCCCTGTAACGAATTCTTTGGATTCAATACTCCCCACTGCTTGCTCCTTTGTCGAATAAGAACGGGCAGCTATGAGGGTAGTTGTTCTGTGTCCCAAAGTAGGTAGCTCAAACAATCATTCGAGAACTAGCTTCACACCTAAGAGGCTCACTTGTTGGCCCGCTTTAGCTCAACAGTTGGGAAGAAGAGCGGGCAGCTATGAGATTAGTTGCCCTTAGTTCCGAAATCAGTAGCTCAACAGCCAACTCTCAGTTTACCATGGCGGCCAGTGCTCCTAAGATCATAGATGCAATGCTGCAGAAAAAGAAGACTTGTTGCAATGTAGCTCCATAGGAACCATAAATAGAAACACGTTGACATATTTGCAGAAATAGATATTTTAGGCGCAATAAAAAGGAATGTTGTAACCGTCCCCTACCTCACAAAGTAGCTTGGTGGCCGAACCACTCCCAAGGCGAATAGTGCCCTAGGGGTCGCCCCGACACCGACGGGCTGATACTCCCGCGCAGTAGGAGCGGACTGAGTCGGAATTCGTCTACGAGAGGCGCACTCGTATGCCTTTCGAGGCTTCCCTTTGTAAATATTATCGGGTAAGAAAGCAGGGGAATGCTGTCACTGGAACGGACCACACAAATAGGGGTGATCTATGCATAGTCATTCCAGGTCCACGCATGTTGGAGATAGTTGTTATAAAATTGATAGAACCTAAAATGGATGAAACACCAGATAGATGAGGACTATAAATTGCTGAATCAACTGCTCCTCCAGAATGGAGCTCGGCTTTTATCCTATTTTTCTTCCGGTTGATTTGATCAGGAAGGAAGGGATTTCTCGTAACAATAGGAGACAGACATATCAGATATAGAGCACTAACCCAGTCAATCCAGGGTGAATCTCATTGTGCATCTACTTCCCCCAATCTATGTATCCCTTCCACCCTCAACCAGGTTCTCGTATTCTAGAATGGTGATGAGGTCGAAGTTGTGCCTGCGGATGATAAGCCTTTTGTGGCCGATATCCACAATGCAGATGCCATGCTATATCATGAGGATGTGGGCCCAATCAAGTTCTTTGGTATTAACAAGTACGGCAGGCCGCTTGCTGCTTCTTCCGCTTCTGAGGCAGCATCTCTATCAGCTAGTGAGCTAGCCGCAACTATAGTCTTTAAGGCGTTTGCGCAATCGACTTGTTGGTTGGCTTACTGATGCAGTCCAAGAAGGCCCAAGGCCCAAGCTCAAGTCGATAATGGGTCAGCCCAAAGAACCAGTCGGTATTGGTCCATTGGGCCAACCCAAAGACCAACCCACACTGTTCACGTGAACAGTGTTCACGGTACTGTTCACGTGAACAGTACCAACAGCAGAAATTTTCCTTCTTTTGTTATTTATTTCCTAAATTATTCTTAGATTTTGTTTCCTAAAGTTAAGTTATGGATTGATATTTTGTAAGTTGTTTTTTTGGAAACTTTCCTAAATCTATAAAGGCAAGTTTCCCTTTTAATTTATCTTAGGATATTTTTTTTAGATTGGAAACTTTCCTAAATCTATAAAGGCAAGTTTCCCTTTTAATTTATCTTAGGATATTTCTTTAAGATGACTAAATCCTTCCTTATTTTGTAATCTTTCTTAAGTCTATAAATAAGATAAAGAAGAAGAGAGCCAGCAGATTTAGACCAAAAAAAAAGAAGAGTTAAATTCTTATTTTCTGGTCGAGTCTCCAATGGTTGTGAGACTCAACCAGATTCCGTTCCCTCTTGATTCTTTAAACAGGTACAGCAGGCTTTCGAGACTCATAACTCCTATAGTTCTTTTCAGATCCTCCCCAAACTTCAGAAGGTGTTCACAATCATTACAAAGGTCATCCATACCAAGTTTCATCTAATTCTGACGGTTAGATTTCAAGATAAGTGGGTTTTTTCATTACTTTTCTCTGCAGATTTTTTGTATTGGACTGAATTAAGATCCTGTAGCAAAGAGGGCTTATTAATTTGACTTGCTTTGAACCCTCTTTGCCATCAATTGGTATCAGAGCTAAACCTGGCAGCCGATATGGATCGTGAGTTGGTTCTCGACATTTTGCTTGATATCCATCAGCAAATGCAAAGCCTCATAGATATGTTGGCCGATCATCAGCAACAATCCAAGGAACTTAAGAATAGTGAGTTGATCACATTCAAATCTAATGAATTTCTGAAGAAAGAAATTCTTCCAGAATGTCAAGAAGCCAAGAAGGACCTCACTGAAGCACCCGAGATCGTTCATGACGATACGATCATGGAATTTGTGATCCCACCATCGTTCTTTGAAGAACGGATCCCACAACTTGAGGATTACATTCCTACCACTCATGTATTACCGGAATTCTATTACGGACTGTGGTTGGATATGCATCCCATGAACATTTTCCTTCACCTCAGCAAAATTCGTGGACGAATTTTTTTCAAGCCGGCGAGAGTTGATGCAGTCCAAGAAGGCCCAAGGCCCAAGCTCAAGTCGATAATGGGTCAGCCCAAAGAACCAGTCGGTATTGGTCCATTGGACCAACCCACACTGTTCACGTGAACAGTGTTCACGGTACTGTTCACGTGAACAGTACCAACAGCAGAAATTTTCCTTCTTTTGTTATTTCTTTCCTAAATTATTCTTAGATTTTGTTTCCTAAAGTTAAGTTATGGATTGATATTTTGTAAGTTGTTTTTTTGGAAACTTTCCTAAATCTATAAAGGCAAGTTTCCCTTTTAATTTATCTTAGGATATTTTTTTTAGATTGGAAACTTTCCTAAATCTATAAAGGCAAGTTTCCCTTTTAATTTATCTTAGGATATTTCTTTAAGATGACTAAATCCTTCCTTATTTTGTAATCTTTCTTAAGTCTATAAATAAGATAATGAAGAAGAGAACCAGCAGATTTAGACCAGAAAAAAAAAGAAGAGTTAAATTCTTATTTTCTGGTCGAGTCTCCTACGGTTGTGAGACTCAACCAGATTCCGTTCCCTCTTGATTCTTTAAACAGGTACAGCAGGCTTTCGAGAATCATAACTCCTATAGTTCTTTTCAGATCCTCCCCAAACTTCAGAATGTGTTCACAATCATTACAAAGGTCATCCATACCAAGTTTCATCTAATTCTGACGGTTAGATTTCAAGATAAGTGGGTTTTTTCATTACTTTTCTCTGCAGATTTTTTGTATTGGACTGAATTAAGATCCTGTAGCAAGGAGGGCTTATTAATTTGACTTGCTTTGAGCCCTCTTTGCCATCACTTACTTGCCTTTCATCTCTTTCTCCGGAAGCTCCATTAGTGACGATTTTGTGCTTTCTAGATGTGGCCGTCGGTTGTAGCGATTCCTGCTGGAAGTGGTTATGGCTGATCGACCCGGGATGAACAAACAAGCTATCCGTCTAGCCAGCCTTCTCTAGAGACCGGGTTCGAGAGCCCTATGGATCTCGGTTGGTGATGCGAACACCCACCGCATTCGCATATTGACTCTTATAGGGCGGGTAGCCAAAGCAGCGGTGATGAAGGCTCCGGAGGAGATTAACCGGAACTGGAGTCTCACGAGGGATTTAGCAGTTCTGTGGCTGCATATTAAGTCGAGGGTAGTTGTTTTGTGTCCCAAAGTAGGTAGCTCAAACAATCGTTCGAGAACTAGCTTCACACCTAAGAGGCTCACTTGTTGGCCCGCTCTAGCTCAACAGTCGGGAAGAAGAGCGGGCAGCTATGAGATTAGTTACCTTAGTTCCGAAATCAGTAGCTCAACAGCCAACTCTCAGTTTACCATGGCGGCCAGTGCTCCTAAGATCATAGATGCAATGCTGCAGAAAAAGAAGATTTGTTGCAACGTAACTCCATAGGAACCATAAATAGAAACACGTCGACATATTTGCAGAAATAGATATTTTAGGCGCAATAGAAAGGAATGCCGTAACCGTCCCCTACCTCACAAAGTAGCTTGGTGGCCAAACCACTCCCAAGGCGAATAGTGCCCTAGGGGCCTCCCCGACACCGACGGGCTGATACTCCCGCGCAGTAGGAGCGGACTGAGTCGGTATTCGTCTACGAGAGGCGCACTCATATGCCTTTCGAGGCTTCCCTTTGTAAATATTATCGGGTAAGAAAGCAGGGGAATGCTGTCACTGGAACGGACCACACAAATAGGGGTGATCTATGCATAGTCATTCCAGGTCCACGCATGTTGGAGATAGTTGTTATAAAATTGATAGAACCTAAAATGGATGAAACACCAGATAGATGAGGACTATAAATTGCTGAATCAACTGGTCCTCCAGAATGGAGCTCGGCTTTTATCCTATTTTTCTTCGGGTTGATTTGATCAGGAAGGAAGGGATTTCTCGTAACAATAGGAGACAGACAGATCAGATATAGAGCACTAACCCAGTCAATGCAAGGTGAATCTCATTGTGCATCTACTTCCCCCAATCTATGTATCCCTTCCACCCTCAACCAGGTTCTTGTATTCTGGAATGGTGATGAGGTCGAAGTTGTGCCTGCGGATGATAAGCCTTTTGTGGCCGATATCCACAATGCAGATGCCATGCTATATCATGAGGATGTGGGCCCAATCAAGTTCTTTGGTATTAACAAGTACGGCAGGCCGCTTGCTTCTTCTTCTGCTTCTGAGGCAGCATCTCTATCAGCTAGTGAGCTAGCCGCAACTATAGTATTTAAGGCGTTTGTGCAATCGGCTTGTTGGTTGGCTTACTTGCCTTTCAGCTCTTTCTCCGGAAGCTCCATTAGTGACGATTTTGTGCTTTCTAGATGTGGCCGTCGGTTGTAGCGATTCCTGCTGGAAGTGGTTATGGCCGATCGACCCGGGATGAACAAACAAGCTATCTGCCTAACCAGCCTTCTCTAGAGACCGGGTTCGAGAGCCCTATGAATCTCGGTTGGTGATGCTAACACCCACTGCATTCGCATATTGACTCTTATAGGGCGGGTAGCCAAAGCAGTGGTGATGAAGGCTCCGGAGGAGATTGACCGGAACTGGAGTCTCACGAGCGATTTAGCAGTTCTGTCGCTGCATATTAAGTCGAGGCTCTTCCATTGGTTTGAGATCAAATCCTCGGGGGATTGCAGGGAATCCACCTATCAGACTGGGAGAAGTAAGTGTTCGGGCAAGGTCTCAGATATAGATAAGGAAGAGGATCTGCAAGACCAGCAGGTAGAAGTGCAGTAGTGAACATTGCCAGGCAATCTCTTCAAAAAGATTCCCCAGAGGCGGCCTTGGTTAAGCACCTGAATTTGATGATCGTAGATGGGAGAATGGGTTCAGAATTGAAATTCCAGATTTTCATGGAGGTTTGGAGGCTGCAAAGCAAGCAAGCAAGGGCGGTGGGTGGGCTTGGTAAAGAAAGAAAACAAACCTAAAGCGCATTGAAGCAGCGGATCGATCGAAAAAGAAGGCATGCAGCAGCGCGGCAGCTAACACTAGAACTTCATCAAAGCAAGCGAAGCCCCACCCTGCTTTAACAAGCAAGCCTCTCGTAGACCACTGAATGGAGACCGATCTTGGGCCACCCCCACCCCCTCTCCTGCCCCTCCATAAAAAAACCCTCGTTTAGCCAAAGAAGCGGTGGTGTGTACCGACAAGTGAGAAGGAACATTATATAGCAAAGCAGTTCATAAATGCTCATGTGAAACTAGTAATGGTTGCTCACATGAATGCTGCTCTCACTGGACTTGAATCTATTGGTCGTATCCTCCTTATTCACAGAACCTCACAAGCTAGACATCCAAGAATTAATTGGTTAATGATTTTTCCTTTTTTTATGGGAGGAGGGGTGTTTTGAAAGAGTGTAGAGTGGATAATATAGGAAAAAAAATATATGAGGATTTGTACAGGGGAGGGGGGTGTTTGAAAGAGTGTAGAGTGGATAATATAGAAAAAGAAAATCTGAGGATTCATACAGGGGAGCTCGGAATGGTCTCTCTCGTCCTCCAAAGCGAAGCTGGCTGGACTCCTTCTTACCACCAAGGCCGCCTCCTGTAAAAGGAAAAGAACTATTAAGAGTAAACTCATATCCATAAAGACATTTAAAGCTCGAGAAGGTGGATGTATAACTGACCTAACCTTCGTGGGATCCATCCTGCCATCAATTGCTGCCTGTTGTAGTCAACTATAATTTCAGAGTCATCAATGATTGAATGATGGGCATCCTACACATCAGGAGACAATAATGCAGCAGGGTCACTATACACTGTTCTACAAGCATCGTATTTAGCTGAAAATCTTAAAATTTCCAATTATTTAAAAAAAAATTAAAAATCTAATCCCAGAAGGTTTATATAACTAAGTTGCAAGTGTCAGAAAATCTGAATAATATCAAATGCTTAGAAAATACTCTCATTAAAGTGAATTAACCTCTTTACAAATATCAACTCTTCAAAGTGGTGTCCTTGCCTTGGTGTGTAAATAGCAAGGCCCAAGCTTAAAAAAAATCTATAGAGGAAACAAAAGTTGGAACAATGCCTTCCACAATTTGTCTGCAGTGGACTTATGGAGAATGCATCCAATGTGTAAGATTCTTTGATAGGGATTGAATAACCAAGCACAAATATCAACTAATAAATGGCTGGAATCACCTGTCCTATGGACTACCACGTAAAAAAAGTCACACTAATGGGACGCTATACACCATCCAATTCACGAGTTAAATTCCTAAACCATATGATGGTAAAAATTGAAATAAAGGGGTGAAGGTGCATATAAGAGGGATACCCACTGACAAAGAAAATGACACTAACAAACAGGAGAAAAGCAGCACAAATCCGCATCGAAACAAACACAGTTAAAAATTAGTTGAGCATTTGTATCCATATCGAATAGAATATGCTCAGCAAAATCTCCTTCATGTAAAACCTGCTCGATTTAGATCAGAAAAATCGTACGGATTTTATGAAACCATGTGCTATGGCTCGAATCCGGAGTCAAACACTTTCCATACATGTTGATGAGGCATCTCGAGCTATGAAAGGCTCTTTCTCAAGGCAGAAAAGCCTGATATCTGTAGACCATTTCAATTTCAGATGGGTGCATCGATCACTTACAGTGCCTCCTTCGGAGCCTCCAATCGGCATAACAACTTCTTTCTCCCTCTAGTCCACCGCTTTCTCAAACATGGATAGGCGAAACTCACAGTTAAAAATTAGTTGAGCATTACATAATCTGCAAGGCCCAGAGCCACCAATTAGGGCCAAATTTCTAGTCAAAATCACAATTTTTATGGTTCTAAAGTATAAAACCCCTCGAATTGAGCTCCAAGAATTCTTGAGCCACACCCAGAAGGCCAGAAACCTTGGTATTGTGGATTCTGTCTAGTATTTCCTGTTTTAACAGAAATCGGATGTCCTGAACTCCTAATTCACTCTCTCCAAAAGTGCACAACACCCCCTCCAAAAAAAAAACCAGCATATTTGGCTAAGCTTATCAGGCTTCCGCGTTTGAGATTCCAAAAGCCAGCTTCTCCAATTTGAAAACATGTGACCAGTAGAATCAAAACATTTAGAATCTTTAATGCTTCAAGCACGAGAAGCCCATTAGCCCACTTTGGGTGGCTTCTTGTGATTTTTGGGCTTATGCGGTAAAGATTCCTAACGCTATATTCTGATTGGCCACACATTTAGCGCAAGAAACGCCCTTTGTGCAGCTTCTCAGGCTTATGTGGTAAAATTCCAAATGCTATACTTTGATTGGCCAGATTTTTTTGAACTCCAGATGCTTCCTAGAAGCTTATCCAAAGATGCACCAAATATCTCTTTATAAACAGTCTAATGCAGTGCTATCTGAACCAGGGAGATCCAGTGGGAGATTAATTTTGCGACTGGATCATAGTTAAAGGGAATAAGAACAAGATTAGGAGAAAAACTATTAACTCAATCAAATCAATTCTAATCAGCCTGAAATTTAGGTTGAATGCTCAAATTATTGGTAGAAAAAGTCTGAGAATTCTGAAGGAAATCCAACAGCTTGATTCTAATGAAAAGAAGAATCCTTCTTGCAGGAGGAATCTTGAAATTGATTTCAGAAATCCAATGGATCTAAATTGAAAGCCCAGGACTGAGATCAGAGTATTTAGCAATCAAAACAAGAAATCAGATTAGCAATCAGATTCAGGAAACAAAAGTTTTTAAAATTAGAACTAGAAACCTGAAAAGGGACTAATAAAAGCAAGCAGAAAAATAACCTGACAGTAAGAATGGAGAAGAGGGAGAGAAAAGAAAAGATGAGAAGTCATGGGGAAGAGAGAAAAAAGGAGAGACTGTGATACATGCTTACGTATCTTAGGTTTGGATCATAGAAGATAGAGAGACAATAGGGAAGAGAGAGAAGATAGGAGTTAAGAAAGAGAGAAAATAGGGAAGAGATTGGTTCTATCGAGGGAACCTCCTCTGGCTTATTAGAGACAATTTAGGGATTCAAATTCATATCTCTTCATTCCATATTAATCCTATAAATAAGGAATTTCTTTGTAGCTACATAACTTCTACAAACTACCCACTATAGGCACACGACACATGTCATCCATTAAACACTTCTAGTTACATAACCACCCATATCACATGCTTGACTCACCCCATAACTCTATAACTACTAAAATAACTACTCATGATGATTCAACACTTTAATAGCCATCCACGTGTACCTAACAGACTGTTCAGCAGTCACACATGCATGCACAGTAAAACAGCACAAAAACTCAAAATTTCATTCCAAAAATTCATAAACTCGTGTAGGATCCAAAGATTGTAATTTCGGTTTCGTGCCGGGTTTCGGCCAGGCCAAAAACCAAAATTTCGATGATTTCGGCCCAAATTTCGGTGAAACATGGTAAAAAAAAAGCATTGTTTCGGATCAACAGATCGAGAGACTAAGAGAGAGATTTTGTTAAGATAGAGACACGTGTCTATCTTGTTTGTATTTAATATTATTTTTCTTCTTTTAGTCCCACATGAACCTTTAACTCAATGGAAGGAAGAACAAAAATACAAAAAACACCCTTATAGCTTTTAGTCCCACATGGATACTTTTATAGAATTGAAAAAAAAAATCATAATATTATAAGAAGGAAAACTTGGTAATAAACATTTCTTTTAGTCTTTTAATCCCACATGGATTACTTAAAAGAATTGAAAGAAGACAAAATACTATAAAGTAGATAGCTGGGAAAGCAAAATACACTACAGATTGGGTGGTGTGACTGACGTCACTTTTACCAAAAAGAAAAAAAAGTGACTAACGTCAGTAATGGGCCTAGCTCATAAATTAAAATAGTTAAAAACTTTCTGTGGTTTGTATTTATTCAAACCGGTTTCGTCAAATATCAGTCGAATCAAGATTTTGGACCGAAATTCTGGCCGAAACCATAAATTCGGACCGAATTTATGTAAAAAAGGTACCGGCATCATGGTTTGTATCGGATTTGTTCAAAACCGAGAGGTTTCGGCCGAAATCCGAAATTTCGGCCGAATTTCTGAACTATGGTAGGATCACAACCTTATTTACAAAGACCAAATAAACTGACTGTAGGACTCCTAAACCAATTAAATAACTATCCCTTCAAGGTACCTATGCAAAAACTAACTGAAACTAACCAAATGCTTAATATAGAAGACTCAAACTGCATAAACTACTGACTAGCAATAAGACAAAACACTTACTTAAAAAGGTCTCTAACTTGACCACTTAACAACACATGAGACCCACACAATCGTATCCATGTACTTAATCCCGTATTCAGAACTAAGACTCCAAATAAGAGGCCCATTACATCAATAAACCCAAAAATAAAAAGCTCAATATCCACAGAACCCAATAATGGGCCAAAATAAAGTCTTCCAAGGCCCAATTGGCCTGATTGGACACCCTTTATTACATCACACCCTCTCTCTCACAATTGCCATCCCTTTCTCCCCCATAAATGCTAGCTTCTCACTTCCCTAATTTTTTTAAAAGTACATGAGAGGATGAGCATAATCTTATATCAACAAAACTACGGAAAAAAGAAGACCATATATTTCATTCAAAAAGAATATGCCAACAGCTAACTTATAAACAAATTATTTGACAATGAAATATTGTCAAGTCTTTCCAAAAATTTAAAGATGTTTTTGATCATTATCCCCTCCCCACACATGATTGTCATGCAAGACATAAAGTCGCAACCAATATGGCTGAACCCCCATCCCCCCACCTTGATGAAGCACCACATGAACCTGCTTTTTATGTTGATGAATCTGATATTTCCCTACCCACCCATCCCTCTGATGCTGCAGCCTTCCAATGAAATGATGTTCTTGTGAGCCATATTTTCTCCTCAAAGACTTTTGCCGCAGGCACGGTATCTAAGTCTTTGTCTGCTGCGTGGAATCTCCACCGTGATTTTAAGATCCATCAAATTGGTGCCCATCTTCTTATTATCTCCTATCACAAGAATCTGAATTGCTAATGGCCCAAGAAAAAGGACCTTGGTTATTAAAAAATGTTTAATTTCCTTTCTTCCATGGGATCATACAACCCCGCCACATCAACTTAAATTTAGGTCCATAAACTTCTGGCTCTACATTTACCATCTATCGTTTCATCTGTACAATCAAGAAAAAGCCCAGCAGATTGCTAGCAGGGTTGGATCCCTTATTTCAGTCAAGCTACCTGAAAAAACTTAGAGACTTTGATAGATCCTTTGCCCTTCGGGTCTCAGCTTGGCTTGACCACGCCCTCAAAACTGGCATGCTAATCGCAACGGTCTGCCCCCCCCCCCCCCTCTCTCTTCTTGAGGGCTGAATTTCCATATGCCAAACTACTAAACTTTTGTTTTTACAGCATTATTTGTCACGACTTAAGGTCTTGCAGTTTCAAACAGTCAGAGGATCAGGGTTCTAGCTTGATGCTTTTTCACCAGCTTCCTTTGGAGCTACAGGACTGCCTTGCCACTTCTTTTGGCAATTGGATGCGTTTAGGAGGATCGGTAGCTCGCCCTAACACAATGACACAGATGAAGTTGCTAGCCAAAGGAATAATTTTGGAGCGAGAGCACTATTTCCATTATCTTTGTAAGAATCATTTTGGAAAGGATATGTTTACCAGTTCAGATGAATTGCTCAAGGAGTTTCCTCAGTTTGTTCAGAAGGTGGTGAGCATTTCAGTTCTGTTTGAGTGAGGGGACTTTCTTTGTAATCTTGTAAAGTCATATTGTTGAGATAGTAGGGTCAAGTGGACCCTCTCATCGTGGTACACATCATTGGCTATTATTGATAGCACTATGTAGTGTCTATAATAGCCATGAGGTGTCCTATTGTGTTTAGTCTTGTTTTTATGTTTTCCTTTATGCTTTAGAATTACTTTGATTACAATTATTAGAGTTTCATTGTAATTGTTTTATAGAGTTCTACTGGGTTGTAATTACTTGCTTTCATTATTTATAAATAGCTGGCAGTGGGGGAGAGACACGAATTCTTCTCTCCCTTTCTTGGTTCTCTCCATCCTCTCCTTATTTCTTTCTATTTTGTAACATGGTATCAGAGCATGTTGCCATTTTGAGAGTCATAAATATCTTTGTTATGGGGTGCAGCCACCATTGCTGCCTCAGCTGTACCTGGAGAATTCTGGTACGTTTCTTTTGTTCTGTTCTTCAGATTGGAAGTTTGTTCTTCTCTGATCTGATAGCTATTCACCCTCTTCGAGTTCTGATCTAATCTCAGATCTGAACTTGATCTGGTTCCTGTTATTTTATGTTAGTTTCAGAATAGAATCACTGATATTACATGTCTCTGTCTAACTCAGTCTTTGCCTGAATCCTGGTTTTATTTCTCTGGTTTGGCATTAATTGAATCAATTTATTATTGAGGTTTTAATCCCACCCCTGTTTACTGTTGAGTATTCCTGACTGGGAGGTCCTGATTTAAAATACCTTACATGAATGTGCAATTGAATTCTGGGTTGTGCTGAGCATTTAATGTTTGCAAATCAGTTACTATCATCAAGTTCTGACTGAGATTTTATTACATATTGGTTTCACTTTCAATTCTGGTTTTAATGCCTTGCCTAATATTGCAATCAACAGCTATTATTGCATATTGTAAATAAAGAGAAAAGGGAGAGAGAAGAGAGAATTTTGTAACTGTGGGAGTCACACTTGTGTTGTGGACTGCCCAATGCATTCAATATTTATAGTCATAGGATACAACCATAAGGAGCAATAACATTTAAAAAGGAAACAACCTGGAAGGAAAGGGACTGTTACCCATGTGCAGTAGCCTTCCTTATCTTAGGGGCTACTGCACATGTGCAGCAGCTGTCCTTGACTTGAGAAAGAGGCTGCTGCACATGGGGCAGCAACCTTCCTGGACTTGATATCTCTAACACCCCCTCAAGCTGGAGCATATAAATCATTCATGCCCAACTTGTTACAAATATAATCAATTCTTCCACCCCCCCCCAAGAAATTTAGTGAACACAATGGCAAGTTGCAACAACCTTGGTGTGGTAGTAAAGTTGTCATATTGCAACCTGGTAGTCACGGACTCACGGGTTCAAAACATGGAAACAGCCTCTCTGCATTGCAGGGGTAAAGCTGCATACACTCTGCCCCTCCCTAGACCCTACTACGCAGGAGCCTCATGCACTGGGACGCCCTTTTTTTTTAATGGCAAGTTGCTCTTTTGTATGAACATGGCTAGTAAAAATAATGACGGTCAACTTCAATGTCTCTCATTCTCCCATGAAAAATAGGATTAGAAGCAATATGGATGGCAGCTTGTTATCACACCATAGCTACATGGAAAACTTGTGTGGAAAACCAAGCTCAGTTACCAATTGCTTAACCCATACCAACTCACATGTAACATGTGCTATAGCACGAAAGTCAAACTTTGCATTGGACCGAGCAATAACAGTCTACTTCTTACTCTTCCAGGACACAAAATTCTTGCCAACAAAAGTACAATAGCTAGTAGTATTCAATAAGAAAACCTGACCAATCAGCATCCGAAAACCCTTCAATACATCAATGTCCATGGTTAGAGTACAATAGACCATGGCCTGGAGCCTTCTTAAGATACCGTAAAATGTGAAGAACAACACCCCAATGATGAGAAGCAGAGCTACAGAGAGCATAAAGAACTTCTTAGCAGCAATACTAAATCATGAACTAGAACCACCAATAAGCAAACTTGAGAACCAACTGATAAAAGTGCCTCTCCCACGAGCAGACACGAAATGAGCAAATATATGCTCCTTAAAAGTAAGCTCCAATACAAGTGAACATGAACACGATCATATATGCTCTTTAACAGTAGGCTCCAAGACGAGCAAACACAAACATGAGCAAATATGCTCCTTAAAAGTAGGCTCCAACACAAGCAAACATGCTCCTTAGAAGGTAGGCTCCAACATGAGCAAAGCTTTATCCCAACGAATAGAAGATGCTCAGCTCCACACAACATAGGGATTGGCACACTTTCGGGAAGAACTATTTACGTACATACACAAAACTCAAACGTGACAATAGTATGATAATACGATATGATACCAATGCAGCGAGTTCGGACTTTGGGGATACCGGAGTGGGGACGTTGGTACACGGGACAGAGGTGGGACAGAGACTACAACGGACTGATGATTAAAGGTTTCAGTCTTTTTCTATTAGTTTCAGTTCTCTTCTTCTCTCGATGCTTCTTCTTCTCGTCACGTGGACAGTTCCACATGGACAAATAACCGTTTCATGTCAATTCTAATTAGTTATCAAAAGGCCAACTTTACAAAGGGAACGTCGTTTCCCGATAATCGCAAGGACTTAGCACACAATCGGTTCCAAAATACACTCCGTAGAGAATCGATTTCAACAATCAATATCCTTTAAACAAACAAACTAGAGAATTAGGAACCTGAATATGACAATCAATTCCAAATTGATTCAACACCAAAAATTGAACCAAATAAATTGCAAACAACCGATCTCCTCCAAAAAGTCGAACTAGAAACCTGAATAAGACAATCGATTCCAGCAATCAATCTCCTCCAATAAATCGAACCAGAAATTTGAATCAGAAAAATCGTATCAAAATATCGATAGCATAAGAAAACTCGAACCAGAAAAAGTCCTCCACAAATCGATTAACCAGAAAATCGAATCAGAAAACGGAGAGAAGCAATCGATCTCCTCTACATATGGGCCTCGTCAAAATATGCTCATTCTCCCCCTCGTGGAGAATGCCACGTGGACAAATAATTCAGGAAACACCCAACAAAAACAGCCAAAAATAAGAGCCCCATAAACAAGTATAAAGAGATTAACATTAAGTGCAAGCGGATCTTGCAGATGAACAGTAACCAGATTCGATACCTGATGTAGAACTTTCAGCTCAGACAGAATTTCAGCCTCAATTTCTACAAGAGCAGTTGCCCTAGGATACCAATACAACCCTCAAAATTTGATGGAAATCCAATGGTTGGAAATGAGTATAAGGGAGCTGTTTTAGAATTGAGTTCCTTGAATTTAGGGACTCCAAGATAACCCAATCAGCAAACCTGATCAGGACCAAAGTTGGGTCAAGTTACTCCCTTGGCACAGAAAATAAAGCATCCAAGTTTCAGCCTAATCGGATGGCCAGATGTTGTTGCCTGGTGAAGTCTAAAGCAAAGTAGGAAAATAGAAAAACAGGGGTACCACAGGCAGATTATGTTTGCAGAAAACTTGGGATGAAATCAGAACCTGTTATGCCCGATAATCAGAAAACCACTCTTCATCGATAGATAGCAGCAACAATAGTCCACCCAGATCACAACAAGGAGAACATTATCAGATCAGAAAACCAATAAAGTTACAGAACTTCAAACCACAGTAATGGGCAGAGAAATAGATTCAGAACAGGAATAAGAACCAAGGAATCGAACCAACTCTTTGGGCAGATTCAGACATACGTCGAACCATGATATCGAAACAGAATATCGATTTTAATAATCGATGCTTCTCCAAAAGACCAAGTCAAAAAATCGATGCTCTCAATCGATTCAAACAATCAACATTTCCAGAAAAACGAACCAGAAATCTAACCAGTGCCATCAACCTCCTTCGTAATTCCAATCAGCAAGTGATTGGCCTCATAAAACTGACCAGCAACATCGATTTGAACAGTAATCAATGTTCTTAAAAGAAATAATCCAGAAACTAAGATTCAACAAGAAAGGAGTTTGATTCATTCCAATAATCTTTATTAATATCAAATGCAGTAGTGGTGGCTGCACACTACAATGAAGAACCTTAGATGACTCTCAAAACGGCAGCCCGCTCTGAAACCATGTAAATAAAGAGAAAAGGGAGTGAGAATGTGTAGCTATGGGAGTCACACTTGTGTTGTGGACTGCTTAAAGCATTCAATTTTATAGCCATAGGATACAACCATAAGGAGAAATAACATTAAAAGAGGAAACAACCTAGAAAGAAAGGGTCTGCTGCACTTCCTTGACTCAAGGGCTGCAGCTGAGGAAGACGCTGCAGCACATGGGGCAACAACCTTCCTTGACTTGATATCTCTAACACCTATCAAAGTCAACCCTTACCATTTGCATATCAGCCCCAAATCAGATCAACAATAACTCTCGGTTTTCCATTCTTCCATGGAATTCGATTTAAGTTTTATTACATCCATATAGGTACAATATTCCATGGGTTGGTTGTTGAATCGCATTAATGAGTTGATTTGTTCATTAAATTCTGCAATCGATTTGACTTGATAAATTTTCCTAGTTCCACAAGGAAACTCTCCTAGTTTAAGATGCAACCATTGGATTCACACCATCTGTTGATATCATTAATCTGATATTGGTTGCTGCATTGTTTTTAAATCTGACCTGAATTCAATGGCTAGATAACAAGATATGAAGTACAGCCTCACCCGTAAAACCTGAGAAATCCTAGTCTGATAAGAATTTCTTCATAAATTTTAATCCAACCATCAGATCGACTTCAAATTTTGATATTTTGTTCTTGGTGATATTCTACACATAATATAACTGTTTGGATGGTATCTATTGGCTGGATTTTCTGCTATAGTCAGCTTGTATATTCTGGTTTGGTGAATCATTGTGATATTGGTTATTTGTTCACATGGACTGCTACACGTTAGGGGGAGAAGGAACATATTTGCTCATGTTCGTGTTTTCTCATGTTGGAGCATGCTACCTCTTTGCTTGTGGAAGAGCCTACTACCTTTGCTCGTAATGGAATCTACTACCACCTACTACCTGTTTGCTTGTGATGGAGCTTACCTATCTGCTCATGATGGTGTCTACTACCATTTACTACCTCTTTGCTTATGTTGGAGCTTACAACATTTTGCTTGTGATAAAGCCTACTATCTTTTGCTCATGTTAGAGCCTATACTACCTTTTCTCGTAAGGGAATTTACTACCGCTTACTGCTTGTTTGGCCATGATGGAGCATACATATTTACTCATGATGGAGTCTAATACCATTTACTATGCTCGTAATGGAGCCTACTACCATTGCAAGTGATGTAACTGCTTATCTTGGAGCCTACTACCTTATGCTCGTGTTGGAGCTTACTACCGTTGCAAGTACTACCCCTACAACAACTTGTGTTGTCTGGTTCCTAGTTACTTGATGCTGAGTTATTTGGTCTTCAACAACCTGATGCTACTACTTGGTTCGCAGTGACCTATCTACTACTACTACTACTACTACTATACGCCTTCCTTGGGAAGAACCTATGCTGATTGGTGTTTGTGAGTTGGTGTTGCTACTACGATGAAGTTCTCTTTATGCTCCCTGGCGTCTCTAATTGTCAGTTATTAAAGACCGGTGTTGCGGTTCATATGTATTCTTGTTGTTCCAAGCTAGCGTATGTTCCATCTTTTTTTTTTTTTTTGGGGGGGGGGTGAGGGTGGGGAGTATTGAGATAGCAGGGTTGTGTGGACCCTCTCACCGTGGTACACATCATTGACTAATGTTGATAGCCCCTATGTGGTGTCGATAATAACGATGAGGTGTCCTATTGTGTTTAGTCTTGTCTTTACGTTTTCCTTTATGCTTTATAATACTTTGATTACAGTTTAATTTACTTGTAATTGCTTTCTGGAATTCTACTGGGATGTAATTACTTGCTTTCACTATTTATAAATCAATGACAGTGGGGGAGAGAGACACACACGAATCCTTTTCTTCATTCTGATTATCTCCATCTTTCTCCTCTCCTCTCTTTCTTGCTATTTGTTAAGCATATATTAGTGAAAAACCCCACCCCAAAGTTGGGTTTTGGTCTCGGCTCCCTCCCAGTGCATGTCGGATAGTTGTTCTGGCCAATAGCCCCCACGAATCCCTCTCTTCCTTTCTTGGTTCTCTCCATCCTTCTCCTCTCCTTCTCCCTTTCTTTTTATTTGTCACACATATATTAGTGAAAAACCCCACCCCCAAAGTTGAGTTTTGGTCTCGGCTCCCTCCCAGTGCATGTAGGATGGTTATTCTGGGAACAGCCACCCGCCCCCGTTGTGCCATCCCAGAACCAGGTGATTACTGTACCACAGTTTGAATGGACTGAGGCTGCCCCATCAGTACCCCAGCCTATTCTGGTCTCCCCCTCAGAGGAAGCTTTTCAAATGACCCCAAGTGGCATGTGCTAACCTGATTTGCCCAAGTGCTGATGTCCTTCTGGAAGATGACCTTGAGGCCTCGACTCGGCCCTTATACTCCATAGCCTTTGCCTTCTCTTTGGTATCAAAGATTGTATTGGTTGCCACCAACCCTTCATTTGTGGAACATATCCCTATGGTATCATATATGGTCATTGAGGAGATCGTCCCTCCTCCTATCCAATCAAAGCCCTCTTTGCATAAAAGGAAAGCGGCAGATTGCCCAAGTCCTTTGCTGAACCGATTTTAACGACTGCAAATATCACTTGTCTCAGAAATGAACCAGCATTCTCAATTTGGTCTAATTGAGTAGTCTTCTCCATAAAGCACACATTCACACAACTGTTATGTGCGGTTCAGTTTGTCTGGAACTACTTCATCCAATTCCGATTCAACTACTGTCAAGGTCCGAGTGGCTTCCCTTCCTCAGCCACCTTGGGAGCCATGATTCTATTTCCGTGGAACTGTCGAGGGATAGGTCGACCCTTGACAGTCCAGTATCTTGGGCACATTTGTACCACTGTTCGGACGTGTTTGGTTTTCCTCAATGGAAACTAAACAATCTGGTTGCCCCATGGAAAAGATTAAACGAAAACTAAGGTTCATCCATAGCTTTGCTGTTACCCCTATTGGCCTTTCTAGCAGCTTTAGGTTACTGTGAACCAAGTAGTAATAGGAGCAATAAAAGTGGTGGCTCCAACATGACCGAAGAGGTAGTGGAGGTTGTAACAGGTGCATGTAGTAGAGGCTGCATTAGGTGCAACTATAGTAGGCTCTAAAACGAGCATGGCAGTAGTAGACTAAGCTCTCTCAATGAGAAGACACAAACTTGAACAGATATATATATAATCCCCTCCTTACGTGAAAAATTCCACGTATACAAATTACAACGGGAGACATCAACTTTAGGATATTGAGAAAGATAGAAACAAGATATCCAAATTTCAAAACCATCCAACGTTTGGATTAAGAAATATGGTGAAGTCCTAGTGTGACTAGGAATAGGGTAATAAGGCAAATGGATTTTTTACATTAATTAAAAAGTCAAAGATCCATCAACAAATGTGAACCAAATATGGTAGGTAAGTAATTAATAACTAGATAAGTCATCAAAATTTAGGTACAATCCAATGGTGGATATGAGAGATAAGAGAAGTCCTAGTGTGACTAAGAATAGCGTAGTGATGCAAGTGGATTTTCAACAGTAATTTAAAAGTCAAAATCTGACCTTCAAATGATGGTCAAACTTAGGCAAGTACTAACCTATTAGGATAGGTCACCAATAACCAAATTTGATAAGGATTTGATGTGGTAATAAGGAGATATCAAGCAAACAATCAACTAATAGGACTATCAGTCAATATCAATAATCGGCTTCAGATTAAACCAGCAATATGACAGCAGCAGTAGCATGTGATCCAATCAGATTATGAAGAACAACCAACAATCAATAGAATCAGAATTTTGATCTAAAATAGGTTCGATATCAGCAACTAATAGCATTAATCCTCAAATCAGGGATCAATAGATTGAAGAAAATTAAACCAGAAACAGACCTGTAACTGATAGACAATAAAACACAACATATTCAAAAAACAGAAACAGAATTACAACTATGAACAGATCTGATTTTGATTTGGAGAATAGAACCAGGGAAAACAGATCGCAGATCAGAGATATGCAGCAGGTAAATAAAACAGTCAAGCAGGCATTAATGGAGAATCACAGCAAAGAAATCAGATCAGGTACTGTAGTTAAATAGATTAAGCAACCATTAATGGAGGACATGAAGATATTCAGATCTGAAACTATTCAGATCTGAATCTGCAGAGAACTTAGCAGAACCCGCAGAGAAGTTTTACCAGATCTGTAGAGAATACATACCAGAACTTGTAGACAATAGAAAACAAAGGCAGAAGCAGCAAAGGCAACAATAGTGGCTGCTCACTAGAAAGAGAACCTTAAATGACTCAAAATGGCAACCCGTTCTGACATGTAACAAAATAACAATGAAAATTACCCAAAAACAGAAAACCATGAGAGAGAGATAGAAGAAAGGAGGGAAAGAGTGTGTATTTTTTTTTTTAAACAACCCCTCCTCCTACTGCTGTATATATATAATTAGAAAGGGAACAAAAACAGGACCTAGGATTCTCTCCTAGTAGCAATCTAACTAAGTAAAAAGACCTAGTCAACAAGACCAATTCCTAGTCTACTTAAAACACAACCGGTAATGGGGCTTTAAAATTAGGCCCACTACATATATAATAAAATAAAGCCAACCGGTAGGCTCATTACTTACATTATTTATTATAACTAAAGGGGGGGAATGGCCCTAAGTTAAGTGGGCCCATTCCTTTATAATAACAGCCCTTATATCTTAACAAACACATTATACATACATGACCATCTTGCCTAGAATTCCAAATTCCAAACCCAATCCAGTAATGAACATATTTTCTAAACCCTAACTACTTTACAGATGCATCTCCACCCACCCAAGCTCCTCCTCAATCTTGACTTTTCTTTCTAACAAAAACTGAAATCCATGCGTAAACACAATGACCCACTCCCAACGACCTTTCAGGTAAATGCTACAATTTATTTCCTAAAATTATTTTTTCTAGACCTAAACAAAATATTTCATAAAACTATGATCGTTACACAAGAGATTTCATAAAACAATGATCATCCCACGTGATAATTATCTTTTCCTATTGAGAGCTAACAATAGGGAAATTCATAGTGGTTGAAGAGTTTGTTAAGCATTGGGCTTTGAAGGAACAACTTTAGGTTGGCCCCTTTTCCAGTTAAGTAGTTTCTATTTTGTTCTCTAGATATGGGATAAGTTGTGACTCAGGAAATAAAGAATGGAAGGGTGAAATTTAGCATAGTGGTAGCATAATGGAACGTAAGGATGAAATAACTTGGAGCACAATGGTACATGCCAAAACCAAGATATGTTTATCTAGTGCCATATTTACCACCAAAATTCTCTTCTAACATTAGTATGGTAATTTGCAGAAAATACTAAAGTATGAAACAGAGAAATCATTTTTTTTGTGAAATGAAACCGGTATAGTAAAATAAGGAGACACAATGAAAGCACCTCATATGCACACCTCATTTATTTTTCTGTTTCATACTCCACAAAAGCATAATGGCGTGAAGCACCCGTTACTGCAAATCAATTCTAACAAAAACAGTACTAAGAACAGATCTTCAAATAAACAGAAATTCAAAGAGAGATAGATTATCTCTCGATTTCATTAGTTTCTAATACTCTAATTGTCACAAAGTCAATGTTTGCCCAAAGAAAATATTAAATTTAAGGCAATACCAAAAGTGTGGATTGTTATCTGTTTTACATTATATAGCAGGTCAACAAGATTCAATAGAAAAAAAACACACCAAAGAAGTGTAATCAACACAAGAAAAATTTTATTGAAGCAATTGACTTAATGCAGGTGTGAGGTGTATAACCCCCCTCCCCACACCCAAAAAAAAAAAAAAAAAGGAGTAAATGTTGAACATGATTCAAGTAGTATTGCATA
Source organism: Protea cynaroides (assembly GCA_028583415.1). Lineage (NCBI taxonomy): Eukaryota > Viridiplantae > Streptophyta > Magnoliopsida > Proteales > Proteaceae > Protea > Protea cynaroides. Next base: position 21,416,896 of record CM053270.1, read on the forward strand.
AACCAAGTTGTCTTAATAATTCAACAAAGCCAACCTCATGCCAGAAATCAAAACGGACCTCAAGTCATCCTATTTTAAAAAGAAAAGGATATTTTATAGCAATATAAGCAATCGGCCCCTCCAATAGATTCCACTACTCAGCAAGGCAGAAAGAATGGGAAATGATGATTTATGGTTCTAACCTTTTTCGATTTTGTTTTAGCTTCTTTTTCTTTTCTTATCTTTTGTGCAGGTTAATGGAGTCAATCAAAATTTGGAATGTGTCTGAATGATGCAGCGAAGCCGGCTGAAATCAGGAATTTTATGAAAAGAGAAAATCATTGCATTTATTTCTTCTTGGAAACTAAGGTGAAAGACCAAGTTCAACTTCAATCTGTTCTTCAATTGCACCGTCTTAGGAGTTTGCAGATAATTATCAGTACCATCAAAAGAGTAGAATCTGGTGCTTCTGGAATAAAGGTACAGCTACCTTTCATTTGATGAATGCCACAAGCCAACTTATGCATTTCCAGGTTATCCTTCTTAGAAGCAACCATGAATTCTTTCTCACCATAATTTATGCTTCTAATACTCTCTCTGAAAGAGGTCATTTATGGTCTTCACTTGTTAACATTTCTAGTCAGGTGGCGAATCATAACTGGTGTCTGGCGGGGGATTTTAATATTGTGTTGTCTGCTCATGAGAAAATTGGGGGCCTCCAGTTGATGAAAACTGTCAATGAATTTGAAACCTGTCTTAATTCTATTAATGTTTCAAATCTTTGTTGGACGGGTTTTAAAATACATGGTCTAACTGTAGATGCTCTAGTTCTAGAATTGCCTGTAAACTTGACAGGATACTTGTAAATGACAGTTTGCTCTCCTCCTTCCCAGCTTCACAAGCATAGTTTGAGCCTCCTCGTATTTCGAACAATAGCCCAGCTGTTGTCACTATTGGTCCATATATTTCTTTTGGACCCAAGCCTTTCAAATTCTTTGAGAAGGAGACAAATCATAGCGACTTTTGGGAATATATCTGCTGCTATTCAGGATTGTAGGACTGCTCTCGCTAGTATCCAGTCTAATCTTCATTCTGATCCTTACAGCCCTCGACTAGCAGTTGAGGAAGAGATACCTCCAGTAGGTTAGGAGTTCTCCTCAAATAGAAAGAAAGCTCTCATAAGCAGAAATCCATAATTAATTTGCTCACTCTTGGTGATTCTAACACTGCATTTTTTTCACAAATCAGTGAAGGCCACACCTAGACTCAGAAATCTGGATGATTCCATCATCACTAGTCCTGATGAGATCACAACAGCTTTTGTTTTTCATTTCTCTGGGCAACTTAATCTTTCTGACCTTATTCATGCTAGTCTCATTCCTGAGGAATTAACCTTTAAGAAGGTCTCCTCTGACCTTCAAAGGTAGCTCTCTTCCGTTCCAACTGAGGAGGAGATTCTGGGTGCTATCAAATCTCATAAACCTTAGAAAGCCCCAGTTCCCGATGAGTTACGGTTTCTTCCTTGCTACTTGGGATACCATTAAAGTTTATCTTATTCAGGCAGCACGTAGCTTCTTCTTCCAACCATCAATAATCAAAAGTATTAATAAGACTTACATTTGTCTGATTCCCAAGCATGACAGGGCTGACAATGTTACATCTTTTCGCCCTATTTCTCTTACCAATCTCTTATACAAGTTTATTGCAAAAATTATTCCTAATAGACTTAAATTGGTGATTGGTGATTTGGTGATTATCAATCAAGAGGCATCTATCTCGGCAGGAATATCTCAGACAATAATATCCTTCTTTGTCATGAAATTGCTCGAGGTTTTGAGAGGCAACACCAATCTCCTGCTGTCCTTCTCAAGCTTGATATTCATAAAGCTTTTGATCCTCTCAGATGGGAGTCAAGGGACCATATAACTCATTTTTCTCTATAGAATGGACTTCATCATGATATCCAATCTTTATTTTCCTCCTGATGTCTTATTTTAATAGATCGGTTAAACTCTCAATAAGAGCCCAAATTGAATATAAATCTCATTCTTTGCGGCTTTGAATCAGTTTTAGATGAATCACTCTCGCCCACATTTTTTTCAAAATTTGAGGGGAAGTGGGGGGCTACAAGAACCCAGACCATAATCAAAATAAAGCTCCTTGTTTACCGGAAATCAATAATCAAGCCATATACACACTCGTGTAAGAATATGTTGCAAAGCTTAGTAATTCAAGCAGAGCTGATCAAATATAGTACGACTAATAAAACTTCAAATACCCAATTCTGGACATAATCTGTACTACAGTTACAAAAAATTAAAAAAAAGCATATTAAAAGTCACTCTCCATAAACATAAAACCAATCCTAATGCAGTTTTAACTAACCGGAAAGAAGGGAGAATTACCAATATCTCTAACTAGTCGCATGTTCTTCACCTTTCCATACTTACTCATAGCCTGAAAGTATGAAAAACCACAAAGACAATAGAAGATCTTAAAAAAAATAAAAAAATAAAAAGGAACTCCATATCTAATTCAAGAAAAGAAGAAACATAAAAATAGGAAGAAGGGGAAGTAGGAGTTTCACCTTCCGCAGTGTTTCTTCGGTCGTGAGGTCTGAGAGGCGTCCAACAAACAAAGTGCAGTAAGGGTCTCCGATAACCTTAGGATCCCCAAATGGGTCATCTGCAGAATCGAATTCTAGAAAGGTTCAGTGACCAAAACATAGTCACAGAATAGAAGAAATCTTTCTCCGCTTTCGTTTTTGGTGGCAAACTTACAGAGGCCAGCAGAAGAGCAGAGAAGAGCTCTGTAAACACCATTGTCGTGAGGGACAATATCAGTGCCGTCGATGCTTCCTGCTTGGATTGGATAATAGCTGTGTCTGCGTAGAACACAGAGTTTATGTTGGTCCCACTCATAGTTTATGTTGGTCCCACTCATCTTCTCTCTCTATTATCGTCTACCATAGCAAATCGGTTGAAGCCTAATCTTCATGGAGAGATAGGACTTTCGACACCCTGAACGCCATGAAGATTTTCCTTTTAAGAAATTATTTCAAAATTCAGGAATCCGCCTGGAGTCCAGTCCAGTTCTGAATTTTGGCTCGAATTCTATATTTCATCTTAAAAATTTGGCAAATGCATATGGCCCACTAAACCGGATTCTCTTTTTAACAGATTTCTATAATCCAAACCGAACTACCACGTCGTTGCAGAAGATTTAAGTTTAACTATGATTGTTTTTGCTAGGGCACTCTTTGTTTTTATTAAATTTTACATGTAATATTTTATATATAATTTTATTTTTCAATGTCTGTTAAAAAGAAATAAAATACAATGATTTAAGGGAGAGGAAAAAAGAACTTCATATTTTGTTTAAGGAAATAAATATTGAAATTCTTTTTACTTTTAAAATATTACACAGAAAATTTTATCGTAAAATTTTACATCAAAACAAGCGGAGCCTAGGGTTTTAACTTTACAGTCTCACACAAGGTTCTAAATCTGGTAACATGACACGTATGTATCAGTCGTGTCCAAAATCATCTGATCGGATCGGTGTACCAATCTAATGTGAACTGCTCGTGGCCTACCAAATATAATAATAAGGAAAATGAACTACATACTATCTACGTGTACTTATGTCTCTATTTCTCTCTCTTGAAATCTAGATCTTTTCAGGGGTGTCAACGGGCTAATCTAGGTCAAGTTAAATCGACGTCAGGTTTTATAGGACTTGACAAAAACATGTCCATTAAGAGGTTCAAGTTGGGTGGGCTGCACTGTGCACATTAACTGACAGGCCAATTTGGTTTCAGGCTGTTATCGGGTTGGTTCATGTTGAAAACCCAATAAGATACCCACTAAGAGTAAGGTTGAAGTAGTGAAATTAGAGATTAATATTCGATCTAAATTGGTTTGGTCCGGATCATTACTGGGTTCGGACTCATCGGTCCCCTTTTCAGGCCAGCTTCGAGCTAACCTAGACTGGACCGGGACCAGTAGGATATGTTATACCTCAACTCGAAACATATCGGGTAACAGTTTTTTGTTTAATTCAGCACGGATCGATTCAGTCCCAAATTGAAACCCCCTACTCCTTTCTCTCTTCTCTCTCCTCTAGGTGATTGGTTCCCGATTATTTTTATACTCTCATTTTCTCCGCTAGCATTTAAGAATCAAATATTCACCCGAAGCTTGTAAATCCTCCTATAATAATATCAAAACAGGATTAGGTTAGGATCGGGTTGATGATTATTCAGGTTCAAAATCAATATGAATCAATTGATTAGACACCCCAAGGAAGTATTGGATCGGATTTACGTTACATAACCCCAAGAAGGTAGCTCAGTTAATAAGAAGCCTACATCTTAGGAAGGGGAAGGTTATGAGTTCGACTTCTCTTACCGCGTTGAGCCCCTCACACAGGGTATTAAATGTTCTTTATTTCTTACTTTGGGTGCAACTGGAATTATTCTCATTCAATCTTGGAATGACCTGATCCATGTAGTTGTGAGGTTAGTATGAACCCGCGGAATTAGTCAAGCCAAAGATCTAAGCCAAAGATCTAGATGCCTGTTGTTAGCCAAAAAAAAAAAAAACCTGATTCCATACCGATTACTTGAAGCATCACCCTCACATCTGAACTTTGGTTTAGGTTTAAAGGTTTTAGGTAGCCATTGACGATCTAGATGGTCAATGGGCTTTGAAAATATTGGCAAAGAGCTATGGACCCGGCTTTATGAGCTCCATTCTAAATTAAAGAAGGGATTTCATACCTTGGATTGGGATCTTTCAGCCAAGGTGAGGCTTTCATCAATTATCGTGTACCGAGTCTACTGACACCTCACTCTATCAGACCGTGGCCGTCGGTGTATCGGTAACTTAAGTGGTGGATCGTTTTCCGTCACCACTCACCAGTTGCTTGAGACGAAAGCATCGGCCGACTGTTTGGCATGTTTGGCTACAATGTAAGCTTTAATATTTCCAGACAACACACAAAAGTGGGTTGGTGATATACTTGTTTTAGAGACACGTCTGTTACCGGTAACTTGTCATCATATGTGTATTATGTCTTATGGTTATGCTTGTTTCCATGTAAATAATGAGAAGGAAAAATTTTCTTGTCAAATATAATTTCTCATGTTTTAATGTTAAAGACACTGAAAAAGGAAAATTTTCATATAAATATATTATAGAAAAATTTTACAACAAAACAAACATGAGCATAATAATCCCGTATGATAGCTAACCCTACTGCTTGGGCAAATTGGGGTGCGGATTGGAAAAATGAACCAAATCGGATTAAAATCTTGTTGGGCCAGAATTGGTTTTGGATTTTAGTAACCGGTGAAATCAAAATCTGACCAGGTCTTATCAATGGGACTGATCCAAACTGATCCAGTGGATTGAAACCAAACCAATAATGGATCGATAAGAACCGATCTTTTAATAAATGTACATATCTGAAACCGAAACTGAACTGATACCAATCAAATATTGGATTGATAAGAGCCCATTAACATAATCTTTCAATATATACGTGTATAGAAAAACAAACCGATAATGGATTGATAAGAAACCATTATGCCGACATGATAAAAACAGAAGCCAAACCAAACTAAAAGGGAAACCAAAGCAAAACCAAAGCTTTTTCTTAACAGTTTGGTTTTAACTTGCCAATACAAGATCAAAACCGATTCAAATCAAACCGAACCGATGGATTGACACCCTTACCTTCGATCATGGATAGCATAAAGCCATGATATAAGCAAAGCAATTGTTAAAAAAAAAAAAAAGAGTCTATACCAAACAAACTTAAAAATGCTACACAAGCTACCAAGGAAAGTGATGACGTAACGCGCTATATTTAGATGTCAAAAAAAGAAAAAAAAAAAAAAGAAAGACAAAATTAATAATAATTTTATGTGTACCATTCTTCTCCATTTCAAAATTTTATTTTATTTTATTTTATTTTTCTTTTATTTTGTACTACCATATCAACATTTTGTAGAGTGTAATTAATTAATGGAGAAAATAACATGCTAACCTCTCCAATTTTTTATGTTTATTTCCCATGTAACGTTTGTTTGGCTACATTTCATATAAAAAGGGAAAAACTTTCCCACGCCTATTGTGGTATCATACACGACGGTCTCACATGAGTTTTTATTTTTATTTTCTCTCACCTATGATAACCATGTAGGGCCCATGTGACTGATATCTTTTCCGACACCCTCCCCCCCCCCACCCCCCCAAAAAAAAGAAAAAAGAAGAAGGTGTTTTGCTATAGCTAAGGCTGTATTGGATCAGAGTTTGTTGAAGAGACTTGTCGAGTAGTCGACATTATCAAAGAAAGAGTCTGAATAGTTCAGAACCGTCAGAAGCAATATGTAGATAATCGACGCAGAGATCTCGAATTCACCGTAGGTGATAAGATATTTCTAAAAATATCTCCTATGCGTGATTTGAAAAGGTTTGGACAAAAGGGAAAGTTGTGTCCCAAATATATTAGACCTTATGAAGTTCTAGATAGACGTGAAAAAATAGCATATCAATTAGCACTACCACCATCCATGTCAAGTGTGCATGATGTATTTCATATCTCATTACTGAAGAAGTACGTCAGAAATCCAACACACGTGTTAACAACGGATCCATCGGATTTGACTGAAGATTTGACGTTCGAAGTAGTACCTTTTGAGATCACTAGCCGGAAGGTGCAACGTCTTTGCAACCGCGACATTTACTACGTTAAGGTTACTTGGAGAAGTCAAAATGTAGAAGAAGTTACATGGGAAGAAGAGAACGCTATGCGGAAGCAATATCCTCATATATTCAACTCGGAAGGTGTGTGCAAATTTCGAGGACGAAGTTTATATAAGAAGGGGGGAGTTGTAAGACCCGCACTCCACTAACTTGGTCTAACCGTGTCGTGGCAGGTCTTCCCATCATTTCTGGACCAAGTGGACTGAGCATGTGAAGATAGATCACAAACCAGGTATGAGAATCGAGTAAAAACACTAAAAACATACCTAAGGTCGCATGCCTGGGTAGGTATGGTCGACCATAAGGAAGGGAACCAAAAAAATATCAAATCCAAAACCCCACGGTCGATGATTTCGACCTTACGGTCGACGGTTTATGCGACCGTATGATCGACCGTGAGAACTCATATCAGACTCCGAGTTTTGGAAACTTTCTTAAACTAAGGGATTACTTTTCTAAATGAAAGAGGATTTTATATGGAGAGTTTTTCTCTATATAAATGACGTCCCTCAGCCATTTTTCACTCTTTTAGAACATTAGTAAACCCTAGAGAAAGTGAAGGAAGAGAAGGAAGAGAAGGAGAAGAAGAAAAAACTAAGGAGAAGAGTTTGCTGAGAAGGGATTGACTCTCTATCACAGGCAAATGTATGAAACGAATCTCTGGAGATGTAAACTCTAAGGAATAAGACTTTTATGAAGGATAAGCTATATCAACCTATTATGATCTATGTGATTTTCTTGAGAAAATCCCAAGGAGAACCATGATGAGTGAATTTGATAATTAGGGTTGATAAGAAATTACTAATGATGGCCATATGATGACCTTACGATAAACCCATTGAAAAACAGAAGAATTGACCCAAAAGAACTCGAATTTCAGGTAGATTGTGACCAGAAATCTCAAGGTCGCAGCTACGGTCGACCATAGCATGACCAGTATGACCAGAGGATCGACCATAGGCATTCGGGAAGATTTCAGAAATCATATGATCGCAGCTACGATCGCACCATATGCGACCGTAGGGTATCGACCATAGACAGTAAGGTCGATACAGCATGAGACCATAGGACCAATCAGGCACTTATCAGTGCTCTGTTTCGATTTTCGACTACTGTAACATGTCACATATGAACCCTAACTTAAATTCATATAACTTTTAGGTTAAATCAATTCAAAGAGAATTTCAAGGCTTGGAAGGACATCGAGAATTGCTAACAGGTGAGGAAACAAGACCTAAACTAATTGAATAATAACAAACTGTTTATTTTTATTGAGTCCAATGCCATGATTGATTCAATGCTTGTATGCTTGTAATGTGCATCTCACATGTCATCCAATATTCATGCTATTATTGTTCATGCATATTTAATTTCGTTTATTTATAACATGATGATGATGATGATGCTAGGAATAGACATGTGAATGTATGTGTGTGGTTGGTGTGTTGGATGCGAGTCGAGCATCAGGGGGAGGACGTGGCATGGTGGTCTTCGACCTCGTCACCGGACTCTAGCTCTATCTCTACTCAAGTTTTGTCCACTAACATCATCGTATCGCCATTACCTTAGCAGAACTATTACGTCATAGGGCATCAGGGGAGGTGGTCTCGGACCGTGTGGTCTCTGACTCTGCCGGGGGGCCTTAGCTCTATCTCTATAGATGTATTGAGGGATGCTGGGGTGAGGCCTTGGATAAACTATTTGGCATTAGGATTGGTTAGTTGCGAGCCCAGTTTGCAAGTCCTCGCCAATAGGGGCTTACGTGTTGGTATGGGTAGGGTATCAGGGGAAGTGTTATGCGGTGTTTGATCCGAACACTTCAACTCTATCTCTATTCCATGATGGGTGCATGTGGGGCAGCAATGGTGTTTGATCCATTGGGCGGATTCACACACTCATGTATAAAGGTGCGGCGGCCACTAAACCTTTCTATAATACATTGCGAACTTAAAAATCAAACCAAAGATATGAATTGAATGCATGCATATGTTTGTTGCATTGTTTTGTTTGCTTACTGAGCCATGATGTGTGCTCACCCTTTCGACGTCGAATATTTTTAGTTGATGATGCAGGTTCTACCGTTGAAGAATATATAAATGTGTCGACGTATGGACACGTTGCTGCGATGGATGTAGAAGCTGAAAAAGATGCGCATGATTCATCATACGAGTGCAACCAATGTGTTTTTGCTTAGGATTAATTATAGTTTGAACATCAAATATGTAATTGATCATTTATTTTTATGTCTTGTGGTTTTGAGATAATTGGAATAAATATTTATTTATCACTGTTAGACTCTTAGTTCATTATCTGTAAAACTTTAGCTTATTTGTTTATTACCTCTGATTATTAATATGAAATGTGTGTATAGTTTGATATGGTGGGTACGACCTATGCGAGATCCTGGTGTGAGGACAAAGATTGTAATTTTGTTTGGAAGTCGCCACCTAGTTTAAAGTCTAGGACCTTAGAAATGTGAAATCTCACCTCAAGGTAAGACTTTGATTGACTCATGACCCTTAGATTGGATTTTTGGTCCATTAGAGATTGAGTAAGCGTCAGGTTACTGTTATGGGAAGGGGTTAGGCACCCAAACCGTCCGATCGAAATCAGTTTCCTATGCCTTTCCTATGCTAGACTCTATCTATTAAACCGAATCAAACCAAGTGGTTTGATATCATTGAACCGAATCTGTATCCATCAGATTGCCTACGTATCACGGAATTATTCTGAAAATCAGGTTCACCATTGTAGTTCAGGTGTGATTAAAGTTTATGACTGTGATTTATGCTTGTACATGATTAAGTTCATTGTTCAAGTTGAAGTTTATGCTTGAAAGGATGAGAAACCCTATGGGTTAGGATCTAGATAGTCCATACGAACTAATAGATAGTCCTAGTGGATCTAAGAATAGATAACCCTTTTTGGGTCTGAATGTGGATAACCCTATTTGGGTCAAAATATGGATAACCCTAGTTGGGTCAAAATGTGAATGGATATCTTAGTGGATCTATGGATAGTCCGAGTGGACTAAGGGTGGATTCGAATTTGAGATTCTCCCAAATAGCCTACGTGTCCTAGGGTTTGACCTAGGAATCAGAATCCGCGTAGTTAGAAAATGATGGAATAACTTGTTCTAGGTTAAGGATTTAGAACCTATTCTAGTTCTAGGATTTAGAACCTATTCTAGGTTTAGGATATGCTGAGGGGCAGAAATCGTTCTGAATTACCCTTTTCACCCTAAGCTCTAATTTTGGAAGGTTTGGCAAAGCATTCTCTTTCTTTGTTAAGATTTTTATTATTTCTCATTATATCCTTCACAAGAATGTGGGGGCCTAAATGCACGTCCCCTCGCCTAGATTGTCTTCTAGAAGTGCGCATACATGACAGTTCAACTAGGGTGTAGCATAAATTAAATTATTACCAAAAATAAATTATTCATCTAAATATGGCATATAATACATTTATGGCAAGAAATACACATATAGCAAGATTGTTGAAAATCTTCCAAATATGGCATGTATTGTAAATAAGGCAAGAACCTATATGGCAAGATCTAGTATGATATCTTCTAAGCATGGCATGTATGATATTTATGGTAACTAACATAATATATAGCAAGATTATGAAAATCTCTTTAACATGGCATATGATACCATAAAAATCTATTTAAACATGGTAAAACTTACTATGCTATATTCTAAGCATGGCAAGTCTAAACATGGCATGTCTAAATATGGTAATTATCAAGATATTACTAAATATGATAAAAAAAATCTATTTATACTACCAAATACAGCAACACATGGATATGACAAACATGGTATGTGAACAATCCAAACAAAGCATGTGAGTACTCTAAATGTAGCCATTTATCCAAATATGGCATGTGGACACTCTAAATGTAGCAAGTATGCAATCAAACAAGGTAGAATTCACCAAATCACTCAAGCAACCAATTGCATATTACAGTGAATGAGACATCGATGAAACCTTTCTAAAAACCCAAAATTATCAAAAACATATGCTCAAGAAGTTATTTGAAAATATTGTCACTTTTATGAAGACATTTGAAATAAATAATGACTCAAAAATGTCAAAATTGTCACACAAAGTTTCAAGTATTGCACAAACTAGGAACTGATTTCAAATTCTGTCATATTACACCAAAATGATCATAAGTAGGTCTTCTGTAACTCAAATTAAATCTTATTTTTTTTCACATAAATATGACTTGACATGCTACATTTCATCTGAAGGGGTCGAATCCCAACATAGAACACATATGGGTAAAAAATATTACATAATTCAATGCACATGCATGGTGATAGATTCTGTTACCCTGTACCATAATGGGCATATGGAGACCTAAAAATATCATAATTAACCTCAAAACATACCCTTAGAAAGAAGATTTAGAAAGCTAACTTTTGTCTCAAGGCATATAATCCCAACAGGGGACGAAACCAGGTCAAATAAATGCCACAAGATCGGATATGGTCAAGTCTGTTCTAGATTTTTGACCAGTTGCACCATAAATTCCGTATAAAATCACATACTTAATTAAAATTAAATCAAAACATATGTCCATGTAGATAATTGACAGATATAAAGTTTTATTAAGAAAAACAAGTACAAATAGAAGATTCTCATTGTGAAAAAGATACTTTTCAGTCATGTCAATTAGTATATCTTAACAGATTCAAAAATAGAGCACTATGCACTTCAAAAATCAATGTCAATTCAATGAAAAATTAAAAAAATCCGAAACTAGTGCCAATTTTTAGAAGACTTCCATATCTAAAAATTTTGTATGAAGTTGTTTTTCTGATTATGGCCATAAGATCCTTTTCTTGAGACTTTCTGATAGGGGATTGCATTATACCCGAGTAGGGCAGCAATGCCAATGGAGAATTTTTTTGGCAAAACTTTTCAATTCCAAATGGAACGAAATTTCTAGGGGAGTCTTCTGACATATCAGAGAGAATCCCATAAAAATTTGGGCTTCAAAATCTAAACAAAACCACATGAGATGCACGTCCCAAATTTTGATTCTAAATCTGGAAATTTCAGATCAGAAATCCACTTTGTCGAATTTATCAAAAACATAAAAAATCATCATATAGCACTCAAATCTTCATCATCGAACAATTTAAACAAATTATCATACATAAAAAAATTAGATATGAGCATGCTAACATCAACATGCATGCAATAGGGCATTCCTGATTGAGATTTAATGAAAATGAGTCTCTTCAAGCAAAATCAACATTCAAACCTTCTAAAAGACTACTAAATTTGTTTTAGGGTACCAACTGTCACACCACAATTCTGATCCAACCAGAACGGTGTGAGTGAATCGTCATTGAACCAACGGTTCACACCAGGATCTCGAATAGGCCGTGTCCACCCATACAAACCATTACACATAACCACAATCAGAATATAAATATACAGCGGAAGACTTTAAATAGAATGAACTGAGTATCTATTGATAATTTAAATAAATATTCCATTATTCAAAATCAAACACATAAAATAATATCATTACATCCCTTTAATCCAATCGAAAATAACTGAAATAAATAAATAAAACAAATCAAAGGTACACGCAGAAAGGGCACTCGCATGAAGCATCATTCTCGTCCTCCCCTGCTTGTACATCCAAAGCAGCTACATCACCGTACGCCGGAGCGTTCACATAGTCGTCCACAGTGTATCCTGCATCAACATCTAAAAACAATGTATATACAAAGGGTGAGCACACAACACAGCTCAGTAAGGCAATCAGACAGTTTCACAATATTATGCATGAGTAACAATCAATTTTATGCTGTGGTCTGGTTTTAAGTTTGCAATGTGCTATAGAAAGGTTTGGTGGCCCCCACACCTCTATACACGAGTGTGTGGCATCGCACAGTAGATCACACTACCACCAACCCACATGCACCCATCATGGAATAGAGATAGAGCTAAGGTATACCCGCACCTCCCCTGATACTCTACCCATACCAGTACCTAAGCCCCTCCCGGCGGGGCTCGTAAACCGGGCTCGCAACTAACCAATCCTATATGTCAACAATGTATGCTCTATCCCCAAGACAGCCGTCTACGGCATAGAGATAGAGCTAGAGCGTGCAGGCCGGGCCGGAGACCACAATACCTCACCTCCCCCTGATACCCTATCCGCAACTAACCCACTAGGATAGAAACAATACGCAGGTAGACCCTATCCCAACATAACTCCCTACGGCATAGAGATAGAGCTAAAGCATCGTGGACAAGCCAGCGTCGACTCGGAATCCTCAGTACCACACAACGATGGCCGGGACAACATCAATATCGGAGACCATCGTACCACGACCTTCCCTTGATACCCCACCCGTACCAAGCATGTTAAGACAGAATACTACAAAAGGTGCTAGTGTGAAGAGCGATCCCAGGCCCATGCCCCACTCCACACACCAACGAAAACAATCACATGCCTAACAATCACATCCTATGAATGCAAGAACAATAATAATAACTGAAAGTAAAGGATGGCATGTGAATATGCACAAACATCACATCATAGATATTCAATGATTAACAATGATTTACTGTCCATTAATTATTAGGTTTAGGTCAGATTCCCTTACCTGACGCTCGTTCGTTAACTTACTCCACGTCGCAAGATCCAAACGACAAGTCACAAAGTCCTACAATATTATTAGGGTTTCATTAGAATATATTGTTTAGGGTTTCATGTTGGTCGGAAACCAACAGAGATCACAAACTACCCTCACAGAGCTGACCGGTGGCATGTACCGGTCGCAGCTCTGTGGGAAAGACTGGCGACCGGTATGGTCAGCCGGTCCCCCACAGACAACCTCCCGAGAGGTAGCGGTCGCAACATACCGGTCGCACTATGTGCAACCGGTATAGTCGACCGGTATGTCCCCGGAAGACCATACATGGGTTCTTCGACTGCCGTCGATCATCCTCCATGGATTTTCAGGGTTTCTCCTATCCATTCTAAGTCTAGGCTTTGAGTTAGAGTTATCCCCAACTCATTCAAGTCTTGTTTTGATGAATATCATCTCGAAACTCAAATCTAGGGTTTGATGGCAACTTAGGGTTTATTGGCCAATTTAGGGTTTTAGATCAATACCTACTTTGCATGGTATTGATCCACCCACACAACTAACATAGGGTAAGAGGATGGATTCAAACACTTACCGTTGACAGGCATAGCGTGAGCTTCGTCAAACGGTAATGGCGGCACCTCCTTCTTCTTCCTAGCTCCTTCTCCTTTCCAAGCTCTTTCTCTTCTCTAGGGTTTGTGAGAGACAATGGAAAGGATTTGAGGAGGCTTAAGGGTGTATTTATAGGCTAAAAATAGGGTTTAGTAACCCTACTAGGATTAGGAAACTTCTAGGATTCGAAATTAGGAAAGCGAGACCCGCAGAGACCAATTTCCAAATTCCCGCACATAGCTGTGCAGGCCATACCGGTCGACCGGTACCAAGACCGGTACCATCGACCGGTATACCTAAAATCAGGTATAATTGGTAGACTTCGGTCCGATTTTGTACCTGTTTATTATCCGCTTGTCCCGTCTGGCTCGGTGATGATCGGAAGACCTGTCACGACACAAAACCAAGGTTAGACCGGGTTTTCAGAGTGCGGGTCTTACACCAACCTTGTGCTCAAATGGAACGAAACCTTTGATGTAGGATTTGTTGGAGATCGTACCAAGATTTCTGAAGGTGAATCCTACTCCTCCTCTTCTCTGCTCCTTTCTTCTCTAACTCTCTACCTTTTTCTTCTTCCTCTTCTTCTTCTTCTTTTCCTTTTCTTTCTTCTTCTCACGACTCTCTCTCCTTTTCACTTTTTTTTCCTCTTTTTTCCTCTTCTTTTTCTCTTCTATCTAGAAAATCTCTTCTCTCTCTCTCGGCCTCTCTCTCTTTTCTGTTTTTTTTCTTTTTCTCTCGGCCTTTTTATCTTCTCCCCTCTTCTCTCTTCTTCTAGAAAATCTCTTCTCTCTTTCCTTCTTCTAGAAAATCTCCTCCCTTCTCCACCTCACGTTTTCCCTCTCTTTTCTTCCTTTTCTTCTTCTTTCTTTCTTTTCCTTCCTTCTTTTCCTTCCTTTTTTTCCTTTTCTTCTTCCTTCCTCTTTCTCTCTTTCCTTTTTCTTTCCTTCTTTTGGAGAATCCTCTCCTTTCCTCACATTTTTTTCCTCTTTCTCTCTTTCCTTTCTTTCCTTCTTCTCCTTCTTCTCGGCTTCTCTTCCTTTCTTTCCTTCTTCTCATTCTTCTCGACTTCTCTTCCTTTCTTTCCTTTTTTTTTCTTCTCTCTCTGTCTCGACTTTCTTCCTTTCTTTCCTTTTCTCCTTCTTCTCCCTCTCTCTAGGCTTTCTTCCTTTCTTTCCTTTTCTCCTTCTTCTCGGCTTCTTCTCCTTTTCTATATAATATATATAAATATATTAATATATATAATATAATATACCTATAAGACATTTGTATGTATTATATATAATAATATATTATACATTATATAAATATATAAATATAATAGAAATGTGTGCATATGGGCCGACGTGACTTGGTCTAGACTGGTCTGAGCTGGGCCGGGCTGAGTTGGACTAAGTTGGATTGAGCTGGGTTTGGACCAAAGTTGACTTCTTCTATCATTTCATAGTCCATTTCTGCCATCATTCCACATGAAATTTTCCGATAGCCTCTACCCTAGATTTTCTACGTTCAATTTGTAGAACACTAAAAATGAGGAATATTAGAACTTAAATCACCTCATTTGGAAATCAAATGACCAACTTATAAATTTCTGAAGTTTAAGCAGACCAACTTATGATAATTCGGTTAACCATTCTGCATGGGATCTTTCAGAGACTTCTACCTAAACTCCTTTACGTCCACTTTGTAGAGTACTAAAAATGGAACATATTGAAACTGAAATCACCTGATTTGGATGTGGGGTGACCAAAATATGAATTTTCAAAGATTAAACGACCATTTCCATATGTAATTTTACATGGGACCCTTCAGAGATTTCTACATCGAATTTTTCACGTCTACTTTGTAGAACACCACAAATGAAGAATAATGGCCTTTGAATTATCTGAATCGGACATAGAACAACAAAGATATGAAACATTGAAGTTTTATCGATAATTCTGCATGAAATTGCATGGGGCCCACTGGTGACCTCTACCTGGGATTTTTCACGTCCACTTTGAAAAGGACTGAAAATAAAGAATATTGGTACTTGAATCATATGATTCCGATATCGGATGATCATGATATGATGATTTGAAGTTTAAATGATAATGCATGCATCATATGATAAATACGTAAATGCCCCTACACTTTCAAACTGTGATACCTTCCTTGTTTGATGTCAGAATTTGATGATTCCAGTCTCATTTTGAAGATAATTTCACGATCTATACATCCAAGTAGGTAATAGCCTATGACCCTGCTATGGGGTTCATTAAAGAATCACAAACCCTTAGGTTAAAAGTCAGGAACTTGTCATGTGGATTCACTTATGTTGGGGATGACAAAAATGGGGTGCTTATAGATGTCCCTCTTTAGCCGAGATTGTTACCAATTGAAGGCTAAAGACAAAAGAAACACATTTTTTTTATGAGTGAAATTGCTTACTGGGCTGCACTTAGGGTAATTTGTCCTAAACTGCCTACGTATTCTAAGGGTGTCCTAGAAATCAAGCCCAGAACGTAGTTTGACTGGCAAGAAGGTTTGCTCTTCTTGGAAGATTGGTGATTGTTCTTCTTGTATGAAGCTAGGCTGTGAATACAAGGCTCATTTGTAGGCTGGGAACCTCTTCTTGCTGAGGTGGGACTCATGATGCAAGGTATGCACGGGCTTGAACCCGACTTGATCCATTTGTAGGCTGATAAACCTCTTCTTGTATGAAGCTAGGCTGTGAATACAAGGCTCATTTGTAGGCTGAACCTCTTCTTGCTGAGGTGGGACTCATGATGCAAGGTACGTGCGGACTTGAACCCGACTTGATCCATTTGTAGGCTGATAAATCTCTTCTTGTATGAAGCTAGATTGTGAATACAAGGCTGGTTTGTAGGCTGGGAACCTCTTCTTGCTGAGGTGAGACTATGATGCAAGGTACGCGTGGACTTGAACCCGACTTGATCCATTTGTAGGCTGATAAACCTCTTCTTGTATGAAGCTAGGCTGCGAATACAAGGCTCATTTGTAGGCTGATAAACCTCTTCTTGTATGGAGCTAGGTTGTGAATACAAGGCTGGTTACACGAGCTTGGGCTCGGTATTGATTTATCTGGATGGAAGAATTATTGTCTTTTCTTTTGATTGAGATTCTGGTTTGAGTACCTGCACTTGTCAGAACATTGAAAATTTCATAGAGCATGTGAATGATCATTTCTAATGGGATGGGGAAACAAATGTTTCTTTGTTGAATCTAAAGAGATATAGTTCATGAAACACACTGGAATTCAAAAAAACCTAAAATGCTATTGGTTTATTGATTGGTGCAACTCTAGGGAGTGTTTGAACTTTTCGATTGTTCCATTCACGAGCAATGGTATCAACCAGATCTAATGTCAACTTTCTAGGAAGTTCACAATCAGTCACTTCTCTGGTGGTGCTTGCTGGGATATTGAATTGCTGAGGTAGCCTCGTTGGGGAATAGAATAAAGTATGATTCAACCCCATGAACTGGACATGTAAACTATTCTCTGTATTTGTGATGACCCGCTCTTGTTTCCACCAAGTGCATTTCCATCTGATATCTGCTGTGGTTATTTCTTTGAGGCGGTTGAACCAATCTGTGTCCATTTGATAGGCCATAGGATCTGCTCTTTTTACCAATTGGTAGGGGTTAAGGGTCGTTGCTTCAGATTCCTCAACTAATCCTAACCTCTCTATTAACCTAATTTGAAGTAGGTATGGTGACCCGCTAAAATTGTCCAGCTCGAACTGATCTTGATGAGTTGCCATGAAGTCAAGGCCCTTTAATGTCTCGGCCAAAATTGTAGGGATGATGTCAAAACCTTGTCTCGCATGTTTGATGAGATCTATTATGATTGGAGATTCTGTATCTGTGCAACTTCGTAGCAATAGTCGGGCTATGCTACAATAGAGGTAAATATGTCTTCTCTGATCCTGTGCTTCTTTCCCTTTTGGACTTATACGAGCATATGATTTGATCATGAGCTTTATCTGTAGTCGTTGATCCTGTACAAAACTATACATTTCTTTCCTGTCCCAGCTAAAAAAATCTTGTATCTCTTGCTTGTAATCTTTTTCTGGAGATGGTTTGAAAATCTTCCGCTTAGGTGTGTGCAGGAGGCAAGCTCTGAATTCTTCCACAGTTGGGCATAACTCGACTTCTCCCATCTTGAAGACATGAACTATTGGATCCCAGCATCGAGCGACTGCTTTCAAGAGATCTGAGCATAATTTTATCGTTGTCAACTGAGGAAGTGTCTCCAGTTGATGCTTTCACAGGAAAGAGCTATCTTTTGTGAACTCAATACGCCAGCTCCAGTTTTTTAGTGCCTTACCCATCTCTATAATTCTATTCGATGGATCGATGGATTGTCAGCCTTTCGGGTATGACCTGTAAGAATCCCTACATACAAATAAAGGTTAAATAATGAATCATTGGAATTATCTTAAATTGTTGTTGTTTAGATATATTGAAATGCCCTTAGTAGGTTACACATGAAATGTATACATATGACTAACTCTGTCTGAGTTTTAAGTACTTAAATCTATAGACATGATGAGCAAAAGTGGAGGTCCAAATGGGACTGACAAGAAACTGTCCAGGTGGGTCTGTCGCCTGGAGGAGTTTATGGTTATTTATGTAGAATGAGCTTATCTTGCCAAGAAGACCCCATTTATCAGTTTGAGAAAGGAATGACTTATTGGAATCTTGGGATGCCTTCGGATGTAATGAACGACAGATAAGAATTCCAGCCAGATTTTTATTTTATAATTTCTCAGATTGATATACTCATGAGAGTTTATATCAAATGATAAGAAAGATGGGCTTTGATGTGTAACTCTTGGGAAATCCGTTGGATAAATGGACGGATGAAAGAGTTTAGCCAAAAAAATAGGAAATTCTTTCTTTGATTGTGATGATAGGATGAACCATCCCTGGGTGAAAGGTTGTTGTACCCCATTGGAGAATCTAGTTAACCATGTCGGTAAGTTCTTCAAATGATTGATGCCCATTGTTGGTGTCAACAGGTGAGAGAGAGGCCTTCTACACCCTCCATTTTTTTTTGAAGAGTGTAGAGGCTACACATAATATCTCTTCACTTGATCCAAGTTGGTCAAGTATTGTAACTCAATGCCTTCCATGTCGACCAGTCAAACAGCTTTTCCAAGTAAGATCTCTTTTACCATGAACGGTCCGCTCCAATTAGGGCGAAACTTGCCCCAAGGTCATGGGCAGGTGCTCTTTACTCCTTCAATACCAGGTCCCCGACTGTTAAGTGACGAACACGCACCTTTTTGTTAAAGGTTGCTGCCATTCTTTGTTCATATTTTTTTTATATTATTGACTGCCTTCATTCTTCTTTCATCAATGAAGTTCAGTTCATCATATCTGGATTGCAGCCATTCAGCTTCTGGAATCTTGCATTCCATCAAGACTCTCAGTGATGACACCTCTATTTCTATTGGGAGGACTGCTTCCATACCATATACTAGTGAATAAGGCATTGCCCCAGCGGATGTTCTTATGGATGTTCTGTATGCCCAGAGTGCATAAGGTAGTTTGTCTGTCCAGTCAACATTAGTCTCTGCCATCTTCTGGAGGATAACCTTGACATTTTTATTGGCCGCCTCTACTGCCCCATTTGTCTGTGGACGATAAGGAGATGACCGATGCCTTTTGATGTGGAACTTATCACATAATTCTTGAACTCTCCCTCTGAAGTGTTGTCCTTGATCTGAGATTATAGAATTAGGCATCCCATGCCAGCATATGATGTACTCTTGTAGAAATTTAGCCACTTTGTTTGCTATGAGCTTGGCATATGACTGTGCCTCCACCCACTTTGTGAAATAATCATTGGCAACCAAGATGAATTCATGCCCATTTGATGCTTTAGGGTGAACCTTTCCGATCACATCTATGCCCCAGGTTGAGAAGGGCCATGGAAAACTAAGAGTATGCAACTCTGCTGGAGGCACGTGTATCAAATTAGCGTGGATTTGTCACTTGTGACATTTTCTTACAAACTCTGCACAGTCTGCTTCCATTGTGTTCCAGTAATATCTCATTCTGAGAATCTTCTTTGCAAGCATTCTAGCATTCATGTGAGGTCCGCATATTCTTTGATGGACTTGTTCGATGAGGTTTTGTGCCTATTCCTCGTCGACACAGACTAACTACACTCCTTCATGAGATCTTTTGTACAGGATATCTTCGCATAGTATGAACTGAGAGGCATATCGCCTAAGAGACTTCTTCTCAACTGTTGTGGCTTCCACTGGATACTTTCCTTCCTTAATGAAATCTATGATGGGAGCAAACCATGATCGACCATCGACTGTTAGTGCATTCGCTTCTTCCAAGTGGACTGGTCATACTCTTTTTTCTATGATTAGGGGTTTGATACATCCCAAAGGATCATTTCCAATCATTGAAGCTAAGGTGGCTAATGCATCAGCATACTTATTGGTATCTCTTGGGGAGTAGTTGTCACACCCCAATTCCGCACTATTCAGAATGGTGTGATGAACTGCTAATAAACCAACGGTTCAACCAGGATCTCAAATAGGCTATCCCCGTGTTATCTAAACTTACACACATCCGTAATCATAATCAGAGTAAATACACAATAGCGGAAGTTTTATAATAAGAAGAACTGAGAATCTATGTGATATTAAAATTTAAATAACAATTTATTCTGTTTCAACTAAGACATAAATAATTAAATACCAAATACATGTCTTAATAAATCCAAATAAAGAAACCTATAAAATATCTAATCAAATACACACGAGTTGCACTCGCAAGAGGAGTCGTGTGTATCCACTTCAGCTTCAGCTTCCATCGCCTCTACGTTCCTGTACGCAGACGCATTCATATAATCTTCAACGGTATAACCTGCATCATCAACTAAAAATATTCGACGTTGAGGGGTGAGCACACATCACGGCTCAGTGAGTAGCCAAAACAATGCAACAGTACATATGCATGCAATCAATTTATATCTTTGGTCCGGTTTAAAGTTTGCAGTATGCAATAGAAAGGTTTAGGTAGCCAAAGGTCGCGTTTATTGACCCCGCCTCTATACACAAGTGTGTGACGTCACCTGAAGATCACGTTTATTGTCGACTCACATGCACCCAACCATGAACAGTATATAACAAAGGTTAACGTTTATTGCTATATATTGCCATACCAACACGTAAGCCCCTGTTAGCGAGGGTTGCAAACTGGGCTCGCAACTAACCAATCCTAATGCCAAAAAGTGTATCCAAGGCCTCACCCCAGCATCCCTCAGAATGTCCATAGAGATAGAGCTAAGGCCCCCCGGTAGAGTCAGAGACTACAAGGACCGAGACCACCTCCCCTGATACTCTACGACATAATAGTTCTGCTAAAGTAATGGCGATACGACGATGTTAATGCACAAGACTTGAGTTAGAGATAGAGCTAAAGTGCTGAGACCCGCCAAAGGTTAACGTTTATTGATGTTCTCATCACACCTCCCCTGATACTCGCTCGCATCAAGTACACCAACCACACACATACAATCACATGCCTATTCCTATCATCATCATCATCATCATGTTATAAACAATAAAGTAAATATGCATGAACAAATAATAGAAATATTGGATGACATGTTGTATGCACATTACAAACATATTCGCATAGAATCAAGCATGGCATTGGACTCAAGAAAATAGAAAATAGTTTTGTTATTAACCAATTAGTTTGGAGTTCTGGTTCCTCACCTTAGCTTGCTAATAAATATTTTTTCAAGCTTTAGAATCACCTTTACAATGTTATTATATTGCTAGAAGACCTAACAAAGTCGATAGAATTTAATTAGAATTAATTCCAGATTTAAAAACCATTCTGTTAACTGAGGGTCGGAGGTAGGGTCGGAGTCCTGATCGACCCTCGGTGCGACCCTCCCCAAACTCTGAACCTCCCGAACACTGAGGGTCGATGGTCAGAATCACCTAGGGTCGGATGGTCATCGACCCTCGGTGCGACCCTCGGTGCACTTTGGTCCAGTTCCCTCTTTTAGTCCATTCTTCGTGCTTGGGATCCTATGGCTTGCTCCTACATTCCATTCTACATTCATTCCATGGTCTGAAACCATGTATAATCCATCTAAAATAGTTTTCATGCATTCCCCTATGGTTTTCCATGAAAACCTAACCATAGATTGATGGTTTGGGTTTTTCCGAGATTACACTCTCAACAATAACTAACCTAAGGTCTGTAGAAATTCATGGAATTAGTATCCATACCTGAGAAGAATAATCCTTCTCTACAACTCTTCTCCTTTGGCTTAATTCTCTTCCTTGTTTCTCTTCTTCTTCTTTTCCTTCTCTTCTCTTTCTCTCAATTCAATTAGGGTTGTGAAAGGAGTGAAAGTGGCTTAGGGATGTCCTTTAAATAGAGTAGGAACATCCTAAAATAAGTCCCTTTGAGATTAGGAAGGAATCCCCATCGAAAATTAGGAAATTTCCTAATTCTATTTCCTACGGTAACCGAGGGTCGATGATCCCGTCGACCCTAGGGTTCTAAGCTGTCCGACCCTCCCTTCAAAACTGAGGGTCTGACTTTCTGTTTTGGGGGGTCCGACCCTGCTTAGCTGGGTATGCGACCCTCCCCCTATTTTAAGTGTTTTTGGGTCGATTTGATACCTGGGATCTCGATCTCCTTCACGCCCTTGGTCCATTTGGCTCAACCATGACGGGTAAACCTGGTTCAAGGTGGTAAGACCGGATTAGATTGACACGGGTCTTACAGTAATCAAATTTAATTTGCATGAATTTTCGAGCCAAGGTTATTGCACATTGTTGGTAAGGTATCAGCTTCTCGTCTTTGGTTTTTCAATCCCCTCTGACTTGGTAGACAACAATTGATGAGTCACCATAGACCTTTAATCTGCAGACCCCTATGGCCAAGGCTGCTTTCAGTCCCATGATACATGCTTCGTACTCTACAATGTTGTTTGTGTAGTCAAAGTCTAACCTGAATGAAAATGACACAAATGCCCCTTTTGGATCTATGCATAAGATGCCGGCCCCATATCCCATATGATTTGCGGCTCCATCAAAGAACATTATCCATGTGTCATTCTTCCCCTCCTCTTGAGTTGTGTGGACTTCTTCATCTAGGAATACATCTTCCAGATGTCTGAGGTTATCTTCAACTAGTAGAGCTAATAGATGTTCTGTAATTGTGCTCTCCTTAATAGACTTTTGAGTAGTGCATGTGATGTCGAATTCAAACAACAACAATAGCCACCTAGCCAACCTTCCTGTCAAAGCTGGTTTTTCGAATGGATACTTCAGGGGGTCCATTCTGGAAATGAGTATGACCTTGTAGGATAACATACAATGCCTCAGTCTCTTTGTTATCCAGACCAGAGCTGCGCATGTCTTCTCCAGCTGTGTATAATTGGCTTCGTAGCCTGTAAATTTCTTACTCAAGTAATATACTGCTTTTTCTATCTTTCCATCTGTATCATGCTGGGCTATCATTGATCCCATAGAACCCTCTAGTACTGACAAGTAGAGGAGTAGTGGTCTCCCCGGAACTGGTGGGGCTAAAACTGGTGGGTTCAACAGATAGGTCTTGATTTTGTCGAAAGCCATCTGACATTGAGGGTTCCAATCTTTTGGCTGGTCTTTCCGGAGTAGCTTGAAAATTGGTTCGCATGTTGCAGCGAGATATGCAATAAACCGGTTGATGTACTGAAGTCTTCCCAAGAAACCTCTTACTTTCTCTTCTGTTTGAGGAGATGGCATTTCAGAGATGGCTTTTATCTTGGCTGGATTAATTTTGATTCCTCTTTGGCTGACCATAAAGCCTAGCATTTTGCCTGCTATTACCCTAAATGCACATTTTTGGGGGTTGAGCCTTAGTTTATATTGTTTGATCCTCTTGAAGAACTTCCTTAGCGTCGGGATGTGACCTTCTCTGGTAAATGACTTTACAATCATATCATCTACATACACCTCTACCTCCTTATGGATCAGGTCGTGCAAGATTGTAGTAGCCATTCTTTGATAAGTTGCCCCAGCATTCTTCAACCCAAATGACATCACAGTGTAACAATAGGTACCCCAGTCTATTATGAAGGTAGTTTTCTCCTTGTCTTCAGGTGCTATCTTTATCTGATTATACCCTGAGAATCCATCCATGAAGGACAAAAGAGCATGATTTGTAGTGTTATCCACTAAGATGTCTATCTTTGGTAATGAAAAGTCATCTTTGGGGCTAGCCTTTTTCAGGTTTCTATAATCGATGCACACCCTCAGTCTTCCATCCTTTTTAGGTACAATGACCACATTTGCTAGCCACTCTGGGTACTTCGTGACTTCTAGGAATCCTGCGTCAAACTGCTTCATGATATCTTCTTTAACCTTGAGGGTCCATTCAGGCCTTAACCGCCTCAGCTTCTGCTTATATGGCCTTGCATTTGAGACCAAAGGTATCTTATGCTGTACAACTTCAGGGTCGATGCCGGGCATATCTTCATAGGACCAGGCAAATACTTCTTGGAACTCCACAGTAATTCTATCATTTGTTTGGCTTCTTCTTCTGTCAAGGTAGCACCGATCTTTATCTCTTGAGGTTCTCTACTGAGCTGAGGTTAATTATTTTGAAGTCTTCGCTGACAGGTTGAGCCTTCTTCTCCTTCGAGGCTTGGATGGATTATAATATTTCAGGAGATGGTTCATCATTCTCATCATTTTCAAAGTTAGAGTTAGAAGGAAAAGGAAACGAAGAAGTAGACGCAGTGTAATTCAAAACATCATCTTTATTCATATTCAAAAGCAGAGGTACAGAGGAAAAGGTTCCTAGTGGAACAAACTCAAAACTTGAAAAGGACTCAATCTTATCTAAAGACTTAAGGACCCTAGGCTCAGACATAGTCATAATATATGGATTACATGGCAACCCCTTTGGGTAAACAAAATTATCATAACAACTCCAATTGGGGATTATTCCGCTGATGGGAAGGGTGAATTGTTGTATATCGGGACTCCTATCTTGATATTCACTGGTGAGCATCATCACTTGATCGTCATCGAACAGGTTGCTGATGTTGATCGCCTCTGTCTTGGATTTCTGCTCCTTGCTCTGCTCTTGGATCTTGGCTTGCTCGAGCTCTTCCCAGTCAAAAGTACAATCATGTAATATTTCGAACCCGGGTACTTGCTTTTGAAGGTGGGCATTGAACCAAGGTTCTGAAAATCTGCAATAGATGTTATCTTCTCCTTCTTTAACAAAATACCCATTGAGGGTCTTCGAAAACTAGATGTTCTGTACATTGTACAACCCCTCAGATATTGCTTGATAGACTGTTTCATCTGTCCTTTGGGGTCACCAGTCCCCACAAGCTCTATCTGATGCTCTTATTGTGCTGCTACCATATTGACTACTATACTTGTATTTCATCCTCTTGAGCTTTCGAAATCTTTCGTTAGCTCCCCTCTGCTTTTTCTTGATTACTTTCAGATCCCCTTCGGTGGGGGTATACCCCAGTCCAAATCTATACTCATTGACCAATAGAGATAAGAAAGTGACATCACATGTTGGTGGGAACCAAGCCCCATACCTGGAAAGTAGAGCATGTTAAGTAATTGACGAAATGAAAAGGGTAGATGCTTACCTGTAAGATCTGGCTCAGTTGTGGCTAGGATGTTGTCAACTTGGAACCCTCCGAGAGAGAAATCTTGCCTAGTGTTCCCTTGTGACTCTTCACCATTCCGTTCAGTGGCCAATGTGTTCACGGCTGCAGAGTCCGTGTGTATTGTCATAGTGGTACCCTTGAAGATGAATCTAACCTTCTGATAGAAGGTAGATGCCACTGCATCGGCCAGACAGATCTAAGGCCTTCCTAAAAGCATGTTGAATGAGGCAGAAATGTCAATGACTTAGAACTCCGTTTCAAATTCAGCCGGTCCTACGTGATTTGGCACTGTGAAGACACCCAATACAGCCCTTCTGGTATTGTCATAAGCCTTGAAGGTAAAATCTGAAGGTTTCAACTCTGATTCGCTGAAGCCTAGATGCTTGAAGGTACAAAAAGGGAATACATTCAAAGTTGACCCATTATCAACCAGGACTTGGAAAATACTCTTACCTCGACATCCAATGGTAATGTGTAGAGCTTGTATATGATCTTTACCTCCTCGAGGGAGATCCGCATCTCCAAAAACAATTGCATTAACGTCATATCTGCCTCCTACTAGCATGCTAGTTGTCACACCCCAATTCTGCACCTTTCAGAACGGTGTGATGAACCGCTAATAAACCAACGGTTCAACCAGGATCTCTAATAGGCTGTGTCCCTTTAAATTAAACCATACACATCCACAACCATAATCAGAATAAATACACAATAGTGGAAGTTTTAATATTAAATGAACTGAGAATTTAACTATGATAATTATAAATAAAATATCAAATTATGTTGTATCAACCGAGACATAAGTAAATAAAATATCAAATTACATTTTCTTAATAGTTCAAATAAAAATCTAATCGAAAATGCATGAGTTACACTCGCATGAGGAGTCATGCGTCTCCACTATATCTTCAACCTCCATTGCAGCCACATGCCCGTACACAGAAGCATTCATATACTCTTCCACAGTGGTACCTACATCATCAACTAAAAATATTCGAATTCAAAAAGGGTGAGCACACATCACGGCTCAGGGAGTAAACAAAACAATGCAACAAACATATGCATGCATTCAATTCATATATGTGGTCTGGTATATAAGTTTGCAATGTGCTATAGAAAGGTTCAGTGGCCGCCTCACCTCTATACACGAGTGTGTGAAGCTGCCCAAAGATAACATTCATTGTCATCCCACATGCACCCATCATGGAATAGAGATAGAGCTAAAGTGCCTAGGACCACACCGCATCACACTTCCCCTGATACTCTACCCATACCAACACGTAAGCCCCTACTGGCGAGGGCTTGCAAACTGGGCTCGCAACTAACCAATCCTAATGTCAAACAGTGTATCCAAGGCCTCACCCTAGCATCCCTCAATACGTCCATAGAGATAGAGCTAAGGCCCCCTGGCAGAGTCGAAGACTACACGGTCCGAGACCACCTGGTCCGAGACCACCTCCCCTGATACCCTACGACGTAATAGTTCTGCTAAGGTAATGGCGATACGACGATTTCAGTGGACAAGACTTGAGTAGAGATAGAGCTAGAGTCTGGTGACCAGGATGAACCACAATGTCACGTCCTCCCCTTGATGCTCCACTCGCATCAAGTACACTAACCACATACAAACATTCACATGCCTATTCCTAGCATCATCATCATCATCATGTTATAAATAAATAGAATTAAATATGCATGAACATTAATAGCAGGAATATTGGATGACATGTTGAATACACATTACAAGCATACACGCATAGAATCAGTCATGACATTGGACTCAAGAAAAATAAAAACAATTTGTTATTAGCCAATTAGTTTAGGTCTTGTTCCCTCACCATTGCTTGAGTGAAAATCCTCTTTCAAGCTTTAAGAATCACCTTTATATTAATAGGAAAACCTAACAAGTCGATAGATTTTAATTAGAATTCATTCCGATAATTTTAGGCTTGCTGTTAAGCTAGGATCGCAGGACGGGTCGCAGGTAGGGTAGCAGTTTTCTGCGACCCCAGGGTATAGGGTCGATGCTAGGGTCGGATGTTCCACCGACCCTAGGTGCCACCGTAGCTTCCCTGGACTTCCCAAAAGCTAGGGGTCGATCCTGTGGTCTGGTAGGGTCGATTCCCAATCGACCCTACGTGCAACCGCACGTGGTTTGAGTCGACCTTTTCATTCTACAGTCTAATCTTTCAAGTTTGGGTCCTTTGGCTTACTTCCACAGTCCATTCTATGCTTGTTCTATGGCTTAAAACTCCAGGTTACTTTCTTACTTTGTCTACCATGATTCCCTCCATGGATTTCATTAAAATCTTCTCATGGATGGATGATTTGGGTTCTCCTAGATCATACACTCTTCATAAACTATTCTAAGGTCTTAAATAATTCATGGAAAGCATATCCATACCTTAGGTTTGCTGAGATTCTGAGGTTTCTCTGAATTTCTTCTCTTTAGCCTTCTTCTCCAATTCTCCTTCTCTTCTCCTTCTCTTCTCTTTCAATTAGGGTTTCAAAAGGAGTGAAAGAGGCTAAGGGACATCCTATTTATAGAGAAAAACCTCCCAAAATAAGTCCCATTGAGATTAGGAAAGAATCCCCTTGAAATTTAAAAAGTTTCCTATATACGGTTTCTGTCGATGATCCTAGGGTCGATGAGGGGGTCAGTGATCCCGTCGACCCTAGGGTCTAAATTGTCTGACCCTAGGTCTAAAATTCAAGGGTCTAACTTCCTGATGAGGTAGGGTCGACCCTGCCTGTTTGGGTATGCGACCCTACCCCCTATTTTACTATTTTTGGGTCAGTTTAATACCTGGTCTTGCTATTTCCTTCACGCAGTTGGTCTATTTGGCTCGAACATGATTGGTAGACCTAGTACAAGGTGGTAAGACTGGTTAGTTCGATACGGGTCTTATAACTCCCCCCTGCTTATAAAAATTTCATCCTTGAAATTTGTACATACCTTCCGAGTCGAATAGATGAGGGTATTGCTTTCGCATAGCATTATCTTCTTCCCATGTGATTTCTTCTATATCTCTGCTTCTCCAAGTGACCTTAACATAATAAATGTCACGGTTGTGTAGTCGTTGCACCTTTCGACTGGTGATTTTAGTTGGTTCTACTTCAAATGTCAAATCATCAGTCAAATCAGGTAGATCTACTGTCAAAACATGCGTTGGATCTCTGACATACTTCTTCAGTAAAGAGATATGAAATACATCATGCACACTTGACGTAGATGGTGGTAATGCTAACTGGTAAGTCACTTTTCCACGTTTAGCTAGAATCTCATATGGTCCGACATATCTCGGACTTAGTTTCCCTTTCTGTCCGAACCATTTCAAACCGCGCATAGGTGACACTTTGAGGAATACCTTATCACCTATGGCAAATTCAAGGTCTCGGCGTCTAGTATCTGTATATTGCTTCTGACGATTCTGAGCCGTTCTTACTCTTTCCTTGATAATGTCAACTACTCGACATGTCTCTTCAATGAATTCTGGTCCAACAATACTACGTTCTCCAACTTCATTCCAAAACAAAGGAGTTCGACACTTCCTGCCATACAGTGCTTCATAGGGTGACATCTGTATAGTAGCCTGATAGCTATTGTTATAAGTGAACTCAATCAGTGGTAACTTCTCATCCTATGATCCTTTAAAATCAATTACACAGGCTCGGAGCATGTCTTCTAGAATCTGAATGGTACGCTCCGATTGTCCGTCTGTCTGAGGATGGAATGCAGTACTGAACTTCAATGTTGTACCCATAGCCTTTTCCAATCCTTCCCAAAACTTTGAAGTAAATCGTGGATCTCTGTCGGGCACAATGCTTTCAGGTACATCTTGTAATCTGACAATATTATCCACATACAACTTAGCTAACCTCTCCAGTGTATACTGAGGTCGTATAGCTATAAATCGAGCCGTTTTAGTTAGTCGGTCTACAATTACCCAAACTGCGTCAACTACTCGGGGAGTCAATGGTAACCCTGTGACGAAGTCCATAGTGATGCAGTCCCATTTCCATGCTGGTTCTGGTAACGGCTGTAACAGTCCTGCAGGTCTTTGTCGTTCAGCCTTCACTCTCTGACAATTTAGGCATTGAGACACGAACTTAGCTATATCTGCTTTCATTCCTCTCCACCAATATAATTTCTTTAGATCGTGATACATTTTTGTACTTCCAGGATGTATAAAATAGGCGGTGGCATGGGCTTCCTTCATTAGTCGGTGTCTAATGTCCAAACTTTCTGTTTCAGGTACACATATTCTTCCTTTGTACTTCAGTAAGCGTTGCTGCTTGATCGGCGGGGAGGAGCATAGGCGAACTCAGGAATAGTTCTACCTTTTTCGATGTCTTCTTGTACCGTTCTTAGATAAGGGTCTGATTTAATAATTATTTTCACTTCATCAATTATATTGGGTACAATCTTCAATGTGGCGAACATATTTGAAAACCAATGGATAAATCCTTGGTTGGTTGATTCATCCGGTGCATCTATCACAAACTGCTCATTATCGCAATTGAATACTTTTTCGGTAGTACCCAGTGCGGCAGTTGTGCTAATCTCCCCTTGAGATTTTATCATTGTCTTTCTACTCAGTGCATCAGCAACCACATTAACTTTTCCCGGATGATACTAGATATCACAATCATAGTCTTTCAATAGTTCCAACCATCTTCTTTGTCTCATATTCAACTCCTTCTGATTAAAGAGATAAGTAAGACTCTTATGATCTGATTTGATCTGAAATTTCTCTCCGTACAAGTAATGTCTCTAAATCTTGACAACATGTACTACTGCCGCTAATTCCAAATCATGAGTGGGATAGTTCTTCTCATGTGTCTTCAATTGTCTTGAGGCATAAGCAATTACTTGTTCTCCTTGCATAAGTACACATCCTAATCCCAATCTTGACGCATCAGTGTACAAAATAAATGACTGTCCTGGAATCGAAATGGTCAAGATTGGAGCAGATATCAATCTAGCCTTCAATGTTTGAAAACTCTTTTCGCATTTCTCAGTCCAAACAAACTTTTCGCCATTCTTAGTCAAACTTGTGAGAGGTACGGCAATTTAGGAATAGTCTTCCACAAATCGTCGATAATAACCAGCTAGACCTAAGAAATTTCTAATTTCTGCAACGCTCTTCGGTGCTTCCCACTTCACAATAGCTTCGATCTTGCCAGGATCCACTTTAATTCCTTCAGTGGATACAACATGGCCATGAAAAATGACTTTCTTTAGCTAAAACTCACACTTTGTAAATTTAGCATAGAGCTTCTCCTTCCGTAATCGCTGCAGAACGGCATTTAGATTCTTAATATGAGTTTCCTTGTCCTTGGAGTAGACCAATATATCATCGATGAATACAATAACTGACGTATCCAACATATCGTGGAATACCCGATTCATAAGTTCCATAAAGGTTGCTGGTGCGTTCGTCAATCCAAAAGACATGACCAAAAATTCATAATGTCCATATCTGGTCCTGAATGCTGTCTTGGGAATATCACCGTTCCTTAATCTTCAACTGATGGTAGCCTGACCGAAGATCGATCTTGAAGAACACTTTGGCACCTTGCAACTGATTGAACAGGTCATCGATCCGAGGCAATGGGTACCGATTCTTGATTGTCAGCTTATTCAGTTCCCGATAGTCTATACACAATCGAACACTACCATCCTTCTTCTTTATGAATAATACTGGCGCTCTCCATGGTGATATGCTAGGTCGGATGTAACCCTTGTCCAACAGTTCTTATTGTTGTACTTTTAATTCCTTCAGTTCAGTAGGAGCCATATGATAAGGTGCTTTAGATACTGGTGTGGCTCCGGGTATCAGATCAATAACAAACTCTGTACCTCGGTCGGGTGGTAGTCCTGGTAGTTCTTCAGGAAATACATCTGAAAAGTCACACACGACATCAATATCCTCCATTCGTGGTGCTTCCTTGGTAAGATCAACCACAGATACTAGATACCCAACCGCTCCTTTCTCAAGGCACTTCCTAGCCTTTAATGCAGAGAGTATGAGCTTTCGTTTATGGGGAAGTTTGGTTCCCACAAAACTGAACTCTGCTCCTTCCTTGTCTTTAAATGTCAGCTTCTTTTCGGCACATAATAGGTTTGCAGAATGCCGAGCTAACCAGTCCATTCCAAGATGACGTCAAAGTCTGCCATCTCAAGTTGAAACAAGGTTGCATCCAAAGTCTTTTCGTCAATAAGAACTGGACATGGTCCATAACCTTTTTCTAATTCCACTTCTAATCCCATCGACGATCGTACAAGTAGTTTGTAGTGTCACACCCCAATTCTGATCCAACCAGAACGGTGTGAGTGAACCGTCATTGAACCAACGGTTCACACCAGGATCTCGAATAGGCCGTGTCCACCCATACAAACCAATTACACATAACCACAATCAGAATATAAATATACAGCGGAAGACTTTAAATAGAATGAACTGAGTATCTATTGATAATTTAAATAAATATCTCATTATTCAAACTCAAACATAAAATAATAATCTTTTACATCTCTTAATAACAAACAAAAATAACTGAAACAAATAAGTAAAATCCATCACAGGTACACGCAGAAAGGGCACTCGCATGAAGCGTCATGCTCGTCCTCTCCTGCCTGTACGTCCAAAGCAGCTACACCTCCATACGCCGGAGCGTTCACATAATCGTCCACAGTGTATCCTGCATCAACATCTAAAAACAATGTATATACAAAGGGTGAGCACACAACACGCTCAAGAAGACAATCGACAGTTTCACAAGATTATGCATGAGTAACAACCATTTTTTTTTGTGGTCCGGTTTAAGTTTGCAATGTGCTATAGAAAGGTTTGGTGGCCCCCGCACCTCTATACACGAGTGTGTGGCGTCGCACAGTAATCACACTACCACCAACCCACATGCACCCATCATGGAATAGAGATAGAGCTAAGGTATACCCACACCTCCCCTGATACTCTACCCATACCAGTACCTAAGCCCCCCTCGGCCGGGGCTCGCAAACCGGGCTCGCAACTAACCAATCCTATATGTCAACAATGTATGCTCTATCCCAAAGACAGCCGTCTACGGCATAGAGATAGAGCTAGAGCGTGCAGGCCGGGTCGGAGACCACCAAACCTCACCTCCCCCTGATACCCTATCCGCAACTAACCCACTAGGATAGAAACAATACGCAGGTAGACCCTATCCCAACACAACTCCCTACGGCATAGAGATAGAGCTAAAGCATCGTGGACAAGGCAGCGTCGACTCGGAATCCTCAGTACCACCCAACGATGGCCGGGACAACATCAATATCGGAGACCAACGTACCCACGATCTTCCCCCCGATACCCCACCCGTACCAAGCATGTTAAGATAGAATACTACAAAAGGTGCCAGTGTGAAGAGCGATCCCAGGCCCATGCCCCACTCCACACACCAACGAAAACAATCACATGCCTAACAATCACATCCTATGAATGCATGAACAATAATAATAACTGAAAGTAAAGGATGGCATGTGAATATGCACAAACATCACATCACAGATATTCAATGATTAACAACGATTTACTGTCCATTAATTATTAGGTTTAGGTCAGATTCCCTTACCTGACGCTCGTTCGATTACTTGCTCCACGTCGCAAGATCCAAACGATAAGTCACAGAGTCCTACATAATATTAGGGTTTCATTAGAATATATTATTTAGGGTTTCATGTTGGTCGGAAACCAACAGAGATCACAAAATACCCTCACAGAGCTGACCGGTGGCATGTACCGGTCGCAGCTCTGTGGGAAAGACTGGCGACCGGTATGGTCAGCCGGTCTCCCACAAACAACCTCCCGAGAGGTAGCGGTCGCAACATACCGGTCGCACTATGTGCAACTGGTATAGTCGACCAGTATGTCTTTGGAAGACCATACATGGGTTCTTCGACTGCCGTCGACCATCCTCCATGGATTTTCAGGGTTTCCTCTATCCATTCTAAGTCTAGGCTTTGAGTTAGAGTTATCCCCAACTCATTCAAGTCTCGTTTCGATGAATATCATCTCGAAACTCCAATCTAGGGTTTGACGGCAACTTAGGGTTTATTGGCCAATTTAGGGTTTTAGATCAATACCTACTTTGCACGGTATTGATCCACCCACACAACTATCATAGGGTAAGAAGATGGATTCAAACACTTACCGTTGACAGGTGTAGCGTGAGCTTCGTCAAACGGTAATGGCGGCTCCTTCTTCTTCTTCCTAGCTCATTCTCCTTTCCAAGCTCTTTCTCTTCTCTAGGGTTTGTGAGAGACAATGGAAAGGATTTGAGGGATTTAAGGGTGTATTTATAGGCTAAAAATAGGGTTTAGTAACCCTACTAGGATTAGGAAACTTTTAGGATTCGAAATCAGGAAAGAGGGACCCGCAGAGACCAATTTCCAAATTTCCGCACATAGCTGTGCAGGCCATACCAGTCGACCGGTACCATCATCCGGTACCATCGACCGGTATACCTAAAATCAGGTATAATTGGTCGACTTCAGTCCGATTTCGTACCTGTTTGTTTTCCGCTTGCCCCGTTTGGATCGGTGATGATCGGAAGACCTGTCACGATACAAAACCAAGGTTAGACCGGGTTTTCAGAGTGCGGGTCTTACAACTCCACCACCCTTAAAAGAAATTTCATCCCAAAATTTGCATGTAGGTACTACAACTCCCCCACCCTTAAAAGAAATTTCGGCCTCGAAATTTGAACGTACCTTGATCGTCAAAAAGGTTAGGGTACTCCTTTTTCATCGTGCTCTCTTCTTCCCAAGTAATTTCCTCCACATTTTGGCTTTTCCAATGCACCTTCACATAGTGGATATCCTTGGTTCGAAGTTGCTGAACTTTTCGGCTTGAGAGCATTACAGGCACCACTTCGAAAGTTAAGTCTTCAGTCAAGTCTGGAGGATAAGCGCTCAAGATATGCGATGGATCTCTAACATACTTCTTCGGTAATGATACATGGAACACATTATGGACGCTGGACATAGATGGTGGTAGAGCCAATTGATATGCTACATTACCACGTCGATTTAATATCTCATATGGTCCCACATACCTGGGGCATAGCTTCCCCTTCTTACCAAACCGTTTCAGACCTCGCACCGGTGACACCTTCAAGAACACTTTGTCACCCATTGCAAACTCCAGATCTCGACGTCGATTATCCGCATAGTGCTTCTGTCGAACTTGAGCTGTCTTTACTCTCTCTTTGATCTGATCAATCACTCGGCAAGTTTCTTCAACAAACTCCGGTCCTACAATTCTTCTTTCCCCCACTTCATTCCATAACAGAGGTGTACGACATTTTCTCCCATAGAGAGCTTCATATGGGGCCTCTCGAATTGTAGCCCGATAACCGTTGTTGTAAGCAAATTCGATAAGTGATAGCTTCTCATCCCAAGCTCCTTTGAAATCTAATGCACAAGCTCGAAGCATATCTTCCAAAATTTGAATGGTTCGTTCGACCTGTCCGTCCGTCCGAGGATGGAAAGCTATCTTGAACTTCAACTTTGTTCCCATAGCTTTACGTAATCCTTCCCGGAATTTTGATGTAAAACGGGGGTCTCCGTCGGATACTATACTCTGGGATGCCATGAAGTCTGACTATATTATCAACATATAACTTGGCCAACTTCTCCATGGTATACTGAGGTCTGACCGCAATAAATCGAGTTGTCTTGGTGAGCCGATCTACTATAACCCAAACTGCATCCACTGACCTTGGTGTCAAAGGTAGGCCAGTGACGAAATCCATGGTGATACAATCCCACTTCCATGCAGGTTCTGGTAATGGCTGTAGTAAACCTGCGGGTCTTTGCCTTTCCGCTTTAACTTGTTGACAATTCAGACATTGGAACACAAAACGAGCTATATCAGCTTTCATACCCCTCCACCAATATAGTCTTCTTAGATCATGGTACATCTTGGTACTTCCTGGATGTACCGAATATGGAATGTAATGAGCTTCAGTCATAACTCAGCCTCTGATATCGCAGTCTTCGCTCTCAGGTATACATAACCGTCCGCGATACTTGAGTACTTTGTCTGATTCCAAGGTAAAGTCGGGATTACACGTACCCTTCTCTAAGTCTTCCGGCACTGTCTTGAGATATGGATCCTGTAGGATTGCTACCTTGACTTCATCAATTAGACCCGGTGAAATCTTCAATGCGGCGAACATCATAGTGAACTTATGAATCAAGCCTTGCTCAACTGGATCTTCTGCAGTTTCAATTATATGCTCTCCGTCACCTTCGATTGAACTAGAGGCTGCGGCACACAATGCAGCATTTGTACTTGGTTCTGCCTCAGGTTTCGATGCCCACTTTCTGCTTAAGGCGTCAGCCACCACATTTGCTTTACCCGGATGGTACTGGATGTTGCAATCATAATCTTTTAACAAT
Organism: Protea cynaroides; assembly: GCA_028583415.1. Lineage (NCBI taxonomy): Eukaryota > Viridiplantae > Streptophyta > Magnoliopsida > Proteales > Proteaceae > Protea > Protea cynaroides. Next base: position 21,453,004 of record CM053270.1, read on the forward strand.
TCCAGCCATCTCCTCTGTCTCATATTCAGATCCTTCTGAGTGAAGAGATAAATTAAGCTCTTGTGATCCGACTTGATCCGAAACTTCTCACCGTACAAATAGTGTCTCCAAGTCTTGATTGCATGAATAACCACCGCTAGCTCCAAGTCATGCGTAGGATAGTTCTTCTCATGCTCTTTTAACCGTCTTGATGCGTAAGCGATCACCGTTCTCCTTGCATCGAACACACCCAATACCCAACCACGAAGCATCCGTATATAGAGTAAACGGTACGCTTGGTTCGGGGATGGTCGGGATAGGTGCGAGAGACAAGTCTTGACTTCAAAGTCCGGAAGCACTTCTCACACTCATCTGTCCATATAAATTTCTCTCCCTTCTTGGTCAATCCCGGTGAGTGGAACCGCGATCCCGGAGTAATCTTCCACGAATCTTCTATAATAGCCAGCCATCCCAAGGAAACTACGAATCTCCGCAACAGATTTTGGTGCTTCCCATCCTACTATAGCAGCTATCTTGCTTGGATCAACCTTGATACCGTCTCCAGATACAACATGGCCCAAGAAAGCCACTTCCTTCAGCCAAAACTCGCACTTCTTGAATTTTGCATAAAGCCTCACATCCCTCAGCCGTTGTAGGGCTGCCCTCAAATGCGCTGTATGAGTCTCCATGTCCTTAGAGTAAATCAATATGTCATCGATGAATACAATGACCGAAGTGTCCAACATGTCATGGAACACTCGGTTCATCGGTTCCATAAACGACGCCGGAGTGTTGGCCAACCCGAAAGACATTACCGGAAACTCATAATGCCCATACCTCGTTAAAGCGGTCTTCGAATATCTCCGGCCTTGATCTTCAATTGGTGATACCCGATCGGAGATCGATCTTCGAGAAAACCTTTGCACCCCCGCAGCTGATAGAATAGATCATCGATCCTAGGCAAAGGATACCGATTCTTGATCGTCAACTTGTTCAGCTCACGATAGTCAATACTTAGCCGTACACTTCCATCTTTCTTCTTGACGAACAACACAGGTGCTCCCCAAGGCGCAATACTAGGTCGTATGAAGCCCTTATCCAGCAATTCTTGTAATTGGGTCTTCAACTCCTTTAACTCGGTTGGGGCCATCCTGTATGGTGCTTTAGACACCGGAGCTGAACCTGGTATAAGGTCTATCACAATTTCGTAGCCCCGTCTCGGTGGTAAGCTCGGAAGATCTTCCGAAATACATCTGGAAACTCCCGAACCACATCTATATCTTCCATCTTTAGTGACTCCTTGTGAGGTCGACTACAGATACGAGATAACCCACTCCCCCTTTCTCCAAGCATCTCTTAGTCTTTAGGGCGGAGAGGATCAACTTTCGCCTCCTAGATAGCTTAATCCCAGCAAAACTGTATTCCTTTCCCTCTCTGTCAAGAAGCATAAGCTTCCTTTCACCACATAAAAGGACGGCCGAATGATGGCCTAGCCAATCCATTCCTAAAATGACATCAAAATCTGCCATCTCAAGTATTACTAGGCTTGCTTCTAGGTCTCGGCCCTCGATACTTACGATGACATGGTCCATAATACTTGGTCAAAGCCACTTCGACTCCTAGTGGAGAGCGAACTATCAAGCTTGGGTTCAATTGCTTGATTGGTAACTCCATTCGCTTCCCAAAAGAAACGAAACAAAGGAGTGCGTGGCCCCGCAGTCAAATAATACTCTGGCGGGTAAACCAGCTACATTTACAATTCCAGTTACCACATCGGGTGATGCGGCTGCCTCTTCGGTGGATGTTGCATAAACTCGGCTTCTTGGGGAGCTTGCTTCCTAGGTAGCATGCAGTTCCTTGCAACATGTCCCGATTCTCGGCCGGTTATAACACTTAATATTCGGGTTGGGTTCGGCTAATTGTGGCACGGTGGTGCCGGGTGGTTTCGCAGGTGCTGTAGTAGTCTGCCCCCGTATGGGCGGAATGGTCTAGGATTACGCCACCCGAGCTCTCTCCAGCAGGTCTCTTCACTCCCTGTTTTGAGCGAAGAAGCTGTCCCTCCGACTGGACTCTATCACCCTCGCAACCTGCTTTGCCTCATTGTAGGTCTTCTTATCCGGACCCAAAAGATGCTCTCTAATGCTTCCACGTAGTCCCATGGTGAACCTACGTATCTTTGTCTCCTCTTCCCGCATACCGACCGGTGCGAAGAAGAACAGCTCTTCGTACCTCTCGTTGATAAGCATCTACGATCGACCGACCGCTGCAGGCCGAGAAACTCTCTCTCCATTTGATCCCTGAAGCTCTTTGGGAAGTATTTGTCGAAGAAAGCCGCTTTAAACACCTCCCGACCAACTAATGTGTATTGGTTCTCCAAATATGCCCGTGTGGAATTCCACCAAGCATTCGCGTCCTCTCTCGGCATGTGAGTGGCAAATAGAACCTTCTCCTCCTCCGTACACGTCATCAATCGGAAGTTCTTTTCCATTTCCGAAACCCACCGTGCTGGCCACAATGGTTTCCCCGTCCGCCGGTGAATGATGACGGTTTCAACTTCAAGAACCTGCCATCTCAGACTATTTATTTGGATCTGAGAAGAAGACATAACACGTGAGAATCATCAATAATAGTAGTGTTAGTCTTGAATAATGCAGGAAAATAGTCGAGAAGTAACATTTCGATTTACACAATTTTGGGAATTTTTTTTAATTTTTTTTTTATTTTTATTTTTTTTCTGGCTCTTTTGGGGCGTACCGATCGCAACATACCGGTCGCACACCTGTGGAAATATGATGCGGCCGGTATAGTCGACCGATCAAAATTAAATTTCTGGCCGAGACATACCGGTCGCATGTCTATGAGATACCGGTCGCCACTCTGTAGACAGTGTTGCGACCGGTATAGTCGACCGGTCAGAAAAATTTTCTGGCCGAGACATAGCGGTCGCACACTGGTCGATACCGGTCGACCGGTATAGGCATAACCGTCGACCGGTATGCCCAAAATGGCTTTAAAATCGCGAAAAAGTGAGATTTTTCTCACTTTTTCCTTTCTCTTTCTCTCCGGTGGCGATTCTTCTCTGGGTTCCGAGTTGCTACAGTTCGACCGGTGCTATTTGAAGCCGATTCCTTCCATTCAAGACCTAGCATATCGTCTCCAGGTAGGTCTCTTCTCTCTCTCACATAATTTTAGGAAATTTTCATATCGTCTTTATGTAGAAATTTAGGTTTTTCTTTGTTCGAGATGTTTTAACCGTAGGAATTCTTTTCCTTCGGCTTCGAAAGGGTTTAGGGACCCCCAAGAGCAAAAGCCCTCAACTAATTTGGGGTTCCACCGAACGGTTTTCCTAAAAATCAAAATTTTCATCTTTTGACCTAGGTTTTCATGAAATTTCGAAATTTTTCCTAATTTTTCTTAATTCTTGAAATTTCTTGAAATTTCTTGTTATAATTGCTTGTGATTGGATTATGGAAGAGTGTGGGGGTTACGTAAGTCCTCCTCCCCATGGTTTTGGGTGAGTTCGAGGCTTTTTCCCAATTTACTGTCGTTATGCTGCCGAAATTTCGAAAATTTCTAACTTCTATCTCTTTTCTTTTGTTTTGCAGGTTCTAAATGGCTCCTAGACGTAACCTCGGGAAACGCTCACATGGTTCTAGTTCTCGGGTTCCCTCTCCACCAATCCCTCAGCTAGATGAGCTATGGTTTCGCTCCTTGGAAGCTCAGGCTCGGTTTCCCTGGTTTGATGATAAGAGTATTGTATCCGGGCGCCGGGTCAATGTGGGACAATTGCACCGGTTCAATGTAGAGACGGCTTTTGGCGCTCTAGGTTGGCTGCCGGTTATCTCCTACACAGAGACTACACGCCCTAATCTGGTCAAGCATTTTTATGCAAATTTGGAACTCGAAGGAGATGTCGAAGACCCGAACCAGTGTAGGGATCTACACATCACCAGCTACGTCCGGGGTGTACATATTTCCTTCAACACCCACCAGTTGGCTGATCTGCTCGGGGTTCCCAATGATGGGGATTTGGTGTACTGCGCCCCCAAGGCGAAGGGTTATTTGACTGAAGATTTGCGCCGAGAGATAGCGCATCAGATACTCAACCCTGGGGCTCCTATGAAGGCAGCTAGCTTGAGACCTATACCCCGGGTCTACAGCCGCATCATCCAACACGATATAGTGCCACAGAGCGGTCACTACAATGAGTTGTCCCAGCTCACCCAGTACGTCACCTATTGCGTGCGCGCAGAGAGAGCGGATCTCACTTCCTTACCTCATCATCCGGACTATGCATCGAGCGGCTATGACCGATCGGGCCAGCAACCTTCCCTATGGCCGTCTCGTCACTTTCCTTCTTCGCCGTCTGAGCGTGAGTTTCAGAGGAGAGACAGCCGTCGAGGACTCCATGACCTCTGACATCGACTGGGATGCGATAAATAGGATGCAGATGGTTGACCTGCCTGTTAGTGATGACGAGTTGGAGGCTCGCCCTCGTCCACTTGGGAGAGTAGCAGCAGCAGCCGCAGTAGCAGCCGCGGCCAATGCGGCCTATGCGGCAGAGATGGGGGATGATGATGATGACGATGTAGTTGGGGGAAGCACCAGGTGCCCGCCCCACAGCCTCCACTGTACCACCACCATCTGTTCCCACAGCTGGACCATCTCAGCCCCCTCCCGATTCGGTGTTGAGTATGTTTATCGAGATCGGGGACACCCGGAGGGTCATCCCGGAGTCTCGCCGAGCGATGGGTCGGGAGTTGGGACGCCTGGCTCGTGGTCTACGGGTGACTCAGGACCAGGTGCATTGGCTTAGGGTCGCATACGAGCGGGACTATGATATAGCGGACCCCATTCCTCCCAGGCCTCCTACCCCATGATTTTCCATTTATTTTTCTTTTCATATCACGGTTTATATAACAGGGTAACTTTCCGATTTGTGGACTGTACCCTGTAGCACTATTACATTTGATACACTTTTCTATTTAATGAAAGTTCATGGTTTTTCCTAACTAGTGTATGTGCACATATTAGGTTTCATATTTAGAATATTACATTATTCTCTTTCTTAGTCCGTCTCAGGTATCAAACAATGCTTAGAATGTGTTTGTATTAAGATTTTTAAACTTCCTAACTCAGTTCATCGACCCAGTTAAGTGCAGCATGGTTTGTTGGGACAGAGCCCGAGAGCTCTGATACCAAGTTGTCACACCCCAATTCTGATCCAACCAGAACGGTGTGAGTGAACCGTCATTGAACCAACGGTTCACACCAGGATCTCAAATAGGCCGTGTCCACCCATACAAACCAATTACACATAACCACAATCAGAATATAAATATACAGCGGAAGACTTTAAATAGAATGAACTGAGTATCTATTGATAAATTAAATAAATATCTCATTATTCAAACTCAAACATAAAATAATAATATTTTACATCTCTTAATAACAAACAAAAATAACTGAAACAAATAAGTAAAATCCATCACAGGTACACGTAGAATGGGCACTCGCATGAAGCGTCATGCTCGTCCTCTCCTACCTGTACGTCCAAAGCAGCTACACCTCCATACGCCGGAGCGTTCACATAATCGTCCACAGTGTATCCTGCATCAACATCTAAAAACAATGTATATACAAAGGGTGAGCACACAACACAGCTCAGTAAGACAATCAGACAGTTTCACAAGATTATGCATGAGTAACAACCATTTTATGCTGTGGTCTGGTTTAAGTTTGCAATGTGCTATAGAAAGGTTTGGTGGCCCCCGCACCTCTATACACGAGTGTGTGGCGTCGCACAGTAATCACACTACCACCAACCCACATGCACCCATCATGGAATAGAGATAGAGCTAAGGTATACCCGCACCTCCCCTGATACTCTACCCATACCAGTACCTAAGCCCCTACTGGCCAGGGCTCGCAAACTGGGCTCGCAACTAACCAATCCTATATGTCAACAATGTATGCTCTATCCCAGCACAGCCGTCTACGGCATAGAGATAGAGCTATAGCGTGCAGGCCAGGTCGGAGACCACCAAACCTCACCTCCCCCTGATACCCTATCCGCAACTAACCCACTAGGATAGAAACAATACGCAGGTAGACCCTATCCCAACACAACTCCCTACGGCATAGAGATAGAGCTAAAGCATCGTGGACAAGGCAGCGTCGACTCGGAATCCTCAGTACCACCCAACGATGGTCGGGACAACATCAATATCGGAGACCAACGTACCACGATCTTCCCCTGATACCCCACCCGTACCAAGCATGTTAAGATAGAATACTACAAAAGGTGCCAGTGTGAAGAGCGATCCCAGGCCCGTGCCCCACTCCACACACCAACGAAAACAATCACATGCCTAACAATCACATCCTATGAATGCATGAACAATAATAATAACTGAAAGTAAAGGATGGCATGTGAATATGCACAAACATCACATCACAGATATTCAATGATTAACAACGATTTACTGTCCATTAATTATTAGGTTTAGGTCAGATTCCCTTACTTGACGCTCGTTCGATTACTTGCTCCACGTCGTAAGATCCAAACGATAAGTCACAGAGTCCTACATAATATTAGGGTTTCATTAGAATATATTATTTAGGGTTTCATGTTGGTCGGAAACCAACAGAATCACAAAATACCCTCACAGAGCTGACCGGTGGCATGTACCGGTCGCAGCTCTGTGGGAAAGACTGGCGACCGGTATGGTCAGCCGGTCCCCCACAAACAACCTCGCGAGAGGTAGCGGTCGCAACATACCGGTCGCACTATGTGCAACCGGTATAGTCGACCGGTATGTCTCTGGAAGACCATACATGGGTTCTTCGACTGCCGTCGACCATCCTCCATGGATTTTCAGGGTTTCCTCTATCCATTCTAAGTCTAGGCTTTGAGTTAGAGTTATCCCCAACTCATTCAAGTCTCGTTTCGATGAATATCATCTCGAAACTCCAATCTAGGGTTTGACGGCAACTTAGGGTTTATTGGCCAATTTAGGGTTTTAGATCAATACCTACTTTGCACGGTATTGATCCACCCACACAACTATCATAGGGTAAGAAGATGGATTCAAACACTTACCGTTGACAGGCGTAGCGTGAGCTTCGTCAAACGGTAATGGCGGCTCCTTCTTCTTCTTCCTAGCTCATTCTCCTTTCCAAGCTCTTTCTCTTCTCTAGGGTTTGTGAGAGACAATGGAAAGGATTTGAGGGGTTTAAGGGTGTATTTATAGGCTAAAAATAGGGTTTAGTAACCCTACTAGGATTAGGAAACTTCTAGGATTCGAAATTAGGAAAGCGGGACCCGCAGAGACCAATTTCCAAATTCCCGCACATAGCTGTGCAGGCCATACCGGTCGACCGGTACCATCATCCGGTACCATCGACCGGTATACCTAAAATCAGGTATAATTGGTCGACTTCGGTCCGATTTCGTACCTGTTTGTTATCCGCTTGCCCCGTCTGGCTCGGTGATGATCGGAAGACCTGTCAGGATACAAAACCAAGGTTAGACCGGGTTTTCAGAGTGCGGGTCTTACATGTAGTCTAAGGATTTGAGGGGTAGATTTAGCTTCTTTCCAATTGACACAGATATAAATGAATGAGTAGCTCCTGAATCAAAGAGTACTCTGGCGGGAATGCCATTAATAGGTACGATACTTGTGATTTGTTTTGATTTAGTCTACATGCTCACACAATGTAACACAAATGACAAGATTCAGGTCATACCTGTGACCACATCAGGTGATGCGGCAGCGTCCTCAGATGTAACCGCGTAAACTTTGCCTTGTTGTAGTTGCTTCTTGGGCTTAGGACACTCCCTTGCCATATGTCCCAATTGATTGCAGTTAAAGCATTTTATTCCTTCACCATTTTTCTTTGGTTGCTGTTGAGCTGCTGAAGTAGTCTTGGCTGCACCATTGAAGCCTTGAGTACGGAAGGGTTTGAATACCTTGGTGTTCCCTCCATTGTAAGAATTTCCATTTGGCCTTTTGATTCCCCTATTTTGAGCAAAGTAGCTCTCTTTCTGGCTCGACTCTATCACTCGAGCAATTTGTACAGCTTCATTGTAGATTTTCTTCTCAAGTCCCAGAACATGTTCACGTATGCTTCCCCTAAGTCCCATGACGATCCTTCGGGTCTTTGTATCTTCCACTTGCATACTGACTGGTGCAAAGACGAATTGCTCCTCATAACGCTGTTGATATGCATCGACAGTCATCTGTCCCTGATATAAACTCAGGAACTCCTTCTCCATAGAATCTCTGAAACTCCTAGGAAAATACTTCTCAAAGAATGCCTCTTTATATATATTCCAGGTCAGTTGGGCGTGCTTTGTCAACAGATACGTCCGTGTGGACTTCCACCAGTGGTGTGCATCGCCTTTTAGCATGAACGTTGCACACAATACTTTCTCCTCTTCATTCACTGTCATCATCGTGAAATTTCTCTCCATCTCATCAATCCAGTGTGCTGGCCACAATGGATCAACTGGATTACCACTATACTCCTTGGGCTTCATCTTCAGAAAATGCTCCACTAGTCTGGAGTGGTCTAGTTGATGAGGAACATAAGCCCCATACATAGGTGGTTGGTATTGATATCCACCTGGAGCTACTTCAGGGTTTTGTACTTGAGCCTACATGATGGGAGTCTGAGGTGCGTGGGGTACTGTGTTACTCCCCCCTGGTACTGTGCTTGCCTGTCCTGCTGGCATTGGTGTTGTCTGTGCAGATGTAAAAGCCATGCCTATGGCAGCTTGCATAGTAGCTTGTACCTGTTGTATTTGCTGCAGCTGTTGTGCCAAATTCATTACGGCTGTAGCCAGGTTCGTAGGTGGAGCTGGCAGATTTGTAGGATTTGTCTGCCCATTAACTACGGACGGTGCCGTGTTCAGATTCTCCTGTGTTTCAGGGTGTATATGGCTGTCTTCCTCCACAGGTGGTGGTGGTGGAATAGAGTTACGGCTTTGTTTGGTCACTCTACGTCCAACCATTATCTGTTCTGGTAGTGGTAATGCCTGAAAATCATAGAATACGTGAGACAATCATCATATACTTCATTCTCATATTTAAATACACTAGTCAATGATATTTTTAAAATTTTCAGATCATTCTGTCAAAAATACTGTATTTTCCATCGTAGGGTCGTTGGTGGGGTCGATGGATGTCCGACCCTAGGGTATGCGACCCTGAGAATCATTGTTACTTACCGAGAGCCTAGGGTCGATGGGTGTCCGACCCTAGGTTCGACCCCTAGTTCTCTGTCAGATCACCGAGAGGCTAGGGTCGATGAGGGAGTCGGAGGTAGGGTCGAATGTTTTGGTCGAAATATCCGACCCTGGGACTAAAAATCAGGTTTTTAATCCCGATTTTTGGATCCATTTCTCATTCCTTCTCTTCCTTTCCGACTCGGCTCATTCCTCTGAGTTGCTACAGTGACAACTCCGACCCATTGGTGATTTTTTCTTCTCTTTTCGACGTCTACTCCTTCTCTACCGTTATGTGCTCTACGGTTTCATGTTTTTAGGGTTTCTTAACTAGGTTTTTGCTCGTTTATATCGTTTTCTTCAAATTAAACTTTTTTCAACCATAAAAATTCGATTTTTATTGGGGGCTTTTGTTGTTGGTGACTCAATGGACGAAAGCCCTCAAAAATATTTGAGTTTCATCGGTTGGTTATCGAGAAACTTAAAATTTTCCCTTTTTGCCCTAATCTGTTGAGATTTTTGAATTTCTTGAAATTTCTTCAAATTCACTCTCCTTAGATAAAATTTCCAACTGTATGAGTCCTACAGGATAGTTTAGAACCTATATAAGTCCTCCTGCCCACATGTATGGGTGAAAAGTGAGATTTTTGACCAATTTATGTCGTTATAATGTCGAAATTTTTGTGTTTTTCACCTTTACTAGCTATTATCTGTTTTTCTTTGTTTTTGCAGATAATATGACTCGTACCAAAATACCTAGGGTTCATGACCCAATCTGCTTCCGTTCTAACGAGGCTGAGGCATAGTATGCCCGCTACGCTCGTAAGAAGGTAGAGGGAGGTCGTCGGTGGACTTGGCTAGCCTGGCCTTGTTTGATGTAGAGAGAGTTTTTGGTGACATGGGCTGGCTTCCTATGATTACCTACGACGCCTGTACTCGCCCAGATTTGGTGAGACAGTTTTATTGTATCTCCAGGTAGTGGGAGATCACAATGATACTGAGAGGGGTAGAGAGCTCAGGATCACGAGCTACGTCAAGGGAGTAGAGGTTTCCTTTGACTATCGGCAGTTAGCGGACCTTTTGGGCATTTCATACGACGGCCCCTTGGTGTACTATGCTCCCGTAGTATGATACCAAGTTCTTTTCCTTGGCGATGAGGGCTGAGATAGACCGTCATCTTATCAGAGAGGATCGCTGGGAGATGAAAGCGATCTATCTACGTCCAGAGCCTCGGGTGTACTGTATGATCATTCAGCACAACCTGATACCTCAGAGTGGGCACTACGAGAGGATCTCCCAGTTGACCCAGTTCTTATTGTACTGTATTTGCACTAGGCAGTCTGTCTGCCTCCCTTATATTATTATGCGGACGATGATCAGTGCCACACTGCCCGATCATGTTGGCAACCTGCCTTATGGATGCATGATCACTACATTGCTTACCCACCTGGGTGTTGATTTGGTGGATGAGAGGATTCAGGAGAAATCCTTCTCATCACCTCTGGATTGGGAGGCCATCTGTAAGATGGGTATGCGGGATGCTCAGGTCAGCGACGATGAGAGGAATGCTCTGGTGCGTCCGCGTACTCGGGTGGAGATGGCTGACGCTGAGGCAGCAGTAGCAGCCGCTGGAGTAAGGGTTCATGGGGGTGATGCTGGGGATGATGATCGTTTATACATGGATGTGGACTCCATACCTCCTCCATCACCTACACATACTACGGGAGCTGGTCCTTCACATGCAGCTGGTCCTTCACACCCACCTTCTGATGACATGATGGGGCTACTGCGTGAGATTAGAGAGGCTCAGCGCATGTCTGATCTGAGGGTAGGAGAGCTTCTAGATGCTCAACGCGTGACTGATCGATGAGTTGCTGATCTCACAGCTAGTCTTCAGACGACCCAGACTCAGATAGCCTGGTTGGCTAGGGTGTATGCTGAGGACTATGACAGAGACCGCAAGGCACCGCCTCCCCCATCACCTCTAGCTTCTTGATGTATTTTTTTTGTACTACAGAGTAATTGTCCGGATTGTGGACTGTACTCTGCTTTAGATATGTGTATATACGTTTGTTCTTCTTTTGAGTGTATATGAATTTGTTTCTCATTTAATAGATGCATTATTCTCTTTTAATTTTTGTTTCAAACAACACAGATGCTTATAATGTGTTATTATTACAGCTTTTAAATTTTATCCTATCTCAGTTCACAACTTTTGTGGTAGTATTCTGGTTTAAGAGACAGGGCCTGTGAGCTCTGATACCAAGTTGTCACACCCTAATTCTGTACCTTTCAGAACGGTGTGATGAACCGCTAATAGACCAACGATTCAACCAGGATCTCTAATAGGCTGTGTCCCTTTAAATTAAACCATACACATCCATAACCATAATCAGAATAAATACATAATAGCGGAAGTCTTAATATTAAATGAACTGAGAATCTAACTGTGATAATCATAAATAAAATATCAAATTATGTTGTATCAACCGAGACATAAGTAAATAAAATATCAAATTATATTTCCTTAATAGTTTAAATAAAAATCTAATCGAAAACGCATGAGTTGCACTTGCATGAGGAGTCATGCGTCTCCACTATATCTTCAACCTCCATTACAGCCACGTGCCCGTATACAGAAGCATTCATATACTCTTCCATAGTGGTACCTGCATCATTAACTAAAAATATTTGAATTTGAAAAGGGTGAGCACACATCACGGCTCAGTGAGCAAACAAAACAGTGCAACAAACATATGCATGCATTCAATTCATATCTGTGGTCTGGTATATAAGTTTGCAATGTGCTATAGAAAGGTTGGCCGCCTCACTTCTATACACGAGTGTGTGAAGCCGCCAAAAGATAACATTTATTTTCGTGCCACATGCACCCACCATGAAATAGAGATAGAGCTAAAGTGCCTAGGACCACACCGCATCACACTTTCCCTGATACTCTATCCATACCAACACGTAAGCCCCTGTCTTGCGAGGGATTACAAACTGGGCTCGCAACTAACCAATCCTAATGTCAAACAATGTATCCAAGGCCTCACCCCAGCATCCCTCAATACGTCCATAGAGATAGAGCTAAGGCCCCCCGACAGAGTCAAAGACTACACGGTCCGAGACCACCTCCCCTGATACCCTATGACGTAATAGTTCTGCTAAGGTAATGGCGATACGACGATGTCAGTGGACAAGACTTGAGTAGAGATAGAGCTAGAGTCTGATGACCAGGCTGAACCACAATGTCACGTCCTCCCCCTGATGCCCCACTTGCATCAAGTACACTAACCACATATAAACATTCACATGCCTATTCCTAGCATCATCATCATCATCATGTTATAAATAAATAGAATTAAATATGCATGAATATTAATAGCAGAAATATTGGATGACATGTTGAATGCACATTACAAGCATACACGGATAGAATCAGTCATGGCATTGGACTCAAGAAAAATAAAAATAGTTTATTATTAGCCAATTAGTTTAGGTCTTGTTCCCTTACCTTTGTTTGAGTGTAAATCCTCTTTCAAGCTTTAAGAATCACCTTTATATCAATAGGAAAACCTAACAAGTCGATAGATTTTAATTAGAATTCATTCCGATAATTTTGGGCTTGCTGTTAAGCTAGGGTTGCAGGACGGGTCGCAGGTAGGGTAGCAGTTTTCTGCGACCCCAGGGTATAGGGTCGATGCTAGGGTCGGATGTTCCATCGACCCTAGGTGCGACCGTACCTTCCCTGGACTTCCCAAAAGCTAGGGGTCGATCCTGTGGTCTGGTAGGGTCGATTCCCAATCGACCCTACGTGCGACCGCACGTGGTTTGAGTCGACCTTTTCATTCTATAGTTTAATCTTTCAAGTTTGGGTCCTTTGGCTTACTTCCACAGTCCATTCTATGCTTGTTCTATGGCTTAAAACTCCAGGTTACTTCCTTACTTTGTCTACTATGATTCCCTCCATGGATTTCATTAAAATCTTCCCATGGATGGATGATTTGGGTTTCTCCTAGATCATACCCTCTTCATAAACTATTCTAAGGTCTTAAACAATTCATGGAAAGCATATCCATACCTTAGGTTTGCTGAGATTCAGAGGTTTCTCTCAATTTCTTCTCTTTAGTCTTCTTCTCCAATTCTCCTTCTCTTCTCCTTCTCTTCTCTTTCAATTAGGGTTTCAAAAGGAGTGAAAGAGGCTAAGGGACATCCTATTTATAGAGAAAAACCTCCCAAAATAAGTCCCATTGAGGTTAGGAAAGAATCCCCTTGAAATTAGAAAAGTTTTCTATTTATAGTTTCTATCGGTGATCCTAGGGCCGATGAGGGGGTCGGAGATCCCGTCGACCCTAGGGTCTAAATTTTTTGACCCTAGGTCTAAAATTCAGGGGTCTGACTTCCTGATGAGGTGGGGTTGATCCTGCCTGTTTGGTTATGCGACCCTACCCCCTATTTTACTATTTTTGGGTCAGTTTAATACCTGGTCTTGCTATTTCCTTTACGCATTTGGTCCATTTGGCTCGACCATGATTGGTAGACCTGGTACAAGGTGGTAAGACCGGTTAGTTCGATACGGGTCTTATACTAGTTGTTCTCCATCCATTGAAACTGGGACCTGAATGCTTGCTGGAGATCTCAATACTGCATCCCTGTGGAACCTTAGAAGCCATCAGAATCTCCCAAATGGACACGTTGGCTTGGGTCTTTTGTAATTGTTTCAATACAGGATTTGGAGGCTCTGGTTGGTTGGCAGGTCCTTTACCTTTCTCTCTCACAGCTTGGGCCGGATCATTTACCATCAGGTGAGATGGTTTGTAGTTCTTCCCTGTTCTGGTTTCTGCTATTTCTTGCTCATCTTCCAAGAATACGAACTCCATCTCAAGGAAATGGTTGCTAACTTGATTTATCTCTGTTTCTTCATCTAAGAGGTAGATGATGAATGATTCTTCTTCTTCTTCCTGCTGTGCTTGTGCTATTGGGTATGATGAATCTTCAGGGAAATAAAAATCATACTCTTCTTCTTCTTCTTGATGACTACCCAACATGTTTACTTCGTCACCAGATGTGACAACCGTACTGCTTACTCCTTCGGGTACTTCTATGATGGGAACAAGGTCTAAGTGCTCATCTCCCCATTCTATGAAATTGACACTGTGGTGAGGGAGGGGATTATTTGCCACTAACACTTGCCTGGGCTGGACCTTAAATTTACCAGAATCGAATAGATCCTATTTGGCATGCCTTAATGTGTAGCAATTGTCTGTATCGTGCCCATGTTGATTGTGGTACTTACAGAATAGGTCCATATAAAAATTCGGTGGAAGAGGACTTGGAGGCGAACGAGGGTCAAGCACTATCAATTTCTTGGTTTGTATCAATTTGTCTAGAGCCTTGGATCGGGTCATCCCCAAATCGTGAACTGTCTCCTTGGCCTTGCTTGCGGTGGTGGGGTGTAACTTGAACTTCCCAAGATCGATGGCTCAGAATTGGTATTAGCTACTTGCTTTGCTGATTGATTCTCTGAATTTCTTGGTGGGTATGCCCTTCTATTCGAAGCACCTTCCAACCTTTCTGTCTTTTCAGGTAATATATCTCCTCAAGTTATGGCGTCCTCTACTTGTTGTCCTGCAACAACGAGCCCTTCGAATGATAGGATGGCTTGGCCAAAGATGTATGTCTTATATGGCCCACTTAAGCCTCTCATCATTATCTGCACATGTGCTCTCTCAGAAGGTTGATCCCAAAGCTTTGCTGCTACACTTCTGAACCAAGTTAAATAGGCCGTGAATGTCTCTCCCTGTGCTTGGACCATGGTTTCTAATTGCCTACGATGAGTCTCTATCTCTGTATTGTAGGAATAGAAACTGATGAATGCTTTGGTGATGTCTGACCATGAATGTATCTGTGATGGGTTCAAATTCATCAACCATTGATGAGCCCCGCCCGTGAGTGAGAATTGGAATGCTTGTCCTAACTGCTCATCAGTAAACCCTTTGCCTTGCTTCAATAAGCCCGTAAATGATCTTAAGTGGGTCGTGGGGTCTCTTGTCCCATCAAATTTCCCAGTGGTCCATTTAAATTTGAGAGGCAACTTAGTTTCTGGAAAGAAGCATAATCCTTCAGAATCAATGATTTAACTTTCTACTCCTTTCATGCCCCTCAGTATTTTTTCTACTTGACCCAGCCTATCGCCGTATGGGCTATCTTCTTCCCTTAATTTCTTGGTTACAGGGGTCGCCTGAACGATTGACTGTTTATGGGGTATGACACCTTCCATATCTTCGAATGCCGGGTTTATGAAGAATTTTGACACAGCCGGATTAGGGGTACCCGATCCTTGTGGGGGTGCCATATTTACCCTTCAGAGGTCGACCCTTGAGCCTGCAATTGCAATTGTATGTCCCTTACTGCGGCAGCTATCACCCCCATGGTCTCCTCCATCTTTTCCATCCTGGTATCCATAGTGATCGGGACTTGGTTTGATCCATCAGCCATTGATTCAGTTGATGTGGTTGAGGTGGGACTAACTGGCTCTGGTGTGTACACACTAGACAACCTCCTAGTAATGGGATCCCTTATCCAAGAGATAGAAATGGTTGTGGTTTAGGCTGACTCCTGGACTTGTACCAGAAAAGAACCCAAAAATGATAGATATTAGGACTCTAGGGTGACGGAAGTGGAAAGAAGTCACATGCACAATTAAGGATGACTCAACCAAACAAGAGTTAGTTCCTTCATAAGGGTGATTGGGTAAACATTATCCAAGTCAATTTAATTGAATTTGATTAAGCCATGTGTTCGGTCTTGGGACCTCTTGATTCCAAAAATGGATAATCAGTGGTACCAAGGTCTGGCCACTTAGGTTATCGAATTCAGTGAAATTGAAATGGATATATTAATCCGTTGTCCTTATTAGGGATGGTTAGCAAAAGTGGTTCATAGAGGAACAAACTAGTAAATTTCTTCTTGACCATGGTATCTATGTCTTGACAGGGATTTTCTGCTCATTTTTTGAAATCGACGTGTTAACAATGAGAGATTTGACACATCGAGCTTACTTAATGGAGGGTATATAGTGACCGTCCACTATGACGTGGAACAGGTGTATACATACCTCATACTCCCAATGGGTGAGAGTTCAAGATGCTCATCGTGTAGATTCTAACATGTTGACCAATCGAAGACAAAAACGGACAGAATTTCAACGTCTCGAGCATGGATGTCATGGTTAAGCAAGATTTTACTGGGTTGGTTCAGGGATGAACCAAAAATAACAAACATTGGGCTACAATCTGGGTTAGGACAAAAAATGCCACCTTGACAAAGACGGGATAACCTATCACCGAATGCATGATGAATAATGGGCCCCCAATCCCTTTATATACTGTGTTGCAAAAATCATGCGACGTGGAGTAGCATAACGCATTTCCAGGCAGACCCAAGAAACGCTCGTTAGAGGCTGCTCGCCGGTCGTGATATCACAAAGTACAGGCCAAGGTTGTGTGTTTCGCCTGACGGGCTGCCTCATATGCATGGGACCCGGTTCGGCTACTCCCACGAATGTGTGATTGAACCCATTCCCCCCAAAATAATATTATACAAGCATAAATATAGTATCGTAAGAGCTAGCATCCAATTCACACAAGGAAAGTTTTCATTTAGGAGTCTGACATTTATATCTCCAGTGGAGTTGCCACTGTGAGGACAAAGATTGTAATTTTGTTTGGAAGTCGCCACCTAGTTTAAGGTCTAGGACCTTAGAAATGTGAAATCTCACCTCAAGGTAAGACTTCGATTGATTCATGACCTTAGATTGGATTTTTGATCCATCAGATATTGGGTAAGCATCAGGTTATGGTTATGGGAAGGGGTTAGGCACCCAAACTGCCCAAAAAAATCGATCTCCTATGCCTTTCCTATGCTAGACTCTATCTATTAAACCGAATCAAACCAAGTGGTTTGATATCATTGAATCGAATCTGTATCCAACAGATTGCCTACGTATCACGGAATTATTTCGAAAATCAGGTTCACCATCGTAGATCAGGTGTAATTAGAGTTTATGGCTGTGATTTATGCTTGTGCATGATTAAGTTCATTGTTCAAGTTGAAATTTATGCTTGAAAGGATGAGAAACCCTATGGGTTAGGATCTGGATAATCTATATGAATTAATAGATAGTCCTAGTGGGTCTAAGAATAGATAACCCTTTCTGGTTCTGAATGTGGATAACCCTATTTGGGTCAAAATATGGATAACCCTATTTGGGTCGAAATATTGATGGATAGCCTAGTGGATCTGTGGATAGTCCGAGTGGACTAAGGTGTGGATCCGAATTTGAGATTCTCCAAAATAGCCTATGTATCCTAGGGTTTGACCTAGGAATCAGAATCTGCATAGTTCGAAAATGATGGAATAACCTGTTCTAGGTTTAGGATTTAAAACCTATTCTAGTTCTAGGATTTAGAACCTATTCTAGGTTTAGGATATGCTGAGGGGCAGAAATCGTTCTGATCTACCCTTTTCACCCTAAGCTCTAATTTTGGAAGGTTTGGCAAAGCATTCTCTTTCTTTATTAAGATTTTTATTATTTCCCATTATATCCTTTCCAAGAATGTGGGTGCTTAAATGCACGTCCCCACGCCTAGATTGTCTTCTAGAAGTGCGCATACATGGCAGTTCAACTAGGGTGTTGCATAAATTAAATTATTACCAAAAATAAATTATTCATCTAAATATGACATATAATACATTTATGGCAAGATATACACATATAAAAAGATTATTGAAAATCTTCCAAATATGACATGTATTGCAAATAAGACAAGAACCTATATGGCAAGATCTAGTATACTATCTTCTAAGCATGGCATGTATGATGTTTATGGTAACTAACACAATATATAGTAAGATTATGAAAATCTCCCTGACATGGCATATGATACCATAAAAATCTATTTAAACATGGTGAAACTTACTATGCTATATTCTAAGCATGACAAGTCTAAACATGGCATGTCTAAATATGGTAATTATCAAGATATTGTTAAATATGGTAAAAAAATCTATTTATTCTACCAAATACAGCAACACATAGATATGGCAAACATGGTATGTGAGTATTCCAAACAAAGCATGTGAGTAAATGTGACCATTTATCCAAATATGGCATGTGGACACTCTAAATGTAGCAAGTATGCAATCAAACATGGTAGAATTCACCAAATCACTCAAGCAACCAATTGCATATTACAGTGAATGAGACATCGATGAAACCTTTCTGAAAACCCAAAATTATCAAAAACATATGCTCAAGAAGTTCTTTGAAAATATTGTAACTTTTATGAAGACATTTGAAATAAATAATGACTCAAAAATGTCAAAATTGTCACACAAAGTTTCAAGTATTGCACAAACTAGGAACTGATTTCAAATTCTGTCATATTACACCAAAATGAGCATAAGTAGGTCTTCTGTAACTCAAATTAAACCTTTTTTTTTTTTTTTACATAAATATGACTTGACATGCTACATTTCATCTGAAGGGATCGAATCCCAACAAAGAATACATATGGGTAAAAAATATTGCACAATTCAATGCACATGCATGGTGACAGATTCTGTCACCCTGTACCATAATGGGCATATGGAGACCTAAAAATATCATAATTAACCTCAAAAAATACCCTTAGAAAGAATATTTAGAAAGATAACTTTTGTCACAAGGCATATAATCCCAACAGGGGACGAAACCAGGTCAAATGAATGCCACAAGATCGGATATGGTCAAGTCTGTTCCAGATTTTTGACCAGTTGCACCATAAATTCCGTATAAAATCACATACTTAATTAAAATTAAATCAAAACATATGTCCATATAGATAATTGACAGATATAAAGTTTTATTAAGAAAAACAAGTGCAAATAGAACATTCTCATTGTGAAAAAGATACTTTTTAGTCATGCCAATTAGTATATCCTAACAGATTCAAAAACAGAGCACTATGCACTTCAAAAATCAATATCAATTCAATGAAAAATTGAAAAAATTCTGAAACTAGTGCCAATTTTTAGAAGACTTCCATATCTAAAAATTTTGTATGAAATTGTTTTTTTGATTATGGCCATAAGATCCTTTTCTAGAGACTTTTTGATAGGGGATTGTATTATACCCGAGTAGGGCAGCAATGCTAATGGATAATTTTTTTGGCAAACTTTTTCAATTCCAAATGGAACGAAATTTCTAGGGGAGTCTTTTGACATATTAGAGAGAATCCCATAAAAATTTGGGCTTTAAAATCTAAACAAAACCACATGAGATGTACGTCCCAAATTTGGATTCTAAATCTGGAAATTTCAGATCAGAAATCCATTTTTTTGAATTTATCAAAAACATCAAAAATCATCATATAGCACTCAAATCTTCATCATCGAACAATTTAAACAAATTATCATACATAAAAAATATTAGACATGAGCATCCTAACATCAACATTCATGCAATAGGGCATTCCTGATTGAGATTTAATGAAAATGAGTATCTTCAAGCAAAATCAACATTCAAACCTTCTAAAAGACCACTAAATTTGTTTTTGGGTACCAACCTTGTGCTCAAATGGAGCGAAACCTTCGATGTAGGATTTGTTGGAGATCGTACCAAGATTTCTGAAGGTGAATCGTACTCCTCATCTTCTCTGCTCCTTTCGTCTCTAACTCTCTGCCTTCTTCTTCTTCCTCTTCTTCTTCTTCTTTTTCTTTTCTTTCTTCTCACGGCTCTCTCTCCTTTTCACTTTTTTTCTCTTTTTTTCTCTCCGTTTTCTTTTCTCTCTAGAAAATCTCTTCTCTCTCGGCCTCTCTCTCTTTTTCGTTTTTTTTTTCTTTTTCTCTCGGCCTTTTTATCTTCTCCCCTCTTCTCTCTTCTTCTAGAAAATCTCTTATCTCTTTCCTTCTTCTAGAAAATCTCCACCCTTCTCTACCTCACATTTTCTCTCTCTTTCCTTCCTTTTTTTCTTCTTTCCTTCTTTTCCTTCCTTCCTCTTTCTCGGTTTCCCTCTCACTCTTTCCTTTTCTTCTTTTTTTCCTTTTCTTCTTCCTTTCTCTTTCTCTCTTTCCTTTTTCTTTCCTTCTTCTGGAGAATCCTCTCCTTTCCTTACGTTTTTTTTTCTCTTTCTCTCTCTCCTTTCTTTCCTTCTTCTCCTTCTTCTCAGCTTCTCTTCCTTTCTTTCCTTCTTATTTCCTTCTTCTCATTCTTCTCGGCTTCTCTTCCTTTCTTTCTTTTTTTTCTTCTCTCTCTCTCTCTCTCGGCTTTCTTCCTTTCTTTCCTTTTCTCCTTCTTCTCCCTCTCTCTCGGCTTTCTTCCTTTCTTTCCTTTTTTCCTTCTTCTCGGCTTCTTCTCCTTTTCTATATAATATATATAAATATATTAATATATATAATATAATATACTTATAAGACATTTGTATATATTATATATAATAATATATTATACATTATATAAATATATAAATATAAAAGAAATGCATGCATATGGGCCGACGTGACTTGGTCCGGACTGATCTGAGCTGGGTCGGGCTGAGGTGGACTAAGTTGGGTTGAGTTGGGTTTGGACCAAAGTTGACTTCTTCTATCATTTTATAGTCCATTTCCGCTATCATTCCACATGAAATTTTCTGATAACCTCTACTCTAGATTTTTTACGTTCAATTTGTAAAACACTAAAAATGAGGAATATTGAAACTTGAATCACCTCAATTGGAAATAAAATGGTCAACTTATGAATTTTTAAAGTTTAAGCAGACCAACTTATGATAATTCGGTTAACCATTCTGCATGGGATCCTTCGAAGACTTCTACTTGGAATCATTTATGTCCACTTTGTAGAGTACTAAAAATGGAACATATTGAAACTGAAATCACCTGATTTGGATGTGGGGTGACCAAAATATGAATTTTCAAAGATTAATGGCCTTTGGAGATTTTTGCACTGATTTTTTCACGTCCACTTTGTAGAACACCACAAATGAAGAATAATGGCCTTTGAATCATCTGAATTGGACGTAGAACAACAAAGATATGAAGCATTGAAGTTCTATCGATAATTCTACATGAAAGCTTGCATGGGGCCCACTGGTGACCTCTACCTGGGATTTTTCATGTCCACTTTTGAAAGGACTGAAAATAAGGAATATTGGTACTTGAATCATATGATTCTGATATCGGATGATCAAGATATAATGATTTGAAGTTTAAATGATAATGCATGCATCATACGATAAATACGTAAATGCCCCTGCACTTTCAAACTGTGATACCTTCCTTGTTTGATGTCAGAATTTGATGATTTCGGTCTCATTTTGAAGATAATTTCACGACCTATACATCTAAGTAGGTAATAGCCTATGACCCTGCTGTGGAGTTCATTGTCATGTGGATTCACTTATGTTGGGGATGACAAAAATGGGGTGCTTACACCTGGGTGAACAGTTGGTTTATTGATGGTTCATCACACCATTCTGGTTAGATCAGAATTGGGGTGTGACACTAAATGATAAATAAATAATCTAATTATCTCAAGTGACCAAAACATAAATAATAATATTTGATTACAAGTCCATAAATCCATATTTACTGACAAACTGCCTAGAGGTAAACGTAGTAAAGCACTCGCATGACAAATCATGCTCGTTCTACATCGACTACACATTAAGAGCCGCCATTCGTCCATAGGAAGATGCATTGATGTAATCTTTTACAGTAGCACCTGCATCATCAACTAAAAAGAAAACGATATCGTTGGATGAGTTCACAACTTAGCTCAGTGAGAAACAAAACATGCAACAAGCAATATGCTAAGATAACATTCAATCATTAAGTCTGGTAAGTTTGCAATGTGCTATGGTAAGGATATAGGATAGGCTACAACCACACCTCCATACATAGGAGAGTGTGAGCACACCCAACGGTCAGGCTCCAACAAAAACCCCTGTCACCCCATAACATTCACTACAAGATAGAGATAGAGCTAGAGCCTAATGATAAGCTATAACCAAATCGTCAGCACCCTTCGATACCCTATCCTGTACTAGTACGTACAGCCCTATTGATGAGGGCTTGCAAACTGGGATTCGTTACTAACTAATGTAAGACCCGTACTCCATTAATCGGTCTAACCGTGTCGTGCTAGGTCTTTCCATCATTGCTCGATCGAGTGGACCAACCGTGTGAAGATAGACCATAAGACCAGGTAAACTAATTGACTCAAAAACACTAAAAACTAAGTGTATGGTCGACTACCTGGGTAGGTATGGTCGACCATATGATGAGAAATAAAGACCAATGATAAATTAAACGAACGGTCGATGTTTTCAAGCGTATGGTCGACGGATTTTATGACCATACGTCGGACCGTACGACCCCAAATCGAATTTTGAGTTTGAAAACTTTCCACATAAGAGGGGGATCACTTTCCTATTGTTGGAGAGCTCTACATGGAGAGTTTCTCTCTATATAAAGGATGTCCCTCTATCATTTTTCACTCTTTTAGAACATTATCAAACCCTATGGGAAGAGAAGGAAGAGAAGGGGAATGAGAGAAGACTACGAAGAAGACTGAGAGAAAGAATTCTACAGACTCTCTGCAACAAATAAAGTATGATCCTTGTCTTTGTAGCCTTAGAACACCAAGAGTAAGAGTTCTAATGTAAAATTTTAATACCAAACCCAATGTAAGGATTCAACTATGGGATTTTCTGAGCAGATCTAAAAAGGGGATCCTGGAGAATGGATTAGAGTAATTAATATGGTAAAACTAATAATTTTGGCCTTAGAATGATCATTAGGGAGGACCCCGTTGATGAGCCAAGAGGAGGAATACGTATTGGAAGTAAGAGACCACATTAAACTAGTATGGTCGTAGTTACGGTCAACCATAGGATGACCAGAGTATCGACCATAGCTATTAGGGAGGAATTCAAGAAACATATAGTCGCAAGTGTGGTCGCATATAGTGCGACCGTAGGGTATCGACCGTACGAGGTAAGGTCGACATCAACATGAGACCATAAGACCAATCAGACACCTATCAATGATCTATTTCAATTTTTGACTACTGTAACATATTACAAATGAATCATAACTTAAATCATATAACTTCTAGATTACTAAATTGATTCATTTAGAGTTACAAGACTTGGAAGGAGATCAAGTATTGTTAAAAGGTGAGAGAACATGACCTAAAATAATTTGATAATAATAAACTATGTTTATTTTACTTCGTCCAATGCCATTAATGATTCTATGCTTGTGTGCTTGTAATGTGCATCTCACATGTCATCCAATATTATTGCTATTCCTGTTCATGTATATTTACTTTATTGTTACTACCATGTTGATTGATGATGATAGGAATAGGCATGTGTTTGTGAGTGTGGTTGGTATGTTGTGCGGGAAAGGGTATTTGATCCCTAAACCATGCTTCACATTGACAACGTCTTATCGCCATTACCTTAGCAGAACTATTATGTTGTAGGGCATTAAGGGAGGTGGTCTCGGACCGTGTGGTCTTTGACTCTACCGGGGGGCCTTAGCTCTATCTCCATGGAAGTATTGAGGGATGCTGGGGTGAGGCCTTGGATACAATGAATGGCATTAGGATTGGTTAGTTGCGAGCCCAGTTTGCAAGCCCTCATCAATAGGGGCTTAGTTGTTAGTATGGGTAGGGCATCAGGAGAAGTGTTGGCGGTGTGATCCAGACACTTTAGATCTATCTCTATTCCATGATGGGTGCATATGGAACGACAATTGTGTTTGATCCATTGGGCAAATTCATATACTCATAGAGGTGCAGTGGCCGCCAAACCTTTCTATAGCACATTGCAAACTTAAAAACCAGACCAAATATATAAATTGAATGCATGCATATGTTTGTGCATTATTTTGTTTGCTTATTGAGTCGTGATGCCCTTTCGACGTCGAATATTTTTAGTTGATGATGCATGACCTACTATAGAAGATTTCGTGAATGCATCGTCGTATGGACACATGACGGCTATGGTTGTAGAAGCTATGGAAGATGCGCATGATTTGTCATGCGAGAGCAACCAGTGTATTTTTGATTAGTTTAGCTATTTTGATTACCGGACATGTAATTGATTATTTTATTTTATTTCTTGAGTTATTTGGAGATAATTAGATTAAATATTTATTTTATCACTGTTAGATACTTAGTTGATTATTTATAAAGACTTCCGCTTACTAGTTTATTATCTCTGATTGTACCATGGAATGTGTGTATGGTTTGATATGGTGGGTCGACCTATACGAGATCCTGATTGAACCATTGGTTTATTGATGGTTCATCACACTACTTTGGTTAGTCCAAAATTGGGGTGTGACAATCAATCCTAGATGTCATCACAAGTATATCCAAGGCCTTACCCCATCACCCTTCAATACAAAACAAAGATAGAGCTAGAGCCTAATTGTAAGGCTATGGCCAATACAGCCAACACCCCCTTGATATCCGATCTCCTACTAAGTACACTAAGGTAGATGGCGATACGACAATGTTAGTGTAATGACTGATCCAGGGCTCCAACTTCTTTCCACCCAATACACCAATCACCCACAAACACATGCCTATCCTCAATCTCATCATAACAGAAATAAATATGCATGAATAGTAAATATCAAATATTGGATGATATATTATATGCACAGTGCACAACATATCATCAACACACAAGGTAGTTTGATTATTAACCAATTAATTTGGGATCTTGTCCCTCACCTGCTGATTGATTTTTGTTACTCTTTGAGACGTTGAAACTAGCTTTGCTTGCTCATAAGTCCTAGACAAATAATAGGATAAATTTAGGTTACATTCTGACAAATTTTCATTCATCTGATTAACTGTCCGGAGTGGCAAAAAGTCCCTCTAGAGATTGACCGGTGGTACTATCTGGTTTGACAGTAGCCACGTCGGTCACCCCATCGGTCAACTCTATGACACTTCTTGAACGTGACCAGTGGCATCACCGGTGGCACTATATGTCCCACCGGTTAACTCACCGGTGTGAATATGTCCCACCAAAGAACATGCCAAACATTGTCCAAGTTGGTTCTCCGTCTGTGTTTTCTTCAGAGTCGTTTCCTCGACTCATTTTATGGTTTATCCTACATCGTTCTATGGTCAAAAACATATTAGGGTTAGGTTTTCATTGAAATCACTAGTTTTAACATACGTGCTTATTGATGGATTCTCGTGAACCATTTGACAATGCAATTATTATCGTATAGGAATCCATCAACAGCCTTTGACGATTGTGAAGCTTAACTTTATATACCTCCTAACCTATCTACAGTGATTAGGAACTTACCGTTGGTTTCTTAGTGACGTTGATCAAAAACCGACGGTGAATCCTTCCTCTCTACAACCTCCTTCTTCTCCACAGCTCCTCTCTCAGATCTCCTTCTCAATTCTAGGGTTTTTAGTTGGTAATGAGTGTGAGAGAGTGGGAAAATAGGGTTCTTATATTGGGAGAGTGTCCATATAAGACTCCAACTCTTGTATGGTAAAGTTTCCATGCAAAAGTTAAGGAGTGGGTCCCACCAGTTTCCATTCACGGATTAAAAATTGGTTGTCCGATGGCACTGCCCTCTAGACCAGACAAGCTTAACCAGTCAGACAGGACAAATTGAAAGTTGTTAGTTTTTTCATACCTTGATGCGTGGTTTTGTCATTTGACCATCTCGTCTGACCCAATTATGATGGGAAGACCTATCACTACACATTAACCCATGTTAGACCGTATTCATAGAGTGTGGGTCTTACAGTTTCTATGGGCTGTAAATAGGGGTGTCAATTACTAGCCCGTACTGTATCCCCCTAGCCAGGTGGACTGATTAAAAACCACACTGAGCCGCACTGTTTAATAAACGATTCAGGCTTAGACCAGATCGATTAATAAACAGGTCATTCATGGTGCAAGGATGTAACCCAATGGTCACCTGACCAAACCAATTGATTAAAGATTGGCTCGGCATAGATCGATTAAAGACCAAGCCGGCATAGACCGGTTAATGACCAACCCGACATAAACCGACAAAATTTCCATTTCTAATTTCTCCCTTACACTTTTTCCTTCCATGGATCTCTATGTTAAATATAGGTTTTTAACTTTTATGTCTTTATCCCTGTGTTTCTCTCTCCCCCCTCTTGAAGTTCAACAAGATAAAGGCAAACCATAGTTCAACAAGACATAGGCAAACTGCCTATTAGATTATGTGAATGTAGAAAACTGCCTATTAGATTATGTGAATGTAGAATAAATAATGTTCAATTGCAATTGAACATGGGTCAAGGGTTAAACCGAATAATATAACCGAACATAAGAACAGATAGAATAACTAAGCATAAGACCAAATAGCATAACTGATTATGAACGGTAATAGACCGATTAAACCAAGTAACATAAGATCGATTAGGGACCGAGACCAATTGGACCGAGTATAAATGAGTCAATGTCTCCCAAATCAAAACCGATTAGTTAAACAGGTCGATCACAGTGTAAGGTATTAAATTGGGGGGAACTAGTTTGGCCTGACCGAGATCGACCGAGACCTATCGATTGACACCCCTAGCTGTAGAAGACTTGAATCAAAGTGTAAACAAAAGGGAACGGCCACAGAAAACATTCAATACATAGGTATGTCTCGATCATTCATCTCTTTAGTGTTCCCATTGTATTATAGAATAACTGTATGGATTGTCAAGGATGATGGTTAAGACCTTAATT
Organism: Protea cynaroides; assembly: GCA_028583415.1. Classification (NCBI taxonomy): domain Eukaryota; kingdom Viridiplantae; phylum Streptophyta; class Magnoliopsida; order Proteales; family Proteaceae; genus Protea; species Protea cynaroides. The sequence goes on from CM053270.1 coordinate 21,480,013, forward strand.
ATATAATAGGGTTTACAATTTAATAATGGAAGAAGAAAAAAATTCTTATAGTTGGTATCGATACCTACCATACAGACCTAGGATCAATGGGAATTTATTTTAAAAGACTAGTATTGATTGATATAATTAATAGAGAAAACATTTTGGATTTTTGGATTGAAACTATTGGAGATTTCTCATCGACAAAATTTTTTGACTAGCAAAACGTGTCAAAATTCATACCATTGGAAAGCCCTCAAGGAAACGGCAACAATGATATAAAAAGCGTTGCCACCAGCCGTCAAACGCACCACCATGCACCAGCGAGAGTAGAGAGTGAGGTTTACTCATAAGAAAAAAAAAAAGATTAGTGCGCCACTCGGAAACACTAGCCAAGTCACCTAGGCCACTTTACCGCGACTTGGTCTGAGCCAACTCATTCGGCTGATGATCGTGTGGGCCAAACATGTGACCTGCTATCCAATCGTATACTACCCCAGAGACCCGATAATGAAATCCACCCCATGAACCGAATATGCTAAACCGAGAGCCCGACCCAATGGCACAAACAGGATGAAATGAGAGCCCAACTTGGAGACCAGTTTTTTGACCTAGATGTTTGGTCTGTGAACCCTACACATTGACTTGGAACCTGATGAAGTTGAACTTGGTTGAACCAGTGGTGTCACGCCCCAATTCTAGACTAACTAGTAGTGTGATGGACCATCATGAGAACCAATGGTTCAAACAAGGATTTCGTAGAGACCATGCCAATGATATCAAACCAAACACATTCCACACTAATAATCAGAGATAATAAATAAACAGCAAAAATCTTTATTACTAATGAACTGAGGTCTAACTAATAATTAAATATTTAAACCAGTAATCTCCAAATAAACTCAAGACATAAAGTAAATTATCTATTACATGTTTCGACTCTTAAATAATAATAAACTACTCAAAAATACATTGGTAGTACTCGCATGAAGGGTCATGCACGCCCTCCACAGCTTGCATGTCCATAGTCGCCACGTGTCTGTATAATGGTGTATTCATGTAATCCTCCACTGTAGTACCTACATCATCAACTAAATATATATGACATCGAGGGGTGAGCACACATCATGGCTCAACGAGTAAACAAAACAATGTGCAAACATAAGCATGTAGTCATACTCATATTTTTGGTCTGGTATGAGTTTGCAATGTGCTACGGTAAGGATAGGTTGCAACTACACCTGCATACATGAAAGTGTGAGCACGCCTAACGGATCACACATCGCTGTTGTCCCACATCACCCACTATGAAATAGAGATAGAGCTAGAGTTCCTAGACCACACACTGCTAGAACCCCCTGATACTCTATCCGTACCAGCACGTATGCCCCTATTGGTGAGGGCTTGTAAATTGGGTTCGTAACTAACCAATCCTAGATGTCATCAAAAGTTGTATCCAAGGCCTTACCCTAGCATCCTTCAATATTCCCATAGAGATAGAGCTAGAGTCTGTGGCCAGGCCGAAGACTATGGTACCACGTCCTCCCCCTGATACCCTACGACATACTAGTTCCTCTAAGGTAACAGCGATACTACGATATCAGTGTGTAGGATTGAGTAGAGATAGAGCTAGAGTTCAGTGGCCAGGCCCAAGACCACAGTATATATCCTCCCCCTGATGCTCTACTCCCATCCAACATACCAACCACATACATACAAACACATGTTTATTCCTAGCATCATCATCTTGTCAAATAAGAACAATAGTAAATACGCATGAACAGATATATAGCAAGTATTGGATGACATGTGAGATGCACAAACAATCATACAAGGCATGACAGCATATCAAGTTAACAGAAAAATAGAAACAAAAGATGACTTGTTATTATCCAATTAGTTTAGGTTTTGTTCCCTTACCTATAGATGATGTTTGAGCTTTGGAAGTTACTTTGAACTACTTGAAAACCTAAGGAATTTATGGATTCAAGTTAGGGTTTCATGGTAACAAGTTACAATGGTTGAAAAACAAAATAGAGCTCTTGCTAGTTGAATGGTCGATTCTGTGATCGTGCATTATGCGACCACTGATGTTACCACACAAATCTGGAAAACTTCTTGAGGCTCTGTGGTCGACTCATCGGTCGCACTATGGTTGACCAGTGATGCGACCACACAAAGTTTAGTCAATTTCTGTCTTTCAATTCTTAATCTTCCTGAGTCGATTCCTCAACTCATCAATAGAGTTCATCCTATGGTCATTCTATGGCCTTTATATCATATTTTTTTTTCATAACAATTAACCATAATCTATTCCTCATGATTTTCGTTGAGATTTACTTAGAGAATCTCATGATCGATAATAACATGTTGGTTTAACATCTCAACTTAACAATGGAAAACTATATTCTATGATCTACCTCTATAGAGACAAGTTCCATGGCTCAAAACATGAGGATAGAGAAAGAAAATGCGATTGTTGAATGAAATAGGGCAGATGAGGAAAAAAGTAGGGCTGACAAAGAGAGAGAGATGGCTATCAAGGAGAATGAGCGAGTTGACAAAGCTACAGGCGAGGTTGAAGAGCTGAAGAAAGAGAAAACTTCTTTGTAAGCCAAACTTAAAGGGGTCGAAGAGAGCATTCCTGGTAAAATTAATGATGTTGTAACCAAATATATGGGTTTCAGTGAGTTATATGACAGGATCTGTAGCTCAAAACAGTTTAGACCTTTAAGGTAGGACTTGGGATTCATTGCAAGCAGCAAGCTTTGCATAACTTGTGCAACTTTGTGTAGAGGAAGAATCCTGATTTTGACTTCACAGGCTACGAAGTTGATCTTGATGCTCCTACTTCTCCAGATTCTGATGGCGAAGAAAGTATTTTCTCCAGTGATGGGGGTGCATCAACTGGAGTGGAAACCGAGTAAGGAGGCAACGATGAATCTTCTGCCTTAAATGAAGTACTATGAAACTATTGGATAGCTAGGATGGAATATCCTACTTTCCCTTTTTTTTTTCTCCTTTTCCGTCGCATCTCACTTGTACTGGATCTTTAAAAATATTATAAATACAAACATTTTGAAGCTTTCAGCTTATGCATCCATTATTTCTTCAATGCTTCAACTGAGTCTTTTTTGCTCGTATCTTTACGTAGAGATGGAATTCCTTTTTGAGAACCATGATCCTAGAGGAATCTCAAGATATGAGGGAAATTCATTTCCCTTCTATTGAAATATGCAAATTAGCCAAAGTTGTCAAATTCAGAGAATCACAGCCAAATATTGTTGATGCCTTAACCATTCTTCTAGCTGATATAGAAGCATTGCAAACACAAAATGATGAAATTAGGAAGAGAGGAGATCCCACATCCTTGATAGAGTCTCTCAAGCTTCGGCTGTCCAACATGGAGGCTAAAAAAGTTGCTTTGGTGGAGGAACTAGAGAAACTTAGGGAAGAATCCAAATTGCAGGCTGATACCATAAACAAATTACTTGCTGAGCTTGATGCATCAAATCAGCAATCCGTAGAATATAGGGCTCGACTTAAACCATCAAAGAATGTTTGGTCTTCACGTTCAAGAAAACGTAACTGACCTTGTAGATGACTTATAACCGTGTTGTGAACGACTTACTGTCATAGTTGTGTTGTAAACGACTTACTACTTGCTAGATGTCTTGTACCAAATTATTAAATATTTGTCATTTTGTCTTGACTTCTTGTGCCCTTTGCATTATTCGTATCAGTTTTGGTAACCGAGTAAAGGCATTTCTTTTGGTAGATATTTGGAAACTTGAATCTGATTCTTCACAAGGAAGCAATGCTTGGAATTAAATGTGATAGATATCCGTTGATGAATGGGGAAATTCCACGTGTAGAGTAGCTTTCCTTTTCGAAAAGTTTTGATGATCATGTTGTTGTGACCATTTTCTTGATGATTGCTTGCGGATTTCAACAGTTTGAAATCCTGATAAAAATTGCTTTTTAAAATGTCTATATATTTATTCACTTGAAACCTTCCTCTTTGAGAAGCATACCTTTTTGACTAAACTACCCTTTGAGATTCTGAGTTCTTATCTTCTTTGAAGAATCAGTGAGTTCTTTTCATTCTAATACCTTGCTACAAGGATGTCTTCCTCTAGCACAAAGATCCTTACATGCCAAGGCAGGAAGCATTTCTGGCGCCGATGTCCCAATATCTCCTTTAAGAAAGGAATTCATGTGTACCAAATCCCATTCTACCACGGACCAGATTGAGGTAAATACCCTTGCAAAAAGGTATTCCATTCCTAATTTGTATGCATGTAGAGCTGCTCGAGACAGTGAAGCCCCTTGCACTGATAATCTTAGGGAAATCTGCGTGTGTAAGGAAATGCTTGTTTCTGGATTTTGATTGCCCATTCCTGATGAGATTCTTTGCATTCTGAATTACTACCGAATTATTCATAGGCAAGTACAACCTAATTCATGGTGTCATCTCATCTCTTTATTTCTCCTTTTTGTGCATCTTAATCGCATTCCTTCGGTAGATTTGTTCCAAAGGATTTATAGTTTGAATGTGGAGAAAGAGACCATTAAGCAGACTTGTGAAAAAATTTCCACATGGTGGTATTACTTCAGTAGCAGGAAGAAGGCCCCCAAGATAATGAGTGTTCAGGAGTCTCTCTTCAAAATTGGCGTTGCAGCTTTTTTTTTGTTGGGCTAAAAGATGGAACTCTTTTTCCCATTAACAATAAATGGGGCTTTCTTGATGATGATGAAGCCTATATTTTGAATGAGAGACCTGTACCTTCAGACTATGATTCTAAATCCTTTAATCTAGTCGAAAAATAGGATGCGAGTGCGATACTGTCTCACCATGAACTTGCTACTTTGGAGAATTGCTTTCCTGACCGCCTACCACCACCTGAAGTAAGGGTAGATACCCAAATGGAGGAGGAGGAGGAGCAAGAACACAGCTATGCCTAGATAGATAATTATGCTAAAGAGGAGGAAGAAGAACGGTCCCCTGTACCTGGTAAAGTTACGCACACACACACACACACACACACACACACACACACACACACACACACACACACACACACACACACACACACACACACACACACACACACACACACACACACACACACACATATATATATATATATATATATATATATATATATATATATATATATATATATAACTGTCTTTTGTTTACCATTCATTTAACCTACTGATGACTTTTCTCTGGTATTCTTCCAATAAGTAAAGTGAGGATTGACCTGGGTTCAATGAGAGGAAAAGGAATCATAACTGCTGTATTAGACTCTAATTCTCCAATAAGGCCTTCCCATGTAAGCAGAGTTACTTGGGCCTCCCAACGACTTTAGGCTAGGGTTGAACGAGAATTTACATCTATTATGAAGAGGAAAAGACCATCGTCGCCTACAACCCTATTACAAGGAGAGCCCAGTCAGGTCCGTATCTGTGAGACCTACACCCGAAATCCTTTTACTAACCTAGATTCCTCCTGTGCCAGGTCTTAACACATCGATTGATGGAGCACTTGATGCGCACCCGATGAAGGTATCTGAAATGTAGGTGAGTCTTCACTGTAAGACCCGCACGCCACGAACCTGGTCTAACCTTACATTCTCGTGTCATGACCGGTCTTCCTAATATAATCAGCTCAAGTGAACCAATTGTATGAAGAAATCACAAGATAAGGTAAGTAACGAGTCAAATTTAGTTGGTGTGGTTGAACGTTTAGGACCATATAGAAGCAACCAGTCAAAAACTAAAAATCAGAAAATTTTGGTCGTATGGTAGTAGGTGTGGTCGATACATGAGACCACACATGAGACCACACCATGAGACCACACATGAGACCACACAATGTGTGGTCGCAAGTTTTGAGGTGTGTGGTCGACGGGTTCTGCAACCACACCCTGTGACCACACGATGCTGAACTAACTCCGTGTTTAGGAAACTTTCCTAATTTGAAGGGGGTTCTTTCCTAATCTAAGTGGGACTTTATATGGAGGTTTTCCCTCTATATAAGGGATGTTTCTTAGCCTCTCTTACTCTTCAGAACATAAATTCAAACCCTAAATCTAAGAGAGAATGAGAAAGGAAGAGAAAGGGAAAAAGGAGATTTAGAGAAGAAGCTTGGAGAAGAAGGTTTTGAAGAGAAAAGTTCTATTCCCTTACAACAAGCTTAAGGTATGGACTTGACTCTGTAGGCTAGATCAGATAAGATAGGTTCTTTTTACCAAGTTGTTGTGTTGAATCTAATGCAACGATTTCGGTTATGGAATTTCTAATGAAAACCATGAGAAAAGAGATTAGGGATAATGGTTAATGAGAAACTGTAAATAATGGCCATAGAATAATCATAGGGTGAATCTAAGTGATGAGCCAAGGAATCGACTCAGGAAGAATTCAGAATGAAGATGAAAAAGTGACCAAACATCATGTGGTCGCAGCCTGTGGTCGACCACAGGGTGACCAGAGGGTCGATCAAATCTATTCGGGAAGTTCCCAGGAAAGGTGTGGTCGCATAAAATGCGACCACAAGGTCCGACCACACACTGTGTGGTCGCATATATTGCGACCACAGGATCGACCATACGTGCGACCACACGTTAACAGCAAGCATATTTTGTAACCAAACAAGGTTTTTGACTACTTTAACTTGGTAAACTTGAACCCTAACTTAAATACATTAAATGCTCAGGTTCCTAATAGATTCAAAGTGACTTCCAAAGCTTGGGAGAGGAACACACATCGATCAAAGGTGAGGGAACAAGACCTAAATTAATTGGCTAATAATAAACTATTTTTATTTATTGAGTCTAATATCGTGAATGATTCTATGCTTGTGTGCTTTTAATGTGCATTTCACATGTCATATAATATTTCTGCTATTACTGCTCATGCATATTTAATTCTATTATTTATAATATGATGATGATGATGATGTTAGGAATAGGCATGTGAATGTATGTGTGTGGTTAGTGTGCTTGATGCGGGTGGAGCATCAGGGGAAGGATGTGACACTGTGGTTCATCTTGGTCACGAGACTCTAGCTTTATCTCTACTCAAGTTTTGTCCACTAACATCGTCGTATCGTCATTACCTTAGCAGAACTATTACGTCGTAGGGCATCAAGAGAGGTGGTCTCAGACCGTGTAGTCTCTAACTCTTCCGGGGGGCCTTAGCTCTATCTCTATGGATGTATTAAGGGATGCTGGGGTGAGGCCTTGGATACACTCTTTGACATTAGGACTGGATAATTGCGAGCCCAGTTTGCAAGCCCTCGTCAATAGGGACTTACATGTTGGTATGGGTAGGACATCAGGGGAAGTGTTATGCGGTGTTTGATCCAGACACTTTAGCTCTATCTCTATTCCATGATGGGTGCATGTGGGACGGCAATAGTGTTTGATTCATTGGGCGGCTTCACACACTCGTGTATAGAGGTGCAGCGGCCACCTATCCTTTCTATTGCACATTGCAAACTTATGAACCAGACCAAAGATATGAATTGAATGCATGCATATGTTTGTTGCATTGTTTTGTTTTCTCACTGAGCTCAAGTTGGAGAGCTGACCCTCGTACGCCTAATCTTTTTTTAGTTTCTGATGTTGCAGGTATTACAGTTGAAGATTATGTCGACACGCCAACATATGAACAGGTGGTGGCTATGGATGAAAAAGCTATGGAGGACTATTGTGATTTGTTAAGTGAGTGTTTCAACTCTGGATACGCTTAGTGTTTAATTTTTGTATTTGGATATTTGTAATATGTATTAAATTATGTTTTGGTTACTTGGAGATAAATATAATTAATTATTTATCATGACTAGACCTCAGTTCATTATTTGTAAGACTTCCGCTATTTACTTTATTATCTCTGATTAATGTGGAATGTGTTTTGGTTTAACATGGTTGGCATAGCCTATGCGAGATCTTGGTTGAACCGTTAGTTTATTGATGGTTCATCACACCATTTTGGTTAGTCCAGAATTGGGGTGTGACATTCACTATGTATAATTGATAATATAAATTATCCTAGTAGACCTTGGGTGAAGGGGATACGCATCTCAAAGCATCCGGGCCAAAAGAGATGGTCCATAAAATGTATTTTGGCCCAACCGATGGATTGTACCGATGAATCGATCACCTGGTTGACATCAACTAGTTGAGCTTGAATTAGACACTTTCTCTCACCCCGATTTCTATAAAAGGGGGACCCAGTCCTCCTTTCACTCTTCTTGGAACCGTGGGAGGGTGAGAGAAGAGAAGAGAAGAAGGAAAGAAGGAGAAGAGCCCAAGGATCTCAAGCCCAAGCTCATTTACTTGGAGGTAAGTCCTTACCTTCTCCTTTCCTTTGTCCTTGGCAAATGAATGCTAGAACCATGGTAATTGAACTCCATTAATGGTAACCACCATTAATGACTTCGGAAACCTAGGTTTAGGTTCACCCACTCCCTTAAGGAGTTATTGAGAGTGGATTTCATTCCTTCCTCTTTCCTTTAGGGAATTAGTGTAAGACCCGGGTCAATCTAATCCGGTCTTACCACCTTGAACTAGGTTTACCCATCATGGTCGAGTCAAATGGACCAAGGGCGTAAAGGAGATCGAGATCCCAGGTATCAAATCGACCCAAAAATATTAATTTGAAGGGAGGGTCGCATACCCAGCTAAGCAGGGTCGGACCTCCCAAAGCAGAAAGTCAGACCCACAATTTTGAAGGGAGGGTCGGACATCTTGAACCCTAGGGTCGATGGGATCATCGACCCTCCCATCGACCCTCAATTACCATAAGATATAGAAATTAGGAAATTTCCTAATTTTCGATTGGGATTCTTTCCTAATATCAATGGGACTTATTTAGGATGTTCCTACTCTATTTAAAGGACGTTCCTAAGCCTCTTTCACTCCTTTTCACAACCCTAATCGAATTGAGAGAAAGAGAAGAGAAGGAAAAGAGGAAGAACAGAAGCAAGGAAGAAATTTAGCCAAAAGAGAAGAGTTGCAGAGAAGGAGTATTCTTCTCAGGTATGGATACTAATTCCATGAGTTTCTACAGACCTTAGGTTAGATATTGATGAGAGTGTGATCTCGGAGAAACCCAAACACCAACTCATGGTTAGGTTTTCATGGGAAACCATGGGGGATTACATGAAAGCTATCTAGGTGGATTATACATGGTTTCAGACCATGGAATGAATGTAGAATGGAATGTCGGACCAAGCCATAGGATCCCAAGCACGAAGAATGGACTAAAAGAGGGAACTGGACCAAAGTGCATCGAGGGTCGCACCGAGGGTCGATGACCATCCGACCCTAGGTGATACTGACCATCGACCCTCAGTGTTCGGGAAGTTCAGAGTTTGGGGAGGGTCGCACCCAGGGTCGATCATGACTCCGACCCTACCTCCGACCCTCAGTTAACAGAATGGTTTTTAAATTCAGAATTAATTCTAATTAAATTTTATCGACTTGTTAGGTCTTCTAGCAATACAATAACAATATAAAGGTGATTATAAAGCTTGGAAGAGTATCTATTAGCAAGCTAAGGTGAGGAAACAGAACTCTAAACTAATTGCTTAATAATAAACTGTTTTCTATTTCTTGAGTCCAATGCCATGCTTGATTCTATGCGAATATGTTTGTAATGTGCATACAACATGTCATCCAATATTTCTAGTAATGTTCATGCATATTTATATTATTGTTTATAACATGATGATGATGATGATGATAGGAATATGCATGTGATTGTATGTGTGTGGTTGGTGTACTTGATGCGAGCGAGTATCAGGGGAGGTGTGATGAGAACGTCAATAAACGTTAACCTTTGACGGGTCTCAGCACTTTAGCTCTATCTCTAACTCAAGTCTTGTGCATTAGCATCGTCGTATCGCCATTACTTTAGCAGAACTATTATGTCGTAGGGTATCAGGGGAGGTGGTCTCAGTCCTTGTAGTCTCTGACTCTACCAGGGGGCCTTAGCTCTATCTTTATGGACATTCTGAGGGATGCTGGGGTGAGGCATTGGATACACTGTTTGGCATTAGGATTGGTTAGTTGCGAGCCCAGTTTGCAAGCCCTCGCTAATAGGGGCTTACGTATTGGTATGGTATTATAAAGCAATAAACGTTAACCTTTATTGTATAATGTCATGATTAGGGTGGATGGGGACAACGATAAACGTTAACCTTCGGGCAGACTTCTACACCCTGTGTATAGAGGCGGGGTCAATAAACGTTAACCTTTGACCACCCAACCTTTCTATTGCGCATTGCAAACTATAAACCAGACCAAAGATAGAATTGATTGCATGCATATGTATTGTTGCATTGTTTTGTCTACTCACTGAGCCGTGATGTGTGCTCACCCCTCGACGTCGAATATTTTTAGTTGATGATGCAGGTTATTCGGTTGAAGATTATATGAATGCTCCAGCATACAAGAATGTGGCGGCGATGGAAGCTGAAGCTGAAGTAAATACACATGACTCCTCTTGCGAGTGCAACTCATGTGTATTCGATTAGATTTTTCTTAGGTTTCTTTATTTGAATTTTATAAAGACATGTATTTGATAATTATTTATGTCCCAGTTGATACAGAATAATTTGCTATTTAATATTTATATCACAGTAGATTCTCAGTTCATTTTACTATAAGATTTCCGCTATTGTGTAGTTACTCTGATTATGATTATGGATGTATGGGAGTTTAGATAACGCGGGGATAGCTTACTCGAGATCCTGGTTGAACCGTTGGTTTGCTAGCGGTTCATTACACCATTCTGTATAGTACGGAAATTGGGGTGTGACAATTAGTGCCAGAGTGCTTGGTCATTGAAGCTCCATTAATGGAGCTTCCATTAATAACCTAGATCTAGGTTTACATCTCACCCAGCTCCATTAAGGGAGTATTGAAGCCATAAATGGCTCCTATTCTGCCTAATAATGGTGGAATGAGTTTCCTACAAACTAAAATGGGATTATTGAAGTGGAGAACAAGTCTCCAAAGCTTGGAAACCAAACTCCATTCGTGACCTAGTTTCTGGGTCTGAACCAGAGCCTCGTACGAGACGCATGGGTCTGTCCGTTCATCCATTTGGCTTAAACCATGGCTCCACCAAGGCAAATGCCTTGGCTTATGACCAATAAACATACCAAACTCTTGTCCTAGAGGCACAATTGTTACACCCCTAATTCTCTATAAATTAGAAGTGTGATGAATTGTCAAAGAACCAATAGTTCAACTAGGATCTCGTAACAATCGTGCCAACTATTCAAACCAAATACACATTTTCTCAACACAATCAAAGATAATAAAATAAATAGTGAAAGTCTTTATAAGTACTGAACTGAGGGTCTAACATGATAAAGTAAATAAGTAAACCAATTATCTCTAGGTAAAAACTCAAAACATACTCAAACAATCTAGACAAGTTCTCATAAATCTCAAATAGAAAATAACTAAGAATAGAGACACAAAAAACACTTATAGGAAGAGTCATGCTCGTCTTTCACCGCTTGAGTATCTATTGCCACAACGTGTTCGTACGATGGTCTCCATATAATCTTCCACGGTAAGACTTGCATCATCAACAAAAAATATTCAATGTCGCGGGGTGAGCACATATCATGGCTCAGTGAGCAAACAAAACAATACGCAAACATATGCATGCAGTAATATCATTATCTTTAGTCCGGTTTAAGTTTGCAACTATGCTATAAAAAGGATTGGTGGCCACCGCACCTCTATACACGAGTGTGTGAATCCGTCCCATGGATCAAACACCATTACCATCCCACAAGCACTTACCATGGAATAGAGATAGAGCTAAAGTGTCCAGATCACACACTGCCAACACTTCCCTTGATGCCCTACCCATACCAATACGCATGCCCCTACTAATGAGGGCTTGCAAATTGGGCTCGTAACTAACCAATCCTAATGCCATCTATATGTACCCAAGGCCTTACCCCAGCATCCCTCAATACTTCCATAGAGATAGAGCTAGGCTCTTCGGTGGAGTCAAAGATCACATGGTCTGCAAACACCCCCCTGATGCCCTACAAAGTACTAGTTCTGCTAAGGTAACGGCGATATGATGATGTCAATGTAAAGCATGGTTTAGGGATCAAACACCCCTCCCCACACAGTACACCAACCACACTCACAAACACATACCTATTCCTATCATGATCAATAATAGAGTAAAATAGTAAATTAAAAATGCATGAACAAGAATAGCAATAATATTGAATGACATGTGAGATGCACATTACAATCATACAAGCATGATATCAATCATAGCATGGGACAGTAAAAGAAAGATAGTTTGTTATTAACCAGTTAGTTTAGGTCTTGTTTCCTCACCTTTGATCATAGTTTCGATCTCTTCTAAGCTTCAAAAAATTATCTTGTACTAGTTGACAACCTATACAATTGTGAGTTTAAGTTAGGGTTTTTGATGGTATTTAGTCACATTGATCTCAAGTCTAACTTGGCCTCGACACAGGCTCTCTAAAATTAAGTGGTTGATATAGTGACCTCAGGTTTCTGTCGACTATACACTACATGGTCGAATGTGTGGTCACACATCATGCTTCTACTGATGCGACCACCCAAACCTGTATGACTTGCTAAGAGTCTATGGTCGCACACTAGTCACTCTATAGTCGACCACTGATGCGGCCACATAACTTACAGGTTGTGTTCAAAGGTTTTCCTCAATTTAACACTTACCTCATTAACACCTCTTAGGGTCTATCTATGGCCTGATTCATGGGTTTTCCATCAACAAATCATTCCCTAACCTATTTCCATGGTTTTGCGATCGATCGAGAGATTACATGATCTCGATTCCAATGTTAGGTTTAAATCATAAATTCATTACTGGGAGATCAATTCTAACCATCTTATACCTACAAAGATAGATTCTTACCTTTGCCCCTTGCTGTAGAGAAGAATGGCAAGCTTCTCTGCAAAACTTCCTCTTCCTTTCTTCTCTTTCTCCTTCTCTTTCTCTCTTAGGTTTAGAGTTTAGATTCAATTCTAAAAGAGTGAGAGAGACTAAGGGACATCTCTATATAGAGGAAAAACCTCCATATAGAGTCCCCTCTCTACATGGAAAGAGATCCTTTAAACTCGAAAAGTTTCCAATCTCGAAGGCGGTTATAAATTTTTGTGGTCGACTGTGTAGTCACAGAACCCGTTGACCACACAAGGCAAAAGTGCTTCCACACTATTAAAATCTGACTGACCTCACTTTCTGACTGTGGGGTCGACCACACAATGGCTGGTAGTCAGCCACACAATCAAAGTACACTATTTTTGAGTTGTTTTACTCACCTAGCCTTGTGTATCCTTCATACGGTTGGTCTGCTCGAACCGGATATGATGGGAAGACCTGACACGACATGATTAAACCTGATTAGTGGAGAATAGATCTTACAATGATCCTCCGTATTTGTCCCCAACCATCCAATCGATTTCCCGATGGGTTCGATTGGTTCGGATCCTCTATTTAGGCTTAATGATTAAGCGGAGTCAGTGCCGGATGAATGATCACTTGGCAAAGGCTTCGAAAAACCTATTGGTATCCCAGGGTATATAACAATATACAAACCAGATGACCAGCCGAATGGTCAAGCATCTGCTTATTCTTCCGGTTTTGTCCACTTAGAAAATATTCTAAGTGTTAACCGGTTGACTGTATTGGAGAAACCCTCTACTAGTTCTATCCTCCGATTCAGTCAATTTGAACCAGTTTGCCTAAGAGTGACTAGAAAGACCAACCATTGGGTTTCTGACTTGTCTTGGGATTCATGTATGGACATGTAAGGCTTGTCCATAATGATTAAAATCTATAAAACCAAACTAATGAATCATTATATGTTAAATAGGTACTAAACAAGGGTGATTATTGAAGCCTTCTGTTTGACTTCGAATTATTGTTGCACTTCTTGTGTAATAAGGTAAGGGGTCTAGTCCATAGACATATGGCATTCTTAATAACATGTCTACTTTTCTAGTAATATGCTTAGGTTATTATTTACTTGTATGCATCTATGATTGTTATGTATGAGCATGCATTTGTATTATAACAAATACAAATGTTTGTATGATTGTTTGGGTATGGTGGACATGTGGCGTGTGGGAGCATAATACAAAGGCCACATTGTTGATGCTAGGCTTTAGCAGGAGCATAGTGATCCATGGAAGTGGAGCTGGGGTTTGCCGTTAGGGCATAGTTTTTGTTTATAAATATATGCAACCATGTATGATGGCTTATGTGACGTATAGGAGTGTGGGTGCATGAGTCACGTTTGATTGCAACCATGTATGGTGATTCATGTGACGCATGCGAGTGCTGGCACATAAATCACGTTAGAATGTGAACACGCTAATGGTAGACACGATGATCCATGTGAATGGAGCCGGGGTTCTTTGCTAGTGGATAGCACAATGGTTATGTTGACATGCTAGTGGGGGCACTGTGATCCATGGAAGTGGTGATCCAGAGGCTTCTGTTGGTGGGCAAAGTAAAATTAATGAACATAATAGACATAAGTGGTTCCACTCCCTGTTTTCTATACCCCTCCAATAGGGGTAACAATATTGGCATAGCTTCGAACTCCCAAAGGTTGGGTGACCCTAGGGGGAGTCAGTGACGTATGGGTGTACCGTAGCTAGCGTATGTAGGGTCTATGTTGGAAGGTGACAAACCCTATAAGGATGGGTGTCCTTGTGGGGGGACCTTACCTGTAGAAGTCGTTTAGCGTCCTGGGGTCGTTTATTCAACTTTTATCTTTGCCCATGATGTAAAAACACAAATCTGAGACCTAATATAAAATGAATTGCATTTCATATCATTTGATGTTGTATGTTGTCTACAAGTGATACTAGATTTCTCACTAAGCTGGGATGTGAGCTCACCCTTGTGTCGATATTTTTTTTTCAAATTTTTTTACAGGTGACTTCTCTATCATTGAGTTTATGGAGTCCCCTTTTACTGGCGTGGTTGCTGGTATCGATGATGTCGGTGGAGAGCACGGCGAGGGCTGCACCTGTAGCGACTGTGTCTACACATGACGTAGCCCTCCCCTTACTTTCTCCCTTCCATGGTACACTATGGATTATTATGATTCGATTTTTTTGTTGGTAGATGAAGATATCTATTAAGAACAATGTAACTAATTTTCTCTTTTTGTATTTTGGTATGTGTATATGGATATTACAGTATTTTATGGAGCACAGCTGGTTTGTTTGATAATTTGATACATAGTATGTGATATGTTATCATTAAATGTATCTGTGAGTACTAAATGTTTTCGCTTATATTATTATTGCTTCTTGATTATTGTGGTCATTGCATATGTAGACTATGGGATTTATTTTGTAATCATTATGATAGCGATCTTAGATGTATTCGGGAGCCATAAGGATTGACCCAGATATCACACTTGATTCTCCAGAATGGGCTGTGACAGTGTCACTGAGACTGATGATCGAATTGAGGATTGCCTTGCAAGTCACTTGGAGAGGACTGGTTTGCATACTCCTTCGCTCGAGGGATTGGCCAGGGTTGCCGTAGAAGAGATTTATCTTCCAAAGTGGCCGGTGAACACTACCAATAGTGGCCTCTTTGATGCTCGAGTAGCTCGAGAACTTCTACAAGGAATTTGTCTTCCTGAGGACCGGAACATATTGCTTGTAGCTCCTCCGAAAGGCTAAATGATGAGATTTCTTCATCACTCTATAGTGTAAGTTCTCCATCTGCATATACATCCCGATACCTTCCTTCCAACCACTAATAATTCTTCTATTTGATCACAACTCATTACTTCCCTATGTGACGCTTCCATGAGATTTGAATCTCTGGAAGGCATGTACTTAGAGGCCAACAAGAAGTACGAGGATGAGGCTCTCGAGACCAAGCTGTTAACCTTGCTATTGAATATGAAGGAGATTACTCTCGCTCACGAGAAGAGCATGATGAGGGATGAGATAAATGCCACAAGAAAAAGAACTTTGAAGCCCTAAAGAGGGTGACCGGTTTAAAGAAATAGAAAGTGGAATTAGAACAAGGGAAATATAAACTGCTGGAAGAAAAAGCAATCGTGCAGAAGGAAAAGGATTATTTGGATGAGAATTTCATTCACCTATATAATTTTTCTATGGATCAGTGCAAGAAATCAGATGATCTGAAGAACCTAATCTGTGAAGGAGATGAATTTGCTTCAATTTGCTAGGGATTGTTGAAGCAATCTACAAGCAAACATTTCACCAACTACGGGACTTTGTAAGGTCCAAAGTCCCTGGTTCTAATTTCTCTACATTTAGGGAAGATCCAATTTCTCTAGAGTCTAAGGGTCATGCCCCAGTGCACTTACCTTCTACATCTTCTTCTTAAAGAGGCTGCATTTTCTTGTCGTTATTGATATGTAGGTGTCTTGTAGAAATAGGAAAAAACAAGTTGAATTTTGGCTTTCTATGGCCCTGACCTACCTTCTATGGCCTTGGCCTATTAATATTAAATATTTGACTTGGTTTGCCTTTGCTTTGACATCTCTATATTGCCTACATTTTCTCTTTTGTCTGAATACCAAACTTCGAGTATCGCAGTATGTATGTATATATATACCCCCCGAGTTCGTGTTGAATGTACAAAGTACATTGAGTGCAGACTAACGTTAGTAGCTGCTCTCTGAGCGAGTTGCACCCCCCGTATCGATCAATTCTTGTGTAACAAAAATGAGCGACATAGAGTTATATTTGAGACAAAAGAGATTGAATGTAAAGCATATTTTATTAAAAAGATAATCACTTTAAATCATTGATAGAATTTTCAAAGATTTTTTATATGCCATGGCTTTGCAATCGGTGTACCATTTAGTGTACACAGATGGTATGTTCCCGATTGAGTTGCATGGATAATTTTATATGGCCCTTCCCTGTTTGGCTGTAACTTGCCTTGCTAAGAAAGTGTAGATAAAGATGCTTGTCGGAGAACTAGGTCCCCGACCTGAAATTAACGAGCCTTGACTTACAAGTTGTAGCATCTTGCCACCTTGTGTTGGTAATTCAATATGTTGAGTGCTGCATTTTCTCAGACTTTTGGAAGCAAGTCAAGATTTACACGCAGGTCTTCTAAATTTGTTTCTTCACCGTAACTGAAAATGTGAAAAGTTAGAAAGTTGATTTCTACTGGCACAATAGCTTCAGCACCGTATACCAGCATGAAGGGAGTTTTCCCTACGGCTGTGCGACTTGGGTTCTATATGACCACAATACACTTGGTAACTCATCATACCATAAGCCTTTTTGTTTTTTGTAAGTCGCTTTGCTAGGAAACAGTTAAGCTCTTTATTTATGGCTTCTGTCTATCCATTTGACTTTGGATGATACACCAAAGTAGAATAATGCTCTATGTTGAATCCATCACAAAGAGCTCTGAACTGCTTTTCATTAAATGGGGGCCCGTTGTTTGTGATGAACACTAGTGGAACCCCAAATCTATAGATAATATTAAGTTTGATGAAGTTCTCTACATGCTCTGCATATGTGGAGGTTACCGCTTCAGCCTCAATCCATTTAAAGAAGTAGTCTATTGTTACTTCCTGAACAAGACGATGGAAATAGACCAATGATATCTAATCCCCAAATTGTGAAAGAGAGTGGGGTATGAATTGACTACAAATGTTCGAAAGGGTGGTGTGATAATTCTGCATGTTTCTAGCACTGCTCACAATCTTGTGCCAATTTTTGGCAATCCTTAACCATTGTTGGCTAGTAATAACCTTGTTGCAGTAATTTGTAACTCAAGGTTCTACTTAGGCTTTTGTAGAATACGTCTTCTTTCCTTTCAATCTTTTGGCAAGATCTTTTAGTTAAATAAAACTTGATAGGGTCTATCTAAGTCAGAGTTGTATCTAACTGCTGTATTTCTAGATCTTCTTTTATGCTTGAATTGGCCAATACTTCAATATAAATCGACTTATCAAACTCGGTTAAGTCTTCTTTTTGTAGTCGGGATAATGCATCTGCTTCAACATTATCTTTTCTATCTATATTCTGAATTTCATATTCATTAAAGTTAGAGAGAATCGATTTGACCTTTGCAAGATATAGTTGAAGATGCTCCTGTTTGGCTTAGTACTCCCCCTTCACTTGGTTCACGATGACTTGTGAATTGCTATAAATTTGGAATTGAAGAATCATCAAGCTTTTGGCAAGTCACAGACACGCCAATAATGCTTCATACTCTGCAACATTATTTGTAGCATCAAAATCGAATCTCAATGCGACACATACTTTAAAATCTTCAGGACTTATTAAAATCACTCCCGCCCCTGACTGTTGGGGATTTGAAGATCCGGCAACGTGCAACACCTACTTTGCTGAAGATGTAGTTTGTGCCTTCTTTTTTGGGTGCTCTAAGACTTTCTCTTCCATTCTCTTATCAACTTCTACACTTTCTTCTATGGACATTTCAATAATGAAGCCAGCTAAAGCTTGTGCTTTAATCACCATCCTTGGTTGATAATCAATTTCAAATTTAGTAAGTTCAATTGCCCAATTTACTAATTGACCAAATATGTCAAGTTGTGCTAGTATTTTCTTCAAGGGCTTATAAGTTAGCACAATGATTATATGGGCCTGGAAGTAGGACCTTAGTTTTCTAGCAACAATTAACAAGGTAAGAGCCAATATTCTACTAGTTTGTACCTGGTGTCAGAATCGAGCAACATCTTGTTGATATAGTAAACTAGTCGTTGACTCTTCTCGACTTCCTTTAAAAGGACAACACTAATTGCAGTAGGTGAAGTTGCTAGGTAGAGTTGAAGTCGTTCACTTATTTCTGGTATAGTTAAAACTGGCGAAGTTGTAAGGTATCTTTTCAACTCGTCGAAAGCATTTTGACATTCTTCTGTCCATTTGAACTTCTTAGAGCCTTTCAATGTCTTAAAGAAAAGTAAGGAATGGTCTGCAGATCTAGACATAAATCGTCCAAGAGTTGTAATGCAACTTGTGAGCTCCTGAATTTGTTTTGGCTTTGATGGTGCCTTCATCTCCAAAATTGCTTCATTGCTTCGATTCCTCTCTAGGACACCATAAAGCTAAGGAATTTACTAGAGTACACCCCGAAGGCACACTTCGTTGGGTTTAATTGCATCTGGTGTTTTCGAAGACCTCTTGTAGGTCGCTTATATGGCTTAAACTCTTTTTGCTCTTGAGCAGGAAGTCATCTACATAGACTTCCATGTTACGACCAATCAACTTCTTAAACACATTATTCACCAGTCGCTGATAAGTTGTCCTTGCATTTTTTAAGCCAAAAGGCATAATTGTATAATAGTATAAGCCAAAGTTGCATCTTTGGTTATAAAGGAGGTACTTTCTTCATCTAGTTTGTGTATATTTATCTGGTTATAACTAGAATATGCATCCATGAATGTGAGCATTTCACGACCAGTGGCATTGATTAGCTTATCTATTTAAGGCAAAGGATAGTAGTCTTTAGGATATTATTCAAATCAGTGAAATCAATATATATACGCAACCTCCCATTGGATTTAGGCACCATTACAACATTTGAGACCCACTAGGGGTACTTAACTTCTCGAATGGAACCCACTGCCAAGAGTTTATCAACTTCTTACTTGATGATTGCCTCATGTTCCGAAGCAAAGTTCTGCTTCTTCTATTGCACTTGATTAAATGAGCTATCAATACTTAACTTATGCTCCATCATCTCTCTAGATATCCTAGGCATGTCGGAGGCTGACTATCACACCCCAATTCCGGCTGAACCAGAAGTGTGAGTGAACTGGCTCTAAACCATGGTTCACACCAGGATCTCAATAGACCGTGTCAACCAATCATTCCCAGTCTAACATAATGAGAGAATAATACATAGCAGCGGAATATAAATAAATGAACTGAGATCTATGTGGTAAATTAAAATAATTATTCAACTTATCCCACCATTCACAAATTTAAATAATAAATGTATTACAATGTATTGTTCAAAATAAAATCCCCTCTAAAGAAAAACACAAAAGGAGCACTCGCATGATGCGTCATGCTCGTCCTCCACTGCCTGAGTATCAATGGCAGCAACTGTACCGTATGCTGGGGCAGTCACGAAGTCATCAACTGTGTACTCTGCATCCAAATCTGAAAAGAAGAATATATATTTTCGGGTGAGCTCACAACTTAGCTCAGTAAAGTACAAGACCAATGCAATATACAAAAATGCATGAGATAACATTACAATTTGGGTCAAGTATAACTTGCAAATATGCTATGGTAAGGTTTGGCGACCACCGCACCTCCATGCACGAGAGTGTGAGCACACCCAACAGTCAGACACCTACCACACTACTGCTGTTGGCCCACATCACTCATTCAGGTATAGAGATAGGACTCGAGTCTGGCGGGCAGGAAGAACCACAATCCCACGTCCTCCCCCTGATACCCTACACCGTACCAATACCTAAACCCCTACTGGCAAGGTCTTGCAAGTGGGTTCTATTTTTAACCAGTCCTAAATGTCAATATAGTATCAATGGCCTTACCTCAGCACGGCTCCCTATGACATAGAGATAGGGCTCGAGTTTGGCGGGCAGGAAGAACCACAATCCCACGTCCTCCCCCTGATACCCTATTCGCACCAAGTCTACTAAGGTAGATGGCGATACGAAAAAATATTAGTTGTGGATATATCCAGGGCACACCCCCTTCACATTCCACACACTAACTAAAACATACACATGCCTAACATCCAACAATCCTAGCATATGAAATGCATGAACACATAATAGTAACAAAAGAAGTAACTACAAGGCATGTGAAATGCACAGACATCAAGCAATGAAATTCATATACAATTTAGTTGCAAAGGTTTACTAGTTAATTAATTAATTAGAGTTTGGGTCTTGTCCCTTACCTGGCGCGTAATAAAAATCCCGCTCTGCGTCACAGGGTATTCTCACGTTGTCTACAGGTCCTACACAATCATATTCATAGGTTAGAATTAATTTATTAAGGTCAAAGTTGGTCAGAACCTTGCCTGACCAAACAAACAAGGCTCAGAAACCATACCGATCGCAGATACCGGTCTCAGGGGAGTGAGACTGGTATGTGCCATCGGTATGTATACCAGTTGCGATATATACCGGTTGCACACATGTGAGACCGGTATATGCCTCCGGTATACACCGCAGGCCCATATCGCCAGATCTTGTGTCCAACCGATTTGTTCCACGGATTAGATCCGAGAACTCGATCTTGGATCTCCCTTTACCATTGGTCGTTGGCTTGGTTTCCAGGGTTTCTCCTAACCCACGCTAAGGTCCAAGCATCCTAATGGCCTTCTGATTTCGGCTAGGACGCCGTATCAAACCAGATCAGATTTGAAAGAAGAAAGATCTAGGGTTTAGGATTGTCGCGTTGCTTTGCAGCTCCGATCCGATATCCTAATGTTACTAATAGTATAGAGCACTTACCGGCGGTGTTCGTCAATTGGCGGCGAGCTCCTCCAATTGAAACCTCCTTCCTAGGCAGCCTCTTCCTCCTTGCTCCTTCTCAACTCTTCTCCAGACGGCTAGGGTTTGATAAGGATCAATGGAGTGTGATCATCTCTATAAATAGAAGAGGGCCGTTCTTGGGAAGGTTTTCCATGATTGGAAACTTCCCAAGTTTTCATTCGGAGTGAGGGACCTGCTGGAGTCCGTCTCCTGCAGAAAAGAGGTATACCGGTCGCACATACCGGTCTGAGTGACTCAGACCGGTATACCATACCGGTTGCACCATACCGGTCTGACTGACTCAGACCGGTATAGTCAGACCGGTATGAGTTTTTACCAATTTTGAGTGGTTCTCGTACCTGAAATTTTGCGTGGTTCGTCACCCAGCTTCGCCTTCCGATCTGGCTATGATTGGGACACCTGTCATCATATAAAACCACGATTTAGACCCAGTTTTAGAACACGGTTCTTACAACTCTACCACCCTTAAAAGAAATTTCGTCCTCGAAATTTGCATGTAAGTCTCACAATTCCACCTCCCTTAAAAGAAATTTCATCCCCGAAATTGTACGTACCTTTAGAGTCGAAAAGATGAGGGTATTCTTGTCGCATGGCATCCTCCTCCTCCCAAGTAATTTCTTCTACGTCTTGACTTTTCCAAACGACTTTGACATAGTGGATAGCTCGCCTTCAAAGCTGTTGTACCTTTTTGCTAATGAGCTGGATTGGCACCACCTCGAAGGTTAAGTCTTTTGTCAAATCTGGGGGGTCTGCAACAAGAATGTGCGAAGGGTCTCTCACGTACTTCTTTAGTAAGGACACGTGAAAGACGTTGTGGACGCTAGACATCGCTGGTGGCAATGCAAGTTGATAGGCCACTTTACCGCATCGGGACAAAATTTCATATGGTCCCACATATCTAGGACATAGTTTTCCTTTTCTGTCGAACCGCTTCAGTCCTCTTACTGGTGACACCTTCAAGAAAACTTTATCACCCATCATGAATTCAAGGTCTCGTCGCCTGTTGTCAGCATAATGCTTTTGACACACCTGAGCTATCTTTACTCGGTTGTTGTTTTGATCTACTGCCTTGCAGGTTTCTTCTACAAATTCTGGTCCAACGATCCTTATTTCTCCAACTTCGTCCCATAATAATGGTGTCCGACATTTCTTGCCATACAAGGCCTCATATGGGGCCATCTGGATCGTAGACTGGTATCTGTTGTTGTAGGAAAACTCAATGAGGGAAAGCTTCTCATCCCAAGCCCCCTTAAAGTCGATAGCACATGCGCGAAGCATATCTTCTAGGATCTGGATGGTCCTCTCTGACTGACCATCCGTTTGAGGGTGGAAGGTTGTACTGAACTTTAGTTTTGTCCCCATTGCCTTCTGTAGCCCCTCACAGAACTTCGATGTGAAGCGTGGATCTCTATCAGATACTATGCTATTTGGGACACCATGCAGTCTGACTATATTGTCCACATACAATCTTGCCAACTTTTCCATGGTGTATTGCGGTCTGACTAAGATAAATCTGGCGGTCTTGGTAAGGCTATCTACAACTACCCAAACAACATTCACTGACCTTGGAGTCATAGGTAGACCAGTGACAAAATTCATGGTAATACAATCCCATTTCCATGCCGGCTCAGGTAACAGTTACAATAATCCTGCGGGCCTCTGTCTTTCTGCTTTGACTTGCTGGCAGTTTAAACATTGAAATACATATCGGGCCACGTCTGCTTTCATACTCCTCCACAAGTATAATCTCTTTAGGTCATAGTACATCTTGGTGCTCCCAGGATGTACTGAATATGGAGTAGAGTGAGCTTCCATCATGATTTCGGTTTCTGAGTTCCAGATCTTCATTCCCAGGTACACATAAACGCCCATGATATCTGAGTACCTTGTCTGCATCCAAGGTGAAATCAGGGTTGGCTCGACCCTTTTCCAAATCTTCTTGAACTGTCCTGAGGTATGGGTCCTGTAGGACTGCTACCTTTATTTCTTCCTTCAAGTCGGGCAAAATCTTCAATGCTGCAAACATAAGGGTAAACTGGTGTATCAACCCTTGCTCAATAGGATCATCTGCTGACTTTATTAAGAGCTGTTCTTTATCCTCTGATGAGCCAGAAACAGCAGCACACAATGCTGCATTTGTACTTGGTCCTGCTTCAGGGTTCGATGCCCATTTCCTACTTAGCGCATCAGCTACAATGATAGCTTTACCAGGGTGGTACTGAATGTCACAGTCGTAGTCCTTGAGTAATTCTAACCACCTCTTCTGCCTCATGTTCAGGTCCTTTTGGGTGTAAAGATATGTCAGGCTTTTGTGATCAAACTTAATCTGAAATTTCTCACCATACAGGTAATGCCTCCAAGTCTTGATAGCATGAATGACCACTGCCAATTCTAGGTCATGTGTAGGGTAGTTCTTCTCATGCTCTTTCATCTATCTTGAGGCATAGGCTATCACCTGTTCTCCTTGCATCAGCATACAACCCAGTCCCAAACCTGAAGCATCTGTATATAGTGTGAATGGATGGTCTGGAGCTGGAATAGTCAATATAGGTGCTGATATCAGTCTTGACTTCAGCGTCTGGAAGCATTTCTCACATTCTTTAGTCCATATGAACTTCTCCCCCTTTTTGGTCAACCTGGAGAGTGGAACAACAATCTTGGAATAATCCTCCACAAACCTTCTGTAGTATCCAGCTAAGCCCAGGAAACTATGAATTTCAGCAACTGTCTTTGGTGCCTCCCATCCTACTATGGCAGAAATTTTACTGGGATCGACCTTGATTCCTTCAACAGACACCACGTGACCAAGGAAGGCCACTTCATCTAACCAGAATTTACACTTCTTGAATTTTGCATAAAGCTTCTCTCTCCTCAGTCTTTGTAATGCTGCTCTTAGATGCACTGCGTGTGTTTCCTGATCCTTGGAGTACACTAAAATATCATCGATGAACACGATAACCGACGTATCCAACATGTCATGGAATACTCGGTTCATTAGCTCCATAA
Organism: Protea cynaroides; assembly: GCA_028583415.1. NCBI lineage: Eukaryota > Viridiplantae > Streptophyta > Magnoliopsida > Proteales > Proteaceae > Protea > Protea cynaroides. The sequence continues at coordinate 21,504,566 of CM053270.1, forward strand.
ATGATGCAGGTGCATTAGTCAACCCAAAGGACATCACAAGAAACTCATAGTGTCCCAGTTGACTCAGTACCTCACCTACTGTGTGGCTACCAAGCATCGGGTTTGTTTGCCTTACTTGATTATTCTGGTTATGATCTATGCAGCCATGCTTGGTGTGACGGGCAATCTCCCATATGGTAGGTTGATCACAGCTTTGCTGCAGCAGCTGGGTGTGGATATGCAGGGTGAGGTAGCTGTGGAGATTACCATGAGTTCTGATATAGATGCCGAGGCCATCTATAAGATGAAGATGGACGATCTAGTGATCAGTGACGAGGACTTACAGGCTCATCCTCTCCTACCTAGGAACCATGCGGCCCTTGCAGTAGCAGCAGCTGTAGCAGCAGCAGAGGCAGCCGAGATGGGGAATGATGGGGATGCACACATGGAGGACATCCTAGCACCTGCACCCCAGCATTCTCTAGTTGCAGGACCCTCTAGGCCTTTTCCAGTTGCTGGACCATCTCATCCCCCTTCGGACCCAGTGATGAGCATGCTTATGGAGATCAGAGATACTCAGAGAGGTATCCTAGATACTCAGAGAGAGATGGGTCAGGAGTTGGGGCGTCTAGCTCGTAGCCTACGGGTCACGCAGGACCAGGTTCATTGGCTTAGAGAGGTGTATGAGTGGGATTATGATATTGCAGACCTGGTACCATCCAGGCCCGCTACACCACCATAGTTAGATGTAGTTTTTATTTTATTTTCATGTGGTTTATTTTGTTACTACTGTCCGACTTGTGGATTGTACTCTGTTGTTCACTTGTATATAAATTTTTTTTATGATATGGTTATTTGTTTCTCTTAATACTTCAGTGCTTATATTTGTTCTTCCATTAATAGTATATTATGCATCTTTCTTAAGTCTCAAGCAACAAGCAAGCTTATGGTGTGTTCTTATTAAAGTTTTTAATTTTCCTAACTCAGCTCATTGGACACAGTTAGATGCAGAATGATTAGTTGGACAGAGCCTAGCACTCTGATACCAAGTTGTCACACCCCAATTCTGGCTGAACCAGAAGTGTGAGTGAACCGGCTCTAAACCATGGTTCACACCAGGATCTCAATATATCGTGTCAACCAATCATTCCTAAGCAGTCTAACATAATCAAAGATTAATACATAGCAGCGGAATATAAATAAATGAACTGAGATCTATGTGGTAAATTAAAATAATTATTCAACTTATCCCACCATTTACAAATTTAAATAATAAAAGTATTACAATGTATTGATCAAAATAAAATCCCCTCTAAAGAAAAACACAAAAGGAGCACTCGCATGATGTGTCATGCTCATCCTCCACTGTCAGGGTATCAATGGCAGCAGCTGTACTGTATGCTGGGGCAGTCACGAAGTCATCAAATGTGTACCCTGCATCCAAATCTAAAAAGAAGAATATATATATTTGGGTGAGCTCACAACTTAGCTCAGTAAAGTATAAGACCAATGCAACATACAAAAATACATGAGATAACATTACAATTTGGGTCAAGTATAACTTGCAAATATGCTATGGTAAGGTTTGGTGGCCACCGCACCTCCATGCACGAGAGTGTGAGCACACCCAACAGTCAGGCACCTACCACACTACTGCTGTTGCCCCACATCACTCACTCCGGTATGGAGATAGGACTCGAGTCTGGCGGGCAGGAAGAACCACAATCCCACGTCCTCCCCCTGATACCCCACATCGTACCAATACCTAAATCCCTACTGGCAAGGGCTTGCAAGTGGGTTCCAATTCTAACCAGTCCTAAATGTCAATACAGTATCAATGGCCTTACCCCAGCATGGTTCCCTATGACATAGAGATAGGGCTCAAGTCTGGCGGGCAGGAAGAACCACAATCCCATGTCCTCCCCTTGATACCCTATTCGCACCAAGTCTGCTAAGGTAGATGGCGATACGAAAAAGGTGTTAGTTGTGTATATATCCAGGGCACACCCCCTTCACATTCCACACACTAACTAAAACATACACATGCCTAACATCCAACAATCCTAGCATATGAAATGCATGAACAGATAATAGTAACGAAAGAAGTAACTACATGGCATGTGAAATGCACAGACATCAAGCAATGAAATTCATATACAATTTAGTTGCAAAGGTTTACTGGTTAATTAATTAATTAGAGTTTGGGTCTTGTCCCTTACCTGACGCGTAATAAAAATTCCGCTCTGCGTCACAGGGTATTATCACGTTGTCTACAGGTCCTACACAATCATATTCATGGTTAGAATTAATTTATTAAGGTCACAGTTGGTCAGAACCTTGCCTGACCAAACAAACAAGGCTCGGAAACCATACCGGTCGCAGGTACCGGTCTCAGGGGAGTGAGACTGGTATGTGCCACCGGTATGTATACCGGTTGCGATATATATCGGTCGCACACATGTGAGACCGGTATGTGCCTCCGGTATACACCACAGGCCCATACCGCCGGACCTTGTGTCCAACTGGTTTGTTCTGCGGATTAGATCCGAGAACTCGATCTTGGATCTCCCTTTACCATTGGTCATTGGCTTGGTTTCCAGGGTTTCTCCTAACCCACGCTAAGGTCCAAGCATCCTAATGGCCTTCTGATTTTGGCTAGGACGCCGTATTAAACCAGATCAAATTTGAAAGAAGAAAGATCTAGGGTTTAGGATTGTCGCGCTGCTTTGCAGCTCCGATCCGATATCCTAATGTTACTAATAGTATAGAGCACTTACTGGCGGTGTTCGTCGGTTGGCGGCGAGCTCCTCCAATGGAAACCTCCTTCCTGGGCAACCTCTTCCTCCTTGCTCCTTCTCAATTCTTCTCCAGACGGCTAGGGTTTGAGAAGGATCAATGGAATGTGATCATCTCTATAAATAGAAGAGGGCCGTTCTTGGGAAGGTTTTCCATGATTGGAAACTTCCCAAGTTTCCATTCGGAGTGAGGGACCCGCTGGAGTCCGTCTCCTGTAGAAAAGAAGTATACCGGTCGCACATACCGGTCTGAGTGACTCAGACCGGTATAGTCAGACCGGTATACCATACCGGTTGCACCATATCGGTCTGACTGACTCAGACCGGTATAGACAGACCGGTATGAGTTTTTACCAATTTTGAGTGGTTCTCGTACCTGAAATTTTGCGTGGTTCGCCACCCGACTTCGCCTTCCGGTCCGGCTATGATTGGGACACCTGTCATCATATAAAACCACTGTTTAGACCTAGTTTTAGAACACGGTTCTTACAACTCTACTACCCTTAAAAGAAATTTCGTCCTCGAAATTTGCATGTAAGTCTCACAATTCCACCTCCTTTAAAAGAAATTTCGTCCCCAAAATTGTACGTACCATCAGAGTAAAAAAGATGAGGGTATTCTTGTCGCATGGCATCCTCCTCCTCCCAAGTAATTTCTTCTACATCCTGACTTTTCCAAACGACCTTGACATAGTGGATAGCTCGCCTTCGAAGCTGTTATACCTTTTTGCTAATGAGCTGGATTGGCACCACCTTGAAGGTTAAGTCTTCTGTCAAATCTGGGGGGTCTGCAACAAGAATGTGCGAAGGGTCTCTCATGTACTTCTTTAGTAAGGACATGTGAAAGACGTTGTGGACGCTAGACATCGCTGGTGGCAATGCAAGTTGATAGGCCACTTTGCCGCATCGGGACAAAATTTCATATGGTCCCACATATCTAGGACATAGTTTTCCTTTTCTGCCGAACCGCTTCAGTCCTCTTACTGGTGACACCTTCAAGAAAACTTTATCACCAATCATGAATTCAAGGTCTCGTCGCCTGTTGTCAGCATAATGCTTTTGATGCACCTGAGCTGTCTTTACTCGGTTCTTGATTTGATCTACTGCCTTGCAGGTTTCTTCTACAAATTCTGGTCCGACGATCCTTCTTTCTCCAACTTCGTCCCATAATAATGGTGTTCGACATTTCTTGCCATACAAGGCCTCATATGGGGCCATCTGGATCGTAGACTGGTAGCTGTTGTTGTAGGCAAACTCAATGAGGGAAAGCTTCTCATCCCAAGCCCCTTAAAGTCGATAGCACATGCGCGAAGAAATCTTCTAGGATCTGGATGGTCCTCTCTGACTGACCATCCGTTTGAGGGTGGAAGGCTGTACTGAACTTTAGTTTCGCACCCATTGCCTTCTGTAGCTCCTTCCAGAACTTCGATGTGAAGCGTGGATCTCTATCAGATACTATGCTCTCTGGGACACCATGCAGTCTGACTATATTGTCCACATACAATCTTGCCAACTTGTCCATGGTGTTTTGTGATCTGACTGGGATGGGCGACAGAAGTAGGCTTGAAGAGGTACCAAGCTTGGGCGACCTATTATGACATTGTGGCTTGACGAGATATCCACCTCCAAGTAGGTAACAGTTATAGCTCGTCGACAGGGCTTTTCTCCAAATCAAGTTTCTAACTCGATTCCTCCTTTTACGTGCACTGAATTGCCAAAAAAACTCGTCAATGAATAGGTCATTGGTTGCAACCATTTCTTTTTATCAATTTGCATTGCTTTGAAGGCGTGATAGTATAGTATATCAACCGAGCTACTTGTATCGACTAAGCATCTTGTGACCTCATTCTCGTGATTAATAACTACTATTATAACCACCAGATCTTCATGCGGATAATCTATATGAAGCATGTCTTCGTCACTGAATGTTATGACATCTCCATTCACATATGGTTTTCCTTGGGTTGATGAACTACATATGCTTTCGGCATAATTTATGCGACTCTTTCGAGAGGAGTTACCTGCACCAGGTCCCCCAATAATGGCTTCTATGTAGTGATCTAAAATTGCAACTCACTTCTAGTAGAAGTCCTAGCTAGGGAACTCATGATCTTCCAGGGCCAATTGATATTTAGCTTCTGGCTTCTCTATTCTTCTTATTGGGGGCAGACTACTAGACCTTGTATTGAACCTTTAGCGACTTAGATAACAGAAAGAAGATTCATTGACTTTAGAAGATGAGGCCGAATCGGCTACAACAGATGTCTTCAGACTACATTTCTTTTGAAATTCTTCCTTTAACATAGTTAGAGTTACATAGTTCTATGGATGGTATGGTGCTCATCCTCTGGTTTCGCTTGACTTGTGAGGGACTATAATGCTCATCCTTATAGATCGTGGATCGCCTACTTTCTTGAGTGGTAAAGATCCTTTTAGATTGGAATCTATATCATCCTTATCCAGATTTGTGACCTTGTTGCCTGCATCCGTCTTGCATTCCATAGGCCCGTTCCCGTTGTATGATGACCTCCTAGGCTCATTGTGTAAGACCCGTATCAGACTACTCGGTCTTACCACCTTGTATCAGGTCTTTCTATCATGGTCGGGCCAAGCGGACCATTGCGTGAAGAAACCACAAGGCTAGGTATGAAATTGAACCTAAATCATCTAATTAGGAGCGTGTGGTCACATACCTAAATAGGTGGGGTCGACCACACCTCAGAATAATGAGACCACTGGAGTCTGGGACATGTGGTCACATTTTTTGGACATGTGGTCGACGGGTTCTGCGACCCCACGTGCAACCATACAATGTCAAATTGACTCCGTGATTAGGAAACCTTCCTAATCTGAAGGGGGTTCTTTCCTAATCTAAGTAGGACTCTATATGGAGGGTTTTCCTCTATATATAGGACGCCCCTTAGCCTCTTTCATTCTTTTAGAACTCAAACTGAAAGAGAGAGAAAGAGAGGAGGAGGAAGAGAAGGAGAATTGAAGAGGAAGACTAAGAGAAGGAATTTCAGAGAGAACTCTGATTCTTCAACAAGTTTAAGGTATGAAACATCCCCCATATTAGTTGAATGCCTAGAATAGATTATGGAGGAGATAGTGATTCAAAGTGAGATCCCAATCATAAAACCATGGACAAATTTTAAGAGGTCCACGGAGGAAATATATTAGGATGATGGATTATGTAAAAATATAAATTTTAAGCCATAGAACAATCATAGGAAAGATCATGATGATAAGCCAAGGAATCAAAACACGAAAGAATTGAGATGAGAGTGAAAAAGTCGACCATCACTCGTGTGGTCGCAGTTTGATCGACCACACGAGGTACATATGATCGACCACACGCCCTCGAGAAAGTTCCAGGGAGGGTGTGGTCGCATGTGTGGTCGCATGATATGCGACCACATGAGGCACATATGATCGACCATACGTCCTCGGAAAAGTTCCAGGGAGGGTGTGGTCGCATGTGTGGTCGCATGATATGCGACCACACGAGGCACATATGATCGACCATACGCCCTCGAAAAAGTTCCAGGGAGGGTGTGGTCGCATGTGTGGTCGCATGATATGTGACCACATATATCGACCACATAACTTGTGGTCGCAGAAACTGAGACCACAGGTGCAGCCACACATTCGACCACTCAGCTTATGGAAGTCTAAATTGATGGAAATAAATTTTAATTTAAAATCTATAAATTTGTTAGGTTTCCAAGTGGTCTAAAAGTGATTACAAAGCTTGGATGAGGAACAATCATCGACCAAAGGTGAGGGAACAAGACCTAAACTAATTGGCTAATAAAAATCTATTTTACTTATTGAGTCCAATGCCATAAATGATTCTATGCTTGTATGCTTGTAATGTGCATTTCACATGTCATCCAATATTCCTGCTATTACTGCTCATGCATATTTAATTCTGTTTATTTATAACATGATGATGATGATGTTAGGAATAGGCATGTGAATGTATGCATGTGGTTAGTGTGCTTGATGCGAGTGGAGCATCAGGGGGAGGACGTGACATTGTGGTTCATCCTGGTCACCAGACTCTAGCTCTATCCCTACTCAAATCTTGCCCACTAACATCATTGTATCGCCATTACCTTAGCAGAACTATTACGTCATAGGGCATCAGGGGAGGTGGTCTCAGACCGTGTAGTCTCTGACTCTGCCGGGAGGCCTTAGCTCTATCTCTATGGACGTATCGAGGGATGCTGGGGGTGAGGCCTTGGATATACTGGTTGGCATTAGGATTGGTTAGTTGCGAGCCCAGTTTGCAAGCCCTCGCCAATAGGGGCTTACGTGTTGGTATGGGTAGGGCATCAAGGGAAGTGTTATGCAGTGTTTGATCCAGGTACTTTAGCTCTATCTTTATTCCATGATGGGTGCATGTGAGATGGCAATGGTGTTTGATCCATTGGGCAGATTCACACACTCGTGTATAGAGATGCGACGACCACCAAACCTTTCTATAACACATTGCAAACTTATAAACCAGACCAAAAATATGAATTGAATACATGTATATGTTTGTTGCATTGTTTTGTTTGCTCACTGAGTCATGATGTGTGCTCACCCTTTCGACGTCGAATATTTTTAGTTGATGATGCAGGTTCTACCGTGGAAGATTATATGAATGCACCAATGTACGGACATGTTGCTGTGATGGATGTGGAAGCTATGATGGAGTCGCATGATTCGTCGTGTGTGTGCAACTCATGTGTTTTCGATTAGATTTAGTTGTTCAGTTATCAGAACATGTAATTGATTACTTTATTTTATTTTATGTCTTGAGTCATTTAGAGATAATTGGATAATCAATTATGTTATCACTGTTAGATACTCAGTTCATTAATATTAAAGACTTCTGCTATTGTTTATTTACTCTGATTATGGTTGTGGTTGTATCTGGTTTAATCAAATGGGCATGGGCTATACGAGATCCTGGTTGAACCATTGGTTCATAGACGGTTCATCACACCATTCTGGTTGGTTCAGAATTGGGGTGTGACACATTGGGCCTAAAGGTCTTCTTTGCTAATTAAGGTTTGCCAACATACTCCTTTAAGTAGCCTCGTTGAATGAGTTGTTCGATGGCTACTCGAAGTGCTCTACACTTATCAGTGGTGTAATCGTAGTCATGATGATACTTGCAATATTTTTCCCTAGTCCTTTCACTAGGGTCAGTGATCATTTTTGGTGGAGAAGGAAGGGCATTACGTGTTTCCTTTAAATTGTACATTATGTCCATCATCGACGTGTTCAGTGGAGTGAATGAGTTCCAATCAAACAGCTTAGATGGTTTACGGGGAAATTCGTCCTTTCTAGACTTCAGCTTCTTATTTGTGGCCACAGTAGCTATCTCTTCTGCTTGCGGATTGGCTCTTTTCTTGTCTGCTACAGTAGCCATCTTTCCTTTCCTTAATGCTATCTCCAGATTAGGTGCTTCCTCTACACATGCATACTTGTCAAAATGGGTTTGAAGATCAGGCAAGTCCTGTGGTGGTTTCTTATGCAATGACTTCTTTAGATCTGGGTCATCAACCGCTCATATGAGGGTAGTGAACTTTACCTCATCAGTTATGCCCCTAATACTGAGAGCTTCAAGGTTGAAGCGATTAAAAAAACTCCAAAGAGTTTCATCTGGATTTTGCTTTACATTTAGCAGGTTGACCACTGTCTTTCGAGGACCTACTTGCATTTGGAGATGCTCAAAGAATAAATAGCTCAAATGATTGAAGTTATGAATGGAGTGGATAGATAGGTTGTTGAACCAAAGCTGCCCAAGAACCTGGAGAGTGAATGGGAAGGCTCAACATAGGATGGGATCTGGGTAGTTGTGTAGAGGCATTTTAGTTGAGAAATGATCCAAATGTGCTTATGGATCTGTCGTACCATTGTAGGTATTCAACTCAGGAAGGGCAAAGTGCTTTGGAAGATGAGTCTTCATTAACTCCAGTGACAATGCCATATCAGCATTGTATTCTTTCTTCTGGTTGATGGAATTATATTTGGACTTTCCTTTCTTGACTTCTGCCAGTCGAAACTGGGGACCCTTAATCATTTCCTCTAGGGCTGCTGTTTGGGGATTAGCCCCTGGTGTTGCTTAAGGGACTTGTTGCTCCAAACTTGTTGTTGTGGTCTAAATGACCTATGGAACTGAAACATTCTGGGTGACTTGCACCACTGGCACAGTCTGCGTGACTTGCACAGTGGCTAGCGTTTGAACGACATGTTTTGCTGTGGGAGGTGTTCCTGTTACTACTGCAAGGTTTACTACTACTACTACATTTGCTGCTGCAACATCTTCTTTTGCTTGTGCTGCAGCTAACTCTGCTGCAACTCATTCAGCAATGATCTGTTCGGTGGTTTCTTTTCCCGCTTTAAGTCATTTGGCTGCTACTCTTGCTGCTCTGGCTACATTCAGTCATACTTGAACATTGGCATGTATGGAGATAGAACTATGAGAATGATGCGAGGCTGCTCTTTTATTATATGTATTATTATTGCATAATCATATGACAATGATTTAGTAGTTTACATAAACCTAGAAAAGATTAAGTCTTAAATATATATATATATATATATATATATATATATATATATATATATATATATATATATATTCATTTTTCTAGTATCTAAAATATAGAAAATCATTGAAACATTCCTTTTGTAGCTAGATCTGAAAGAATTTTGATAGAAAAAGGAATTTTTTTTTATCCGTTTGAGATCCTTCTGCCCTTTTTTTTTGTGTGTGTGTGGGTGTTAAAGGTTAGAGAATAACTTAAGTCTCGATAAATCCTTTGCGCCCTCTCCCATGGGCTATAAAATGATATCTCTATCTTTCCTCTTGGATACTTGTGTTTGCCTTCCCAGGTCCCTGCATTGACAAACGATCCACTTACCTGGACAGAAAACCTCAGACCTAAAAAACATATGTGCAAAATTTTGCTTCTTTTTCCAATTGCTAGTATTTCTATCTACTTTAGTCGTTCGTAACTAATTCCTAAGCAGCTGAACCTATGTCTGATTCCAGATTCTTAAAACTTGAGTAAGACAGCTATGTAAGAACTCCATCCCTTACCCAAAGCAACTGAAAGATGGGGACGGGGGTATCCACACACTTATATGACTATGTTTGGTGTGCATTTTAGCTAGATTAAATGCACATTCTGAAATGACAAGAACAATGTTGAGTATGCATTCTTTTTCTTGGATCATAGAATACATTGAAATAAGTAACTCATTTTGTGATACATTCTTTTCCCCATTTTGAATTCGGAGCCTAGAATGGAAATGCCTCTTTCTTTAAATTTAACCTATTCTCATCCTATTTCAGGAATGTATTCTCCATTTTGAGAATATATTTTTGAAAATACATTCCAAGAATACATAAAAATACAGTGATAAACTTCACCAACAAGGTGCCACAATAGGGATACAATAAGCAGATGGAAATAAAAGGAGGGAGAGTTAAAGAAGGACAATGGAAGCTATTACCTATGCATTGAAAATTAAACTTTAATGCATGTATGATAAGTAAATTAATAATTCTAACTAAGACATGTTGGAATTGTATGGTTCCTACATAGATTTATTGTGTTATTATTATGTATTCTCTTTGGCCTATTCCAACTCTATTTTGAGGTATATATATATATGGCATGTGTCTTGCATATTTTGTGGTTTATAAATTGGTTATATATGGCACCATTGTTTTTTATCTATTGTATTAATTAACTGCTTTTATGGATGATTATTTAAATGAACCACTTTGTAGTCCTCGGATTGACCGCACCTATTATGATGTGCTTATATAGGCATTGATTGGACCATGATGGTTTGAGGGGTGCAAGTCAAAATTGCTCTATTTATGGGAGACATGGGGAACTAGTCTCTTAACGGTCAGTGCACATATGGTCTGTGAAGTCCTTCATAAAAAGACTTCATGTACATTGAGTGGTGACCTTTGTGCTTAATGTTCCATTTCCAATAACTTGACAATTATAAGAGTGTATGCGTACCTACAAATTACCAATTTGAATAAATTTATCGTGTTTGGTTTTGCATCTAAATGTTTTTATTTATAAATATAAAATATTATTTATTTTAATTTGCAAAACTAGTGATGTCTTTTGGTTTTATGAAAAAGGGCAATTTTATATTTTTGGTCCTTTTTTATTATCTAGGGGCACTTTTGCTAATTATCAAGGTATGCCAAAAGGCAACCTGGATTTGGCATTAGGAGGCTAGCATCTCACTTAGGATTGGATTTTATGGTTAGTCATCTCCACCATAGAAATATAAAATTATCTCAAGGTCACATAGGCATGAGGAGGAAGAAGCTCAAAATATCAGGTTATGATATACCTGTTCAGCTAAGGTGAGCACCCAGATTGCTTATGAGATCTTGAATATCAAGTGTCTTCGTTATATGATCATTTAAAATTCTTCCACAAAGGGTATTATATTCAAATGGTCGAAAAGGTATGACATTCTACTTAATTTATTGGATTAAACAAGTGATTAGACATTTGTAATAGGTTTTCAGCTTTGATAAGATATTTTATATAATATTGAAATTTTTCTAAGATGCTTTTTCCAATAGCATAAGCATGATGGTTATGCTAAAATTTTCCTTGTCTAAGATTTATATCGTAGAAGTGGCTCTATTTCTCATATATATGTTTTTATATATGAATATTTATCATATCAAAGTATGTATTTATTTTCTTTTTTATTTTTCTCCTTATGACAAATCATTATGTCTTCAAAGAAAAATTTAGTTGATTTTGTTGAAGACTTTTTATTTTTTCTAAAGCTTCCTCCAAAGTTACAGAAAGAAAAGGTGAACATGATAGCAACATTTGCTATCCCACTATCATTTATGATTAACAATGATGTCATATTAATTGGAAATGAATGAGTTTTATTTGGGATTTAAAAAATTCTTTGAAAAAAAAAAAAATATGAGAAAGATGAAAAGGTGAGTTGAGAAGTGATGTTAGAATTGACAAACCATCTTGGAATTTGAAAAGATTTGTTTTTTTTATTTGGCTTGTCATAATGGAGGAATGGAGAATTAATACTAACATTTGGGAATGAGAAGAGTTTTGAACGTTGGAAGATAGAAGTTCTAAGAAGATAAAAAGTCATCATTATTTAGCCATCAAGCAACTTAGCCATCAACCCATTAAACTACCAAGTCATTAAGTTAAGTACTTAGCTATGGTATATGTGGCTAAGCCATGTTTGTTTTTAAGCCATTTTATGCCTAATAATTGGGAACATGACGAAAGTTTGCCGCTAGCAAGGGCATATCAGGGGTGAGAATCTAAGCAGAAATCCCGACGCACATCTCCTCAGTGAGACATCCCTTTCCTTAGGTGCGCAGTACACTACATCATCATCATTTGGAATCCCAATAAGTCAGCCAACTGATGAGTGTTGAACGAGATAGGAACACCCTTGACTAAACTAATGATGCATATGCCTCGACAATGTTCAAAGTCATTGAAATCCTCTTCGACTTCCAAGTTGGCAAAGAAATGCTTCACCAAATTGGGTCGAGTAGTCACTATATAGGTGATGACAAGTAACCACCCAAGAGCATCAAAAGTAGCCTCGACATCAAACCATTGGAGCTGTGCTAGATTCACACAGTGGCTGGACTAGATGTTCTTGTCATCAAACTATGGGAAACGGGCTTTTACAGTCGCTGAACGAAACCATCTCTCATCAAAAAGTTTGGCAGGTGGGTGTGGTCTGTGTAAACACGGAGCATAAGCATGCTTACCCACACCGCGATGCCTATACCAGATGTAAGCTACAAAACAAAGCCCAATAACATGAGTTAATCAAGATTTTTAAGAATTTCGGCAGCATAATGATAGTACTTCGAGCAAAAGCCTTGAACTCACCCAAAATTTGGGTAGGAGGACTTATGTGACAATCCAACATCTTCAAGAGATCAAAACAATTCCCAAATAATTGATGAATTAACAAGGAATTCAAACATTCAACAAAAATTTTATTTTGGGGCAAAACTTAGGTCAAAACCATCAAAAGTTTGATTTTGAATAAACTACTCGGTGAAACCTCAAATAGGTTGAGGGGTTTTTCTCATTAAGGTCCCAAAAACTATTCTAGACCGAAAGAAAGAACTTTCTACGGTTGGAATCTCTCTAATCTAGAAAACCTAGGTTTTGAGCAAAAATTCATATAGAAACGATATCAAAGAGATGAGAAGAGGAAGGAACTCACCTAGAGATGTTGTTGAGACTTTTGAACGGAGTAAAATCACCTTGGAGTTGTCCGATGGAGCTGTAGAGACTCACCAAGCACAGAGGAATTGTCACCGGAGTATAAGAAGAAATGAAGAGTCATGAAAATGACTGAAAAATCAGGTTTAAAAAGTGATTTTTGAAATTCCGAACGACAGTTTGTGCTATACCGATCGATCGAAACCTCCTGGGGTATGCGACAGGAACCTTTTCGGTCAGACAAGAATTTTTTTCACCCAACCATATTGGTCACACCATTCTCCTATAGTCATGCAACCGGTATATCAAGCGGTACCACTCGGGAAATCTGAGAATTTTGTCTGCCTGGACATACCGGTCGCACCATTTTCTATAGTGCCATGATTGGTATGTTGTGACCAGACAAAATATCTTATGTTTTGAAAAAAAATTTAGAAAAATTAAATTGTGATTTTAAATTATTTCAGTTGGGGTTTCTGCCTCGTACTTGTTGGGCCTAACACTACTATGATAAAATGTATTTGCTCAAACATATCTCATGTGATGTCTTTTCTCAGATCCAATCAAGAAAAAATTATCCTGTACTCTACTAACTTGGTCTAACCGTGTCGTGCCAGGTCTTCCCATCATTCCTGGACCAAGTGGACCGAGTGTGTAAAGATAGATCATAAGCCAGGTTTGAGAATTGAGTTAAAAACACTGAAAACCTACCTAAGGTTGCATACCTGGGTAGGTATGGTCGACCATAAGGAAGAGAACAAAAATCTCAAATCCAGAACCCCATGGTCGATGATTTTGACCCTACGGTCGATGGTTTATGCGACCGTATGATCGACCATGAGACCCCAGATCAGACTCCGAGTTTTGGAAACTTTCCTAAACTAAGAGAATGCTTTCCTAATTGAAAGAAGACTCTATATGGAGAGTTTTCCTCTATATAAAGGATGTCCCTCAGCCCTTTTTCACTCTTTTAGAACATTAGTAAACCCTAGAGAAAGAGAAAGAAGAGAAGGAAGAGAAGGAGAAGAAGAAAAAGCTAAGGAAAAAAAATTTACTGAGAAGAGATTGGCTCTCTATCACAGGCAAAGGTATGAACCTAATCTCTAAAGATGTAAACTCTAAGGAATAAGACTTCTATGTAAGATAGGCAATGTCAACCTATTATGATCTAAGTGATTCCTTGAGTAATTTCCAAGGATAAACATGGGGGATGAGTTTGATGGTTAGGGTTGATAAGAAACTAATAATGATGGCCATAGGATGACCTTAGAATAAACCCCATTGAAGATCAGAAGAATTGACCCAAGAAGAATTTGAATTGCATGTAGTCTGTGACGAGAAATCTCAAGGTCACAGTTACGGTTGACCATAGCATGACCAACATGACCAGAGGATCGACCATAGGCATTCGGGAAGATTTTAGAAACCATATGGTCGCACCATATGCGACCGTAGGGTATCGTTTGTAGGCAGTAAGGTCGATACAATATGAGACCATAGGACCAATCAAACACCTATCAGTGCTCTGTTTGGATTTTTAACTACTGTAACAAATCACATATGAACCCTAACTTAAATTCATATAACTTTTAGGTTGTTAAATCAGTTCAAAGAGAATTTCAAGGTTTGGAAGGAGATTGAGTATTGCTAATAGATGAGGGAACAAGACCTAAACTAATTGGTAATAACAAACTATTTATTTTTATTGAGTCTAATGCGATTATTGATTCTATGGTTGTATGTTTGTAATGTGCATTTCACATGTCATCCAATATTCCTTCTATTACTGCTTATGCATATTTAATTCTGTTTATTTATAACATGATGATGATGATGATGATGATGATGATGCTAGGAATAGGCATGTGAATGTATGTGTGTGGTTGGTGTATTGGATGTGAGTGGAGCATCAGGGGGAAGACGTGGTATGGTGGTCTTCGACTTCATCACCAGACTCTAGCTCTATCTCTACTCAAGTTTTGCCCACTAACATCGTCGTATCGCCATTACCTTAGCAGAACTATTACGTCGTAAGGCATCAAGGGAGGTGGTCTCGGACCATGTGGTCTCCGACTCTGTCGGGGGGCCTTAGCTCTATCTCTATGGACGTATTGAGGGATGCTGGGGTGAGGCCTTGGATACACTGTTTGACATTAAGATTGGATAGTTGCAAGCCCAGTTTGCAAGCCCTCGCCAATAGGGGCTTACGTGTTGGTATGGGTAGGGCATCAGGGAAAGTATTATGCGGTGTTTGATCCGAACACTTTAGCTCTATCTCTATTCCATGATGGGTGCATGTGGGATGGCAATGGTGTTTGATCCATTGGGCAGATTCAGACACTAGTGTATAGAGGTGCGACGGTCATCAAACCTTTCTATAGCACATTGCAAACTTAAAAACCAGACCAAAGATATGAATTGAATGGATGCATATGTTTGTTGCATTGTATTATTTGCTCACTGACCGTGATGTGTGCTTACCCTTTTGACGTCGAATATTTTTAGTTGATGATGCAGGTCCTACCGTTGAAGAATATATAAATGCATTGACGTATGGACACGTTGCTGCGATGGATGTAGAAGCCAAAGAAGATGCGCATGATTCATCATGCGAATGCAACCAATGTGTTTTTACTTAGAATTAGTTATAGTTTGAACATTGGATATGCAATTGATCATTTATTTTTATGTCTTGTGGTTTTGAGATAATTTGATTAAATATTTATTTATCACTGTTAGACTCTCAGTTCATTATCTGTAAGACTTCCGCTTATTTGTTTATTACCTTTGATTATTAATGTGGAATGTGTGTGTGGTTTGATATGGTTGGTACGACTTATACGAGATCCTGGGTGAACCATTGGTTTATTCGCGGTTCATCACACCATTCTGATTAGACCAGAATTGGGGTGTGACAACTTGGTATCAGAGCTTCTCAGGTTCTACCCATTGACCTAACTACTTTCACATGAGTCATGAACTGAGTTAGGATAAAATTAAAAGCTATAATAAGAACACACCATGTCACACCCCAATTTCGCACTATTTAAAATGGTGTGATGAACCGCTAATAAACCAATGGTTCAACCAGGATCTCAAATAGGCTGTGGCCGTTTGCTTAAACCATACACATCCACAACAATAATCAGAGTAAATACACAATAGCGGAAGTCTTAAATATTAAATGAACTGAGAATCTAAATGTGATAAAATAAATAATTTAATTAATTATTCCTAAAAAGACTGAGACATAAACTTAAATAATTAATTCAAATACATTGTCTGTATAATTTAAATAAAAGTCTAATAAAAAACACAGGAGTTGCACTCGCATGTCGAATCATGCGACTCCATCATCACTTCAGCGGCCATTGTCGCCGCTTGCCCGTAAACAGGAGCATTCATGTAGTCTTCAACAGTGGTACTTGCATCATCAACTAAAATATTCAACGCCAAAAAGAGTGAGCACACATCACGGCTCAATGAGCAAACAAAACAATGCAACAAACATATGCATGCATTCAATTCATATCTATGGTCTCGTTTATAAGTTTGCATTGTGTTATAGAAAGGTTCGGAGGCCGCCTCACCTCTATACATGAGTATGTGAAGCCGCCCAATGAATATTGGCATTGTCGTCCCACATGCACCCACCATGGAAACAGTGTACCCAATGGGTATCGGCATTAAAGTACCACATGCTCCCATACCAACACGTAAGCCCCTATTGATGAGGGCTTGCAAACTGGGCTCGCAACTAAACAATACTAATGTCAAACAGTGTATCCAAGGCCTCACCCCAGCATCCCTCAATACATCCATAGAGATAGAGCTAAGGCCCCCCGGCAGAGTCAGAGACTATACGGTCCGAGACCACCTCCCCTGATGCTCTACGACGTAATAGCTCTGCTAAGGTAATGGAGATACGACGATGTTAGTGGACAAGACTTGAGTAGAGATAGAGCTAGAGTCTGGTAACCTGGAAAAACCACAGTGTCACGTCCTCCCCCTGATGCCCCACTCGCATCAAATACACTAACCACACACAAATATTCACATGCCTATCCCTAACATCACCATCATCATCATGTTATAAATAAACAAAATTAAATATGCATGAACAGTAATAGCAGGAATATTGGATGACATGTTAAATGCACAATACACACATACACGTATAGAATCAATCAATCATGGTATCAGACTCAATAAGCAAAAATAGCTTTTTATTATCCAATTAGTTTAGGTCTTGTTCCCTCACCTTTGATTGAATGTAGATCCTCGTTCAAGCTTTAAGAATCACTTTTAAATCACTAAGGAAAACCTAACAAATTGATAGATTTTAATTAGAATTAATTCCAATAAATTTAGACTAGCTGAAATCATAGGGTCGCAGGTAAGGTAGTACTTAGGGTCGGTTACCCAATCGACCATAGGGGTAGGGTCGGACATGGGGTCGGTTATCAATCTACCCTATGTGTGACCACACCCTCCCTGGGACTTCCCGAGGGTATGTGATTAATCATGAGCTCTCGTAGGTCCATTCTAAGATTGTTCTATGGCTCATAACTATGATTTTTACACACTTTCCATTGCCTATGATGATTACTTCTATGGATTCCTTCGAAACTCATCCATGGATAGATGATTTGGGTTTCCCCTAACCTTACTTCTTCATATTCCATTCTAGGCTCTTAACTTATGAGGAAATTAGACTCATACCTGAAGTTGACTGAGATTCAGAGGTTTCTCTGAAGTTCCTCCTCTTCCTTAGTCTTTTCTCTAATTTTCCTTTTCTTCTTCTCTTCCTTCTCTTTCTCTTTCTCTCACTTTCAATTGGGGTTCTAAAAGGAGTAAAAGAGGCTAAGGGACGTCCTATTTATAGAGGAAAACCTCCCAAAATAAGTCCCATCGAGATTAGGAAAGGACTCCTTGAAATTAGGAAAGTTTCCTAATTTACGGTTTCAGTCTGTCATCATAGGGTCGCACATAGGGTCGCAGGACCCGTCGACCCTATGGTTTTCAAGTCATGCGACTCTACGACTGAAAAGTCATGGGTTGGACTTCTATTGAGGTGGGGTCGACCCTACCTATTTAGGCATGCGACCCTACCCTCATATTTACTATTTTTGAATCAAATTCATACCTGGTTTTTTGATTTCCTTCACACACTTGGTCCACTTGGCTCGACCATGATAGGTAGACCTGGTACAAGGTGGTAAGACCGGTTAGTTTAATACGGATCTTACAACTCCCCCCTTCTTATTAAAATTTCATCCTCGAAATTGGTACATACCTTCCAAGTCTAAAAGATGAGGGTATTGCTTTCGCATAGCATTCTCTTCTTCCCAAGTGATTTTTTCTATATCTCGGCTTCTCCAGGTGACCTTAACATAGTAGATATCACGGTTGCGTAGTCGTTGAACCTTTCGACTGGTGATTTCAGTTGGTGGTACTTCAAATGTCAATTCATCAGTCAAATTAAGTGGATCCACTGTCAAAACGTGTGTTGGGTCCCTGACGTACTTCTTCAATAATGAAACATGGAATACATCATGCACGTTTGACATAAACGGTGGTAGTGCTAGCTAATAAGCCACCTTTCCACATTTAGCTAGAATCTCATATGGCCCAACATATCTCAGACAAGCTTCCCTTTCTGTCCGAACCGTTTTAAACCTCGCATTGGTGATACTTTCAAGAATACCTTATCACCTACAACAAATTCAAGGTCTCGGCGTCGAGTATTTGCATACTGTTTTTGACGATTCTGAGCCGTTGTTACTCTTTCCTTGATAATGTCAACTACTCGACATATTTCTTCAACAAATTTTGGTCCAACAATACTACGTTCTCCAATTTCATTCCAAAACAGCGGAGTTCGACACTTCCTACCATGCAGTGCTTCATAGGGTGACATCTGTATAGTAGCCTGATAGCTGTTGTTATAAGCGAACTCGATCAATGGTAGTTTTTCATCCCATGATCCTTTAAAATCAATTACACAGGCTCGAAGCATGTCTTCTAAAATCTGAATGGTACGCTCTGATTGTCCGTCTGTTTGAGGATGGAATGCAGTACTAAACTTCAATGTTGTACCCATAGTCTTTTGCAATCCTTCCCAAAACATTGAAGTAAATCGTGTATCTCTGTCGGACACAATGGTTTTAGGTACACCGTGTAGTCTGACAATATTATCCACATACAACTTAGCTAAACTCTCCAATGTATACTGAGGTCGTATAGCTATAAATCGAGCTGTTTTAGTCAAACGGTCTACAATCACCCAAACCGCGTCAACTACTCGGGGAGTCAGTGGTAACCCGGTGACGAAATCCATAGTGATGCAGTCCCATTTCCATGCTGGTTCTGGTAGTGGCTGTAACAGTCCTACAGGTCTTTGCCATTCAGCCTTGACTCTTTGACAGTTTAGGCATTGAAATACAAATTTAGCTACATCTGTTTTCATTCCTCTCCACCAATATAATTTCTTTAAATCATGATACATTTTTGTACATCCAGGATGTATCGAATAGACGGTGGTGTGAGCTTCTTCATTAGTCGGTGCCTAATGTCCAAATTTTCTGTTTCAGGAACACATATTCTTCCTTTGTGCTTTAGTACCTTTTCATCGTCTTAGGTGAACTCAGGGATAGTCCTACCCTTTTCAATGTCCTCTTGTACCGTTCTTAGATAAGGGTCTGATTTTATAGCAGCTTTCACTTCATCTATTATATCAGGTACAATCTTCAGTGTTGCAAACATATCACAAATTGCTCATTACCAAGATTGAATACTTTTCCTGTAGCACACATTGCTGCAGTCGTATTAACCTCCTCTTGGGATTTTATCATTGCTTTTCTACTCAGCGCATCAGCAACTACATTAGCTTTCCCTGGATGATACTGGATATCACAATCGTAATCTTTCAATAGTTCCAGCCATCTTCTTTGTCTCATATTCAACTCCTTCTGATTAAACAGATAAGTGAGACTCTTATGATCTGATTTAATCTGAAATTTTTCTCCATACAAATAATGTCTCCATATTTTTACAGCATGTACTACTGTCGCTAACTCCAAGTCATTAGTGGGATAGTTCTTTTCATGTGTTTTCAGTTGTCTTGAAGCATATGCAACTACTTGTTCTCCTTGCATAAGTACACATCCCAAACCCAATCCAGATGCATCAGTGTATAAAACAAATGGTTGTTCTAGAATAGGAATAGTCAAGATGGAAGCAGATATCAATCTTGCCTTCAATGTTTGGAAACTGTTCTCACATTTGTCAGTCCAAACAAACTTCTCTCCTTTCTTAGTCAAACTGGTGAGCGGTACGGCAATCTTGGAATAGTCTTCCACGAATCGTCGGTAATACCCAGCTAAACCTAGAAAACTTTTAATTTCTGCAACACGGTGCTTCGCACTTCACAATGGCTTCAATCTTGCTAGGGTCCACTTTAATTCCTTCTGCGGATACAACATGGCCTAAGAAAGCGACTTCATTTAGCCAAAACTCACACTTTGTAAATTTGGCGTAAAGCTTCTCTTTCCGTAATCGCTGTAGAGTGGTTCTTAGATTCATAATATGAGTTTCCTTGTCCTTGGAGTAGACCAATATATCATCAATAAATACGATAACCGACGTATCCAACATATCATGGAATACCCAATTCATGAGTTCCATAAAAATTGCTGGTGCGTTTGTCAATCCAAAAGAGATGACCAAAAATTCATAATGTCCATATCTCGTCCTGAATGCTGTCTTGGGAATATCACCATTCTTAATCTTCAAATGATGGTATCCTGATCGAAGATCGATCTTGGAGAACACCTTGGCACCTTGCAACTGATCGAACAAGTCATCGATCCGAGGCAATGGGTATCGATTCTTGATTGTCAGCTTATTCGGTTCTCGTTAGTCTATAAACAGTCGAACACTACCGTCCTTCTTTACGAATAATACTGGCGCTCTCAATGGCGATATGCTAGGTCTGATGTAACCCTTGTCCAGTAGTTCCTGTAACTGTACTTTTAATTCCTTCAGTTCAGTAAGAGCCATTCGATAGGGTGCTTTAGATACTGGTGCGGCTCCGGGTATCAGATCTATAACAAACTCTGTAGCTCAGTCGGGTGGTAGTCCTGGTAGTTCTTCAGGAAATACATTTGGAAAGTCACGCACGACATCAATATCCTCCATTCGTGGTGCTTCCTTGGTGAGGTCGACCACTGAGACTAGATACCCAACTCCTCCTTTCTCGAGGCATTTCCTAGCCTTTAATGTAGAGAGGATGAGTTTTCGTTTATGGGGAAGTTTGGTTCCCGCAAAACTAAACTCTGCTCCTTCTTTGTCTTTAAATGTCAGCTTCTTTTTCGCACATAATAGATTTGTAGAATGCCGAGCTAACCAGTCCATTCCCAAGATGACGTCAAAGTCTGCCATCTCAAATTGAATCAAGGTTGCATCCAAAGTCTTCTCGTCAATAAGAATTGGACATGTCCCATAACCTTTTTCTAATGTCACTTCTAATCTTGTAGGCGATCATACAAGCAGTTTGTAGTCTAAAGATTTGAGGGGTAGATATAACTTCTTTCCAAATGACACAGATATAAAAGAATGAGTAGCTCCAGAATCAAAGAGCACTCTGGCAGGAATGCCATTAATAGGTACGATACCTATTATTTGTTTTAATTTAGTCTACATGCTCATATAATGTAACACAATTTAAATGGTTCAGGTTGTACCTGTGACCACATCAGGTGATGCGACAACATCCTCGGATGTAACAGTGTAAACTCTTCCTTGCTGTAGCTGCTTTCTGGGCTTAGGGCTCTCCCTTGAAATATGTCCCACTTGATTGCAGTTAAAACATCTTATTCCTTCATTATTTTGCTTTGGTTGCGATGGGGCTGTTGAAGTAGTCTTGGCTGCAGCATTAAAGCCTTGAGTACGGAAGGGTCTGAATGTCTTGGTGTTCCCTCCGTTATAAGAATTCCCATTAGGCCTTTTGATTCCCCTATTTTGAGCAAAGTAGCTCTCTTTCTGGCTCGACTCTATCACTCGAGCAATTTGTATAGCTTCATTGTAGACTTTCTTCTCAAGTCCTAGAACATGTTCACGTATGCTTCCCCTAAGTCCCATGATGAACCTTCGGGTCTTCATATCCTCCTCTTGCATACTGAGTGGTACAAAGAAAAACAGCTCCTCATAACGCTGTTGATATGCGTCGACAGTCATCTGTCCCTGATATAAACTCAGGAACTCTCTCTCCATAGAATATCTGAAACTTCTAGGGAAGTCTTCTCAAAGAATGCCTCTTTATATATACCCCAGGTCAAGTGGGTGTGCTTGGTTAACAGATATGTCCTGGTAGACTTCCACCAATGGTGTGCATCACCCTTTAGCATAAATGTGGCACACAACACTTTTTCCTCCTCATTCACTGTCATCATCATAAAAAAAATTTCCATTTCATCAACCCAGTGTGCTGGTCACAAAGGATCTGCTGGCTTGCCATTAAATTCTTTGGGCTTCATCTTCAAAAAACACTCGACCAGGCGGGAGTGGTCCAACTGATACGGAGCGTAAGCCCCATACATAGGTGGTTGGTACTGATAACCACCTTGAGCTACTTCAGGGTTCTGCACTTGAGCCTGCATGACTGGTGTTTGAGGTGCATGGGGTACCGTGTTACTTTCCCCTGGTACTGTGCTTGCATGTCCTGTTGGCATCGATGTCGTATGTGCAGCTGGAAAAGCCATGCCTATGACAGCTTGCATATTAGATTGTACCTGTTGTATTTGCTGCAGCTGTTGTGCCAAGTTCATTACCGCCATAGCCAGATCCATAGGTGGGGCTGGAAAGTTAGTAGGATTTGTCTAGCCATTAGCCACAGGCGGTGCCGTATTCAGATTCTCCTGTGTCTCAGGATGTATATGGCTATCTTCCTCCACAGGTGGTGATGGTGGAATAGAGTTATGGCTTTGTCTGGTCACTCTTCGCCCAGCCATTTTCTGTTCTGATGATGGTAGTGTCTGTAAACAATCATAGCACATGTAAGGGAACCAATATAAGTTGTTCTTCAGCCAAACATCCAACTAATCAATATAAATTTCAAAATTTTCAGATCTTTCTGACAAAATACTGTATTTTCCAATGTAGGGTCGGTCATTATTCGACCCCAGGGTATGCGACCCTGAGAATCACTGTTAGCTTACCGAGAGCCTAGGGTCGATGCTAGGGTCGGTATATGTCCGACCCTAGGTCCCACCCCTTGTCACACCCCAAATCCGTACCATTCGGAACGGTGTGATGAACCATCAATAAACCAACAGTTCAACCAGGATCTCGAATAGGCTATCCCACATATGATAAACCAAAACACATTCCACATTAATCAGAGGTAATAAGGTAAATAGCGGAAATCTTATAGTAAATGAACTGAGAATCTAACTGTGATTACCATAAATAAATATCAAATTATTGATAAATCAACTGAGACATAATTAAATAATTATCAATTACATGTCTTTAATAAAATTAAACAAAATCTAATCGAATACGCATGAGTTGCACTCGCATGAGGAGTCATGCATATCCACTAAGTCTTCAGCTTCCATTGTCGCCACATGCCCGTACACAGGAGCGTTCATATAATCTTCACCGGTGGTACCTGCATCATCAACTAAAAGTATTCAAAGTCGAAAGGGGGAGCACACATCACGGCTCAGTGAGCAAACAAAACAATGCAACAATACATATGCATGCAATCAATTCATATCTTTGGTCTGGTTTAAAGTTTTCAATGTGCTATAGAAAGGATAGGTGGCCGCCACACCTCTATACACGAGTGTGTGGAAACGCCCAATGAAAACGGTACTATCGCCCCACAAGCACCCACCATGGACAATATACACCCCATGAAAACGGCATGGCTGTACCGGTTGCCCATACCAACACGTAAGCCCCTGTTGGCGAGGGCTTGCAAACTGGGCTCGCAACTAACCAACCCTAATGTCAAACAATGTATCCAAGGCCTCACCCCAGCATCCCTCAATACATCCATAGAGATAGAGCTAGGGTCTGGTGACCAGGCTGAACCACAATGCCACGTCCCCCCTGATGCCCTACGACATATTAGTTCCGCTAAGGTAATGGCGATACGACGATGTTAGTGGACAAGACTTGAGTAGAGATAGAGCTAGAGTCTGGTGACCAGGCTGAACCACAATGTCACGTCCTCCCCCTGATGCTCCACTCGCATCAAGCACACTAACACTTGACTTGAATAGACTATGGCACAATATACCCCGATGAGAACGGCATCGAAGTACCGGTTGATACCATCCCTACCCGCACCATGTACACCAGCCAAACATAAACATTCACATGCCTATTCCTACCATCATCAACATCATCATGTTATAATCAATAAATTTAAATATGCATGAACAGTAATAATAGAAATATTGGATGACATGTTGAATGCACATTACAAGCACACACGCATATCACAATCATGGTATTGGACTCAAAAAATAAAAATAGTTTGTTATTAACCAATTAGTTTAGGTCTTGTTCCCTCACCTTAGCTTGTTAATAGATCATCTTCCAAGCTTTAGAATCACCATTATAATGTTATTATATTGCTATAAGACCTAACAAAGTCGATTGAATTTAATTAGAATTAATTTTGAATTTAAAAACCATGCTGTTAACTGAGGGTCGGAGGTAGGGTCGGAGTCATGATCGACCCTGGGTGCGACCCTCCCCAAATCTGGACTTCCAGAACCCTGAGGGTCGATACTCAGGTCACATAGGGTCGGATGGTCATCGACCCTCGTGCGACCCCCTGTGGGTTTTGGTCAATTTTCCTCCTTTTAGTCCATTCTTCGTGTTTGGGGTCCTATGGCTTGCTCCTACAGTCTACTCAACATACATTTCATGGTCTAGAACCATGAATCATCCACCTATATAGCTTTTATGTATTCTCCCATGGTTTTCCATGGAAACCTAACCATGGTTTGATGGTTTGGGTTCTCCGAGATCATACTCTCTTCATTACCTAACCTAAGGTCTGTAGAAACTCATGGAATTAGTATCCATACCTGAGAAAAATACTCCTTCTCTGCAACTCTTCTTCTTTTTGCTTTCTTCTCTTCCTTGCTTTTCTTTTTCTTCTCTTCCTTCTCTTCTCTTTCTCCCAATTCAATTAGTGTTGTAAAAGGAGTGAAAGAGGCTTAGGGACGTCCTATTTATAGAGTAAAATCTCCCAAAATAAGTCCCATTGAGTTTAGGAAAGGTTCCAATCGAAATTAGGAAAGTTTCCTAATTTTCGGTTCGTGCTGTTTTTCTCGAATACCGAGGGTCGATGGGAGGGTCGATGGGAGGGTCGAACAATTCATAGATCCTCTGCGACCCCTGGTCAAGGGTCGATGGGAGGGTCGGACCTGCCTGTTAAAACCTACGACCCTATCCTCATTTTGACTATTTTTGAGTAAATTTTCATACTGGGTCTTGGGTTTCTTCACACACTTGGTCCACTTGGCTCGACCATGATATGTAGACGGGTCACGACACAAAATGTAAGGTTAGACCAGGTTCGTGGCGTGCGGGTCTTACAACTCTACCACCCTTAAAAGAAATTTCGTCCTCGAAATTTGAACGTACAGATCTTACAACTCCCCCATCCTTAAAATAAATTTTGTCCTCAAAATTTGAATTTACTTTGGAGTCAATAGGTGGGAATTCTATTTCCACATTGCATCTTCTTCCTCCTATGCACTCTTCTCCACGTCTTGTCTTTGCCAGGTTACCTTCATATAATAATTATCCCAGCTTTGGAAACATTGTACCTTCCCACTAGTGAACTAGGCTGGTACCACTTTAATAGTCAAACATTCTATCTAAACAAGTGATTCCGTGGTCAATACCTTTGATATGGATCTCTAATGTACTTCTTCAATAGAGACACACGAAATACATCATGCACAATAGACATGGATAGCGGTAACGCTAATTGATATGCAACTTTTCTACGTCTCTCCAAAGTTTATAAGGTTCAACACATATATAGGATACAACTTTCCCTTCTTGTCTAATCATTTCAAACTACGCATAAGTGATTTCTTCAAGAACACTTTGTCACTTATGGAAAACTCAAGGTCTTGGTGTCTCTCTGACATCTTGAGCTATCCTGCCCCTTTTCTTTGATCTTGTTTGCCACTCGATAGTTTTCTTCATTAGACTTAGGTCTCAAAATTCTTCATTCACCAACTTTATTCCAAAATAAAGGAATTTGACATTTCTACCGTACCATGCTTGATAGGTGATATTTACATGGTAGCTTAATAGCAACTTCAATTCATGGTAACTTCTCAACTCAAGTTCCTTGAAATCAATTCACAAGCTCGGGGCATATCTCTTAGGATCTGTATAGTCTGCCCCGACTATCCGTCGGTTTGGGGTAAAGTGCAGTACTAAACTTCAACTTTGTCCCCATTATTTTCTGTAGATCCTCCCAAAACTTTGAGAGAAGGCATAAGCCTCTGACCGACACTAAGCTCTCATGCATACCATTTATTCTGGCAATATTATCTACATATAGCTTTTTTAGCCGCTCCACAGCATACCGAGGTCGTATAGCAATGGAAT
The DNA here is from genome assembly GCA_028583415.1 of Protea cynaroides. Lineage (NCBI taxonomy): Eukaryota > Viridiplantae > Streptophyta > Magnoliopsida > Proteales > Proteaceae > Protea > Protea cynaroides. Next base: position 21,531,272 of record CM053270.1, read on the forward strand.
GAGCTATTTTCATAAGATGATCAACAACCACCCAACCATGTCAACCGATTTGGGAGTCAGTGGCAAATCATTGACATAGTTCATGATACTGCAGTTCCATTCCCAAAACAAAAGTCAGGGTTTGGTTTTCCTTTTCTAAGTTTGCTTACACTGTTCCTATATACAGACCTAACAAAATACTACTTCTACTTCATCAATCAATTCAGAGCTGCTCTTTAATGCCACAAGCGCAACCGACGAACTATTGCTCCATAAATTCATCCATAAATTCTTGCTTAATTGGATCATCACGAGTTTCTATTATATGTTACTCTCCTTCCAAATCTGAATCTATTGCTGCAAAACATAAGGTAGCATTTATACTGGGTCCTTCCTTGGACTTCATAATTCCCATCGGCGATCGTATAAGCAGTTTGAAATCTAAAGACTTAAGGGGTATATTTAGTTTCTTTCCAAATGACACAGATATAAAAGGATGAGTAGCTCCATAATCAAAGAGCACTCTGGCAAGAATGCCATTACTAGGTACGATACCTGTGATTTGTTTTAATTTAGTCTACATGCTCATGCAATGTAACATAAAATGACAGGTTCAGGTCATACCTGTGACCACATCAGACGATGCGGCAGCATCCTTGGCTGAAACAGCGTAAACTCTTCCTTGCTGTAGTTGTTTTCTGGGCTTAGTACACTCTCTTGAGACATGCCCTACTTGGTTGCAGTTAAAACACCTGATCCCCTCACCATTTCACTTTGGTTGCCGTGGGGTTGCTGAAATGGTTTTGGTTGCAGCATTGAAGCCCTGGGTACGGAAGGGTTGGAATACCTTGGTGTTGCCTCTGTTGTAAAAATTTTCATTTGGCCTTTTTATTCCCCTATTTTGAGTAAAATAGCTCTCTTTCTGGCTCGACTCTATCACTCGAGCAATTTGTATAGCTTCATTGTAGATTTTCTTCTCCAGTCCCAAAACATGTTCGCGTATGCTTCCCCTAAGTCCCATGACGAACCTTCGGGTTTTCGTATCCTCCTCTTGCATACTGACTGGTGCAAAGAAAAATACCTCCTCATAACGCTGTTGATATGCGTCGACAGTCATCTTCCCCTGATATAAACTCAGGAACTCTCTCTCCATAGAATCTCTGAAACTTCTAGGGAAGTATTTCTCAAAGAATGCCTCTTTGTATATATCCCAGGTCAAGTGGGCATGTTTGGTTAATAGATATGTCCTGGTAGACTTCCACCAATGGTGTGCATCGCTCTTGAGCATAAATGTGGCACACAACACTTTCTCCTCCTCATTTACGGTCATCATCATAAAAATTTCTTTCCATTTCATCAATCCAGTGTGGCGGCCACAAAGGATCTACTGGCTTACCATCAAATTCTTTGGGCTTTATCTTAAGAAAATGCCCGACCAGTCTGGAGTAGTCCAGCTGATTCGGAGCATAGGCCCCATACATAGGTGGTTGGTACTGATAACCACCTTGAGCTATCTCAGGGTTTTGCACTGGAGCTTGCATGACTGGTGTTTGAGGTGCATGGGGTACTGCATTATTTCCCCCTGGTATTGTGCTTACCTGTCCTGCTGGCATCTGTGTCGTATGTGCAGCTGGAAAAATCACGCCTATGGCAGCTTGCATATTAGTTTGCACCTGTTGTATTTGTTGCAGTTGTTGTGCCAAGTTCATTATGACTGTAACTAAATCTATAGGTGGGGCTGGCAAGTTTGTAGGATTTGCCTGACCATTAGCTCCTGGCGGTGCCACGTTTGGATTCTCTGGTACTTCAGAAATTTTGTGACTGGTTTCATTTACCGATGGTGGTGGTGGGATTTGGTTACATCCGCGTCTGTTCCCTCTTCGCCCAGCCATTTCCTATTCTGGTGGTGTAGTGTCTGAAAAGTCATAGAACACGTGAGGCAATCAATATATACTTCATTCTCATATTTGGATACACTAACCAATGGTATTTTCAAAATTTTCAGATCATTCAGTGAAAAATACTGTCTTTTCTATGCAGGGTCGATGGTGGGGGTCGATGGGTATCCGACAGTGGGAAATCATCTATTTTTCATGAGTATATAATGCGATTGGTCAAGGCACTACAAAAGTAAATCTGGAGAAGCTTTCATACATCAGTAAATCAGGTATAAATCAGGAAAGATTTCGTACATCAATAAATCAGTTATAAATCAGAAGATGTACGCTCAACATATTTAAACATTTAACTATTCATTCAGTTCATATCTCTGATCATGTTGTCGATCATGAGAATGGTTCAGATTGGTATAATCAGGACTAATACTAAAGAAACAATATCTATAACTCCAATTGACAGGTTAAATCAAGAAGGTATCCTATCAAGGTCCGAGAATTTAAAATTTGGTATGTGCATCCTCTATAATCATAAGAGTAAATCAATAATGCACCGCATCCTATATAAACATATCTAGTTATATGGCCACAATTAGATTTGATCCCCTACTGAAAACATTTAAGGCTTCGTCTTCAGAAAATATTCCTCAATCCTTGGTCAGATCATTGCAACTATCCCATACATCGGTGGCTGATAAGGTTAACCACCTTGATATACTGCTTGTTGTGCACCAAACTTCTGCACTGGGATATGCATTACTGGGACTTGCTATGTGGTAGGCACCGTGTTATGGCTAACAGGTGTTGGGGTACAGTGATGCTACCAATTAGTACCATACTTGGTTTGACCCGAAGATGTTGATGTAGCATCAGCAACTTGGGTAGTGATTTACATAGCAACTTCCATAGTCGGTCTCATCTGTTGTTGCTCTTGTATTTTATTGGGTCAAGTTTATGACAACCATAACCAAGGTACTTAATAGTCCAGGTGGTTGGCTGGAGTGGTCTGGTTGTTCACCTCCTTTGATTCACTCTAATCTGATTATCATTATCTAGCATCTGCTCAGATGAGTTTTCATTATCCATTCTCGACCCTGATAGTGGTGGGTTCAAGTTGCAACATCCTCTTCTTGCTTAGTGGGCAATAGATCAGCTTGTAATGGATCTCACTCTGAGTCTCCACGTCACCCAGGAGTATAGCTTTACTTTCTTTTATAGTTACTCTCATCTTTGGTGTATAGCTATTGTTCTCCTATCTCTGTTGTATTCGGCCCGAGATCTTTCCCTTTACCTTTGAAGGAAATTAGGCATTACTACCCATTTTCTCCTTCCTTTGTCATACGTCGAGTTTCACATCTTGTGAGTACCAACTCGGCATTCAATTTTCTACTTTACAGAAGCTCCCTTCTTGCTACTATACTATATCCTTGAATAACAACCCAACTTATAGGTAATACCCTATATTATTTATTTATTAGGATAATTTTTTGGTCTTCTCTTTCTGTTTGAGTGTATATATATGGTTCCACCTTTTATATGTACATTATCGTCTTGTTTAATTTCTGTCTCAACCAACACAGGTGCTTATGGTTTGTTTGTATTGAAGCTTTTAATTTATCCTAATTCAGTTCATGGACTCTAGTGGAAGTATTCAGGTTTAATGGGTAAGGCCTACGAGAGCTCTGATACCAAGTTGTCACACCCCAAATCCGCACCATTCAGAACGGTGTGATGAACCGTCAATAAACCAACGGTTCAACCAGGATCTCGAATAGGCTATCCCTCATATGATAAACCAAAACACATTCCACATTAATCAGAGGTAATAAGATAAATAACAGAAATCTTATAGTAAATGAACTAAGAATCTAACTGTGATAACCATAAATAAATATCAAATTATTGATAAATCAACTGAGACATAATTAAATAAATATCAATTACATGTCTTTAATAAAATTAAACAAAATCTAATCGAATACGCATGAGTTGCACTCGCATGAGGAGTCATGCATATCCACTAAGTCTTCAGCTTCCATTGTCGCCACATGCTCGTACACATGAGCATTCATATAATCTTCAACGGTGGTACCTGCATCATCAACTAAAAGTATTCGAATTCGAAAGGGTGAGCACACATCACGGCTCAGTGAGCAAACAAAACAATGCAACAATACATATGCATGCAATCAATTCATATCTTTGGTCTGGTTTAAAGTTTGCAATGTGCTATAGAAAGGATAGGTGGCCGCCGCACCTCTATACACGAGTGTGTGGAAACGCCCAATGAAAACAGCACTGTCGCCCCACATGCACCCACCATGGACAATATACACCCCATGAAAATGGCATGACTGTAACGGTTGCCTATACCAACACGTAAGCCCCTATTAGCGAGGGCTTGCAAACTGGGCTCGCAACTAACCAACCCTAATGTCAAACAATGTATCCAAGGCCTCACCCTAGCATCCCTTAATACATCCATAGAGATAGAGCTAGGGTCTGGTGACCAGGCAGAACCACAATGCCACGTCCCCCCCTGATGCCCTACGACATATTAGTTCCGCTAAGGTAATGGCGATACGATGATGTTAGTGGACAAGACTTGAGTAGAGATAGAGCTAGAGTCTGGTGACCAGGCTGAACCACAATGTCACGTCCTCCCCCTGATGCTCCACTCGCATCAAGCACACTAACACTTGACTTGAATAGACCATGGCACAATATACCCCGATGAGAATGGCATCGAAGTACCGGTTGATACCATCCCTACCCGCACCATGTACACCAGCCAAACACAAACATTCACATGCCTATTCCTACCATCATCAACATCATCATGTTATAATCAATAAATTTAAATATGCATGAACAGTAATAATAGAAATATTGGATGACATGTTGAATGCACATTACAAGCACACACACATATCACAATCATGGTATTGGACTCAAAAAAAAATAAAAATAGTTTGTTATTAACCAATTAGTTTAGGTCTTGTTCCCTCAACTTAGCTTGTTAATAGATCATCTTCCAAGCTTTAGAATAACCTTTATAATGTTATTATATTGCTAGAAGACCTAACAAAGTCGATTGAATTTAATTAGAATTAATTCTGAATTTAAAAACCATGCTGTTAATTGAGGGTCGGAGGTAGGGTCGGAGTCATGATCGACCCTGGGTGCGACCCTCCCCAAATCTGGACTTCCAGAACCCTGAGGGTCGATACTCAGGTCACATAGGGTCGGATGGTCATCGACCCTCTGTGCAACCCTCTGTGGGTTTTGATCAATTTTCCTCTTTTTAGTCCATTCTTCGTGTTTGGGGTCCTATGGCTTGCTCCTACAGTCCACTCAACATACATTCCATGGTCTAGAACCATGAATCATCCACCTATATAGCTTTTATGTATTCTCCCATGGTTTTCCATGGAAACCTAACCATGGGTTGATGGTTTGGGTTCTCCGAGATCATACTCTCTTCATTACCTAACCTAAGGTCTGTAGAAACTCATGGAATTAGTATCCATACCTGGGAAGAATACTCCTTCTCTGCAACTCTTCTTCTTTTTGCTTTCTTCTCTTCCTTGCTTCTCTTCTTCTTCTCTTCCTTCTCTTCTCTTTCTCTCAATTCAATTAGGGTTGTAAAAGGAGTGAAAGAGGCTTAGGGACATCCTATTTATAGAGTAAAACCTCCCAAAATAAGTCCCATTGAGTTTAGGAAAGGTTCCAATCGAAATTAGGATAGTTTCCTAATTTTTGGTTCGTGCTGTTTTTCCCGAATACCGAGGGTCGATGGGAGGGTCGGACAATTCATAGACCCTCTGCGACCCTGGTCATGGGTCGATGGGAGGGTCGATGGAAGGGTCGGACCTGCCTGTTAAAACCTGCGACCCTACCCTCATTTTGACTGTTTTTGAGTAAATTTTCATACTGGGTCTTGGGTTTCTTCACACTTGGTCCACTTGGCTCGACCATGATATGTAGACGGGTCACGACACGAAATGTAAGGTTAGACCAGGTTCGTGGCGTGCGGGTCTTACACCCCTAGTTCTCTGTCAGATCACCGAGAGCCTAGGGTCAATGGTAGGGTCGGTAGTTGTCCAATCCTAGGTCCGACCCCTAGTTCTCTGTCAGATCACCGAGAGGCTAGGGTCGATGGTAGGGTCTGACGTAGGGTCGAATGTTTTGGTCGAATTCTACGACCCTACGACCCAGAATCAGGTTCTTAAACCCGATTTTGGATTCATTTCCCATTCTTTCTCCTCTCTTCCAACTTGACTCGTTTCTCTGAGTTGCTACAGTATCGACCCCTACCTGTTTAGTGATCATATCTTCCGTTCATGACTCTATCTTCCGTTCGTGACTCCCACTCCTTCTCTTCAGGTTTGCTCTCTTACTGTTTCATGTTTTCAAAGTTTTCTAACTAGGTTTTTGCCCATTTACATCGTTTTCTTCAAATTAAACTTTTTCTAACCGTAAAAATTTAATTTTTATTGGGGACTTCTGCTATTGGTCACCCAATGGACGAAGGCCCTAAAAAATATTCGAGTTTCATCGGTTGCTTATCGAGAAACTTGAAATTTTCCATTTTTGACCTAATTTTTGAGATTTTTTGAATTTATTGAAATTTCTTCAAATTCGATCTTTCAAAATTAAATTTCCAACTGTATGAGCCTTGCAGGATGGTTTAGAACCTATGTAAGTCCTCCTGCCCAAGTGTATGGGTGAAAAGTGAGGCTTTTGACCAATTTATGCCGTTATAATGTCAAAACTTTTGGATTTTTCATCTTTACTGATCTATTATCTGTTTCCTTTGTTTTGGCAGATAATATGGCTCGTACCAAAGTTCCTAGGGCTCATGACCCAGTTCGTTTCCGCTCCAACGAGGTCAAAGCTTAGTATGCTCATTATGAGCGTAAGATGGTAGAGGGGGGTCGCTGTGTGGACTTGGCTAGTCTAGCCTTGTTCAACGTGGAGGGAGCATTTGGTGACATGGGCTGGCTCCCTGTAATCACCTATAACGCATGCACCCGTTCGGATTTGGTGAGACAATTCTATTGCAATCTCCAGGTAGTGGGGGATCGCAATGACACCGAGAGGGGTAGGGAGCTCAGGATCACGAGCTACGTCAAAGGGGTAGAGGTTTCCTTTAACTACCAGTAGTTGACTGATCTTCTGGGCATATCAAATGACGGCCCTCTGGTGTACTGTGCTCCCAAGGAGCCCCAGTTCCTTTCCTTGGAGATACGTGCTGAGATTGACAGTCAACTTATCAGAGATGATCGCTGGGAGATGAAAGTGATCAACCTACGTCCAGAGCCTCGGGTGTACTTCAAGATCATCCAGCACAACCTGATACCTCAGAGTGGACACTATGAGAGGATCTCCCAGTTGACTCAGTACGTCCTCTACTGCATCTGCACTAGGCAACCTGTCTGCCTCCCTTATATTATCATGAGGACGATGATCCATGCTACATTGCCTGGTTAGATAGGCAACCTGCCCTATGAACGTCTGATCACTACTCTGCTCACCCGCCTAGGTATTGATTTAGTGGATGAGAGGATTCAGGAGAAGACCTTCTCATCGGTGCTGGACTGGGAGGCCATCTGTAGGATGGGTATGCAGGATGCTCAGGTCAGTGATGATGAGAGGAACGCTCTAGTGTGTCCTCATACTCGGAGAGAGATAGCAGACGCTGAGGCGGCAGTAGTAGCAGCAGCCAGAGCAGGGGTCCATGGGGGTGATGCTGAGGATGAGGATCGTATGTACATAGATGTAGACTCTATACCTCCTCCATCACCTTTACATTTTACTGGAGCTGGTCCATCTCGGACTCCTTCACGCATGGCTGGTCCTTCACGCCCACCATCTGATGATATGATGGGATTACTACATGAGATCAGGGAGGCTCAGGCGCGATGGACTCGAGAGTGGGAGAGCTTCTGGATGCTCAGCGCACGACAGATAGGAGAGTGGGCGAGCTCCTAGATGCTCAGCGTGCGTTTGATCAGTGGATGGTTGAGTTGACAGCTAGTCTCCAGACGACTCAGACTCAGGTAGCCTGGTTGACTAGAGTATATGTTGAGGACTATGACAGAGATCGTGAGGCACCGCCTCCTCCATCACCTCCAGCTCCATGATGTCTATTTTCTTTTTCTTTTTCTTTTGCAATACAGAGTAACTATCCGGGTTGTGGACTGTACTCCGCTTTGTATATGTATATAAATGTGCTCTTGACTTGATGTATATACAACTTGTTTCTCCTTTTATATGTGCATTATTGTCTTTCTTAATCTTTGTCTCAAACAACACAGGTGCTTACAGTGTGTTATTATTAAGGCTTATAAATTTTATCCTAACTCAGTTCACGAACTTTGTGAAAATATTCTGGTTCAATAGACAAGGCCTGAGAGCTCTGATACCAAGTTGTCACACCCCAATTTCACACTGTTCAGAATGGTGTGATGAACCGCTAATAAACCAACGGTTCAACTAGGATCTCAAATAGGCTGTGTCCGTTTGCTTAAACCATACACATTCACAACAATAATCAGAGTAAATACACAATAGCGGAAGTATTAAATATTAAATGAACTGAGAATCTAAATGTGATAAAATAAATAATTTAATCAATTATTCCCAAAAAGACTGAGACATAAACTTAAATAATTAATTCAAATACATTGTTTGGATAATCCAAATAAAAGTCTAATAAAAAACACAGGAGTTGCACTCGCATGTCGAATCATGCGACTCCATCATTACTTCAGCGTCCATCGTCGCCGCTTGCCTGTACACAGGAGCATTCATGTAGTCTTCAACAGTGGTGCCTGCATCATCAACTAAAATATTCGACGTCGAAAAGGGTGAGCACACATCACGGCTCAGTGAGCAAACAAAACAATGCAACAAACATATGCATGCATTCAATTCATATCTGTGGTCTGGTTTATAAGTTTGCAATGTGCTATAGAAAGGTTCAGAGGCCGCCTCACCTCTATACACGAGTGTGTGAAGCCGTCCAATGAATATCGGCATTGCCATCCCACATGCACCCACCATGAAAACAGTGTACCCAATGGGTATCGGCATTAAAGTACCACATGCTCTCATACCAACACGTAAGCCCCTATTGGCAAGGGCTTGCAAATTGGGCTCGCAACTAACCAATCCTAATGTCAAACAATGTATCCAAGGCCTCACCTCAGCATCCCTCAATACGTCCATAGAGATAGAGCTAAGGCCCCCCGGCAGAGTCAGAGACTACACGGTTCGAGACCACCTCCCTTGATGCCCTACGACGTAATAGCTCTGCTAAGGTAATGGCGATACGACGATGTTAGTGGACAAGACTTGAGTAGAGATAGAGTTAGAGTCTGGTGACCAGGAAAAACCACAGTGTCACATCCTCCCCCTGATGCCCCACTCGCATCAAATACACTAACCATACACAAACATTCACATGCCTATCCCTAACATCACCATCATCATCATGTTATAAATAAACGAAATTAAATATGCATGAACAGTAATAGCAGGAATATTGGATGACATGTTAAATGCACAATACACACATACACGCATAGAATCAATCAATCATGGTATCAGACTCAATAAGCAAAAAAAACTTTTTATTATCCAATTAGTTTACGTCTTGTTCCCTCACCTTTGATTGAGTGTAGATCCTCGTTCAAGCTTTAAGAATCACTTTTAAATCATTAAGAAAAACCTAACAAATGGATAGATTTTAATTAGAATTAATTTCAATAAATTTAGACTAGCTGAAATCATAGGATTGCAGGTAGGGTAATACCTAGGGTCGGTTACCCAATCGACCCTAGGGGTAGGGTCGGATATGGGGTCGGTTATCAATCGACCCTATGTGCGACCACACCCTCCCTGGGACTTCCCGAGGGTATGTGATCGATCCTGACGTCTTGTAGGTCCATTCTAAGATTGTTCTATGGCTCATAACTATGATTTTTACACACCTTCCATTGCCTATGATGATTACTTTCATGGATTCCTTCAAAACTCATCCATGGATAGATGATTTGGGTTTCCCCTAACCTTACTTCTTCATATTCCATTCTAGGCTCTTAACTTATGAGGAAATTAGACTCATACCTAAAGTTGGCTGAGATTCAGAGGTTTCTCTGAAGTTCCTCCTCTTCCTTAGTCTTTTCTCCAATTTTCCTTCTCTTCTTCTCTTCCTTCTCTTTCTCTTTCTCTCACATTCAATTAGGGTTCTAAAAGGAGTGAAAGAGGCTAAGGGACATTTTATTTATAGAGAAAAACCTCCCAAAATAAGTCCCATCGAGATTAGGAAATGACTCCTTGAAATTAGGAAAGTTTCCTAATTTACAGTTTCAGTCTGTCACATAGGGTCGCACGTAGGGTCACAGGACCCATCGACCCTATGGTTTTCTAGTCATCCGACCCTACGACTGAAAAGTCATGGGTTGGACTTCTATTGAGGTGGGGTCGACCCTACCTATTTAGGCATGTGACCCTACCCTCATATTTACTGTTTTTGGGTCAAATTCATACCTGGTTTTGTGATTTCCTTCATGCACTTGGTCCACTTGGCTCGACCATGATGGGTAGACCTGGTACAAGGTGGTAAGACCGGTTAGTTTAGTACAGGTCTTACACACCATAAGCACCTGTGTTGTATGAGACATAAACTAAGAAAGAGAATAATGCACATATGTAAATGGAAAACTAATTATATATATATATATATATATATATATATATATATATATATATATATATATATATATATATATATATATATATATATATATATATATATATATATATATATATATATATATATATATATATCCAAATGGAAATAAGACAAATGTACATCCAAATCAGAGTACAGTCCACAATCCAGACTATTACTCTGTAGTATAAAAGGGAAAAAAAATAAATGATATCATGAGGCTGGAGGTGCTGGAGGAGGAGGTGCTTCACGATCTCTATCATAGTCCTCAGCATATACTCTCGCGAGCCAAGCCACCTGCGTCTGAGTCGCTCGGAGACTAGCTGTCAGATCTGCTACCCGTTGGTCTGTAGAGCGTTGGGCATCTAGAAGCTCTCCTACTCTCTAATCAGTCACATGATGAGCCTCTCGAATCTCACGTAACAGCCCCATCATGTCATTTGGTGGTGGGCATGAAGGGCCAGCTGAATGAGAAGCTCGAGAAGGGCCAGCTCCAGTAGAATACTGTGGTGATGGAGGAAGGATGGCATCCACATCCTTGTACATTCGATCATCATCCTCCTCCTCATCACCCTCGTGTGCCTCTACTGCTGCCTCTGCTGCTACCCTGCTGCTACTATTGTTGCCGCCTCTGCATCTACTGTCGCTACCCGACATCTCATAGTATTCCTCTCTTCATTACTGACCTGTATCTCTCTCATGCCCATCCTACTGATGGCCTCCCAATCAAGGTCAGCTGAGAAGGTGTCCTCAAGGATCCTTTCATCCACTAGGTCCACCAGTAGACGAGCGAGCAAGATGGAGATCAACTGCCCATAGGGCAAGTTACCTCTCGAGTCAGGCAACATAGCTCTGTGCATAGTCCGAAGAATAATATATGGGAGGCAGACAGGCTACCTAGTATAGATATAGTACAACAGGTACAGAGTCAGCGTGATACCATCTTGTAGTGTCCGCCCTGGGGGATAAGATTATGCTGGATAATCTTACAGTAGACCAGTGGCTTTAGATGCAGGTTGACTGCTTTCATCTCCCAGTGGTCATCCCGAAGAATCTGATTATCTATTTTTGCACACACCTGTGTAGACAGAAACTGTAGCTCCCTGGGTGCATAGTAAACTAACTGACCATCGTTGGAAATGCCTAGGAGATCAGCCAACTCCTGACAGTTGAAAGAGATCTGAACCCCTTTCACCCAACTGGTAATCCAAAGCTCTCTACCCCTGTCAACATCTTCTAAGTCACCCTCTACCTGTAGGTGATAGTAGAACTGCTTGACCAAGTCCGGGTGAGTGCAAGCCTCGTACAAGAACAATGAAAGCCAGCCCATGTCACCAAATGCCCTTTCCACATCAAATAGGACTAAATGGGCTAAGTTCACACACTGACCCCCTTCCACTTTCTTCTGGTCAAACCAAGGATATCACACTTCTGCTTCAACGGACCTGAAGCATCGTGGGTCATGAACTCGAGGAACCTTAGTGTGAACCATGTTAACTGCAAGAGAAGAAAATAAGAAAACATGTTAGATAAATTTAAAAATTTGACAGCATAACTACGTAAAATGGAAAAAGCCTCACTTTTCACCCAAACATTTGGACAGGAGGACTTACATAGGTCCCAAACCATCCTGCAAGGCTCATACAATAAAAAATTTAAACTAGGTAGGTTGAATATGAAGAAATTTTGACAATTGAGAAAAATCCCAAAATTTAGGTCAAAAATGAGAATTTTCAAGTTTCTACTAAACTAACCGATGAAACTCAAATTTTCTTGAGAGCTTTCATCCATTGGGTGGCCAATAGCAAAAGCCCCCAATAAAAATTAAATTTTTACGATCAGAAAAATATTAATTAGAAGAAAACCCTATAAATAGCAAAAACCCTAGGTATAAAAGCTTAAATATGGAGAAAAGTAGAGAATGTACCTCAAGGAATGGAGTGACGATTGTTGATCAATGGAAAAATCACCATGTTCGTATGGTTGATGCTATAGCAACTCACTGGTAGAGAGTTGAGTAGAGATCGTAGGAGGAAGAAGGAGAATGAGAGGGAAAAATTTCAAAAAACAGGTTTAAAAACCTGATCTTGAATCATACGGTCACATAATTCGACCAAAACTATCGACCGTATGATCGACCATAGGGTCTCGGTAAGTTTTCAAGATTTTGAAGGTCGCACCTATGGTCGCACAACATGTTAGTGTAGGCCATCGACTGTATGACTGACTGTTGTTTGCATTTTGATTCTGTTCGAATTTTTGCCTATTGATTTTGTTTTTCTCTCACCTTCCATTGTGAGACTATCCCAATGCTACCATCATATCTTGTCTCACATGTACAGCCTTTCCGAGTACCTTTCAACCAAGAGTTTAAATGGCTGGACGCAGAGTAAGTAGAAGGAGACAGAATGCAAACCCATCTCCACTACCTATGGAGACTACTGACAATGAAGGTCAGCAAGGACAGGAAGAAAATATTGGAACTCAATGTGCTGCACCTTAGAATGTGCACACCCAAGCCAACTCAACCAACTTACCTGCACCACCTACAGATTGGGCTACTACAGTGATGAATTTGGCATAGCAAATGCAGTATATACAGCAAATGCAAGCCAACATGCACACTGCTATGGGAATTGCTTTCCCAGTTGCAAACACAACATCTCTACCTGCAAGATAAGCTAGTACGACACCTGGTGGTAGCAACACTGTACCCCAAGCACCGCATACACCAGCAGTACAAGGCCAAGTGCCAAACCCTGAAGCACTGCAAGGCGGATATAACCAAGGTAATTATCAGTACCAACCGCCTATGTATGGAGCATATGCACAGTATCAGCTTGATCACTCCAGACTAATAAAGTGTTTCCTGAAGTTGAAGCCGAAGGAATTTACAGGCAAGCCATCAGATCCGTTATGGCCAGCTCACTGGATCAATGAGATGGAAAAAAACTTTGTGATGATGAGTATAAATGAAGAAGAAAATGTATTATGTTCCACTTTTATGCTGAAAGGTGATGCACACCATTGGTGAAAATCTACTCAGAGTTATTTGTTGACAAAGTATGCCCAATTGACCTGGGCTATCTATAAAGAAGCTTTCTTCGAGAAGTGTTTTCCTAAGAGTTTCAGAGATCAAATAGAAAAGGAGTTTCTGAGTCTGTATCAGGGACAGATGACTGTAGAAGCATATCAACAGCGTTATCAAGAACTATTTTTCTTTGCTCCCTCTAGCATGCAGAAGGAAAATACCAAAATCTGAAGGTTCGTAATAGGACTTAGGGGAAGCATCCGTGAGCATGTATTGGGACTGGAAAAGAAGATTTATAATGAAGTTGTACAGATTGCTCGAGTATTGGAATTGAGCCAGAGGAAAAGTTATTTTGCTCAGAACAGAGGTATAAAGAGGCCCAATGGAAACTCATAGAACGGAGGGAACTCAAAGACATTTAATCCCTTCCGTACTCAAGGCTTCAATGCTACAGCCAAGACTACTCCGACAGCCCAACCTCAAAAGAAGCAAAGTAATGCTGGAGTCAAATGCTTCAATTGCGATCAAGTAGGACATTATTCAAGAAAGTGTCCTAAGCCAAAGAAGCAGCTACAACAAGAAAAGGTCTATGCAGTTACATCAGAGGATGCTGTCGCATCGCTTGATGTGGTCATAGGTATGACCTGAACTATTCATTTTGAATTACCTTGTGTAAGCATGTAGACTAAGTTAAATCAAATCACAGGTATCGTATCTATTAATGGTTTACCCACCAGAGTACTCTTTGACTCTGGGGCTACTCATTCTTTTATATCAATGTCGTTTGAAAAGAAGTTAAATCTACCCCTCAGACCTTTAGACTGCAAATTACTTGTACGATCACCTATGGGATTAATAGTGGAACTAAACAAAGGTTATGGACCATGTCCAGTTCTTATCAGTGAGAAGATTTTAGATGCAACCTTAATTCAACTTGAGATAGCAGACTTTGACGTTATCTTGGGAATGGATTGGTTAGCTCGGCACTCCGCAAACCTATTATGTGTGGAAAAGAAACTGACATTTAAAGACAAGGAAGGGCAGAGTTTAGTTTTGCGGGAACCAAACTTCTCTGTTAATGAAAACTCATTCTCTCTGCAGTGAAGGCTAGAAAATGCCTTGAGAAAGGAGGAATTGGGTATCTAGTATCCGTGGTCGACCTCACCAAAGAAGCACCACGAATGGAGGATATTGAAGTTGTGCGTGAATTTTTGGATGTATTTCTTAAGGAACTACCAGGACTACTACCCGACCGGGTGACAGAGTTCATCATAGATCTTATACCTGGAGCCGCACCAGTATTGAAAGCACCCTATCGAATGACTCCTACTGAACTGAAGGAACTGAAGGTACAATTATTGGAATTATTGGACAAGGGTTATATCAGACCCAGCAAATCACCATGGGGAGCGCCAGTATTTTTTGTGAAAAAGAAGGACGATAGCATTCGATTGTGTATAGATTATCGAGAATTGAATAAGCTTACAATCAAGAATCGATACCCGTTGCCTCCGGTCAATGACTTGTTCGATTAGTTGCAAGGTGCCAAAGTGTTCTCCAAAATTGATCTTTGGTCAAGATACCATCAGTTGAAGATTAATGAAGGTGATATTCCAAAGACAACATTCAGAACCAGATATGGACATTATGAATTTTTAGTTATGTCTTTTGGTTTGACTAATTCACCCCCCCAACTTTTATGGAACTCATGAATCGGATATTCAATGATATGTTGGATATGTCAATCATTGTATTTATTGACGACATACTAGTCTACTCAAAGGACAAAGAAACTCATATCACAAATCTAAGAGCCCCTTTGCAGCGACTAAGAAAAGAGAAGTGTTGGCGGTGTTTGATCTGGACACTTTAGCTTTATCTCTATTCCATAGTGGTTGCATGTGGGACGATAATGGTGTTTGATCCATTGGGTGGATTCACACACTAGTGTATAGAGGTGTGGTGGCCGCCAATCCTTTCTATAGCATATTGCAAACTTAAAACCAAACCATAATGTGAATGTTACTCATGCATGATGTGTGTTGCATTGTCTGATTGTCTTACTGAGCTAAGTTGTGAGCTCACCCTTGTATATATACATGCTTTTAGATGTTGATGCAGGTTACGCTGTCGAGGACTACGTGGATGCTCCAGTGTATGGAAGAGCTGCTGCCCTGGAAGTGCAAGCCGGGGACGACGAGCATGACGCTTCATGTGAGTGCCCTTTCTACGTGTACCTCTAGGATATTTGATTTATTATTTTATTTATTTTCAGTTGGATTTATGTAAGGATAATTATTTATGTTTTGGTGTTTTGAATAATTGGATAATTTATTTAAATTATCAATAGAGTACTCAGTTCATTTAAATTAAGACTTCCGCTGTATTTAATTATATTCTGATTATGGTTATGTGCAATGGTTTGTATGAGTGGACACGGTCTTATTGAGATCCTGGTGTGAACCGTTGGTTCAATGATGGTTTACTCACACTTCTAGTTCAGCCAAAATTGGGGTGTGACAACTTGGTATCAGAGCTCTTAGGCTCTGTCCAACAGACAAATTTGCACCTAACAGAGTCAATGAATTGAGATAGGTAAAATTTAAAAGTCTTAATAGAAATACACCTTAAGCACCTGTTTGATGCCTGAGACTAAATAAAAAAGAGCATAATATACTATACTGAAATAAGAACTTAATGAAAAGTCATGCTCTAGATAGAAAATCATGTTAAACAGGCAAAAATAATCATAAACATCCAAAGAATAAAAGCTAATTGTACCATAGGGTGCAGTCCACAAACTGGACAGGTACCCTGTTATAATAAACTGTACTGAAGCATGAGAGAGAAAATGAAGTGATCTATCATGGGGATGGGGGCCTCGAAGGAATAGGGTCAGTGATGTCATAATCACGCTCATATGCGACCCTGAGCCAGTGTACCTGCTCCTGAGTGACTCTGAGGCTATACCAGAGAGGCACCCTAGGTCACGGTTCATCTCACGCTGAGCATCTCGAATCTCCATAAACATACCCATCATGATATCGAGAGGAAACTGGGATGGTCCCACTGCAGGTATGGGCTGTGGTTCCAGTACAGGAACGTCCTCCATCTGATCATCATCATCATCATCCCCTGCCTCTTCTGCATAAGCTGCATCGGTTGCTGCTGTTGCCGCTGCCGCTACCCTCCTAAGTGGATGAGGACGAGCCTCTAACTCCTCATCACTGATCGACAGGTTATCCATCTTCATCTACACAATGGCATCCCAGTCAATGTCTGATGTCATGGTGTCCTCAACCACAATCTCATCCCTCATATCTACTCGAAGGCGCTGTAGGATTGTAGTGATAAGTTGGCCATAAGGAAGGTTGCTTATCTGATCGGGCATGGTAGCTTAACGTATAGTCCTGATGATAATTTAAGGGAGACAGACCCGCTCCCTAGTGTAGACACAATAAGTCAGGTACTGGGTGAGCTGACACAACTCACTGTAGTGGCCGTTCTGAGGGACAATATTATGTTGGATAGCGATTGGTACTAATACTGTACCCCCAGCACATGTTAGCCGTAACACAGTTCCTTTTATACCGTAGGTCCCAATAATGCACACCCCAGTGTAGAAGCTTGGTGCACAACAAGCAGTGTATCAAGGTGGTTACCCTTATCAGTCACCAAGGTATGGGATAGCTGCATCATGGTAGAATGATCCGATAAGGGTTGAGGAATATTTTCTGAAGATGAAGCCTCAAACGTTTCAGCAAAGGATCAAATCTATTGTGGCCATATAACTAAATAGGTTTATATAGGTTGCGGTGCATTATTGACTTACTCTTATGATTATAGAGGATGCACATACCTGATTCTAATTATCGTACCTTGATAGAATACCTTCTTGATTCAACCTGTCAATTGGAGTTATAGATGTTATTTTCTTAGAATTAGTCTTGATTATACCAATCTAAGCTACTCCCATGATCGACACCATGAATAGAGATATGAACCGAATGAACATTTAAAGGTTTAATCATTCCAAATGTACATCTTTTTGATTTTATACCTGATTTATTGATGTACCAAAATTTCTCCAAATTTACTCCCGTAGTGCCTTGACCAATGGCACTATATACTCGATAGAACCTGTAACCATGAGGTTAAGAACTGTAAAACCTCTATTTCCATCTATTTGGACCACGTGTAACTCAACGACCTTTGGATGATGGTTGGATTACCATAGATTTACTCCTGATCCTTTAAACCTAAGTTCACTAGATAAAACAAGTATTCATCATTATACTGAATTCGAAAAAAAAAAATGAATCACTGTTGGATAAGCATTATGATTCTTACATTTCTCGACATCCATTGATAAGATGTTTAGTTAATAAGGGAATTATTAGAAGGAAGATTATTAAATTCAGATTATATTCTATAGCTAAGGAACCTCAGATGAAGTAATGGAAGATCTGTTTCGAGATTACTGAATGGATGGATATGAGTCATGTCTATAAAAGAGTGCATGAGCAAAAAGTGAGAACTATCAAGAGTAGCTAGTAAAGAAATAGATAGCACTCAAGTAGAGTTAAAGATGGCTATATCAGTATGAATTTTGACAAGGCAAAAGATTTTTAAAGGCAGATCTAAGAGTGGATACAAGAATGAAGTCAAAATTTTTGGCATTGATAGTATTCGGATTAGTACAAGTAAATTACTTGAGTTATGCCCAATGTCAAGTGAGATGATTAAGTAATGACCAAAAGAGCTTGGATGAATTAATGAATTTATAAGCATATAATCTAATGCTTATAGATAGACTTGAGATATGTAATGAGTAAATAGTCAGAAGATGCCTTTCGAGATATACGAAAGAAAGATCAGGGTAGAACATCAGTGATAAAAGAGATGTAAGCTACTGAGTGCAATATGAGATTTTGACGATAGTCTTTGAAAAATCATAAGAGATGAAGGAACTAGACAAACTCTTAAGACCTTTATACTAGATTTCACTAGTTCAAGCTCTTTTGGACTAGATGTTGTAGTGGGTAAGTGTTACAAACATTGTCTGAATCATATGGATGGACAGAATTGGATGCAACCTAAATCGACTTGAGATGGCAGACTTTGACGTCATCTTGGGAATAGACTGTTGTCTCAACACTCTACAAGTAATTATGTGCATATAAGAGGTTATCATTTAAGAACAAAGATGGCACATAATTTGGTTTTATTGGAAGCATATTTCTTATGAAGCAAAAGCTCATCCTCTCTGCACGAAAGGTGAAGAGATGCTTTGAAAAGAAAGAAGTTGGATTTATGATATCTGTGATAAATGCTACTAGAAGTACCACAGATGGAAGATACTGATGTGATCCATAAATTCCCTGATGTATTTCCAAGAGGCTTACCTGGGTTGCCACCTGATTATGCCACCGAGTTCGTTATTGACTTATTAACTGGGATGGCACCTGTGTCTAAGGCATCATACAGGATGGCCCCTACAAAATTAAAAGAGTTGAAGACCCAGTTACAAGAACTACTAGATAAGGGTTTCATACGACCAAGCATATCATCGTAGGGAGCACATGTATTGTTCGTAAAGAAGAAGGACGGTAGCATACGACTATGAATCGACTACTGAGAGTTGAACAAGTTAACCATTAAGAACCGATACCCTTTTCCTAGGATCGATGATCTGTTCGATCAGTTGCAGGGTGCAAAGGTTTTCTCGAAGATTGATCTTAAATTAGGGTATCCCCAATTGAAGATCAAGGCAGGAGATATTCCGAAGATTGCTTTCAGGACAAGGTATGGGCTTTATGAGTTCCTGATAATGTCGTTTGGGTTGACTAATGCTCCAGCATCGTTCATGGAACTGATGAACCAAGTGTTTCATGACATGTTGGACACTTCGATCATCGTATTCATTGATGATATCTTGGTCTACTCAAAGGACAGGGAGACTCATGCAACACACTTAAGAGCAGCCCTACAACGGCTGAAAAGGGAGAAGCTTTACACCAAGTTCAAGAAATGCAAATTTTGGCTGAAGGAAGTGGCCTTTCTTGGGTCACGTAGTATCTGCAAACTGTATCAAGGTAGACCCAAGCAAGATTGCAGCTATAGTAGGATGGGAAGCACCAAAATCAGTTGCATAAATTCGTAATTTCCTTGGATTGGCTGGTTATTATAGAAGATTCGTGGAAGACTACTTAAGAATCGTCGTTCCACTTACTAGACTAACCAAGAAAGGAGAAAAGTTCACATGGACAGATGAGTGTGAGAAGTGCTTTCAGACTCTGAAGTCAAGACTAGTCTCTGCACCTATCTTGACCATCCCAGCACCAGGCTTGTCGTTTACCCTATATACGGATGCCTCAGGGTTGGGTCTTGGATGTGTGTTGATGCAAGGAGAACAGGTGATTGCCTACGCATCAAGACAGTTGAAAGAGCATGAGAAGAACTATCCTACGCATGATCTAGAGTTAACAGCGGTTATTTACGCAATCAAGACTTAGAGGCACTACCTTTATGGTGAAAAGTTTCAGATTAAGTCGGATCACAAGACTCTGACTTATATTTTTTACTCAGAAGGACCTGAATATGAGACAGAGGAGATGGCTGGAGCTATTAAAAGATTATGATTGTGACATCTAGTACCATCTAGGTAAGGCAAACATCGTGGTTGATGCCTTAAGCAGGGGCATTAAAACCTGAGGCAGGACCCAGTACCAACGTTGCATTGTGTGCTACAGTCTCGGGCTCCATAGAGAATGATGAAGAGCATATATTAGAGACTGCAGGAGATCCAATGGAACAGGGCTTAATTCATAAGTTCACATTGATATTTACAGCTTTGAAGATCTCATCGGATCTAATAGATGAGGTAAAAGTAGCAATCCTGTAGGATCCACATCTCAAGACTGTGCAAGAAGATCTAGAGAAGGGTAAAAGAAACCTTGACTTTACCTTGGATTCAAACAAGGTACTCAAGTATCATGGACGATTATGTATACCTGAGAGTGAAAACTCAAATATCAGAGATAGAATTATGACAGAATCTCATTATACCCCATATTCGGTACATCCAGGAAGCACCAAAATGTACCATTATTTAAGAAGACTATATTGGTGGAGGGGTATGAAAGCGGATGTAGCTCGATTCATATTCCAATGTCTGAATTACCAGCAAGTTAAAGCAGAAAGGTAAAGACCTGCAGGTTTGCTACAACCACTATCGGAGCCAGCATGGAAGTGGGATTGTATCACAATGGATTTCGTCACTGGCCTACCTTTGACACCAAGGTCAGTGGATGCAGTATAGGTTATAGTCGATCGACTTACCAAGACAGCTCGCTTCATCGCTGTCAGACCTTAGTATACCATGGACAAGCTAGCCAAGATATATGTGGATAATATAGATAGACTTTACGGCGTCCCAGAGAGTATAGTATCTGACAGAGATCCCCGTTTTACATCAAAGTTCTGGGAAGGATTACAAAAAGCCATGGGAACCAAGTTGAAGTTTAGCACAATTTTTCATCCTCAGACAGACGGGCAGTCAGAAAGAACTATTCAAATCTTAGAGGAAATGCTCCAAGCGTGTGTCTTAGATTTCAAAGGAGCTTGGGATGAGAAGCTATCGCTTATTGAGTTTGCTTATAACAATAGTTACCAGGCTACGATCCAGATGGCTCCATATGAGGCACTCTATGGGAAGAAATGTCGTACACCCCTGTTGGAACGAGGTGGGAGAGAGAAGGATTGTAGGACCAGAGTTTGTAGAAGAAACTTGTCAAGCGATTGATCAAATTAAGAAAAGAGTAAAGACAGCTCAAGTTTGACAAAAGCACTACACGAACAACTGACGTCGAGATTTAGAGTTTGCAGTGGGTGACAAGGTATTCTTGAAGATATCACCTGTGCGAGGCCTGAAATGGTTCTGTAAAAAGGGGAAGCTATGCCCCAGGTATGTGGGACCATATGAGATATTGACCATACATGGTAATGTAACGTATCAACTGGCTCTACCACCATCCATATCAAGCGTTCATGATGTGTTTCATGTTTCTTTATTGAAGAAGTATGTCAGGGATCCATCGCACATCTGGACGGCAGACCCACCAGACTTGATAGAGGATTTGACCTTTGAGGTGGTACATATGATGCTCACAAGCAAAAAGGTACAACACCTCCAAAGCAAAGATATCCATTATGTGAAAGTGCATTGAAAAAGCCAAGATGTAGAGGAAATCACTTGGGAGGAAGAGAACGCGATGCGAAAGGAATACCCTAACCTTTTCAACGAACAAGGTACGTACAAATTTCAAGGCCGAAATTTCTTTTAAGGGTGGGGGAGTTGTAAAACCTACATGCAAATTTTGCGGATGAAATTTCTTTTAAGGGTGGGAGAGTTGTAAGACTTGCACTTCATGAACCCGATCTAAACCTTTAATTCATGTCGTAACAGGTCTTTCAATCACCACCGGGCCAGACGGGACGAGCGGATGACAACCAGGTATGAAAATGGACCTAAAAGTATGATATTTTTCATACCGGTCTATGGTACCGGTCGATGGTACCGGTCGATCGGTATGTCTGCACGGGCAGACTGGTTAGATCCAAAAACGGATCTCTGTGGGTCCCACTTTCCAAATCTCTAGCCTAGGGACTTTCCTAACGTAGGAAAACTTTCTAAACTCTATCCTAGTCTATTTAAGGACCCTTCCTTAAAACTCCTTGATTGATCCTCACAAACCTTAGAGAGGAGAAAGAGATCGAAGAAGGAGAAAAGCTAAGAAAGGAGGGAGAGGAGCCGCCGTTGGCCGTTGGACGAAGAACACCATAGTTGTGAATCAACGGTAAGTGCTTGAACTTTCTCTCTAAGTTAAGCATTATAGATGATTAATCATGAATTGATCAATACCATGCAAGGCGAGGTATTGATCTAAAACCCTTAAATTTTTTTGTCAAACCCTAATACAGTCGATGAACCCTAGATTCGCATTTTAGACTGAGGATCATTGAAACTAGGACTTGAATGAAACATGAATCAACTCTATCTCGTTGCTCAGGCCTAGAATGCATAGGAAAAGCCCTAGAACCAATAGGGGGTGACCGACGGAAGGCGAACACCAAGTTATTGGTCTTTCGAAGGCTTACCGGTCGACCATACTGGTCGCACCTTGCCCCACAGTGCTACCATCGGTACCTGCGATCGGTATGCACTATGAGGGTATTTTCAATACCAGTAGGTTTCTGACCAACGTGACCTTAAGAAAATTATTCTAATTCAACCCTAACATTGTGTAGGACCCTGTGTTAGTAAGTTTGGATTCGGTGACGCGAAGCAAGCTAGCAGTCAAGTGTCAGGTAAGGGAATCGGACCTAAACCCTAATAACTTAATAACAGTAAAACATTATTAATAATTATGATTATGTGGATAGGTGTTGTGCATACTCACATGTCATCTTTACTTTCAGTTATTATATTGTTCATGCATACTCGCTATGTTAGGATGTGATTGTTAGGCATGTGATTGTTTTTGTTGGTGTGTGGAATGGGAAGGACCTGGGGTCTGGGATCATTCCTTACACTAGCACCTTTTCGTATCACTTCTGTCTTAGCAAGCTTGGTGCGGGTAGGATATCAAGGGAAGGAAGTGGCACTGTGGTCTTCGGCCCGGCCACTAGACTCTAGCCCTATCTCTATGCCGTAGGGAGCTGTGCTGGGATAGGGCCTACTGTGATGACATATAGGATTGGTTAGTTGTGAGCCCAGTTTCCAAGCCCTCGCCAATAGGGGCTTACGTGTTGGTATGGGTAGGGCATTAGGGGAAGTATTGGCAGTGTTTGATCCAGACACTTTAGCTATATCTCTATTCCACGATGGGTGCATATGGGACGACAGTGGTGTTTGATCCAATTGGGCAGATTCACGCACTCATGTATAGAGGTGCGGTGGCTGCCAATCATTTCTACAGCACATTGCAAACTTAAAACATACCATAATGTGAATGTTACTCATGCATGATGTGTGTTGCATTGTCTGATTGTCATACTGAGCTAAGTTGTGAGCTCACCCTTGTATATATACATGTTTTTAGATATTGATGCAGGTTACACTGTCGAGGACTACGTGGATGCTCCAGTATATGGAAGAGCTGCTACCCTGGAAGTGCAAGCGGGGGAGGACGAACATGACGCTTCATGCGAGTGCCCTTTCTGCGTGTACCTCTAGGATATTTGATTTGTTATTTTATTTATTTTTAGATGGATTTATGTAAGGATAATTATTTATGTTTTGGTGTTTTGAATAATTGGATAATTTATTTAAATTATTAATAGAGTACTCAGTTCATTTAAATTAAGACTTCCGTTGTATTTAATTATATTCTGATTATGGTTATGTGCAATGGTTTGTATGAGTAGACACGATCTTATTGAGATCCTGGTTTGAACCGTTGGTTCAGTGATGATTCACTCACACTTCTGGTTCAGTCGGAATTGGGGTGTGACAGAAGCACCTAAGAATGTTGCAGAAATCAGAAGTTTCTTAGGTTTAGCTAGTTATTATTGACGATTCGTGGAAGATTACTCTAGAATCGCCATACCTCTCATCAATCTGACAAAGAAAGGAGAAAATTTTTTTTGGACCGATAAATGTAAAGGGTGTTTCCAAACATTGAAGGCTAAATTGATATCAGCTCCCATCTTGACTATTCCGATCCCAGGACAACCATTTATCCTGTACATCGATGCGTTTGGGTTAGGTTTGGGATGTGTGCTTTTGCAAGGAGAACAAGTAATTACGTATGCCTCAAGACAACTGAAGACACATGGGAAGAACTATCCCACTCATGACTTGGAATTAGCAACAATAGTACATGCTGTTAAGATAAGAAGACATTATTTGTATAGAGAGAAATTTCAAATTAAATCTGATCATAGGAGTCTCACTCATCTTTTTAATCAGAAGGAGTTAAACATAAGACAAAGGAGATGGCTAGAATTATTGAAGGATTATGATTGCGAAGAGGACTCTATATGGAGGTTTTTCTTTATATAAAAGACGTCCCTCTACTCTATTTTACTCTTTTGGATCAATTTCAAACTTTAAACCAAAGAGAGAAAGAGAAGGAGGCTTGGAGAGAAAGGCTGAGAGAAGGGTTTTGCAGAAAAGGTTCAGACTCTCTACAGTAAGTAAGGTATGGACCTTGTCTCTGTAAATGTAGATTGCATAGAATAAGGTTCTATTGAAGATGTTAAACCAATATGGGATTATTGATCATATGGTTGTCTAGATAAATTTAAGACCCGTACTCGACTAATCCAGTTTAACCGTGTCATGCCAGGTTTTCCCATCATTTCTGGACCAAGTAGAACGATCGTTTGAAGATGGATCACAAATCAGGTATGAGAATCAAGTTAAAAATACTGAAAACATACCTATGGTTGATTACCTGGGTAGGTATGGTCGACTATAAAGAAGGAAACAAAAATCTCAAACCATGAACCCCATGGTTGATGATTTTGACACTACGGTCGACGGGTTCTGTGACCGTAGCCATTGATAGTGAAACCCCATATCAGACTTTGAATTTTGGAAACTTTCCTAAACTAAGGGATTTCTTTCCTAATGGAAAGAGGACTCTATATGGAGAGTTTTTTTTTTCTATATAAAGAACGTCCCTCATCCCTTTTTCACTCTTTTAGAACATTAGTAAACCCTAGAGAAAGAGAAGGGAAGAGAAGGAAGAGAAGGAGAAGAAGAAAAGGCTAAGGAGAGCATTTTGCTAAGAAGAGATTGGCTCTCTATCACAGGCAAAGGTATGAACCTAATCTCTAAAGATGTTAATTCTATGGACTAAGGATTCTATGAAGGAATTGGGGATGTCAACCTATCATGATCCATGTAATTCCTTGAGTAATTTCCAAGGATAACCATGGGGGATGAGTTTGATGGTTAGGGTTGATAAAAAACTGCTAATGATGGCCATAGGATGACCTTAGGACAAACCCAATTGAAGAACAGAGGAATTGACCTTGAAAGAACTCGAATTGCATGTAGTTTGTGACCAGAAATCTCAAGGTCGCAGTTATGGTCGACCATTGCATGACCAGCATGACCAGAGGATCGACCATAGGCATTCGGGAAGTTTCAGGAATTATATGGTCACACCTACAGTCGCACCATATACTACCATAGGGCATTGACCATAGGCAGTAAGATCGATACAGTATGAGATCATAGGACCAATCAGACACCTATCAGTGCTCTGTTTCGATTTCCTACTATTGTAACATGTTACATATGAATCCTAACTTAAATTCATAAAACTTTTAGGTTGTTAAATTGATTGAAAGAGAATTTCAAGACTTGGAAGGAGAATGAGTATTGCTAACAGATGAGGGAACAAGACCTAAACTAATTGGATAATAACAAACTGTGTATTTTTATTGAGTCCAATGCCATGATTGATTTTATTTGTATGCTAGTAATGTGAATCTCACATGTCATCCAATATTCCTGCTATTACTATTCATGCATATTTAATTCCATTTATTTATAACATGATGATGATGATGATGCTAGGAATAGACATGTGAATGTATGTGTGTGGTTGGTGTGTTAGATGCGAGTGGAGCTTCAGGGGGAGGACGTGGCATGGTGGTCTTTGGCCTCCTCACCAGACTCTAGCTCTATCTCTACTTAAGTCTTGTCCACTAACATTGTCGTATCGCCATTACCTTAGCAGAACTATTACGTCATATGGCATCAGGGGAGGTGGTCTTGACCATGTGATCTCTGAATCTTCCGGGGGACTTTAGCTCTATCTCTATGGACATATCGAGGGATGCTGGGGTGAGGCCTTGGATACACTGTTTGGCATTAGGATTGGTTAGTTGTGAGCCCAGTTTGCAAACCCTCGCCAATAGGGGCTTACGTATTGGTACAAGTAGGGCATCAGGGGAAGTGTTGGCGGTGTTTGATCCGAACACTTTAGCTCTATCTCTATTCCATGGTGGGTGCATGTGGGATTACAATGGTGTTTGATCCATTGGGCGGATTCACACACTCGTGTATAGAGATGCGGCGACCACCAAACCTTTCTATAGCATATTGCAAACTTAAAAACCAGACCAAAGATATGAATTGAATGCATGCATATGCTTGTTGCATTGTTTTGTTTGCTCATTGAGCCATGATGTTTGTTCACCCTTTCGACGTCGAATATTTTTAATTGATGATGCAAGTCCTACTGTTGAAGAATATATGAATGGGCTGATGTATGGACATGTTGCGGCCATAGATATAGAAGCTGTTGAAGATGCGCATGATTCATCATGCGAGTGCAACCAGTGTATTTTTTTATTAGTTTAGCTATATTTGATTATTGGAACATGTAATAAATTAATTACTTTTATGTCTTGAGTTTTAGAGATAATCGGATGAATTATTTATTATCATTGTTAGACACTCAATTCATTATCTGTAAGACTTACGCTTATTTGTTTATTACCTCTGATTATTACTGTAGAATGTGTGTGTGGTTTGATATGTTGGGTACGACCTATACGAGATCCTGGTTGAACCATTGGTTTATTGGCGGTTCATCACACTAATCTGGTTAGACCAGAATTGGGGTGTGACAGTAAATCTCTAAGAATAACCATGAAAGTTGGATTAGAACCAGTTGTTGTGAGAAACCATAAATTAATGGCCATAGATTGATCATAAGGTGAACCCTGTTGTTGAGCAGAGAGGAAGAACTTGAATTAAAAGTAAAAATCGACTAATCTGTGTGTGGTCGCAGCACTGGTCAACCATAGAGTGACCAGTAAGTCGACCATAGCTATTCGAGAAGCTTTCCAGAAATCTTATGGTCGCATCTATGGTCGCATGTAGCACGACCATAGGGTCGACTGCACAGTGTCTGGTCAACATAAACATGACACCACAGAATCAATCAGTCAACCAGTTAAGGGCTCTGTTTCAATTTTCGACTACTATAATTTGGTACAATCGAACCCTAACTTTAAATCCATAAATTCTTAGGTTCCCAATAGATTCAAAGTGACTTCCAAGGCTTGGAAGGAGATCAAACGTTGGTTACAGGTAAGGGAACAAGACCTAAACTAATTAGATAATAACAAGCTACTTTCCTTTTTATTTTTTGCTATCCGATATGATGCCATACCTTGAGTGATTGTTTGTGCATCTCACATGTCATCTAATACTTGTTATATATCTACTCATGCATATTTATTTTTATTCACTTATGATATGATGATGATGCTAGGGATAAGCATGTGCTTGTGCGTATGACTGGTCTGTTGGATACTAGTGGTGTAAGACCCGCACTCCATGAACCTGATCTAAATCTTTAATTCATATCATAACAGGTCTTTCAATCATCACCAAGCCAGACGGGATGAGCGGGTGACAATCAGGTATGAAAATGGACCAAATTGATAAAAATTGTCATACCGGTCTCATCATACTGGTCTATATACTAGTTGACCAGTATGTCTGTACAGGCAGACTAGTTAAATCCAAAAATAGATCTCTGTGGGTCCCGCTTACCAAATCTCGAGCCTAGGGACTTTTCTAACGTAAGGAAACTTTTTAAACCCTAACCTAGTCTATTTAAAGACCCTTAAACCTCCTTAAACCTCTTTGATTGTTTCTCACAAACCCTAGAGAGGAGAAAGAGCAAAGAAAGGTGGAAGAGAAGCTGCCGTTGGACGAAGAACACCATAGTTGTGAACCAACAGTAAGTGCTTGAACTTCTCTCTAAGTTAAGCATTATAGATGACTGATCATGACTGATCAATACCATGCAAGGCTAGGTATTGATATAATATTTTGCCATTAAACCCTAATTGTTCGTTAAACCCTAGATTCAAATTCTAGGCGATGAATCATAGGAACTAGGACTTAAAATGGAACATGAAACAACCCTAACTCATTGCTCAGGCCTAGAATGCATAGGAGAAACCCTAGAACCAATAATGGGTGACCGAAGGAAGGCAAACACCAAGTTGGTGGTCATCCAGAGGCATACCGGTCGACTATACCGGTTGCACTATGTGCGACTGGTACTGCGACCGGTGCCTCTTGGGAGCTGGTCTATGGGGGTCCGGTCCACCATACCGGTCGCACCTTTCCCTACAATGCTCTGACCGGTATGCACTGTGAAGGTGTTTTCAATCCAGTTGGTTTCCGACCAACGTAAACCCTAAGAAATTAATTCTAATTCAACCCTAACATCGTGTAGGACCTTGTGATAGCAAGTTTGGATGTTGTGACGTGGAGCAAGCTAGCAATCAAGCGTCAGGTAAGGGAATCGAACCTAAACCCTAATAACTTAATAATAGTAAAACGTTATTAATAATTATGATTCTGTGGAATGGTGTTTGTGCATACTCACATGTCATCTTTACTTTCAATTATTATATTGTTCATGCATACTCGTTATGCTAGGTTTGTGTGTTAGGCATGTGATTGTTTTCTTTGGTGTGTGGAATGGGAAGGGTCTGGGGTCTGGGATCATTTCTCACACTAGCACCTTTTCGTATTGCTTTTGTCTTAGCATGCTTGGTGCGGATAGGGTATTAGGGGGAAGAAGTGGCACTGTGGTCTCCGGCCTGGCCACTAGACTCAAGCCCTATCTCTATGCCGTAGGGAGCTATGTTGGGATAGGGTCTACTGTGATGACATATAGGACTGGTTAATTGCGAGCCCAGTTTGCAGGCCCTCGCCAATAGGGGCTTACATGTTGGTATGGGTAGGGCATCAGGGAAAGTGTTGACGGTGTGTGATCCAGACACTTTAGCTCTATCTCTATTCCATGGTGGGTGTATGTGGGACGACAGTGGTGTTTGATCCATTGGGTGGATTCACACACTCGTGTATAGAGGTGCGGTGGCCGCCAATCCTTTCTATAGCACATTGCAAACTTAAAACCAGACCAAAGATTACCTAGTTGATGCATGGTGCATGAGCATGTTATTAATAGGGTTACACCTTAGCAGAGATTCCTGTTCCACTCCCATGGACTGGTCGTGTCCCTACTAAGGTGTAACCGAACATATGGCCATGTATCGTGCCATCACACGTTACCTGATCATATACCCCACACACAAACACATCCATATCCAATCAATCCATCACACAACATGGCATGTACATGCAGTAGACAAAACTATACTACAGCAGGATTCTCTGTTTCACTCCCATGGACTGACCTTCTCCCCACTAGAGTATAAAGTGCCAACATGGCACGTGTATCGTACTCCCATACTCTACACACCCATCATACATGGTCTCATCCAAACTGCACCCAGCAGAGGACCCCAACTCCTTACTCCCATGGTTCTCTGTGCCTCCCCTAAAGTATAGCCACTCTCAACGTGATTCATGAGATCACTTGTTACATGAACCACCATATATCGGTGGCATCCCAACAGAGAACCCTAGAATCCCCACTCCCATGGTTCATCATGTCTCCACTAAAACACCATTACACCAACATGGTATGCATGCCCGTACTCCCATACATCACACTCACCATCAAACATGGTTATGTACACAACAACAACATCAACAACTACTCCTTGCAAAGAATCCCAGATCCCCACTCCCATGGTTCACCGTGCCTCAACCAAGGTCATAACCTCTATCCACATGGCTCGTGTATTGTGCCCCGTATGTTACTCGCCCATTTTATAATAGTCAACATACATAGTTATTGTTATAATGCAAAGGCATGAGCAATTATACATGTTTCATTGGATGGCATGTTATAAAAGAAAAACAACAATAAACACACAGCAAACACATGGTCAAACTCTACATGACCTAACCCCTCACCTATAGACAGCAGAGGTGCTACTGAACCTTGAAGCCAACAGAAGGGTCCATCCATTACCCACGATGTTTTACCTAATTTAATTAAATAAACTTCATTAGGTTAGCGAGCATCTTTTAAACCAGCTTAGATAGGTCCTAAAGTCCTTGCATAGGTCCCAAGATAAGTTAGGAATCGAAAGGACAATCTTCCTAATCATTTTTAAGCTTATAAGGCAATACATACTGAATCGGTAGATGAAACAGGTTGTGCGTTCCACTGGTACGTGGTGCTAGTTAACACTTAGTCGATTCTTATGTATACTGAACCAGAAGACTGATCGGATGATTGGTCATCAGATTGGTCATTCGCTTCATATATTGTTTACAGTAATGGAATTCCAGTGGGTCATTCAGATGATGAGCCGGTTGACCGGTCATCCGGTAGTGGCTTCGCTAGAATAAGCCTATGCAGAGGCAGGCCAAACGGTGCCATGCGTATAACCAGTATGACGCACCCGGTGGCTCGTACTTTCAGTACATGATACCGGTTAGGGAAACACCGGATATCCTTGGTCTGATATGCTATAATATTTACCCTGGCGGTAGACTAGTCATGAGTCAATTGGTATTAGGGCCACTACCAGTATACTGATTCATACTACCAGTTCCACCCCAGAAGCCAAACACGAAATAGAGAGGGTTTCTTCTTTAGGGAAAGGTTTCCCCACCATGGTTTCTTTTACTTTAAAGGAATGTAAACTACTACCCACCATTATTGAGGACAATGGAGGTCATTTAGACCCTAACATCATTTCCATTCATGGAAAAGGTGATAACCTAGGTCTCTATGTCGAGTTTCGGTCTCCATTAATGGAGGCCATCAATGATGGAGTTCCACTATGGTCTCTAGCTCACATCCCTACAAGAATGGAAGGAGAAGAAGGGATGAAAACCTTACCTCAAGAGAACAATGCTTAAGCTTGAGCTCCAAGCTTCACTTTTCAAACCACTCACTCTCACTCTTCCATGGTTCAACAAGAGGGAAAAAGGAGAGTGAGTCCTCCTTTTATAAGACTCATGGAGAGAGAATGTGTCCTACTCTTTCTCAGTTGATAGTAGTCAAGCGGTAGAACATCCCTTTAGTACATGCTTCCGGTTGAACTTAAAGCCTAGTTTCATGGGCCCAATTGGATGGTGTTGCTTCTTAGACTTCAAGTATCCCCTCCCACATGGGCTAGTACTCCTACGTGACCTAAGAGGCTGACCCACATCATATGTAGGGTCACAAGACAGTATGCCAAGGGTTGGCACAATACGACCCGATACAGAGAGATCCAAATTGTGAGGATTTCAAAGTGGGTCTTACAATCTCATTCAACCACACATTACTCATAAGTAGTGCACTTGCTTGAACCTCAAACCTTTCAACTTATGTTAAACATCCAACTATTTTCAATACCTATTACGCATCAGCTAAGCACACTTTATCACTATTAGTTTAAATTCAACTCTCATTTCTTTACCTCAACTAAAACATTCCTTAATACATCTTAGAGCACATCTATTTTGTTTCTGTATTCATATTAAATAATAATCTTTACAAAATTTTACCCAAATTACATAGTCCTCCACAACATTATAGTGCATCATAATTTGGGAAGTATTTACCTTTTTCCATCCAAATATAAGCATTTGTCTATCAAAATACTTCTAGGCCAAGTTCACATGCTAAATCCTCACACATTACATCATACATAGCCTAGAACTTAGCACATAGGTGGCAAATGCATCCAGGTATTCTTGGGGTGTCATTCCAGGAATTTTTGATTCAGGTATTTTCCTTCCTTCTCTAGTTCCACTTTATAATTCAAAGATCCTTTTCTTGAAGACATCTAAGAACCAAAATCATATCTTATTATTACATATTCTGTTACTCAAAAACAATCCATCCTATGACCAATGAGAAATTTATCATAGCCTCTAAGCATTACTCACCAATAATATCACAGATTTGGTCTATATTCTTAATTCACCTCAAATATTTTACGTACTTAAATTCTCCCTTGCTATAGAACAGTAATTCTTACTTAGTGTTGACCACTAAACTCCTATTTCCTTTGAGATCTGAATTTTTACTTCATTCCCAAGCATAACTTAATGACGGGCATGTATTCAATCAATATATACCCCATTCAACCTTAAGATCCATCATTCATAACAAGATCATATCTAGTGGAAACACTTCCTTTTACCTCTAAGTTATAGCCTCTGTATATCTGCTACTCTCCAAAGATCTTCATGCTGGCAAGAATATTAATACTACTCAGTTAGGTCCCATAATCAATTTATTTCATTAATAAGTTAACTAGTTTCAACTTATGTAACTTATGTTTTGTTAATCCTAAGCCACCAGTTCTACATTATATATATACCAGAGATCCATTTGCTCTGATTGCACCACTGTGACATCCCCTTCCCAAGTGAGGAAAATAAATCACCGGTTGAACAAGGTGCACATAAGAGCAATGAATAAACATGTAAAAAAAAAAAATTTCATACATCATCTCAACTGATAATACCAGCTATCTCACCTGTCATCACCTCTGATCCATATACATTCTTTATCACATACAGCGGAAGTCTAAAACTTATATGTATTAATAAACTGGTGGCTAAAATTATTTTTTACATCTTATTAAACTTTTTACAAAAATAATTACATTTTTAAATAATTTTTAACAATAAAATGCCAAGTAAGGATAAGCTCCCACTTGGACTTTTGTCTCCCATCTATCTCAGTTCTTTATACTTGTTGTCATCAACTGTAAAACATGTGAATCCACTGGAATGAACTAGTGCTCAATGAATAGATAACAACTTGATAGGAATACATGCAATAAACATCATAACAAACATGAAATAAAACAAGAAAACTGACTTTGTTCTGTAAGATATATATACTTGTTAGTATTTCACATCCTCGTTTCTTGTCTTGTTATCATAAACTTTATCATGTCCTAACTCATGTATACTTCTTCTTTTTTCCCATAATCCGTGATATTGATCTGCCTGTTTATATGCTTGTAGTTTACTTCTGTTTTCATGATTCACTGACTTATTCATTACTGTTGTCTTGCTTTCCTTGTTCTTGCTTGACTTGACTATAAACTGCTGACTTAGACTCAATGGATGTATCCATATCTTGTCCCACTGTACACTTGGCCATTACATAATCACTGCACTTGTATACTATTTTTCTTGTAGTATACCATTTTCTTTCATGACTTATCTATCGGTTAACATGTCTAGACTCAACGGATGCTTCTGTTTCTTGTCTATTATACATCATGCTTTGACTCATTGGGTGCCTCTATTTCTTGTCATTGGTTTGACTCAATGGCTGCTTTCGTTTATTGTTACTTATTTGGCTCACTGGATGCTTCCGTATCTTGCCACTTGTGTGACTTAACAACTACTTCCATTTATTGTCACTTGTTCGGCTCACCTAATGCTTTCAAATCCTGCCACCTGTTTGACTCAATAGCTGCTTCTATATATTTTTACTTATTTTGTCACACCCTAAATTTACGATATGTAAAATTTCAGAGCTGATTGAACCGATACATATTTTATGTTCAGTCCAATCCAGAAAATCACATAAGCAGTGTCATGCCCGTCTCAACCACATCACCACTAATGTCACAATATAATTAATCAGAGTATATGGATAGCAAAAATAACTACATCAATTGAGTTTTCTATTGATACTATAATAAAATAAATAACATTGAATCAAAAGTTATTCTAGTTTAACCATCCACAACCACAAATAAAACCATTCTTAATCCAGGCCTATAACATCGGGCTATAAATTAGTACTTGTAAAAATTAAAGTAAAAGTAAAATAAATAAAACAAAACTAAACTCCAGCATTCTTTAGCAACTGGCACAACGTCCTTTGCTTCTTCTACTCCAACACGGCATGCATCACACTCACAGCCCGCATCATGTTCGTCTCCCTCCAGACCTTGCACATCCATATATGCCATAGAAGAGACAATCGGTGCATTCATAAAGTCGCTATAGCATTACCTGCAACATCCACTAAAAATTGTACACACAAGGGTGAGCTCTCGAACTTGAGCTCAGTAAGAAAATAGATAAGCAAATGGTAATATGCATGATCATGTTATTATTTCTAGTTTATACTATTGGTCTGGTATAATGTATGCTATAGCTATGGGAAGGCTTGATCATGATCACCGAAGCTGGTCATAACCTCCATGCACAAGAGAGAATGGCGGCTCACCAGTCTACACCAATAGCCCTGGTGTTCCCAGGCGTCGTCCCAGAGACAAATAGTACTAGGGCAAAGGTTCGACCAATGACGTGGTGATGACTATTCCAATACCTTCCCCTCTTCCCCTATCCATACCAACACCTAACCCCCTGTTGGCTAGGGTCACATACATAGGTTGTTTACTAACCATCACTCTACATGTCATCCCTTGTAGTTTCCTCACACATACCCAGTAGGAATCCCAGCCCATCCGTTTCCCCCAAGATGCTATCATCCCGCTAGGGGTGCGAAGACATCACAAGCTAATCAATCAGTGAGTTGGATCCCATGATCCTCAATTGTTTCACCATACCTCATGATGCATATTCATATTCACACACATTCACAATATTCATAATAAAGAGATGCAAATGCATGCAAACATAATAAAGAGGATGACATGTTATCATAATCAATTCAGCATTCTTATTCATATTCAAGACATAAATCATTCCAAAATATAGGATGGGGGTTCTGTACTTTACCTAATAATTACAGATAATTGTTTTCCCTAGTCTAATGTTCACTCTTGATTACTTACATGTCACCTATTGAGTGTAAACCTCATTAGTTACTTAGATACTTTTAATTTACCCTTAACAAGGCTTTTTGGGGATAGCCAGTTGCAATTGACAAGTTTCGATTATAGGATCGATGGTCGGGACTAGATGCTTTCATTAACATTCTATAATCCTAACCAGTCGCAGGTCCTATCACAGGTATCGCGATTAAATGTCGTGACTGGTAACTTCCCTAGGGTTTCCCTAATGTATCCGGTCATGAATTTGGTTGCGTATTTCACGATTGATATGTCGCGACTGGACCTTCTTCGTAGAGTTGGTCTGGGTTCCTAACTTTCCAAAATTCCAACAAGATCCCTTATCATGGAACTCCATTATGGAACTCATGGTCAGACATCCTTAAAGGTCAACAAATCCTATTCTAGGCTTTGTAAAGTTATTGATCCATTATTCATTTAGTTTAGGGTTTCTTATTCGAATCATGTAAGTTGTTGGAATCGAAATTAATGGAACTTCTTCGATACTCAGCCTTCAATGGACTGTAACTCCATTAATGGTTGATTTTCCATGATCTCTTCCATTCTCCCTAGGTTAGAGTCCATACAAAGTAAGGTAGAGGTTTACTTACAGTGGTTTCGAGCTGTTGTTCAATGAAGTCAAAACCTAACGATGATTTCTAAGGCACTTATTCCTTTCAGCCTCCTTCGTCCTCCTCCAATTCTCTCCTCTCTCTAAGAACTCGTCAAAACTCTAGGGTTTAAAATAATGCTCTGAGAGAGGTAGGGTTTTGGTGAGTGTTTTATGGTTTAGGAGCCTCCCCCTTGGAGTAAAACTACTTGGAGAGTGGGAAACTGCAAGGGGTTTCCAATTGGCATCCTAAGGAGTCCCTTAGGTTGCCCACCTCCTCAACTAACTTTAGATCAGTTAAGAGTGAGGTGGGACCTATTGGGGTCATCCCTAGGTCCAAGAAATATTTCAGGCCTTACTTGCTGTGTCACACCCCAATTCTGAACCAACCAGAATGGTGTGAGTGAACCGTCATTGAATCAACGGTTCACACCAGGATCTCGAATAGACCGTGTCCACTCATACAAACCATTGCACAAAACCACAATCAGAATGTAAATAGTCGGAAGTCTTTAAATAAATGAACTGAGAATCTATTGATAAATTTAAATAAAATATCCAATTATTCAAATTCAAACATAAAATATAATATCCTTACATCCACTTAAACCAACTGAAAATAACTGAAAAGAAATAGAAGTCAATCAAAGGTACACGCAGAAAGGGCACTCGCATGAAGCGTCATGCTCGTCCTCTCGTGCCTGTACATCCAAAGCAGCAATGCCACCATACGCCGGAGCACCCATATAGTCGTGCACCGTATAACCTGCATCAACATCTAAAAACATGTATATACAAAAGGTAAGCTCACAACTTAGCTCAGTAAGACAATCAGACAGTTTCACAATATTATGCATGAGTAACAATCATTTTATGCTGTGGTCTGGTTTAAGTTTGCAATGTGCTATAGAAAAATTTGGTGGCCGCCTCACCTCTATACACGAGTGTGTGGCACCGCATAGCAGATCACACTACCACCGGCCCACATGCGCCCATCATGGAATAGAGATAGAGCTAAGGTATCTTCGTACCTCCCCTGATACTCTACCCATACCAGTACCTAAGCCCCTACTGGCCAGGGCTTGTAAACTGGGCTCGCAACTAACCAATCCTATATGTCATCAATGTAGGCTCTATCCCAGCACAACCATCTACGGCATAGAGATAGAGCTAAGGTATCCCCGTACCTCCCCTGATACCCTATCCGCAACTAACATACTAGGACAGAACAATATGCAGGTAGACCCTATCCCAACATAACTCCCTACGGCATAGAGATAGAGCTAAAGCATCGTGGACAAGCCAGCGTCGGCATCGGAGACTACAGTGCCACATAACCATGGCCAGGCCAACATCAACATCGGAGACCACCGTACCACGACCTTCCCCTGATGCCCCACCCATACCAAGCATGTTAGAATAGAATACTACGAAAGGTGCCAGTGTGAGGAATGATCCCAGGCTCCATGCCCCACTCCACACACTAACGAAAACAACCACATGCCTAACAATCACATCCTATCAATGCATGAACAATAATAATAACTGAAAGGAAAGGATGGCATGTAAATATGCACAAACATCACATCATATATGTTCAGGTTATTAACAACGATTTACTGTCCATTAATTATTAGGGTTTAGGTCAGATTCCCTTACCTGACGCTCATATGATAGCTTGCTCCACGTCGCAAGATCCAAACGTGCTATCACAAAGTCCTACATAATATTAGGGTTCAATTAGAATAGTTTCTTAGGGTTTACGTTGGTAGCAAAATCAACGAGGTTACAAAAATACACTCACAGAGCTGATCGGTGGCATGTACCGGTCACAGCTCTGTAGGGAAGATTGGCGACCGGTATGGTCATCCGGTCCCCACAGACCAGCCCCCCCGGAAGGTACCGGTGGCAACACACCGGTCACACAGGGTGCAACTGGTATAGTCAACCAGTATGTCTCCAGAAGACCATACTTTGGGTTTTTCAACTGCCGTCGATCATTCTCCATGGATTTCCAGGGTTTCTCCTATCCATTCTAAAACTGAGCTATGAGTTAGAGTTATCTCCAACTCATTCAAGTCTAGTTTCGATGATAATCATCCTAGAACTCGAATCTAGGGTTTGACGGAAAATTAGGGTTTAATGGCCAATTAGGGTTTTAGATCAATACCTACTTTGCATGGTATTGATCCACCCACACAACGATCCTAGAGTCATAGAGTAAGAAGAATGATTAAAATGCTTACCGTCGACTGGCATAAAGTGAGTGTCGTCGAACGGCAATGGCAGCACTTCCTTATTCTTCCTAACTTCTTCTCCTTTTCCAACCTCCTTCTCCTTTCTAGGGTTTGTGAGAGATAATGGAAAGGATTTGAGGAGATTTAGAGGTGTTTATATAGGCTAGGATTAGGGTTTAGTAACCCTATTAGGATTAGGAAAGTCCAGGTATTAGGGTTTAGGAAAGTGGGACCCGCAGAGATCCAATTCTGGATCTCCGTAGTCAGCTGCGCAGAGCTGACCGGTCGACCGGTACCAAGACCGGTACCATCGACCGGTCAACATAAAATAACACTTATTTGACCGTCTTTGATCCGATTTCGTACCTGTTTGTCATCCGCTCATCCCGTTTGGCCCGGTGATGATCGGAAGACCTACTACGACATGAAATCAAGGTTTAGACCGAGTTTATGGAGTGCGGGTCTTACAACTCCCCCACCCTTAAAAGAAATTTCGTCCCCGAAATTTGCATGTAGGTCTCACAACTCCCCCACCCTTAAAAGAAATTTTGGCCTCAAAATTTGAACGGACCTTGATTGTCGAAAAGGTTAGGATACTCCTTCCTCATCGCGCTCTCCTCCTCCCAAGTAATCTCTTTGACATCTTGGCTTTTTCAATGCACTTTCACATAATGGATCTCCTTGGTTCGAAGTTGTTGTACCTTTCAGCTTGAGAGCATCACAGGCACCACTTCAAATGTTAAGTCTTCAGTCAAGTTTGGGGGGTCTGCTGTCAAGATGTGCAATGGATCCCTAACATACTTCTTCAAGAATGATACATGGATCACATCATATACGCTTGACATAAATGGTGATTGAGCCAATTGATATGCTACATTACCACGTCTAGTCAATATCTCGTATGGTCCCACATACCTAGGGCATAGCTTCCCCTTCTTACCAAACCTTTTCAGACCTCGCACCGGTGATATCTTCAAGAATACTTTGTCACCCACTGCAAACTCCAAATCTCGACGTCGATTATCCGCATAGTGCTTCTATCGAACTTGAGCTGTCTTTACTCTCTCCTTGATTTGATCAATCACTCGACAAGTTTCTTCAACAAACTCCTGTCCTACAATTCTTCTTTCTCCCACCTCGTTCCATAACAGAGGTGTTCGACACTTCTTAGCACAGAGTGCTTCATATGGAGCCATCTGAATTGTAGCCTGATAGCTGTTGTTATAAGCAAACTCGATAAGTGATAGCTTCTCGTCCCAAGCTCCCTTAAAATCTAATGCACAAGCTCGGAGCATATCTTCTAAAATTTGAATGGTTTGTTCTGACTTCCCATCCGTCTGAGGGTGAAAAGCTGTACTGAATTTCAACTTTGTTCCCATAGCTTTCTGTAGTCCTTCCCAGAACTTTGACGTAAAATGGGGATCTCTATCGGATACTATACTCTCTGGGACACCATGGAGTCTGACTATATTATCTACATATAGCTTGGCCAGCTTCTCCATGGTATACTGAAGTCTGACCGCAATAAATCGAGCTGTCTTGGTGAGTCGATCGACTATTACCCAAACTGCATCCACTGACCTTGGTGTCGAAGGTAGGCCAGTGACGAAATCCATAGTAATGCAATCCCACTTCCATGCAGGTTCTGGTAATGGCTGTAGTAAACCTGCGGGTCTCTGCCTTTCTGCTTTAACTTGTTGACAATTCAGACACTGAAACACGAAATGAGCTATATCTGCTTTCATACCCCTCCACCAATACAATCTTCTTAAATCATGGTACATTTTGGTACTTCCTGGATGTACCGAATATGGAGTGTAGTGAGCTTCAATCATAACTCGATCTCTGATATTGCAGTCTTCACTCTCAGGTATACATAACTGTCCACGATACCTGAGTACCTTGTCCGAATCCAAGGTAAAGTCAGGATTGCTCGTACCCTTCTCTAAGTCTTCTTGCACTATCTTGAGATGTGGATCCTGTAGGATTGCTACCTTGACTTCATCAACTAGATCCGGTGAGATCTTCAAAGCTGCTAACATCATGGTGAACTTATGAAATAAGCCTTGCTCGACTGGATCTTCTACAGTCTCTATTATATACTCTTCATCGCCTTCAATTGAACTTGAGGTTGTGGCACATAATGCAGCATTTGTGACCACATCAGGTGATGCGACTGCCTCTTCGGTGGTGACAGCAAATACTTTTCCTTGTTGTGGAGGTTGTTTCCTAGGTAG
Source organism: Protea cynaroides (assembly GCA_028583415.1). Taxonomy (NCBI): domain Eukaryota; kingdom Viridiplantae; phylum Streptophyta; class Magnoliopsida; order Proteales; family Proteaceae; genus Protea; species Protea cynaroides. Next base: position 21,571,730 of record CM053270.1, read on the forward strand.
AGTGTAGGTCCTTGCAACATGGCCCACTTACTGACAGTTGAAACATTTAATGTTTGGGTTGTGTCCAGCAAACTGTGGCACCGGTGGTGCCGTATTGTTTCTTACAGGCATTGTAGCAGATTGAGCCCTGTATGGGCGAAAAGGTCTATTGTTACCATTACCTGAACTCTCAGTAGCGGGTCTCTTCACTCCCTTGTTCTGCGCGAAGAAGCTGTTCCTCTGGCTGGATTCTATCACTCTCGCAACCTATACAGCCTCATTATAGATTTTCTTGTCCAAACCCAATATATGCTCTCTGATGCTTTCACGTAGTCCCATGGTGAACCTACGTGTCTTGGTCTCTTCCTCTTGCATACTTGCCGGTGCGAAGAAAAATAACTCCTCGTACCTCTGCTGGTAAGCATCCACAGTCGACTGAGACTGCTGTAGATTAAGAAATTCCTTCTCCATATGATCTCTAAAACTCTTTGAAAAATATTTATCAAAGAAGGCTACCTTGAACACTTCCCAATCCACCTGTGCATTCTTTGTCTCCAGATATGCCCGTGTAGAATTCCATCAAGCATTCGCATCTTCCTTCAGCATATGAGTGGCAAACAGAACCTTCTCATCCTCTGTACAAGCCATCAGGCAAAAATTCTTCTCCATTTCTGCAACCCACTATGCTGGCCACAATGGTTTCCCGGTCTTTCCTGTGAATAAAGAAGGCTTCAACTTTAAAAATCTATCCACCGCCCGACTCAGATCGTGCTGTCCCTGTGTATTCATCTCGTACCATGGTGGTGGATACGGATAGGCTCCCTGATAAGCAGAAGATGACGAAAACTGGTGCAGTGGTGGTACATTCTGTGCTTGGCCCATCAGCCCTGGACTACCATGCATCGGCAGTGTAGTATTATTCCTTCCAGACTCAGGCATACCTTTAGTGAGAACATGACCCGGTGGCCTGAACATCTTTAACATCTCGCTCAGGAATGCTTTCTACTGAGCTTCCATTTGATATACCAGATTTGTAACAATTGTCTCAGAATTCGTGTGAGGAGGGCCAGGCAAATTTGTCGGTACCCTTAGAACCTGTTCTTCCTCAACTACCGGGCTTGGCTCTCTAACATAGCCTGGTTCTACATGTTCTTCTTCATCGCGGCGCACCCTAGCTTGGTGACGCTTTTGGCCCCTACGATCGTTTTCGCCTACCATCTCAGACTATTCGGTTTGGATTTGAGAATAAGACATAACACATGAGAACAATAATAGTGGTGTTAGTCTTGAACAATATAAGGCGAAACAGTCGAAAAGTAGAAATTTAACTCGCAAAATTTTTAAAAATTTTCATAAATTTTTTGGCCTTTTTATAGCTGACCGGTCGCAACATACCGGTTGCTACTCTGTAGAAAATAAAGCGACTGGTATAGTCGACCGGTCAGAATTTCCCATCTGACCGAGAGGTACCGGTCGACTATACCAGGCATCACCGGTCGATCGGTATGGAAAAAGTGTCGACCGGTATGCCCAGAAAAGATTCTAAAATCGCGAAAAGTGAGATTTTTCTCACTTTTCTTTCCTTCCTTCTCTCCGGTGGCGATTCTCCTCTGGCTTCTGAGTTGCTACAGTCCGACCGGTCATCTTGGGAGTTTCCTTCCGATCCAGACTCAGCACATCGTCTCCAGGTAAGCCTCTTCCCTCTCTATCCAATTTCTACAAGCTTTTCATATCGCTTTTAGTTGAAATTTTAGGTTTTTCTTCGATTGGAAGATTCTAACTGTAGGAACATCTTTCCTTCGGCTTAGAAAGGGTTTAGAGACTCCCAAGAGCAAAAGCCCTCAATCAATTTGGACTTCCACCGAATGGTTTTAGTAAAAATAAAATTTTTCTAGTTTTTAACCTAGGTTTTGCAAAATTTTTTAATTTTTCTGGATTTTCTTCAATTTCTTAAATTTCTTGATGGAATTGCATCTGATTGGTTTGCTTGAAGTGTGCGGGGGTTACGTAAGTCCTCCTCCCCAAGTTTTGGGTGAGTTTGAGGCTTTTTCCCAATTTACTGTCGTTATGCTGTCGAATTTTTGAAAATTCTTAACGTTTTTTCTTCTTGTTTCTTTATGTTTTACAATTTAAATGGCTCCACAACGTGGTCTTGGCAAGCGTTCCTATGGCTTGGGCATGCGCGCTCCTCATCCATCAGTTCCACAGCTCGATGAGAAGTGGTTCCGTTCTGAGGCGGCACAAGCCTGTTTCCCTTGGTTCGATAGCAAGAATATTGAATCTGGTCGGCGGGTTAACTTGGAACAGTTGCACAGGTTTGATGTGCAAGCGGCTTTCGACAGGCTTGGGTGGGTGCCTGTCATTACTTACTCTGAGACCACTCGCCCCAACCTGGTCAAGCACTTCTACGCCAACCTGGAGCTTCATGGGGATGTCAATGATCCCAATCAGGGTAGGGACTTGCGCATCTCCAGCTTCGTCAAGGGCGTCCATATCTCCTTCGATACTCATCAGCTGGCTGACCTGCTAGGGGTCCCCAATGATGGAGACCTAGTATACTGCCCTCCAAAGGTGAAGGGCTATCTGAGCGAGGATCTACGTCGAGAGATAGCGGAGCAGATACTCAATCCCGGGGCTCCTATGAAGGCGGCTAACTTGAGACCTGCACCTCGGGTATACAGTCGCATCGTTCAGCACAACATCGTGCCCCAGAGCGGTCACTATAGTGAGTTATCCCAGCTCACCCAGTACATTACCTACTGCGTCTGCACAGGGGAGCGGGTCTCTCTCCCTTACCTCATTATCTGGACTATGCATCAGGCAACTCTGGTCGAGCAGGCCAGTAACCTCCCATATGGTCGTCTCATCACTACTCTTCTGCGGCGCCTACGAGTGAGCATGAGGGGCGAGGTGGCTGTTAAAGATACCATGACCTCTGACATCGACTGGGATGCCATTCTTAGGATGCAGATGGATAATCTTCCTGTTAGTGATGATGAGATGGAGGCTCGCCCTCGCCCACTCAGGAGGGTAGCAGCCGCAGCAGCAGTAGCAGCAGCAGCCAATGCGGTACATGCAGCAGAGGCTGAGAGTGATGATGGGGATGACAATGATAGGGCGGAGGATGCACCAGTGCTAGCTCCTTAGCCTATACCTGCAGCACCACAGCCTACATCTACAGCTGGACCGTCTCACTCCCCTTCAGACCCAGTGTTGAGCATGTTTACGGAGATCAGGGACACCCAGAGAGGCATCCTAGAGTCTCAGCGAGAGATGGGTTAGGAGTTGGGACGTCTAGCTAGTAGCCTACTGGTCACACAGGACCAGGTGCACTGGCTTAGGGTTGCTTACGAGCAAGATTATGACATAGCGGACCCTATTCCTCCTAGGCTCCCTACCCCATGATTTTTCCTTTTATTTTCTCTCTCCTGACTGTTTATATAATAGGTTAACTGTCCGATTTGTAGACTGTACCCTGTAGCACTATTATTTGATACTCACTTTTCTATTTAATGAAAGTTTTTTTTTATGGTTCAACCTAACTAGTGCATGTGTAGAATTAAATTCCATATTTAATATAATATATTATGCTCTTTCTTAATCCGTCTCAGGTATCAAACAATGCTTAGGGTGTGTTTGTATTAAAATTTTTAAATTTTCCTAACTCAGTTCATCGACTTAGTTAAGTGCAACATGGTTTATTGGACAGAGCCCGAAAGCTCTGATACCAAGTTGTCACACCCCAATTCTGAACCAACCAGAATGGTGGGAGTGAACTGTCATTGAACCAATGGTTCACACCAGGATCTCGAATAGACCGTGTCCACTCATACAAACCATTGCACAAAACCACAATCAGAATATAAATAGTACAGCAGAAGTCTTTAAATAAATAAATTGAGAATCTATTGATAAATTTAAATAAAATATCCAATTATTCAAATTCAAACATAAAATATAATATCCTTACATCCACTTAAACCAACTGAAAATAACTGAAAATAAATAGAAGTCAATCAAAGGTAGACGCAGAAAGGGCACTCGCATGAAGCATCATGCTCGTCCTCTCCTGCTTATACATCCAAAGCAGCAATGCCACCATATGCCGGAGCGCTCATATAGTCGTGCACCGTATAACCTGCATAAACATCTAAAAACATGTATATACAAAGGGTGAGCTCATAACTTAGCTCAGTAAGACAATCAGGCAGTTTCACAATATTATGCATGAGTAACAATCATTTTATGTTGTGGTCTGGTTTAAGTTTGCAATGTGCTATAGAAAAGTTCGGTGGCTGCCTCACCTCTATACACGAGTGTGTGGCACCGCATAGCAGATCACACTACCACCGGCCCACATGCACCCATCATGGAATAGAGATAGAGCTAAGGTATCCCCGTACCTCCCCTGATACTCTACCCATACCAGTACCTAAGCCCCTACTGGCCATGGCTTGCAAACTGGGCTCGCAACTAACCAATCCTATATGTCATCAATGTAGGCTCTATCCTAGTACAGCCGTCTACGGCATAGAGATAGAGCTAAGGTATCCCCGTACCTCCCCTGATACCCTATCCGCAACTAACACACCAGGATAGAACAATAAGCAGGTAGATCCTATCCCAACATAACTCCCTACGGCATAGAGATAGAGCTAAAGCATCGTGGACGCCAGCGTCGGCATCGGAGACCACAGTGCCACATAACCATGGCCAGGCCAACATCAACATCGGAGACTATCGTACCACGACCTTCCCCTGATGCCCCACCCGTACCAAGCATGTTAGAATAGAATACTACAAAAGGAGCCAGTGTGAGGAATGATCCCAGGCTCCATGCCCCACTCCACACACTAATGAAAACAACCACATGCCTAACAATCACATCCTATCAATGCATGAACAATAATAATAAATGAAAGTAAAGGATGGCATGTGAATATGCACAAACATCACATCATATATGTTCAGGTTATTAACAACGATTTATTGTCCATTAATTATTAGGGTTTAGGTCAGATTCCCTTACCTGACGCTTGTTTGATAGCTTGCTCCACATCGCAAGATCCAAACGTGCTATCACAAAGTCCTACATAATATTAGGGTTCAATTAGAATAGTTTCTTAGGGTTTACGTTGGTCGAAAAACCAACGAGGTTACAAAAATATACTCACAGAGCTGACCGGTGGCATGTACCGGTCGCAGCTCTGTGGGGAAGACTGGCGACCGGTATGGTCAGCCGGTCCCCACAGACCAGCCCCCCGAAAGGTACCGGTGGCAACACACCGGTCACACAGGGTGCAACCGGTATAGTCAACCGGTATGTCTTAGGAAGACCATACTTTGGGTTTTTCAACTGCCGTCAATAATTCTCCATGGATTTTCAGGGTTTCTCCTATCCATTCTAAAATTGAGTTTTGAGTTAGAGTTATCTCCAACTCATTCAAGTCTAGTTTCGATAATAATCATCCTAGAACTCGAATCTAGGGTTTGACGGCAAATTAGGGTTTAATGGCCAATTAGGGTTTTAGATCAATACCTAATTTGCATGGTATTGATCCACACACACAACTATCCTAGATTCATAGAGTAAGAAGAATGATTAAAATGCTTACCATCGACTGGCGTAAAGTGAGCGTCATCGAACGACAATGGCAGCACTTCCTTCTTCTTCCTAGCTTCTTCTCCTTCTCCAACCTCCTTCTCCTTTCTAGGGTTTGTGAGAGATAATGGAAAGGATTTGAGGAGATTTAGAGGTGTTTATATAGGCTAGGATTAGGGTTTAGTAACCCTATTAGGATTAGGAAAGTCCAGGTATTAGGGTTTAGGAAAGTGGGACCCGCAGAGATCCAATTCTGGATCTTCGTAGTCAACTGCGCAGAGCTGACCGGTCGACCGGTACCAAGACCGGTACCATCGATCGGTCAACATAAAATAACATTATTTGACCGTCTTTGATCCGATTTCGTACCTGTTTGTTATCCGCTCGTCCCGTCTGGCCCGTGATGATCGGAAGACCTGCTATGACATGAAATGAAGGTTTCGACCGAGTTTATGGAGTGCGGGTCTTACATGCTACAATGTCCGTCTGGGACTTTTCAGGATCGATAACTGGATTTTAGAATGCTAAGTCTAAATTCTAAGTTGTCATGGTTTGGTTCGTACCAAATTCGAGCTAGTTTTCAACTCGACATGGAGTCAGGTTCATTGATGTTGGAAAACCCTGGCACGGTAAAAAAAATTGAGTTATGCCAGATTTTTTGGGTGTGGGTTTTACAACTCCCCCCATTAAAAAAATTTTGTCCCCAAAATTTTACTTACCTATATCTTCAAACAAATGGGGATACCTCCTCTTCATCGACTCTTCCTCTTCCCATGAGAGGTCTTCCACATGTTGGTTCTTCTATAATACCTTGACATAGTAGACATTCCAGTTCCTAAGATGTTGAACCTTTCTGTCCAGGATTTCCTGAGGCTCGAGTTAGTGTTAGATCCTCACTTAACTCTAGAGGTTTTGCCTTTAATATGTGAGATGGATCCAAGATGTACTTTTTCAGCATGGATATGTAGAATACGTCGTGTATACTAGACAAGGATGGTGACAATGCAAACTAGTAGGTTACTACTCTACATCGCTTGATGATCTCATAAGGTCTCACATATCTAGGGCTCAGTTTTTCTTTCTTGCCAAAACGCTTTAACCCTCTTAAGGGTGAAATCTTTAGAAATTTTTTGTCTCCCACAGCAAACTTAATGTCTTTCTTCCTAACGTCGAAGTAGCTCTTCTGGTGAGTTTGTGTGGCCTTGATCCTTTCTCTGATCAGATCAACTTCTTGACAAGTTTCTTATACAAATTATGGTCCGATGATTCTCCTTTCTCTGACTTCTTCCCAATATAAGGGTGTTCGACATCTCCTCTCGTATAGGGCTTCACATGGGACCAAGTCAATACTAGCCTGATAGCTGTTATTGTAGAGAAACTCCATCAATGGTAGCTACTCATACCAAAATCCTCTGAAGTTGATGGCATAAACCTGTAACATGTCCTCCAAGATCTGAATTGTCCTTTCTGACTGACCATCAGTCTGAGGGTAGAAGGCTATACTAAAGTTCAGCTTCGTAGCCACTTCCTGTTGTAGTCCTTCCCAAAATTTAGAGGTAAATATGAGATCTCTGTCTGATACGATGCTTTATGGTACTCCGTGTAGATGAACTATATGATTCACATATAGCCTTGCTAGTCTTTCCATGGTGTACTAGTGTCTTATCGTTATGAACCTTACTGTCTTCGTGAGTCGATCCATAATTACCCAAACCACATATACTGCTCTGGGGGTTAAGAGTAACCTGATCACGAAATTTATAGTAATGCAGTCCCACTTCTATTCCGTTATCAGTAATGGTTAAAGCCATCCCAAAGGTTTCTGTATGACTGCTTTCACTTTGTAGCAAGTCAAGCATTTTGTATACAAATTCTGCCATATCTACCTTCATCCCTCTCCACCAGACGGTTTTCTTTAAGTCATGGTACATCTTCATACTTCTTGGGTGAGCTAAGTATGGTGCGTTATGGGCCTCTTTCAGAATTTTCTCATTAATGCCCTTGGCTATTACTAGGATGCAGAGCCTTGCTCAAAATCTGAGTGCACCATCACTCGAGATAGTGAAGTCAGGATCTATTCTTCCCTTTTGTAACTCTTCCTTCAGTGTCCTGTGGTAAGGGTCTGTTGGTAGTTCTCGTACTACTTCCATAACTAATTCTGTCTTTATTTGTAGCACTGCAAACAGGCTTGCAAGTTCACATATGACCTCGTTTCCTAGAGATCCTTCTGATACATCCAGCTCCTCTACTACTTTCTCACGGGTACTGGTTCGTGCTATTCATCTTGGAACTGGTTCATTCCCTTCCTTCATTCTCATGAGGCTTTTTTTACTCAAGGCATCAGTTACTACGTTCGCCTTACCTGGGTGTTACGATATCTCACAATCGTAGACTTTTAGCAGTTCCACCCATCTTCATTGCCTCATGTTTAAGTCCTTCCGAGTGAATAAGTATGTAAGACTCTTGTGGTCAGACTTGATCTGAAACTTCTCGCCATATAAATAGTGTCTTCGTGCTTTAAGAGTGAGGACTACTACTGCTAGCTCCAAGTCATGAGTAAGGTAATTCTCCTCGTATTTCTTCAATTGGTGTGAGGTATATGCTATGACTTGGTCTTCTTGCATGAGCACACACCCCAAGCCTAGTTTTGAGGCATCAGTGTACAAGGTGAAAGGTTCACCTAGCCTTGAGATGGTCAATGTGGGAGTTGAGACTAATCTTTCCTTCCAGGTTTGAAAGCTTCTCTCACATTAGTTTGACCAAATAAATTTCTTCCCCTTCTTAGTTAGCTTTGTCAGAGGTACAGCAATCCTAGAGTAATCTTTCATGAATCTGCGGTAGTACCCAGCTAAACCTAAGAAACTGTGACTCTTAGTAACAGTCTTGGGTGCTTCCCAATTTATGATGGCCTTGATCTTACTAGGATTTACTTTGATTCCTTCGATTGATACTACGTGACCTAGGAATGCTACTTTATTCAGTTAGAAATCACATTTCTTGCACTTGGCATAGAGAGTCTTCTCCCTTAATCTCTGTAAGGCTTTTCATAAGTGTACCTTATGCTCCTCTTCATTACGGAAATAGATTAGAATGTCTTCAATGAAGACTATTACTGAAGTATCTAGCATATCATGAAACTTTTGGTTCATGAATTTCATGGATGATGCTAAAGCATTCGTCAGTACAAAAGACATGACTAAGAATTCATAGTGCCCATGCCTAGTGCGAAAGGCTGTCTTAGGTATTTCACTCTCCTTTATCTTCAGTTGATGGTAACCCAACCTGAGATCAATCTTCCAAAATACTGTATCACCTTGTAATTAGTCAAACAAGTCATTTATCCTTGGTAGTGGATACCGATTCTTAATGGTGAGTTTATCTAACTCACGGGAGTTAATGCACAATTGCACACTACCATCCTTCTTCTTCACGAATAGTATAGGTGCACCCCATGGAGAAATGCTAGGTCTAATGAAGCCTTTATCCAATAGTTCTTGTAGCTGCACCTTCAGTTCCTTTAATTCCATAGGTGCCATTCGGTATGGGGCCTTCGATACTGGTGCCGGTCCTGGTAGCAGGTCTATCACGAATTTTATTGCTTGATTTGATAGCATTCCTGGTAAGTCTTCAAGGAACACATCAGGAAATTCCTTCACCACTTTAAGGTCTTTTACCCATGGCCTTTCTGCAGTCACATCGAGAACAGACACTAGGAATCCTACTCCCCCTTTCTATAGACACTTGATTGCTTTAAGTTTCGAGAGAAATAGTTTCCTCTTCTTAGGCTTCCTGTCCCCTATGAATTCGAACATCATGCCATCACCTTCATCGAACAATAGCTTATTTTTTGCTCATTGGAGACTTTCCTTGTTTAGAGACAACCAATCCATACCCAAAATCACATCAAAGTTTGACATGTCGAGTGGAATTAGATTTGCCTCTAGACTTCTACCATCTATTAGGTACTAGGCATAGCCCTTGGTATTCCTCGAGGATCACTTTCGCGCCAAGAAGTAATCGGACAATCAATGGAGCCTCGAGGGGTTTCATTTCACCTTTGACACTCTCTCCAAAAGATGGAGATGATATAAAGGAGTGGGTAGCTCTCAAATCAAAGAGTACCCTTGCCCATACTCTAGCTATAGTTATAGTACTTAAGGTAATTTATCGTGTTTTAGTTTATGCATGCAAACGATAATGTAACAACTGTAAATGAATACCTGTCACCACGTCAGGGGAAACCTCCGCTTCTTTAGCGGAAACAACATACACCCTTCCCATTTGAGCTACTTTAGGAGGGTGAGGACAAACTCTAGAGAAATGTCTTATCCCCACAATTGAAACATTTGATATTGGCGGTAGGTGAGGCAACTAGACGGTTCCCTACGGATGCCATCTTAGCTATGGTATACTTTGTTGTAGTTTGAGCTGCACCAAAGGTTTTGTTTATTGTCCTTCCACCAATGAAGTTAGTTTCCTCTTATTAGTTCCTTTCTGTGCAAAGTAGCTATCTCGTAGACTGGATTCTATGATCTTGGCCGTCTGAATGGTGTTAGAGTATACTTCTTTGCCCAGTACATCCACCGTAGCTTGGATGTTGCCTCACAATCCTTTCGTGAACCGGAGAGCTTTGGCCGCCTATTCTTTCATGCTAGCTTGGGCGAAGTAAAACAATTCTTCAAAGTTTTACTAATACTCATCTACATACAGTTGTCCCTAGAACACATTCAGACACTCAACCTCCTTCTTATCCTTGAAGCTTCTTGGGAAATATTTATCGAAGAAGGCCTATTTGAAAACTACCCAGGTGATCTAGGGATGCTTGGCCGCTAGGAGTGGTGAAGTGGACTCCCACTACGTATTTGGTTCACCTTCAAGCATATAGATAGCGCACAAGATCTTCTCATCTTCAGTACATGTCATCATTCGCAAGGTCTTTTTGATAGACTTGATCCAAATTACCGGATGCAAGGGATTAGTCCCAATTCTAGTGAATTTCAGAGGCTCATGAACCTCTCCAAAGTCCTGGATGGGTCTTGCTACGGTGGCACTAGTATAACCTGATGTTGAGTTTGAATGGTTGGCATGTTGCAAGTAGTCTCATTCATAACCCTGTCTTAGGCTATTGACGTTCCAGCAATGTTGGTAGCATTGGCTCCAGGTAATGGAACATTGGTGGTATTGTTCCCTTGAGGAGCTGTCCCTGGAGGTGCCAGTGCTGGCCTCAGTATATCCCTGAGGTCGGACAAGAACTGTCGTTTGTGGGCCTAACTTTCCTATTGTTGTTCCCTTAGCACATCCCGTTGTTCCTGGCCCATAGTATGAGCTAGGTTCCTCATAATTGTTGGGATATTCTTAGCAGTAGGTTGAGGTGGCGACGGCAACGTGTTTTTCCCTTGGGTGCCATCACCAAGAGGCAGGGTAGGTGGCTGCATGTTGTTTGGATTATCGTCATCCCAACCATTATTGTGTAAACCTGAGTGGGTATTAGGTGCCATTCATGATTGGTAACAATTCCTGAAATGTTTCATAACACGGTTAGTGATACGTTCTATGATAATGGTATAAGGGTAACATAGGAATAGAACATGTACGAAACCACACCAATACGCAATAGGCAACTAAGCATTTTAATCAAATTTTTACTTATTCAATCACAACATCAAGTTTCGATAATTTGAGACTAGTACTCGCGACCGTAACCAATCTTAGGTCTTTGGTAACTATCCATTCGCGATATCCGGTTGCAACAGTGCCGCGATCTATAGTCCCCGGTGCCATTACCGAGAACAAATTTCCTGACCGGTGGGGATATCCGGTAGCGATAACTGGTTACGATTTCCATCGAGAATAGTGACCGGTTAAGGAAATTTTCCCTCCCAATAATCCCACACGGGATTTAAACTTTACTATTCATTCTATTTCCTTCTCTCCTTTGGTGTGGAATTTCCTTGTCACCTCCGGACACCAAGTTTTCACATCCGGTGGATTCTAAACCTTTTGCAACTTATTCAAACTCCATCCACATGATTCAAAGGTATGATTCTTGATCTCTAGTTGTATTTTTCTCTTTCTAGGGTTTGGTATTTTCTCCTTTTTCTTGAGTTCTTCATTTTAAACCTTGTTTGTATATTTTTGTTCAATCTAATGCTTCCAAAATGCATTTTTCATGGTTATTCAATGACCATATACTACTCTACATGGCATAATGCATAAAAATCATGTCAAATTTAGTATTTTCCTTTTGGCATTTGAATTTCTCCATTTTTGTGCAATTTTCTCCCAAAACTCACTCACATGAATGCAACTAATTTATTTGGGTTTTAAATTGTTACCAAATGACTTTGTGCATGTTTCTACCATGGGTGTTATCATTAGAACATGGGAATTTCTCATTCATGTCCTATAATTGGGGTTTTTCTCCTAATTCCTCATATTTCTCATGTTTTCCATCCATTATGGAAATTTTGCACTAAATAGCCATTGCTCACTGCTTTGCCACTTAATTCACCACTTTCTCACTTATTTCCTTCTTTCTCACCAAATGTTTAAACTTTTTTCTATTTGTTTCTTTCACAGACAAATGGCTCTACGAAAGAGGTCCAGAGTCCCTACTCCTCCAGTGTTTGACAACATACGATTCCGCCCACTAGAAGCTCAAGAGTCGTACCCCTATTTCGAGAATAGACTTGTTGAGGTGGGTAGACGGGTAGTATTTGTAAACTTGGAGTGTTTTGACGTCCAGGGGACCTTTGATGCTATGGGCTGGTCACCCATTCTTCGCTACAACATCATCACCAAGCTAGAGTTGGTGAGACTGTTTTACTGCAACCTTCAAGTGGAAGGTTTTGGGGAGTTTGCAACGGCTCATGATCTGTGTATTACTAGCTGAGTGATAGGTGTTGACATTTTATTCAACCCTAAGCAATTGACAGGTCTCTTGGGGATTTCAATGAACTATGAGGTGATTTTTGGCGGTCTTAAGGAGAAGGATTTTCTAATTGAGAGTATGAGGGAAGAAATCTAGAGTGAGATTGTAAGACCTGTACTCCACTAACTTGGTCTAACCATGTCGTGCCAGGTCTTTCCATCATTTCTAGACCAAGTGGACTGAGCATGTAATGATAGATCACAAACCAGGTATGAGAATCGAGTTAAAAACACTAAAAACATGCCTAAGGTCGCATGCTTGGGTAGGTATGGTCTACCATAAGGAAGGGAAACAAAAATCTCAAATTCAGAATCCCACGGTTGATGATTTTGACCTTACAGTCGACGGTTTATGCAACCGTATGATTGACCATGAGAACCCAGATCAGACTCCGAGTTTTGGAAACTTTCCTAAACTAAGGGATTGCTTTCCTAATTGAAAGAGGACTTTATATGGAGAGTTTTTCTCTATATAAAGGACGTCCCTCAGTCTTTTTTCACTCTTTTAGAACATTAGTGTACTCTAAAGAAAGAGAAGGAAGAGAAGGAGAAGAAGAAAAAGCTAAGGAGAAGAGTTTGCTGAGAAGGGATTGACTCTTTATCACAGACAAATGTATGAAACGAATCTCAGAAGATGTAAACTCTAAGGAATAAGACTTCTATGGAGGATAGGCCATATCAACCTATTATGATCTATGTGATTTCCTTGAGAAAATCCCAAGGAGAACCATGAGGAGTGAATTTGATGATTAGGGTTGATAAGAAATTACTAATGATGGCCATAGGATGACCTTAGAATAAAACCCATTAAAGAACAGAAGAATTTACCCAGGAGGAACTCGAATTTCAGGTAGACTGTGATAAAAAATCTCAAGGTCGTAGCTATGGTCGACCATAGCATGACTAGTATGACCAGAGGATCGACCATCGGCATTCGGTAATATTTCAAAAAACATATGGTCGCAGCTACAGTCGCACCATATGTGACCGTAAGGTATCGACCATAGATAGTAAGATCGATACAACATGAGACCATAGGACCTATCAGACACCTATCAGTGCTCTATTTCAATTTTTGACTACTGCAACATGTCACATATGAACCCTAACATAAATTCATATAACTTTTAGGTTGTTAAATCAATTTAAAGAAAATTTCAAAACTTGGAAGAAGATCGAGTATTGTTAACAGGTAAGGGAACAAAACCTAAACTAATTGGATAATAACAAACTATTTATTTGAGTCCAATGCCATGATTGATTCTATGCTTGTATGCTTGTAATGTGCATCTCACATGTCATCCAATATTCCTATTATTACTGTTCATGCATATTTAATTATGTTTATTTATAACATGATGATGATGATGATGATAGGAATAGGCATGTGAATGTATATGTGTGGTTGGTGTGTTGGATGCAAGTCGAGCATCAGGGGGAGGACGTGGCATGGTGGTCTTCGACCTTATCACCAGACTCTAGCTCTATCTCTACTCAAGTTTTGACCACTAACATCGTCGTATCGCCATTACCTTAGCAATACTATTACATCGTAGGGCATCAGGGGAGGTGGTCTCGGACAATGTGGTCTCTAACTCTATCGAGGGGCCTTAGCTCTATCTCTATGGATGTATTGAGGGATGCTGGGGTGAAGCCTTGGATACACTGTTTGGAATTAGGATTGGTTAGTTGTGAGCCCAGTTTGTAAGCCCTCGCCAATAGGGGCTTATGTGTTGGTATGAGTAGGGTATCAGGGGAAGTGTTATGCGGTGTTTGATCCAAACACTTTAGCTCTATCTCTATTCTATGATGGGTGCATGTGGGACAACAATGTTGTTTGATCCATTGGGTGGATTCACATACTCGTGTATAGTGGTGCGGCGGCCACCAAACCTTTCTATAGCATATTGCAAACTTATAAACCAGACCAAAGATATTAATTGAATGCTTGCATATGTTTGTTGCATTGTTTTGTTTGCTCACTAAGCCGTGATGTGTGCTCACCCTTTTGACATCGAATAATTTTAGTTGATGATGCAGGTCCTACCGTCGAAGAATATATAAATTCATCGACGTATAGACACGTTGTTGTGATGGACGTAGAAACTGAAGAAGATGCGCATGATTCATCATGCGAGTGCAACCAATGTGTTTTTGCTTAAGTTTAGTTATAATTTGAAGATCGGATATGTAATTGACCATTTATTTTTATGTCTTGTGGTTTGAAGATAATTGGATTAAATATTTATTTATCACTGTTAGACCCTCAATTCATTATCTATAAGACTTTCGCTTATTTGTTTATTACCTCTTATTATTAATGTGGAATGTGTGTGTGGTTTGATATGGTGGGTATGACCTATGTGAGATCCTGGATGAACCGTTGGTTTATTGACGGTTCATCACACCATTTTGGCTAGACCAGAATTGGGGTGTGACACAGATCCTTATCCCAGGCCATAGGTATCAGTGTGCCAACTACCATCCTCTTACCCAAGTATATTGCAGAATAGTCTAGCAAAACATCGTTCCATAAGATGGCCACTACAATGAAGTGTCGTCTTTCTGCCAGTTCCTCACATATCATGTGATGACTCACAATCCTGTCTGCTTGCCCTTCATCTTGATGCGAACTATGATCATGGCTGCAGAGAGTACCAGTTCTTCCCGCCTGCCATATGGACACACCTTTTCACACTGTACCACATTGATGTGAATGAGGTGCTTACCATCGATGAGATGGTGGCTACTAATTTTGACTAGTATTTCATCATAAAAATGGATTTACATGAGGTGGTGTTATCTGATGATGAGTTACAGGCTAAACCACCACCCTCACCTCGACTGCGAGAGGCTCCTACAATGGCGGATGCAGATGAGAAGGATGATAGCAAAGACGAAGACGTGCCAGTGGAGATACCGAGAGACAGTGGTGGTCTCCCTTTAGGTCCTACACCAGTTCACGCTACGCTAAATAATGTCATGACAGAGATTCGGGTACTCGGGCCGATCAGCGAGAGCAGGCTCACATGGTGGAGAACTAGATTCGACGGATGTCTCTTGCTTAGACTACCTTCTCCACTCGCCTTGATAGCATACAGGCGACGTTGATGAGAGACAACTTGCTATCTCTAGAGGGCAGGGAAAGACTTTAGCTGTGGGTATGACACAAGTGCAGATCTCCAGCAGGTTCGTGGGTTTACACCTCCCCCATCAGACACATAGATATTTCATCATTTTATCTTGATATCATTTTGAGCGAGTAATGGTTTAGCTTGTGAACCATACTCATTTTGAATAACTGGTTAGTTCTTTTATACATTGTTAATATTCTTTTTAAGCAAATGGTTTTTTATTTATTCACAAAATTCTGGTTTGTATTAATTTCTAGTCTTACCCTAGCACGTTATGCTTTTGGTTGTCAAACTGACCTCTAAATACATCTTCATACAACTTCATACATGTTTGTAGCTTGACTGTCTTGATCTTCTTATCACATCTTCATACATCTTCAGGTTCTCAAACTGACCTCTAAATGTTTGTAGCTTGACTGTCTTGATCTTCTTATCTCCTTCATATATATTGATCAGTCTATCCCAAACTTCCTTCGCTATCTTGCAGTCCATGACTTTAACTAGTTCACTGTTTGTCAGTCCCCCTTGAATAGCATTAAGAGCCTTTCTATTGTTTTCAAAATTTTTCTTGTCTACTGCAGTGGGAGCATTCGTATCATGAGGAGTGTAGCCATTCTCAATAGAAGCCCATACATCAAACCCAAGAGACCCAATGTAGATCTCTATTTTTTTTTCCAAAAAAACAAAATCCATCCCATCGAACAATGGAGGCCTGTTAAAACCTTCTCCTGGTGCCATATCTTTATTCTGATCTTCTCAGTTGCTGATTAAGCGGTCACTGAGCCTGGTGCTCTGATACCAATTGATGAACTTGATATGACACTGAGAGGGGGGTGAATCAGTGTCTGAAAATTCTCCTTAATTATTTACTGTTGTCCAGAGCTGATGGAGACCTAACTTTTCATACACACACAAGCGCATGCAAATCTACCTCACTACCACTCAGTGGCCAAGTCTACCAGATTTGCACACCCATCCTGCAAGCCATTCCACATACTCCAAAATATATAGGAAAATAAAGACAATCCACAACACAGGATATACGTGGTTCACCAACACAGTGTGTGATGGCTAGTCCATGGAATAATACCCAACGGGCTCCGTATTTACTCAACACTCAACTATTAGTCTTTTACAAGACAAGGATACTAACCCTAGGTTTTCCCAGCATAAAACTGAGAGGGCGCACCAACACCAAGATTCAGGCTTCATAGCCAGTGTCCAGCACCCACTGAACACACCACGCTTAACCCGCACCCACGGGAAGCAAATAACAATTTTTTTAGGCTTATAAATTTGCCTTATAATTTTCCCCCACTAGCTAGGTATTCAAAAATTTTCACCTACGCTAGCATACAATATATTGAAAGCATAAATAGATAGGGAATTGAAAAATCTCACATAAAATGCTTTCGAATGGCCAACAATCTCTTTGACGCTTCACACTGCTCTCAGGTACTCTTCAACAGCCTTCAATGAAGATAGAGATGGATTCATAGAGCACACCTCATCCACAGGCTTCCAATCTCTTCCACACAACCCATAATCACCATGAATGTAAACATAAATCCTTTACTGACCTCTCATAGGGATTTAGCACTCCATTGATGCACAGAAAAGAAGTAGTTGGTGATTGATTACTCCCACAGGCATGAAACCCTAGAAAACCTTCTCTCTGCCTTCAAAATGCTCTTTTCAATTTTCTTCTAGGTTTTCACAACTCCCAATGGCACCTATTGTATAGAGCATCCAAAAATATGGAAACTGCAACTTGAACGGACCGATTTGCAGCTCGAATGAAGAAGTTATGGTAGTTTGAAGTTCGGCCAATAACAAATAAGGAAAGAGAATCTTTCCTTTCATAACCGCACACCCGCGCCGCACCGTAGCCGCGCCATCGATGCGTTGTCAAGTTCTGATTTGGGCTCAGGGAATCTTTGGCAGGAACCTTCAGATAAGCCTTAAAAAGGAAGGATGAACCTGTGCCTTCGGATCTGGATAAATCACGCCTCCAAAAATCAGAGATCACGTGAAGCGTTGGATCTGAATCTCTTCCATCGTCGTACCAAACACGCACCACACCAGATCGATGCCTTCATTTTATGAGATGCAAATCACATTTTTAAAATGTGCTCGTCCAATCAGAAGCCACGCGATGGAACCAAGATGCGACCGCTGCGACACATGAGATCTCGCATTCTTTCAGGCCATCCGATCAGAATTTGGACTACGTGGCTTCATTCATGTCGTCGATCTCGCATCTTGACCTATTTTTATGCCAAAAATACCCCTAAACATTATACAAAATGGCCTATGGATCCGTGCTTTACTTTATCTCTCTTAGACAATAAGTCGAACACTTGCTGCGCATACGTGAGGGAAATATGGGGCATGCGCCATAGCCATGCGCGTGCGGCTGTGCTGCGAGGGTTTGCAGCCTTGCGGCATGGCTTGCAGACAGCAGTTGTGCGTGCGAGCCTGCTGCTGTTGCTGGCGGCCTTTGCTGCTTGCATGTGGCATGGCCTATGGGCAGCGGCTGTGTACCTTGCGGCTGTTGTGTTGCTGCATGGGTGGCCTACTGGCTGTGCCATCGGCTGGCCATGTGGCTGTCCATGTGTTGTGCTACTGCATGGCTGGCCAGCTGGCTATGTCATCGGCTGGCCATGTGGCTGGCCATGTGGTGCCGCGACTAGCCATGTGGTGCCATGGCTGGCACTCGACCACGTGGTGGCTGCTGCCTATGGTGCCACGGCCCTCAGCCAGGCTTGCTGCCATGGTGGCATGCCACCTAGGGACAGTGGATCCCACCTACATTTCTCTCTCTTCTTTCTCTCTCTTTTGATTCTCTCTCTTCTTTCTCTCTCTTGAATTTCTCTCTTTAATGCCACAACACCATAAACACAAGAAACATGAACATGATCAGAAAAGCTTTAGGAACACTGTCGCATCATCAGAAACTCGACCACATCACCAGTGGGGTCCACAGTCACTCTCTCTCATCAAACTTGATGTAGAATGTCATTTAACTCGATGTAAGCCATCTGAAACACATGTAGAACATTGTAAAACACACATGAGAAGTTGCTTCATCTTTGCCATTACACTAACACTCTCACTCCTACACTAACACTCTCTCTCCTCATTCATCAGACTGAATGCTCATAAACATTGTCACATCAGCCAAGTTGCTAACAATGACAACATAAAGTCTAACAATTTCCCCCTTTGGAATTGTTGGCAACTCACTCTACACATGAGATCTTTCTCCCCCTTTGACAACAAATACAAAGGGACATGCCACATAGGAGTGCCCATCGCATCTTTCCAATCCTATGGGCCTAAAAAAATAATAAAACCATTATATCAACACATAAAAACATCACCAGACTCCCCCTGAGTCCAACATAAGGAGATGAAGAATAGAAAACATATACCATTCAATATATAAATACCAAAGGACTCCCCCGGAGTCTGTCATCGGGTGCAAAAGGATATAACAAACACACACTGCTTCCCCTCACACCAAGCACCTCACTACTTGGTGAGCATGGTCATGCATGAATCTTCGACACTCTCTGTCAGAGTGTATAAATTCCTTGAGGTTCTCTGTCCTGAAGACACAATCTTGCCACTGTCAACTCTATTGATCTCACATCCCTATTTGTTGAAGATCACTTCATGCCCTCTGTCACAAATCCGACTGATGCTGAGAACATTGTGCTTGAGTCCTGACACATAAAACACATCATGGAGTTTCACCTTTCATTTGTTGATGCTGATAGAACTCTTTCCAGTTACCTTGGCCCCTTTATTGTTTCCAAACTTCACTGTACCTCCCTTATACTGCTGAAGCTGCTGAAACATTTTCCTGTCACCTGTCATGTGACTAGAGCATCCACTGTCAAGTATGCATGGAGATGGATTATTTTGTGTCTTGAGCATTGTCTCGAAGCATGCAACACCATCATTTTCTCCTTTTACAAAATCTACAATGATTTTTCATTTTTGTTCTCTTCTCGTTCTTCAAGAAAAACCATGAACAAAGCCTCGCTAGACTCACCCTCTAAAACATCATCCGAGTCATCATCTGAAATGTCACTATTCCTCTTGGAAATAAAGCTTTTCCTTTTAGGCTTGTTCTTCTTGAAGCTTTTGGCCTTGTAACTGTCATTGTTGTCATCTTCATCATCACTATCAAATTTATTCTTCTTTGGACATTTTGCAGCAAAGTGTCCAACCTTACCACAGTTAAAGCACTTGTATGGGAGTTTGTTCTTGTACCTTCCTGTAACCTTCTTCAATTTTCTAGTAAAGTGAGCTATGGCTTCATCTTCACTTTCTTCTTCATCTAGATTTTTAAAAATTTTCATCTTCTTCATGGCTTTGAAGGCAGCTTGCTTATCAACAGAGGTTTCTGGATCTATTCTCATCTCAAAAGCTGTTAAGGCTCCATGAATCTCATCAATAGTCACTTGTTCTAAATCCTTGGTCTCTTTAGGAGCTGATACTTTTGACTCAAATATAGGAGTAAGAGAACTTAAGATTTTTTGACAAACAATATGACCTTTTAGGTCCACACCAAGTCCTCTAATGGAATTAACCACTTCATTAATCCTGTTCATGTACTGGTCAATGGTCTCATCTTCATACATCTTCAGGTTCTCAAACTGACCTCTAAATGTTTGTAGCTTGACAGTTGATCTTCTTATCTCCTTCATATATGTTGATCAGTCTATCCCAAACTTCCTTTGCTGTCTTGCAGTCCATGACTTTAGCCAGTTCACTGTTTGTCAGACTCCTTGGATAGCATTAAGAGTCTTTCTATTGTTTTTAAAAATTTTCTTATCTACTGCAGTGGGAACATTCGTATCATGAGGGGTGTAGCCATTCTCAATAAAAGCCCATACATCAAACCCAAGAGACCCAATGTAGATCTTCAATCTTCTTTTCTAAAAAACAAAATCTGTCCCATCGAATAATGGGGGCCTGTTAAAACCTTCTCCTGGTGCCATATCTTTATTCTGATCTTCTCAGTTGCTGATTAAGCGATCACTGAGCCTGGTGCTCTGATACCAATTGATGAACATGATATGACACTAAGAGGGGGGTGAATCAATGTCTGAAAATTCTCCAAAATTATTTACTGCTGCCCAGAGCTGATGGAGACCTAACTTTTCACACACACACAAGCGCATGTAAATCTACCTCACTACCACTCAGTGGCCAGGTCTATCAGATTTGCACACCCATCCTGCAAGCCATTCTACGTACTCCAAAATATATAGAAAAATAAAGACAGTCCACAACACAGGATATAGATGGTTCACCAACACAGTGTGTGATGGCTAGTCCACAAAATAATGCCCAACGTGTTCCGTATTTACTCAACACTCAACTTTTAGTATTTTATAAGACAAGGATACTAACCCTAGGTTTTCTCAGCATAAAACTGAGAGGACGCACCAACGCCAAGATTCAGGCTTAACAGCCAGTGTCCAACACCCACCAAATACACCACGCTTAACCCGCACCCACGAGAAGCAAATAATAATTTTTTAGGCTTATAAATTTGCCTTACAATTTTCCCCCACTAGCTAGGTATTCAATAATTTTCAACTATACTAACATAAATAGATAGGAATTGAAAATTTTCACAAAGAATGCTTTCGAATGGCCAACAATCTCTCTGAAGCTCCACACTGCTCTCAGGTACTCTTTAACAACCTTCAATGATGATAGAGATCGATTCGTAGAGAACACCTCATCCACAGGCTTTCAATCTCTTCTACACAACCCATAATCACCATGAATGTAAACATAAACACTCTACTAACCTCTCATAGAGATTTAGCACTCCATTGATGCATAGAGAAGAAGTAGTTAGTGATTGATCACTCCTACAGGTACGAATGCCAAGAAAACCTTCTCTCTGCCTTCAAAATGCTCTTTTTTATTTTTTTTTTCTAGGTTTTTATGACTCCCAATGGTGCCCAATGTATAGAGCATCCAAAAATATGGAAACTACAACTTGAACGGACCAATTTGGAGCTCGGATGAAGAAGTTATGACAGTTTGAAGTTCGGCCAATAACAAATAATAAAAGAGAATCTTTCCTTTCATAACCGCACACCCGCGTCGCACCGTAGCCGCGCCACTGGTGCGTTGTCGAGTTCTGATTCGCGCTCAGGGAATCTTCGGTAAGAACCGTCAGATAAGCCTTAAAAAGGCGGGATTGAACCTGAAGCGTTGGATCTGAATCTCTTCCGTCGTCGTACCAAACATGCGCCACACCAGATCGATGCCTTTATTTTATGAGATGCGAATCACATTTTTAAAATGCGCTCGTCCAATCAGAAGCCGCGCGATGGAACCAAGACGCGACCGCTGCGATACATGAGATCCCGCATTCTTTCAGGCCATCCGATCAGAATTTAGACTACGTGGCTTCATTCCTGTTGCTGATCTCGCATCTTGACCTCTTTTTATGCCAAAAATACCCCTAAACATTATACAATGTAAGACCCGCACTCTGAAAACCCGGTCTAAACCTTGGTTTTGTGTCATGACAGGTCTTCCGATCATCACCGGGCCAGACGGGGCAAGCGGATAACAAACAGGTACAAAATCAGACCGAAGTCGACCAATTTTAGGTATACCGGTCGATGGTACCGGTCTTGGTACCGGCCGACCGGTATGGCCTGCGCAGCTATGTGCGGGAATCTGAAAATTGGTCTCTGCGGGTCCCGCTTTCCTGATTTTGAATCCTAGAAGTTTCCTAATCCTAGTAGGGTTACTAAACCCTATTTATAGCCTATAAATACACCCTTAAACCTCCTCAAATCCTTTCCATTGTCTCTCACAAACCCTAGAGAAAAGAAAGAGGTTGGAAAGGAGAAGGGGCTAGGAAGAAGAAGGAGGTGCCGCCATTACCATTCGACGACGCTCTCATTACGCCAGTCAACGGTAAGTGCTTGAATCCATCTTCTTATCTTATGTTAGTTGTGTGGGTGGATCAATACCATGCAAAGTAGGTATTGATCTAAAACCCTAATTTGGCCAATAAACCCTAAGTTGCCGTCAAACCCTAGATTCGAGTTTCGAGATGATATTCATCGAAATGAGACTTGAATGAGTTGGGGATAACTCTAACTCAAAGCCTAGACTTAGAATGGATAGGAGAAACCTTGAAAATCCATGGAGGATGATCGTCAGCAGTCGAAAAAACCATGTATGGTCTTCCGGAGACATACCGGTCGACTATACCGGTTGCACATAGTGCGACCGGTATGTTGCGACCGCTACCTCTCGGGAGGTTGTCTATGGGGACCGGCTGACCATACCGGTCGCCAGTCTTTCCCCACAGAGCTGCGACCGGTATGTTGCCGCCGGTCAGCTCTGTGAGGGTATTTGTAACCCTGTTGGTTTCCGATCAACATGAAACTCTAAGAATGTTATTTTAATGAAACCTTAATAATATTGTAGGACTTTGTGACTTGCCGTTTGGATCTTGTGACGTGGAGCAAGCTAACAAACGAGCGTCAGGTAAGGGAATCTGACCTAAACTTAATAATTAATGGAAAGTAAATCGTTGTTAATCATTGAATATCTATGATGTGATGTTTGTGCATATTCACATGCCATCCTTTACTCTCAGTTATTATTACTGTTCATGCATTGATAGGATGTGATTGTTAGGCATGTGATTGTTTTCGTTGGTGTGTGGAGTGGGGCATGGGCCTGGGATCGCTCTTCACATTAGCACCTTTTGTAGTATTCTGTCTTAACATGCTTGGTACGGGTGGGGTATCAGGGGAAGGTCGTGGTACGGTGGTCTCCGATATTGATGTTGTCCCGGCCATTGTTATGTGGTACTGAGGATTCTGAGTCGACGCTGGCTTGTCCACGATGTTTTAGCTCTATCTCTATGCCGTAGGGAGTTACGTTGGGATAGGGTCTACCTGCGTATTGTTTCTATCCTAGTGTGTTAGTTGCGGATAGGGTATCAGGGGAGGTGTGGGAATGTCTTAGCTCTATCTCTATGCCGTAGACGGTTATGCTGGGATAGATCATACATTGTTGACATATAGGATTGGTTAGTTGCGAGCCCAGTTTACGAGCCCTGGCCAGTAGGGGCTTAGGTACTGGTATGGGTAGAGTATCAGGGGAGGTGCGGGTATACCTTAGCTCTATCTCTATCCCATGATGGGTGCATGTATGTTGGTGGTAGTGTGATCTATTGTGCGATGCCACACACTCGTGTATAGAGGTGCGGGGGCCACCAAACCTTTCTATAGCACATTGCAAACTTAAAACCAGACCACAACATAAAATTGATTGTTACTCATGCATAATATTGTGAAACTGTCTGATTGTTTTACTGAGCTGTGTTGTGAGCTCACCCCTTGTATATATACATGTTTTTAGATGTTGATGCAGGTTACACTGTGGACGACTATGTGAACGCTCCAGCGTACGGTGGTGTGGCTGCTCTGGATGTATAAGCAGGGGAGGACGAGCATGATGCTTCATGCGAGTGCCCTTTCTGTGTGTACTTGTGATGGATTTTTATTTAGTCGTTTCAGTTATTTTCGTTTGATATTAAAGGGATGTAAAAGATATTTATTTTATGTGTTTGAATTTGGATAATGGAATATTTATTTAAATTATCAATAGATACTCGGTTCATTCTATTTCGCGTCTTCCATTGATTGTGGTTATGTGTAATGGTTTGTATGAGTGGACACGGCCTATTCGAGATCCTGGTGTGAACCGTTGGTTCGATGACGGTTTACTCACACCATTCTGGTTGGATCAGAATTGGGGTGTGACAACTTGGTATCAGAGCCCTCGGGCTCTGTTCCAACAAACCATGTTGCACTTACTGAGTCGATGAACTGAGTTAGGAGAAAATTAAAAATCTTAGTACAAACGCACCTTAAGCATTGTTTGATACCTAAGACGGACTAAGAAAGAGAATAATATACTACGTTAAATATGAAACTTAACATGTGCACATACACTAGTTAGGAAAAACCTTGAAATTTTCATTAAACAAGAAAATGAGTATCAAATGAGATTGTGCTACAGGGTACGGTCCACAAATCGGACGATTACCCCCGTTATATGTAAAACAGTCATGAGTAAGTAAAAGAAAAATCATGGGGTAGGGGGCCTAGGAGGTATGGGGTCCGCTATATCATAGTCTCGCTCGTAAGCGACCCTGAGCCAGTGCACCTGATCCTGTGTGACTCGAGGCTACGAGTCAACTGTGCTAAGTCACGGCTCATCTCCCACTGAGCGTCCCTGAGCTCCATAAACATACCCATCACTGAGTCGGGAGGAGGCTGAGATGGTCCAGCTGTGGGGACAGATGGTGGTGGTGCAGGTGTAGGCTGTGGGGCAGGCACTGGTGCTTCCCCAGCCATATCGTCATCATCGTCATCACCTATCTCTGCCGCATAGGCCGCATTGGCCGCGGCTGCTGCTGCTGCTGCCGCTGCTACTCTCCCAAGTGGACGAGGGCGAGCCTCCAACTCGTCGTCACTAACCGGCAGATCGACCATCTGCATCCTCTGTATAGCATCCCAGTCGATGTCGGAGGTCATGGTGTCCTCAACGGCTACCTCTCCTCTCAAGCTCACGCCCAGACGGCGAAGAAGGAAAGTGACGAGACGGCCATATGGAAGGTTGCTGGCCCGATCGGCCACGGCCGCGCGATGCATAGTCTGGATGATGAGGTAAGGAAGTGAGATCCGCTCCCCTGTGCAGACGCAATAAGTGACGTACTGGGTGAGCTGGGACAACTCACCGTAGTGGCCGCTCTGTGGTACTATGTCGTGCTGAATAATGCGACTATATACCCGAGGTATAGGCCTCAGGCTAGCTGCCTTCATAGGGGCTCCAGGGTTTAAGATCTGATGCGCTATCTCTCGGCGCAAATCATCAGTCAAATAACCTTTCGCCTTGGGGGCGCAGTACACCAAATCTCCATCATTGGGAACCCCAAGAAGATCAGCCAACTGGTGGGTGTTAAATGAAATATGTACACCCCGGACGTAGCTGGTAATGCGTAGATCCCTACACTGGTTTGGATCTTCGACATCCCCTTCGAGTTCCAAGTTTGCATAGAAGTGCTTGACCAAGTTAGGGCGTGTGGTCTCCGTGTATGAAATAACGACAACCAACCTAGAGCGCCAAAAGCCGTCTCCACATTGAATCGGTGCAGTTGTTCCACGTTGACCCGGCGCCCTGATTCAATACTTTTATTATCAAACCATGGAAACCGAGCTTGAGCTTCCAAGGAGCGAAACCATAGCTCATCTAGCTGTGGAACTGGTGGAGAGGGAACCCAAGAACTAGAGCCATGTGAGCATTTCCCGAGAGCGCGTCTAGGAGCCATTTAAACTGCAAAACAAAAGAAAATAAGATGAAAAAAATAAAAAATTTGATTTTTGTCAAAATTTCGGCAGCATAACGACAGTAATTTGGGAAAAAGCCTCGAACTCACCCAAAAACGTGGGGAGGAGGACTTACGTAACCCCCACACTCTTCAACAAACCAATCACAAGCAATTCAAATGAGAAATTTCAAGAATTTAAGAAAAATTAGAAATTTCGAAATTTTTTTGAAAACCTAGGTCAAAATATGAAAAATTCGATTTTTATGTAAACCGTTCGGTGGAACCCCAAATTAGTTGAGGGCTTTTGCTCTTGGGGGTCCCTAAACCCTTTCCAAGCCAAAGGAAAAGAATTCCTACGGTTAAAACATCTCGAACAAAGAAAAACCTAAATTTCTACATATAGACGATATGGAAAATATCTAAAAACTTGAAAGAGAAGGAAGAGACCTACCTGGAGACGATGTACTAGGTCTTGAATGGAAGGAATCGGCTTCTAAAAGTACCGGCCGGACTGTAGCAACTCAGTTGGATAGAGAAAAATCGCCACCGGAGAGAAGGAAGAAAGAAAAAGTGAGAATTTTCTCACTTTTTCGCGATTTTAAAGCCAATTTGGGCATACCGGTCGACGGTTTTGCCTATACCGGTCGACCGGTATCACCCCAGGTGTGCGACCGCTATGTCTCGGTCAGAATTTTTATTCTGACCGGTCGACTATACCGGTCGCAACACTGTATACAGAGTGTCGACCGGTATCTCCCAGACATGCGACCGCTATGTCTCGGTCAGAATTTTAATTCTGACCGGTCGACTATACCGGTCGCAGCATATTCCGCAGGGGTGCAACCGGTATGTTGCGACCGGTACGCACCAAAGAGCCAGAAAATTGAATTTAAAATTTCTAAAATTGTGTAAATTGAAATGTTACTTCTCGACTATTTTCCCTTGCATTATTCAAGACTAACACTACTATTATTGATGTTCTCACGTGTTATGTCTTCTTCTCAGATCCAAATAAAATAGTCTGAGATGGCAGGCGGGAACGATCGAAGGGGTCGAAAGCGTCATCAGGCAAGGATGCGCCTAGAAGAAGAGTAAGTTGAACAAGACCAGGTTAGAGAACCAAGTCCTGAAGTGGAGGAGGAACAGGTCCCAGAAGTGCCGACAAATTTACCTGGCCCACCTCACAGGAATTCTGAGACCATTGTTACAAACTTGGTCTATCAGATGCATGTTGGAAATACGCCCGAGTCAGGAGGAATTAATACTACCCAACCGATGCAGAGTAGCCCAAGGCCGAGGGGCCAAGCACAGAACGTACCACCACTGCATCGGTTTCCGTCGCCTTCTGTGTACCCGGGAGCTTATCCGTATCCACCACCATGGTACGGAGCAGACACGCAGGGACAGCATGATCTGAGCAGGTCAGTGGACAGATTCTTGAAGTTGAAACCTTCATCGTGGCCAGCACAGTGGATTGCTAAGATAGAAAAGAACTTTCGACTGATGACTTGTACTGAGGAGGAAAAGGTTCTGTTTGCCACTCATATGTTGAAGGAAGACGCCAATGCTTGGTGGAATTATACTCGGGCATATCTGGAGAATAAGTATACACTGGTTGATTGGGAAGTGTTTAAAGCGGCTTTCTTCGATAAGTATTTTCCAAAGAGTTTCAAGGATCAAATGGAGAGAGAGTTTCTCAATCTGCAGCAGTCTCAGTCGACCGTAGATGCTTATCAGCAGAGGTACGAAGAGCTATTTTTCTTCGCACCGGCCAGTATGCAAGAGGAGGAGACCAAGACACGTAGGTTCACCATGGGACTACGTGGAAGCATCAGAGAGCACCTTTTGGGTCTGGACAAGAAGACCTACAACGAGGCTGTGCAGGTTGCGAGGGTGATAGAGTCCAGTCAGAGGGACAGCTTCTTCGCTCAGAACAGGGGAGTGAAGAGATCTGCTAGTGAGAGCTCGAGTGGCGGTAATACTAGACCATTCCGCCCATACAGGGCACAAACCGCTACAGCACCTGCAAGAAACAACCCGACACCACCTGTGCCACAGTTCGCTAGACACAACCCAAATATCAAATGTTATAACTGTCAGCAGCTGGGACATGTTGCAAGGAACTGCACTCTACCTAAGAAGCAAGCTCCCCAGCAAGGAAAAGTGTATGCGGTCACCACTGAAGAGGCAGCCGCATCACCTGATGTTGTAACTGGTACGACTCTATTCCTTACTATTTGGTTTATTCTTTCAGTTGCATGAGCATGTAGAACTAAGGGGTAATATATTCCAGGAATTGTAAATGTAGCTGGTTTACCCGCCAGAGTATTATTTGACTCTGGGGCCATGCACTCCTTTGTTTCTATTTCTTTTGGGAAGCGAATGGAGTTACCAATCAAGCATTTGAACCCAAGCTTGATAGTTCGCTCTCCACTAGGAGTCGAAGTGGCTTTGACCGAATATTATGGACCATGTACTATGTGTATTGAGGGCCGAGACTTAGAAGCAAGCCTAGTAATACTTGAGATGGCAGATTTTGATGTCATTTTGGGGATGGATTGGCTAGGCCATCATTCGGCCGTCCTTTTATGTGGTGAAAGGAAGCTTGTGCTTACTGACAAAGAGGGAAGGGAATATAGTTTCTCGGGGATCAAGCTATCTAGGAAGCGGAAGCTAATCCTCTCCGCCCTAAAAACTAAGAGATGCTTGGAGAAAGGGGGAGTGGGTTATCTCGTATCTGTAGTCGATCTCACGGCAGATTCACTCAAGATGGAAGACATAGATGTGGTTCGGGAGTTCCCAGATGTGTTTCCAGAGGAGCTTCCAGCTTTACCACCAGACAGGGCTACAGAATTTGTGATAGACCTTATGCCAGGTTCGGCGCTGGTGTCTAAAGCACCATACAGGATGGCCCCGACCGAGTTAAAGGAGTTGAAGACCCAATTACAAGAATTACTGGATAAGGGCTTCATACGACCTAGTATATCGCC
Source organism: Protea cynaroides (assembly GCA_028583415.1). Lineage (NCBI taxonomy): Eukaryota > Viridiplantae > Streptophyta > Magnoliopsida > Proteales > Proteaceae > Protea > Protea cynaroides. The sequence goes on from CM053270.1 coordinate 21,600,764, forward strand.
TTGGGGAGCACCTGTATTATTCGTCAAGAAGAAGGATGGAAGTGTACGGCTATGTATTGACTACCGTGAGCTGAACAAGTTGACGATCAAGAATCGGTATCCTTTGCCTAGGATCGATGATCTGTTCGATCAGCTGCAGGGTGCAAAGGTTCTCTCGAAGATCGATCTCCGATCGGGGTATCACCAATTGAACATCAAGGCCGGAGATATTCCGAAGACTGCTTTCAGGACGAGGTATGGGCATTATGAGTTTCTAGTTATGTCTTTTGGGTTGACCAATGCTCCAGCGTCGTTTATGGAACTGATGAACCGAGTGTTTCATGATATGTTGGACACTTCGGTCATCGTATTCATCGATGACATATTGATTTACTCTAAGGACATGGAGACTCATATAGTGCATTTGAGGGCAGCCCTACAACGGCTGAGAGATGTGAAGCTTTATGCAAAGTTCAAGAAGTGTGAGTTTTGGCTGAAGGAAGTGGCTTTCTTGGGCCATGTTGTATCTGAAGACGGTATCAAGGTTGATCCAAGTAAGATAGCTGCTATAGTAGGATGGGAAGCACCAAAATCTGTTGCGGAGATTCGTAGTTTCCTTGGGTTGGCTGGTTATTATAGAAGATTCATGGAAGATTACTCCAGGATCGTTGTTCCACTCACCAGATTGACCAAGAAGGGAGAGAAATTCATATGGACAGATGAGTGCGAGAAGTGCTTTCAGACTTTGAAGTCAAGACTAGTCTCTGCACCTATCTTGACCATCCCAGAACCAAGCGTACCGTTTACTTTATATACGGATGCTTCAGGGTTGGGAATTGGGTGTGTACTGATGCAAGGAGAACAGGTGATTGCTTACGCATCAAGACAGCTAAAAGAGCATGAGAAGAACTATCCTACGCATGACATGGAGCTAGCAGCGGTTATTCACGCAATCAAGACTTGGAGACACTACTTGTACGGTGAGAAGTTTCAGATCAAGTCAGATCACAAGAGCTTAACTTATCTTTTCACTCAGAAGGATCTGAATATGAGACAGAGGAGATGGATGGAATTGTTAAAAGATTATGATTGCGACATCCAGTACCATCCGGGTAAAGCAAATGTAGTGGCTGACGCCTTAAGCAGAAAGTGGGCATCGAAACCTGAGGCAGGACCAAGTACAAATGCTGCATTGTGTGCTGCAGCCTCGAGTTCAATGGAAATTGATGAAGAACATATTATCGAAACTGCAGAAGATCCAGTCGAGCAAGGCTTGATTCATAAGTTCACTATGATGTTCGCCGCATTAAAGATCTCACCGGATCTAATTGATGAAGTCAAGGTAGCAATCCTACAGGATCCATATCACAAGACAGTGCAGGAAGACTTAGAGAAGGGTACGTGCAATCCTGACTTTACCTTGGATTCAGACAAGGTACTCAAGTATCGCGGACGGTTATGTATACTTGAGAGCGAAGACTGCGATATCAGAGATCGAGTTATGACTGAAGCTCATTACACTCCATATTCGGTACATCCAGGAAGTACCAAGATGTACCATGATTTAAGAAGACTATATTGGTGGAGGGGTATGAAAGCTGATATAGCTCGCTTCGTGTTCCAGTGTCTGAATTGTCAACAAGTTAAAGCAGAAAGGCAGAGACCCGCAAGTTTACTACAGCCATACCGGAACCTGCATGGAAGTGGGATTGTATTAATATGGATTTCGTCACTGGCTTACCTTTGACACCAAGGTCAGTAGATGCAGTTTGGGTTATAGTAGATCGACTCACCAAGACAGCTCGATTTATTGCGGTCAGACCTCAGTATACCATGGAGAAACTGGCCAAGTTATATGTTGATAATATAGTCAGACTTCATGGCGTTCCAGAGAGTATAGTATCTGACAGAGACCCCCGTTTTACATCGAAGTTCTGGGAAGGATTACAGAAAGATATGGGAACAAAGTTGAAGTTCAGTACAGCTTTTCACCCTCAGACGGACGGACAGTCAGAGCGAACTATTCAAATTTTGGAAGATATGCTCCGAGCTTGTGCATTAGACTTCAAGGGAGCTTGGGATGAGAAGCTATCACTTATCGAGTTCGCTTACAACAACAGCTATCAGGCTACAATTCAGATGGCCCCATACGAAGCACTCTATGGGAAGAAGTGTCGTACACCTCTGTTATGGAACGAAGTGGGGGAAAGAAGAATTGTAGGACCAGAGTTTTTGAAGAAACTTGCCGAGTGATTGATCAGATCAAAGAGAGAGTAAAGACAGCTCAAGTTCGACAGAAGCACTATGCGGATAATCAACGTCGAGATCTGGAGTTTGCAGTGGGTGACAAAGTGTTCTTGAAGATATCACCGGTGCGAGGTCTGAAACGGTTTGGTAAGAAGGGGAAGCTATGCCCCAGGTATGTGGGACCATATGAGATATTGAATCGACGTGGTAATGTAGCATATCAATTGGCTCTACCACCATCTATGTCTAGCGTTCATAATGTGTTCCATGTATCATTACTGAAGAAGTATGTCAGAGATCCATCGCATATCTTAATCGCTGATCCTCCAGACTTGACTGAAGACTTAACTTTCGAAGTGGTGCCTGTAATGCTCTCAAGCCGAAAAGTTTAGCAACTTCGAACCAAGGATATCCACTATGTGAAGGTGCATTGGAGAAGCCAAAATGTGGAGGAAATTACTTGGGAAGAAGAGAGCGCGATGAGGAAGGAGTACCCTAACCTTTTTGACAATCAAGGTACGTTCAAATTTCGAGGCCGAAATTTCTTTTAAGGGTGGGGGAGTTGTAGAACCTATATGCAAATTTCGGGACAAAATTTCTTTTAAGGATGATGGAGTTGTAAGACCCGCACTCTGAAAACCCGGTCTAAACCTTGGTTTTGTGTCATGACAGGTCTTCCGATCATCACCGGGCCAGACGGGGCAAGTGGATAACAAACAGGTACAAAATCGGACCGAAGTCGACTAATTTTAGGTATACCGGTCGATCGTACCGGTCTTGGTACCGGTCGACCGGTATGGCCTGCGCAGCTATGTGCGGGAATCTGGAAATTGGTCTTTGCGGGTCCCGCTTTCCTGATTTCGAATCCTAGAAGTTTCCTAATCCTAGTAGGGTTACTAAACCCTATTTCTAGCCTATAAATACACCCTTAAACCTCCTCAAATCCTTTCCATTGTCTCTCACAAACCCTAGAGAAGAGAAAGAGGTTGGAAAGGAGAAGGGGCTAGGAAGAAGAAGGAGGTGCCGCCATTACCGTTCAACGACGCTCTCATTACGCCAGTCAACGGTAAGTGCTTGAATCCATCTTCTTATCCTATGTTAGTTGTGTGGGTGGATCAATACCATGCAAAGTAGGTATTGATCTAAAACCCTAATTTGGCCAATAAACCCTAAGTTTCCGTCAAACCCTAGATTCGAGTTTCGAGATGATATTCATCGAAACGAGACTTGAATGAGTTGGGGATAACTCTAACTCAAAGCCTAGACTTAGAATGGATAGGAGAAACCCTGAAAATCCATGAAGGATGATCGTCGGCAGTCGAAAAAACCATGTATGGTCTTTCGGAGACATACCGGTCGACTATACCGGTTGCACATAGTGCGACCGGTATGTTGCGACCGCTACCTCTCGGGAGGTTGTCTATGGGGACCGGCTGACCATACCGGTCGCCAGTCTTTCCCCACAGAGCTGCGACCGATATGTTACCGCCGGTCAGCTCTGTGAGGGTATTTGTAACCCTGTTGGTTTCCGATCAACATGAAACTCTAAGAATGTTATTTTAATGAAACCCTAATAATATTGTAGGACTTTGTGACTTGCCGTTTGGATCTTGTGAAGTGGAGCAAGCTAACAAACGAGCGTCAGGTAAGGGAATCTGACCTAAACTTAATAATTAATGGACAGTAAATCGTTGTTAATCATTGAATATCTATGATGTGATGTTTGTGCATATTCACATGCCATCCTTTACTTTCAATTATTATTACTGTTCATGCATTGATAGGATGTGATTGTTAGGCATGTGATTGTTTTCGTTGGTGTGTGGAGTGGGGCATGGGCCTGGGATCGCTCTTCACATTAGCACCTTTTGTAGTATTCTATCTTAACATGCTTGGTACGGGTGGGGTATCAGGGGAAGGTCGTGGTACGGTGGTCTCCAATATTGATGTTGCCCCGGCCATTGTTATGTGGTACTGAGGATTCCGAGTTGATGCTGGCTTGTCCACGATGCTTTAGCTCTATCTCTATGCCGTAGGGAGTTATGTTGGGATAGGGTCTACCTGCGTATTGTTTCTATCCTAGTGTGTTAGTTGCGGATAGGGCATCAGGGGAGGTGTGGGAATGCCTTAGCTCTATCTCTATGCCGTAGACGGCTGTGCTGGGATAGAGCATACATTGTTGACATATAGGATTAGTTAGTTACGAGCCCAGTTTGCGAGCCCTGGCCAGTAGGGGCTTAGGTACTGGTATGGGTAGAGTATTAGGGGAGGTGCGGGTATACCTTAACTCTATCTCTATCCCATGATGGGTGCATATGGGTTGGTGGTAGTGTGATCTACTGTGCGATACCACACACTCGTGTATAGAGGTGCGGGGGCCACCAAACCTTTCTATAGCACATTGCAAACTTAAAACCAGACCACAGCATAAAATTGATTGTTACTCATGCATAATATTGTAAAACTGTCTGATTGTCTTACTGAGCTGTGTTGTGAGCTCACCCCTTGTATATATACATGTTTTTAGATGTTGATGCAGGTTACACTGTGGACGACTATGTGAACGCTCCGACGTACGGTGGTGTGGCTGCTCTGGATGTACAAGTAGGGGAGGACGAGCATGATGCTTCATGCGAGTGCCCTTTCTGTGTGTACTTGTGATGGATTTTTATTTAGTCGTTTCAGTTATTTTCGTTTGATATTAAAGGGATGTAAAAGATATTTATTTTATGTGTTTGAATTTGGATAATGGAATATTTATTTAAATTATCAATAGATACTCAGTTCATTCTATTTAAAGTCTTCCGCTGTATATTTATATTCTGATTGTGGTTATGTGTAATGGTTTGTATGAGTGGACACGGCCTATTCGAGATCCTGGTGTGAACCGTTGGTTCGATGACGGTTTACTCACACCATTCTGGTTGGATCAGAATTGGGGTGTGACAACTTGGTATCAGAATTGGGGTGTGACATACAAAATGGCCTCTAGATCCGTGCTTTACTTTCTCTCTCTTAGACAATAAGTCGAACACTTGCTGCACATGCGCGAGGGAAATATGAGGCATGCGCCATAGCCATGCGCGTGCGGCTGTGCTGAGAGGCTTTGCTGCCTTGCGGCATGGCTTGCGGGCAGCGGCTGTGCGTGCGAGCCTGCTGCTGCTGTTGGCAGCCTTTGCTGCTTGCATGTGGCATGGCCTGTGGGCAGCGGCTGTGTGCCTTGCGGCTGTTGTGCTGCTGTATGGCTGGCCTGCTGGCTATGCCATCGGCTGGCCATGTTGCTGGCCATGTGTTGTGCTGCTGCATGGCTGGCCTGCTAGTTATGCCAACGGCTGGCCATGTGCCTGGCCATGTGGTGCCACAATTGGCCAGGTGGTGCCACGGCTGGCCCTCAACCACGTGGTGGCTGCTGCCTATGGTGCCACGGCCCTCAACCAGGCTGGCTGCAGTGGTGGCATGCCACCTATGCACAGTGGGTCCCACCCACATTTCTCTCTCCTCTTTCTCTCTCTTCTGATTCTCCCTCTTCTTTCTCTCTCTTAAATTTCTCTCTTCAATGCCACAACACCAGAAACACAAGAAACATGAACATGATCAGAAAATCTTCAAGAACACTGTCGCATCATCAAAAACTTGGCCACATCACGAGTGGAGTCTACAATCACTCTCTCTCATCAAACTTGATGTAGAATGTCATTTAACTCGCTGCAAACCATCTGAAACACATGTAGAACATTGTAGAACACACATGCAAAGTTGCTCCATCTTTGCCATTGCACTGACACTCTCTCTCCTATACTAACACTCTCTCTCCTCATTCATCTGACTGAATACTCACAAACATTGTCACATCAGTCAAGTTGCCAACAATGACAACATAAAGTCTAATAATCTCCCCCTTTAGAATTGTTGGCAACTCACTCTACACATGAGATCTTTCTCCCCCTTTGACAACAAATACAAAGGGACATGCCACATAAGAGTGCCCACCGCATCTTTCCAATCCTATGGGCCTAAAAAAATAATAAACCATTATATCAACACATAAAAACATCACCAGACTCCCCCTGAGTCCAACATAAGGAAATGAAGAATAGCAAACATATTATTCAATATATAAATACCAAAGGACTCCCCTTGAGTCTATCATCGGGAGCAAAAGGATATAACAAACACACACTGCTCCCCCTCACTCCAAGCACCTCACTGCTTGGTGAGCGTGGTCATGCATGAATCTTCGACACTCTTTGTCAAAGTGTATAAATTCCTTGAGGTTCTCTGTCCTGAAGCCATAATCTTGCCATTGTCAACTCTTTTGATCTCACATCCCTGTTTGTTGAAGATCACTTCATGCCCTCTGTCACAAATTTGACTGATGCTGAGAACATTGTGCTTGAGTCCTGACACATAAAACACATCATGGAGTTTCACCTTTTCTTTATTGATGCTGATAGAACCCTTTCCAGTTACCTTGGCCCCTTCATTGTTTCCAAACTTCACTATACCTCCCTCATACTGTTGAAGCTGCTGAAACATTTTCTTATCACCTGTCATGTGACTAGAGCATCCACTGTCAAGTATCCATGGAGATGGCTTGTTTTATGTCTTGAGTGTTGTCTCGAAGCATGCAACACCATCATTTTCTCCTTCTACAAATTCTACAATGATTTTTCATTTTTGTTCTCTTCTCATTCTTCAAGGAAAACCATGAACAAAACCTCACTAGACTCACCCTCAGAAACATCATCTGAGTCATCATCTGAAGTGTCACTATTCTTCTTGGAAATAAAACTTTTCCTTTTAGGTTTGTTCTTCTTGAAGTTCTTGGCCTTGTAACTGTCATTGCTGTCATCTTCATCATCACTATCAAATTTATTATTCTTTAGAGATTTTACAGCAAAGTGTCCAACCATACCACAATTGAAGCACTTGAATGGGAGTTAGTTCTTGAACCTTCCTATACCCTTCTTCAATTTTCTAATAAAGTGAGTTGTGGCTTCATCTTCACTTTCTTCTTCATCTGGATTTTTAAAAATTTTCATGTTCTTTATGGCTTTGAAGGCAACTTGCTTATCAACAGAGATTTCTGTATCTATTCTCATCTCAAAAGCTGTTAAGGCTCCATGAATCTCATCAATAGTCACCTGTTCTAAATCCTTGGTCTCTTTAGGAGCTGATACTTTTGACTCAAATTTAGGAGTAAGAGACCTTAAGATTTTTTGACAAACAATATTACCTTTTAGGTCCTCACCAAATCCTCTAATGGAATTAACCACTTCATTAACCCTGTTCATGTACTGGTCAATGGTCTCATCTTCATACATCTTCAGGTTTTCAAACTGACCTATAAATGTTTGTAGCTTGACTGTCTTGATCTTCTTATCTCCTTCATATATGTTGATCAGTCTATCCCAAACTTCCTTTGCTGTCTTGTAATCCATGACTTTAGCCAGTTCACTGTTTGTTAGTCCCCTTGGATAGCATTAAAATCCTTTCTATTGTTTTTAAAAATTTTCTTGTCTACTGCAATGAGAATATTTGTATCATGAGGAGTGTAGCCATTCTCCATAGAAGCCCATACATCAAACCCAAGAGACCCAATGTAGATCTCCATTCTTCTTTTTCAAAAAACAAAATTTGTCCCATCGAACAATGGGGGCCTGTTAAAACCTTCTCCTGGTGCCATATCTTTATTCTGATCTTCTCAGTTGCTGATTAAGCGGTCACTGAGCCTGGTGCTCTGATACCAATTGATGAACTTGATATGACACTGAGAGGGGGGGGAATCAGTGTCTAAAAATTCTCCTTAATTATTTACTGCTGCCCAGAGCTGATGGAGACCTAACTTTTCACACACACACAAGCGCATGCAAATTTACCTCGCTACCACTCAGTGGCTAGGTCTACCAAATTTGAACACCCATCCTGCAAGCCATTCTACGCACTCTAAAATATATAGGAAAATAAAGACAGTCCACAACACAGGATATACGTGGTTCACCTACACAGTGTGTGATGGCTAGTCCATGGAGTAATGCCCAACGGGATCCGTATTTACTCAACACTCACCTTTTAGTCTTTTACAATACAAGGATACTAACCCTAGGTTTTCTCAGAATAAAACTGAGAGGGTGCACCAACACCAAGATTCAGGCTTAACAGCTAGTGTCCAGCACCCACTGAACACATCACGCTTAACTCGCACCCATGGGAAGCACATAACAAATTTTTTAGGCTTATAAATTTGCCTTACAATTTTCCCCTACTAGCTAGGTATTCAGAAATTTTCACCTACGCTAGCATACAATATATTGAAAGCATAAATAGATAGGGAATTGAAAAATCTCACATAGAATGCTTTCGAATGGCCAACAATCTCTTTGAAGCTTCACACTGCTCTCAAGTACTCTTCAACAGCCTTCAATGATGATAGAGATCGATTCATAGAGCACACCTCATCCACAGGCTTCCAATCTCTTCCACACAACCCATAATCACCCTGAATGTAAACATAAATGCTCTACTGACCTCTCATAAGGATTTAGCACTCCATTGATGCACAGAGAAGAAGTAGTTGGTGATTGATCACTCCCACTGGCATAAAACCCTAAAAAACCTTCTACCTGCCTTCAAAATGCTCTTTTCAATTTTTCTCTAGGTTTTCATGACTCCCAACAGTGCCCAATGTATAGAGCATCCAAAAATATGGAAATTGCAACTTGAACGAACGGATTTGGAGCTCGGATGAAGAAGTTTTGGTAGTTTGAAGTTCGACCAATAACAAATAAGGAAAGAGAATCTATCCTTTCATAACCGCACACCCGCCGCACCGTAGCCGCGTCGCCAATGCATTGTCGAGTTCTGATTCGCTCTCAGGGAATCTTCTACAGGAACCGTTAGATAAGCCTCAAAAAGGGGGGATTGAACCTGCGCCTTCGGATCTGGATAAATCACGCCTCTGAAAATCGGAGATCACGTGAAGCGTTGGATCTGAATCTCTTCCGTCGTCGTACTAAACACGCGCCACACCAGATCGATGCCTTCATTTTAGGATATGCGAATCACATTTTTAAAATGCGCTCGTCCAATCAAAAGCCGCGCGATGGAACCAAGATGCGACTGCTGTGACACATGAGATCCCGCATTCTTTCAGGCCATCCGATCAGAATTTGGACTACGTGGCTTCATTCCTATCGCCGATCTCACATCTTGACCTCTTTTTATGCCGAAATACCCCTAAACATTATACAAAATGGCCTCTGGATCCGTACTTTACTTTATCTCTCTTAGACAATAAGTCGAACACTTGCTGCGCATGCGCGAGGGAAATATGGGGCATGCGCCATAGCCATGCGCGTGCGGCTGTGCTACGAGGCTTTGTAGCCTTGGGGCATGGCTTGCGGACAGCAGTTGTGCATGTGAGCCTGCTGCTGTTGCTGGCGGCATTTGCTGCTTGCATGTGGCATGGCCTATGGGCAGCGGCTGTGTGCCTTGCGACTGTTGTGCTGCTGCATGGGTGGCCTGCTGGCTGTGCCATCGGCTGGCCATGTGGCTAGCCATGTGTTGTGCTACTGCATGGCTGGCCAGCTGGCTATGCCATTGGCTGGCCATGTGGCTGGCCATGTGGTGCCGCGACTGGCCATGTGGTGCCACGGCTGGCCCTCGACCACGTGGTGGCTGCTGCCTATGGTGCCACGGCCCTCAGCCAGGCTGGCTGCCATGGTGGCATGCCACCTAGGGAGAGTGGGTCCCACCCACATTTCTCTCTCCTCTTTCACTCTCTTTTGATTCTCTCTCTTCTTTCTCTCTCTTGAAATTCTCTCTTCAATGCCACAACACCAGAAACACAAGAAACATGAACATGATCATAAAAGCTTCAGGAACACTGTCGCATCATCACAAACTCGGCCACATCACCAGTGTAGTCCACAGTCACTCTCACTCATCAAACTTGATGTAGAATGTCATTTAACTAGCTACAAGCCATCTGAAACACATGTAGAACACTGTAAAATATACATGCGAAGTTGCTCCATCTTTGCCATTGCACTGACACTCACTGTCACACCCCAATTCTGGCCGAACCAGAAGTATGAGTGAACTGTCACTGAACCAACAGTTCACACCAGGATCTCAATAAGACTATGTCCATTCTGTCACACCCCAATTTTGGTCTAACCATAATGATGTGATGAACCGCTAACAAACCAACAGTTCAACCAGGATCTCAAATAGGCTATCCCCGCGTTATCCAAACTTACACGCATCCACAATCATAATCAGATTAAATACACAATAGCGGAAATCTTATAAATAAATGAACTGAAACTAAAATGATATTAATAATTTAATAGAAAATTATTCTGTATCAACCGGGACGTAAGTAAATATCAATACAAGTCTTTAATAAATCCAGATAAAGAAACCTATAAAAATATCTAATCGAATACACACGAGTTGCACTCACAAAAGGAGTCGTGTGTATCGTCTTCAGCTCCAACGTCCATAGCTGCTACATTTTCGTACGTCGACGCGTTCATATAATCTTCAATTGTAAAACCTGCATCATCAACTAAAATATTCGACGTCCAGGGGTGAGCACACAACACGGCTCAGTGAGTAGCCAAAACAATGCAACATTACATATGCATGCAAAAAGTCAATTTATATCTTTGGTCCTGGTTTATAGTTTGCAATGTGCAATAGAAAGGTTGGGTGGTCAAAGGTTAACGTTTATTGACACCGCCTCTATACACAGGGTGAGGAAGCCCGCCCGAAGATTAACGTTTATCGTCGTCCCCATCCACCCTACCATAACATTATACAACAAAGGTTAACGTTTATTGCTATATAATGCTATACCAACACGTAAGCCCCTATTAGCGAGGGCTTGCAAACTGGGCTCGCTGCTAACCAATCCTAATACCAAACAGTGTATCCAAGGCCTCACCCCAGCATCCCTCAGAACATCCATAGAGATAGAGCTAAGGCCCCCCGGTAGAGTCAGAAACTACAAGGACCGAGACCACCTCCCCTGATACTCTACGACATAATAGTTCTGCTAAGGTAATGGCGATACGACGATGCCAATGCACAAGACTTGAGTTAGAGATAGAGCTAAAGTGCTGAGACCCGCCAAAGGTTAACGTTTATTAACGTTCTCATCACACCTCCCCTGATACTCGCTCGCATCAAGTACATCAACCACACACATACAAGCACTGCCTATTCCTATCATCATCATCATCATCATGTTATAAACAATAAAGTAAATATGCATGAACAAGTAATAGAAATATTGGATGGCATGTTGTATGCACATTACAAACATATTTGCATAGAATCAAACATGGCATAGGACTCAAGAAATAGAAAACATTTTATTATTAACCAACTTAGTTTGGGGTTAAGGTTCCTCACCTTAGCTTGCTAAAGATACTTTTCCAAGCTTTAGAATCACCGTTATAACGTAATTATATTGCTAGCAAACCTAACCAAGTCGATAGAATTTAATTAGAATTAATTTAGAATTTATAAACCATTCTGTTAACTGAGGGTCGATGCTAGGGTCGATGGGTCTATCGACCCTCCCTCCATTCTGAACTTCCCGAATGCTGAGGGTCGATGGTCAGAAACACCTAGGGTCAGATGGTCTATCGACCCTCGGTGCGACCCTTGGTGCACTCTGGTCCAATTTCCACTTTTAACCCATTCTTCGTGTTTGGGGTCCTATGGCTTGCTTCCTACATTCATTCAACAGTCATTCCATGGTCTAGAACCATGTATAATCCATCTAGATAGCTTTCGTGCATCCTCCTATGGTTTTCCATGAAAACCTAACCATGGATGGATGGTTTGGGTTTCTCCGAAATCCTACACTCAACCATATCTAACCTAAGGTCTGTAGAAACTCATGGAATTAGTATCCATACCTGAGAAGATTACTTTTCTCTGCAATCTCTTCTCCTTTTTGCTAAGCCTTCTTCCTAGCCTCCTTTCTTCCTCTTTTCTTTCTTCTCTCTTTCTCTCAATTCAATTAGGGTTGTGAAAGGAGTGAATGTGGCTTAGGGACATCCTTTAAATAGACTAGGAATGTCCTATAATAATCCCATTGAGATTTGGAAAGAATCCCAATCGAAAATTAGGAAATTTCCTAATTTCAGTTTCGTCAGAAACCGAGGGTCGATGGGAAGGTCGATGATCCCGTCGACCCTAGGGTCTTAAGCTGTCCAACCCTCCCTTCAAAACTGAGGGTCTGACTTTCTGTTTTGGGAGGTCCGACACTACTTAGCTGGGTGTGCGACCCTCCCCTAAAATTAAGTGTTTTTGGGTCGATTTTATACCTGGGATCTCGATCTCCTTCATGCCCTTGGTCCATTTGACTCGACCATGATGGGTAAACCTGGTTCAAGGTGGTAAGACCGGGTTAGTTTGACACGGGTCTTACAACTCCCGCCAACTTATAAAAATTTCGTCCTCGAAATTGTACGTACCTTCTGAATCAAACAAGTCAGGGTATTGTTTTCTCATAGCACTTTCTTCTTCCCATGTAACCTCTTCCATGTCTCTACTTTTCCATGTGACCTTAACATAGTAAATATCTCTATTACGTAGACGTTGAACCTTTCGACTAGTGATTTCTGTTGGTATTACTTCAAATGTCAAATCATCAGTCAATTCTGGCAAATCTACTGTCAACACATGTGTTGGGTCTTTGACATACTTCTTCAATAAGGATATGTGAAATACGTCATGCACACTTGACATAGATGGTGGTAGTGCTAACTGATAAGCTACTTTCCCACGCTTAGCCAGAATCTCATATGGCCCGACGTATCTTGGACTTAGTTTTCCTTTCTGTCCAAACCTCTTCAATCCTCGTATAGGCGATACTTTCAAAAATACTTTATCACCTACGGCGAACTCTAGATCTCTTCGTCGAGTATCTGCGTATTGCTTCTGACGGTTCTGAGCTACTCTTACTCTTTCTTTGATTATGTCGACCACTCGACAAGTCTCTTCAACAAATTCCGGTCCAACAATACTACGTTCTCCAACTTCATTCCAAAACAAGGGAGTTCGACACTTCCTGCCATACGATGCTTCATAAGGTGACATCTGTATAGTAGCCTGATAGCTGTTATTGTAAGCGAACTCGATCAATCGTAACTTTTCGTCCCATGATCCCTTGAAATCAATCACACACGCTCGTAGCATATCTTCTAAAATCTGGATTGTACGCTCCGACTGTCCGTCTGTTTGTGGGTAGAATGCAGTACTGAACTTCAATGTTGTACCCATAGCCTTTTGCAGTCCTTCCCAAAATTTAGAAGTAAATCGTAGATCTCTATCGGACACAATACTTTCTGGTACACCGTGTAACCGAACAATATTATCCACATACAGCTTTGCTAACCTTTTCAGTGTATACTGGGGTCGTATCGGTATGAAGCGAGCTGTTTTAGTCAAACGGTCTACAATCACCCAAACTGCGTCAACTACTCGAGGAGTACCTTCATTCCCCTCCACCAATACAGTTTCTTTAGATCATGATACATTTTTGTGCTTCCAGGATGTATCGAGTAGATGGTGGTATGGGCTTCCTTCATCAGTCGGTGTCTAATGTTCATACTTTCTGTTTCAGGTACACATATTCTCCCTTTATATTTCAGTACCTTCTCGGTATCTAAGGTGAACTCAGGGTTGGTCCTACCTTTCTCAATATCTTCTTGTACTGTTCTCAGATAAGGATCTGCTTTGATAGCTGTCTTCACTTCGTCCACTATATCCGGTATAATCTTCAATGCCGCAAACATATTCAAAAACCGATGAATAAACCCTTGGCTAGCTGACTCATCCGTTGTATCTATCACATATTGTTCGTTGTCGTGATTAAACACCATTCCGTTGGTATACATTGCTGCAGTCGTGCTAGTTTCTCCTTGAGATTTTATCATTGCTTTTCTGCTCAATGCGTCCGCTACCACATTCGCTTTTCCCGGATGATACTGGATATCACAATCATAGTCTTTCAATAGTTCCAGCCATCTTCTTTGTCTCATATTTAACTCCTTCTGATTAAATAGATAAGTAAGACTTTTATGGTCCGACTTAATCTAAAATTTCTCTCCGTATAGGTAGTGTCTCCATATCTTGACAGCATGTATTACTGCCGCTAACTCCAAATCATGAGTGGGGTAATTTTTCTCATGTACCTTCAACTGTCTCGATGCATACGCAACCACTTGCTCTCCTTGCATAAGCATACATCCTAATCCCAATCCCGATGCATCAGTGTATAAGGTAAATGTCTATCCTGGAACGGGAATGGTCAAAATTGGAGCGGATATCAATCTGGTCTTCAGTGTTTGAAAACTCTTTTCACACTTATCCGTCCATACAAACTTTTCTCCTTTCTTGGTCAAACTGGTGAGAGGTACAGCAATCCGAGAATAGTCTTCTACGAATCTCCGATAATATCCAGCTAGACCCAGAAAACTTCTAATTTCTGAAACACTCTTTGGTGCTTCCCACTTCACTATAGCCTCGATCTTACTGGGGTCCACTTTGATTCCTTCTGCGGATGCTACATGGCCTAGAAAGGCGACTTCACTTAGCCAAAACTCACACTTCAAAAATTTGGCGTATAACTTCTCTTTCCTTAAATGCTGTAGGGCTGCGTTTAGGTTCTTGACATGGGTTTCCTTGTCCTTGGAGTATACCAATATGTCATCAATAAATACTATGACCGACGTATCCAACATATCGTGGAAAACCCGGTTCATAAGTTCCATGAATGTTGCCGGTGCATTAGTTAGTCCGAAGGACATCACTAGGAACTCATAATGTCTGTATCTTGTCCTGAAAGCTGTCTTCGGAATGTCACCTTCTTTAATTTTCAGTTGATGATAGCCTGATTGAAGATCGATCTTTGAAAATACCTTCGCTCCTTGTAACTGATCGAACAAGTCATCGATCCTGGGTAGTGGATATCGATTCTTGATTGTCAGTTTATTCAACTCTCTATAGTCGATACATAACCGAACACTACCATCCTTCTTCTTCACGAACAACACCGGTGCTCCCCATGGAGATATACTGGGTCTAATATAACCCTTATCCAGCAGTTCTTGTAATTGCACTTTTAATTCCTTCAGTTCAGTAGGAGCCATTCTATAAGGTGCTTTTGATACTGGTGCGGCTCCAGGTATTAGGTCTATTACAAACTCCGTGGCTCGGTCGGGTGGTAATCCGGGTAGTTCCTCCGGAAATACTTCAGGAAAATCTCGCACGACATCAATATCTTCCATTCGTGGAACATCCTTGGTTAGGTCGACCACTGATACTAGATATCCGACCGCTCCTTTCTCAAGGCACTTCTTAGCCTTTAATGCTGAGAGTATGAGCTTGCGTCTCCTGGGAAGTTTGGTTCCCGAGAAACTGAATTCTGCTCCTTCTTTGTCTTTGAATGTTAGATTCTTCTCGGCGCATAACAGATTTGCAGAGTGCCGAGCTAACCAGTCCATTCCCAAGATGACGTCAAAGTCTGCCATCTCAAGTTGTATTAAGGTTACATCCAAGGTCTGCTCTCCAATGAGAACTGGACATGGTCCATAACCTTTCTCTAATTCCACTTCTAATCCCATCGGTGACCGTACAAGTAATTTGTAGTCTAATGTTTTGATGGGCAGATTGGTCTTCTTTCCAAACGACACAGATATAAATGAATGAGTAGCTCCTGAATCAAAGAGTACTCTGGCGGGTACGCCATTGATAGGTACGATACCTGTGATTCGTTTTTACTTAGTCTACATGCTCAATCAATTCTAATTATAGCCTTACAAGTTTCGGTCATACCTGTGACCACATCGGGCGATGCGGCAGCATCCTCTGATGTAACGGCATATACCCGTCCTTGATGTAGTTGCTTCTTGGGTTTTGGGCACTCTCTTGCCATATGCCCTGGTTGGTTGTAGTTATAGCACTTCGGGGCTTCAACATTTGACTTTGGCTGTGGTTGAGCTGCTGCAGTAGACTTTGGTGCAGTTGCAAAATTCTGAGGACGGAAAGGTTTATACGTCCTGTTATTGCCTCCGTTATACGAATTCCCAACTGGTCTCTTGATTCCTTTGTTTTGAGTGAAATAACTCTCTTTCTGGCTCGATTCAATCACTCGAGCGATCTGGACAGCTTCATTATATATGGTCTTTTCTAATCCCAGAACATGTTCCCTGATGCTTCCTCTCAGTCCCGCGATGAATCTACGGGTTTTTGTATCTTCTTCTTGCATACTAGCCGCTGCAAAGAAAAACAGTTCTTCGTACAAACTCAGGAACTCTTTCTCCATTGAATCTCTGAAGCTTCTGGGGAAATACTTCTCGAAGAATGCTTCTTTATATATAGCCCATGTCAGTAGGGCGTGCTTGGTTAATAAGTATGTCTTTGTATATTTCTACCAATGGTGTGCGTAGCCGTTGAGCATGAAGGTGGCGCATAACACTTTTTCTTCCTCAGTGATAGTCATCATAAGGAAGTTCCTTTCCATCTCGTCTATCCAGTGTGCTGGCCACAGTGGATCAGACAGCTTGCCATTGAATTCTCTCGGCTTCATCTTCAAAAATCTCTCTACTAGTCGGGAGTGATCCAGTTGATTTTGGTATGCCCCAAACATAGGGGGTGGATACTGATGGTTCCCTTGGGCTGCTTCTGGAACTTGCACTGGAATTGGTGCAGCCGGTTGTGGAGGTGTCTGTTGAGCTGGGTGGTTACCCACTGGTGCTGCACTAGCTTGCCCAGTGTGCATGGCTGCAGCCTGAGTGGCTTGAAACATAACTCCCATCGCAACCTGTATTTGAGCTTGTGCATGTTGCATTTGTTGTAGCTGTTGTGCCAGATTCATCACCACTGTTGTTAGCTCAGGTGGTGGTGGTGGCAAATTTTTAGGGTTTGCCAGCTCGGGATTACCCTGTGCGTAATTATTCTCTTGACTAGTCTCATCCGCCGGTGGTGGTGGTGGGACTGTGTTTCGGGTCTGTCGGGTCACTCTACGGCCTGACATATTTACTTTCGAGATGGATGGTGCCTGAAAATCATCAAAATCAGTGAGAAATCATTTATACTTCATGTAGGCACGCTACCCGATATAAAATTCAAAATCTCCAATTCATTCTTAAATAAATACTGTCTTTTCTATGCAGGGTCGATGGTGAGGGTCGCTGGTGTGTCCGACCCTTGGTATCTGACCCTGGGAATGACCTGTTCTTCCCGAGAGCTGAGGGTCGATGCGAGGGTCGATGGGTGTCCGACCCTCAGTCCAACCCTCGATTTTCTGTCAGATTCCCGAGAGCCGAGGGTCGATTGGAGGGTCGATCCGAGGGTCGATGGTGTCAGTCGAATTGTCCGACCCTCGGACCAAAAATCAGATTTTTAAGATCCGATTCTGGGTCAATTCTCACTATTCCCCCTCCGTTTCGACTCGTCTCTACTCTCCGAGTTGCTACAGTGCTACTTCACTATTGTGGATCGTTCTTAGTCCGAGTTTCGACATCCACATCACCTCTACAGGTAAAATTTCCCAACTTCCCCTGTTTTTAGGTTTTTATTTCTAGGTTTTTGCTCATTTAGCTCGTATTTTCCAAATTAAACTTTTTCCAACCGTAAAAATTCTATTTTTATTGGGGGCTTTTGTTATTGGGGTCTTGAGGAACGAAAGCCCTCAAAAATTTTTGAGTTTCATCGGTTGGTTATCAAGAAACTTAGATTTTTCTCTTTTTGCCCTAATTTATCGAAATTTTTGATTTTTCTTCAATTTCTTCAAATTGGACCTTATCCGTTAAAATTTTCTACTGCATGTAGATTGTAGGATATGTTTTAACCTATGTAAGTTCTTATGCCCACTTGTATAGTGTGGAATGGGACTTTATGGTCAACTTACGTCGTTATTAAGTCAAATTTTGGATTTTATCATACTAACTCCTGGTTTATTTTCTCTTTCTTATTTTTGCAGATACTATGGCCCGTACCAAAGTGCCAAGATTGCGTGATCCACTCCGCTTCCGTTCAAATGAAGCTGAGGCACAGTATTCTGACTATGCCCGTAAGAAAGTGGAAGGGGGTCGCA
Source organism: Protea cynaroides (assembly GCA_028583415.1). Classification (NCBI taxonomy): domain Eukaryota; kingdom Viridiplantae; phylum Streptophyta; class Magnoliopsida; order Proteales; family Proteaceae; genus Protea; species Protea cynaroides. The sequence continues at coordinate 21,619,110 of CM053270.1, forward strand.
TGGTGAACTTGGCTGAGCTAGCCTTGTTCAATGTAGAGGGAGCATTCGGTGATATGGGGTGGCTCCCTGTCATCACATACGACGCGTGCACCTGTCCAGACTTGGTGCGCCAGTTTTATTGTAATCTCCAGGTAGTGGGGAATTACAATGATGTTGAGCACGGCCAGGAGTTGCGCATCACCAGCTACGTCAAGGGGGTGCACATCTCCTTTGATTATCGGCAGCTGGCCGATCTGTTGGGCATTGCCTATGATGGCCCTATGGTGTACTGTGCGCCGGGAGAGCCACAGTTTGTTGAGATGGAGATGAGAGCTGAGATCGACAACCAGTTGCTCCGTCCCGATAGATGGCAGATGAGAGCTTGCTACTTGCGTCCGGCTCCACGGGTCTTCTGCAAGATTATCCAGCATAATCTGATCCCGCAGAGTGGGCATTATGAGAGGGTTTCTCAGCTGACTCAGTTCTTGATCTACTGCATCTGCACTCGTCAGCCGGTCTGCCTTCCTTACATCATCATGCGGACGATGATTAGTGCTACATTGTCCGGTCATAGGGGTAATCTACCCTATGGACGTATGATTACAGTGCTACTGACCCGTCTGGGGGTGGATCTAGTAGATGAGAAGATCCAGGAGAAGACCTTCTTGTCGCCTCTAGATTGGGAGGCTATCTGCAAGATGGGGCTGCGAGATGCGGAGGTTAGTGATGAGGAGAGGAACGCGATGGTGCGCCCTCACACTCGGGTTGAGATGGCTGATGCTGAGGCTGCTGCTAGGGCTCGTGGGGATCCGGTCGACGATGATCGCTTATATATGGATGTCGATGCGATACCACCGCCATCACCCACGCATGCGGATAGGGCTGGTACTTCTGCTGCGGCGGCTTCGGTACCCGAGACCAGTCCTTCTCATGATGCTGGTCCTTCACGCCCACCTTCCGATATGATGGAGATGCTGCAGGAGATCAGGGATGCTCAGCGCAGATCTGATCTGAGGATGGATGAGCTGTTGGCTGCTCAGCACGCATCAGACGCGCGGATGGGAGAGCTCCTAGAGGTGCAGCGTGCGACTGATCAGAGGATAGCCGGTCTCACAGCTAGTCTCCAGACGACCCAGACCCAGGTGGCCTGGTTGACTAGGGTCTATGCTGAGGACTACGACAGAGATCGTGAGGCACCGCCTCCTCCTTCGCCTCCAGCTTCCTGATTGTACTTTACTTTTCTTGTACTACAGAGTAACTGTCCGGGTTGTGGACTGTACTCTGCTTTAGTGATGTATATACGTTTTGTTTCTCTTACTCATTGTATGTAACTGGTTTTCCCTTTAATAGATGCATTATTCTCTTTTTAATTCGGTTTCAATCATCACTTGTGCTTACAGTGTGTTTGTATTAAAGCTTTTAATTTATCCTATCTCAGTTCACAATGGTCTGGAATGTGTGTCAGTTCGGCGGGCAAGGCCTGAGATGCTCTGATACCAAGTTGTCACACCCCAATTTTGGTCTAACCAGAATGGTGTGATGAACCGCTAACAAACCAACGGTTCAACCAGGATCTCAAATAGGCTATCCCCGCGTTATCCAAACTTACACGCATCCACAATCATAATCAGAGTAAATACACAATAGCGGAAATCTTATAAATAAATGAACTGAGACTAAAATGATATTAATAATTTAATAGAAAATTATTCTGTATCAACCAGGACGTAAGTAAATATCAATACAAGTCTTTAATAAATCCAGATAAAGAAACCTATAAAAATATCTAATCGAATACACACGAGTTGCACTCCCAAAAGGAGTCGTGTGTATCGTCTTCAGCTCCAACTTCCATAGCTGCTACATTTTCGTACGCCGACGCGTTCATATAATCTTCAACTGTAAAACCTGCATCATCAACTAAAATATTCGACGTCGAGGGGTGAGCACACAACACGGCTCAGTGAGTAGCCAAAACAATGCAACATTACATATGCATGCAAAAAGTCAATTTATATCTTTGGTCCTGGTTTATAGTTTGCAATGTGCAATAGAAAGGTTGGGTGGTCAAAGGTTAACGTTTATTGACACCGCCTCTATACACAGGGTGTGGAAGCCCGCCCGAAGATTAACGTTTATCGTCGTCCCCATCCACCCTACCATAACATTATACAACAAAGGTTAACGTTTATTGCTATATAATGCTATACCAACACGTAAGCCCCCTGTTAGTGAGGGCTTGCAAACTGGGCTCGCTGCTAACCAATCCTAATGCCAAATAGTGTATCCAAGGCCTCACCCCAGCATCCCTCAGAACATCCATAGAGATAGAGCTAAGGCCCCCCGGTAGAGTCAGAGACTACAAGGACCGAGACCACCTCCCCTGATACTCTACGACATAATAGTTCTGCTAAGGTAATGGCGATACGACGATGCCAATGCACAAGACTTGAGTTAGAGATAGAGCTAAAGTGCTGAGACCCGCCAAAGGTTAACGTTTATTGACGTTCTCATCACACCTCCCCTGATACTCGCTCGCATCAAGTACATCAACCACACACATACAAGCACATGCCTATTCCTATCATCATCATCATCATCATGTTATAAACAATAAAGTAAATATGCATGAACAAGTAATAGAAATATTGGATGGCATGCTGTATGCACATTACAAACATATTCGCATAGAATCAAACATGGCATAGGACTCAAGAAATAGAAAACAGTTTATTATTAACCAACTTAGTTTGGGGTTAAGGTTCCTCACCTTAGCTTGCTAAAGATACTTTTCCAAGCTTTAGAATCACCGTTATAACGTAATTATATTGCTAGCAAACCTAACCAAGTCGATAGAATTTAATTAGAATTAATTCAGAATTTATAAACCATTCTATCAACTGAGGGTCGATGCTAGGATCAATGCTAGGGTCGATGGGTCTATCGACCCTCCCTCCATTCTGAACTTCCCGAATGCTGAGGGTCGATGGTCAGAAACACCTAGGGTCGGATGGTCTATCGACCCTCGGTGCGACCCTTGGTGCACTCTGGTTCAATTTCCACTTTTAACCCATTCTTCGTGTTTGGGGTCCTATGGCTTGTTTTCTACATTCATTCAACAGTCATTCCATGGTCTAGAACCATGTATAATCCATCTAGATAGCTTTCGTGCATCCTCCTATGGTTTTCCATGAAAACCTAACCATGGATGGATGGTTTGGGTTTCTCCGAAATCCTACACTCAACCATATCTAACCTAAGGTCTGTAGAAACTCATGGAATTAGTATCCATACCTGAGAAGATTACTTTTCTCTGCAATCTCTTCTCCTTTTTGCTAAGCCTTCTTCCTAGCCTCCTTTCTTCCTCTTTTCCTTCTTCTCTCTTTCTCTCAATTCAATTAGGGTTGTGAAAGGAGTGAATGTGGCTTAGGGACGTCCTTTAAATAGACTAGGAATGTCCTATAATAATCCCATTGAGATTTGGAAAGAATCCCAATCGAAAATTAGGAAATTTCCTAATTTCAGTTTCGTCAGAAACCGAGGGTCGATGGGAGGGTCGATGATCCCGTCGACCCTAGGATCTTAAGCTATCCGACCCTCCCTTCAAAACTGAGGGTCTGACTTTCTGTTTTGGGAGGTCCGACCCTGCTTAGCCGGGTGTGCGACCCTTCCCTAAAATTAAGTGTTTTTGGGTCGATTTTATACCTGGGATCTCGATCTCCTTCATGCCCTTGGTCCATTTGACTCGACCATGATGGGTAAACCTGGTTCAAGGTGGTAAGACCGGGTTAGTTTGACACGGGTCTTACACATTCATACTAACCATTGTACATAACTATAATCAGAATATAGTAAAATACAGCGGAAGTCTTAAATAAATTGAACCTTATGATCTATTGATAAATTTAAATAAAATATTCAATTATTCAAATACCAAAAACTTAAGTAAATATCTTTACATCAAAGTATTCCAATAGAAAATAACTAAAACAAATTAAATCAAATACTAGAGGTACATGCAGAAAGGGCACTTGCATGAAGCGTCATGCTCGTCCCCTCCTGCTTGCACGTCCAAAGCAGCCACGCCATCGTACGCTGGAGCATTCATGTAATCATCCACCGTGTAACCTGCATCAACATCTAAAAATAGTGTATACACAAGAGTGAGCTCACAACTTTGCTCAGTAAAACAATCAGACAATGCAATATTCATATGCATGAGTAACATTCACATCATGGTCTGGTTTTAAGTTTGTAATGTGCTATAGAAAGGATTGGTGGCTACCGCACCTCTATACACAAGTGTGTGAAGCCGTCCAATGGATCAAACACCACTGTCATCCCACATGCACCCTATCATGGATAGAGATAGAGCTAAGGCGTCCGGATCAAACACCGCCAACACCTCCCCTGATACTCTACCCATACCAACAAGTAAGCCCCTATTGGCAAGGGCTTGCAAACTGGGTTCGCAACTAACCAATCCTATATGTCATCACTGTAGGCCCTGTCCCAGCGCAGCTCCCTATGGCATAATGATAGAGCTAGAGTCTAGTGGCCAGGCCAAAAACCACAGTGCCACTTCCTCCCCTTGATACCCTACCCGTACCAAGCATGCTACGACAGAACGATACGAAAGGTGCTAGTGTGAGGAATGATCCCAGACCTCCAGTCCTTCCCATTCCACAAACCAACGAAAACAATCACATGCCTAACAGTCACATCCTAGCATAGCGAGTGTGCATGAACAATAGTAATAACTGAAAATAAAGGATGACTTGCGAGTATGCACAAACATCATACCATAGAATCATGATTACTAACAACGATTTACTGTTTATTAAATCATTAGGGTTTAGGTCTGATTCCCTTACCTGACGCTTGTTTGATAGCTCGCTCCACGTTACAAAGTTTAAACGTGCTATCACAAGGTCCTACACAAGGTTTAATTAGAATAGTTTCTTTAGGGTTTACGTTGGTTGAAAAACCAACAAGGTCAAAAATACTCCTCACAAAGCAGACAGGTCGCAGTACCGGTCGCAGCACTGTGGGAAAAAGTGCGACCGGTATGGTCGACCGGTATGTCTCTGGAATACCATACATCCGATTTTCACCTTCCGTCGGTCACCCCCTATTGATCCTAGGGTTTCTCCTACACATTCTAGGTCTGAATACTGAGTTAGAGTTGTTTGCAACTCCATTTAAATACTAGTTTCGATGATCTCAACCTAAAACTTGAATCTAGGGTTTATCGACTAAATTCGGATTTGTCGACAAAACAGGGTTTAGATCAATACCTGCTTTACATGGTATTGATCCAATCATAACTAACCATCCTAGAATACTTAATGTAAAGGAAGGTTTAAGCACTTACCGTTGACTTGCGGTAATGTGTTCTCAGTCGAACGGTAATGGCGGCTCTTCCCTCTCCTTCCTAGCTCCTTCTCTTTCTTCAACCTCTTTCTCCTTTCTAGGATTTGTGAGGATCAATGGAAGAGATTTTAGGAGGTTTAAGAGTCCTTATATAGGCTGAGGTTTGGCTTAGGAAGCCTCCTAACATTAGGAAAGTCCTTCGATTCGAAATTCAAAAAGTGGGACCCGTAGAGATCCTTTTTTGGATCCAAGCTGTGCAGGCCATATCGATCGACCATCGACCGGTACCATCGACCGGCATCCTACTTTTCATACCTGAATTGGTCTGATTGGTCCAATTTCTTACCTGGTTGTCATTCACTCGTCCCGTCTGGTCCGGTGATGATTAAAAGACCTGTTACGACATGAATTAAAGGTTTAGATCGGATTCATGGAGTGCGGGTCTTACAACTCCCCCACCCTTAAAAGAAATTTTGTCCCCAAAATTTGCATGTAGGTTTCACAACTCCCCCACCCTTAAAATAAATTTCGGCCTCAAAATTTGAATGTACCTTGGTCATCAAAAAGGTTAGGGTATTCCTTCTGCATCGCGTTCTCTTCCTCCCAAGTAATTTCTTCTACATCTTGGCTTTTCCAATGTACTTTCACATAGTAGATATCCTTGCTACGGAGATGTTGTACCTTTCGGCTTGTGAACATCACAGGTACTACTTCAAATGTCAAGTCCTCTGTCAAGTCTGGTGAGTCTGCTGTCAAGATGTGCGATGGATCCCTGACATACTTCTTCAATAAAGAAACATGGAACACATCATGAACGCTTGACATGGATGGTGGTAGAGCCAGTTGATATGCCACATTACCACGTCTGGTCAAAATCTCGTATGGTCCCATATATCTAGGGCATAGCTTCCCCTTCTTACCAAACTGTTTTAGACCTCGCACAGGTGATATCTTCAAGAACACCTTGTCACCCACTGCGAACTCTAGATCTCGACGTCGGTTATCTGCATAGTGCTTTTGTCGAACTTGAGCTGTCTTCACTCTTTCCTTGATTTAATCAATCACTCAACAAGTTTCTTCAACGAACTTCGGTCCTACAATCCTTCTTTCTCCCACCTCATTCCATAACAGAGGCGTACGACATTTCTTCCCATAGAGTGCCTCGTATGGAGCCATTTGGATCGTAGCTTGGTAACTATTGTTATAAGCAAACTCGATGAGCGATAGCTTCTTATCCCAAGCTCCTTTGAAATCTAGGGCACACGCTCGAAGCATATCTTCTAAAATTTGAATAGTTCTTTCTGACTGCCCGTCCGTCTGAGGGTGAAAAGTTGTACTAAACTTCAACTTGGTTCCCATAGCTTTATATAATCCTTCCTAAAACTTTGATGTAAAACGGGGATCTCTGTCAAATACTATACTTTCTAGGATACCATGAAGTCTGACTATATTATCCACATATAGCTTAGCTAGCTTCTCCATGGTATACTGAGGTCTGACAGCGATGAATCGAACTGTCTTAGTAAGTCGATCGATTATAACCCATATTGCATCCACTGACCTTGGTGTCAAGGGTAGGCCAGTGACGAAATCCATTGTGATACAATCCCACTTTTACGCTGGCTCTAGTACTGGTTGTAACAAACCTGCGGGTCTCTACCTTTCTGCTTTAACTTGCTTGCAATTCAGACATTGAAATACGAATCGAGCTACATTCGCTTTCATACCCCTCCACCAATATAATCTTCTTAAATCATGGTACATATGGGGTGTAATAAGCTTCTGTCATAACTCGACCTCTGATATTTTAGTTTTCACTCTCGGGTATACATAATCGTCCACGATACCTGAGTACCTTGTCTGAACCCAAGGTAAAGTCAGGGTTACTTTTACCCTTCTCTAGATCTTCTTGCACAGTCTTGAGGTGTGGATCCTGTAGGATTGCTACTTTGACCTCCTCTATTAGATCCGATGAGATCTTCAAAGCTGCGAACACAACGTAAACTTATGAATTAAGCCTTGTTCCACTGGATCTCCTGCAATCTCTAATATATACTCTTTATCATTCTCTATTAAGCTTGAGGCTGCAGCACACAATGCAGCATTTGTACTAGGTCCTGCCTCAGGCTTCAATGCCCACTTTCTGCTTAAGGCATCAGCCACAACGTTTGCCTTACCAGGATGGTACTAGATATCACAATCATAATCTTTTAATAGTTCCAGCCATCTCCGCTGTCTCATATTCAGGTCCTTCTGAGTGAAAAGGTAAGTTAAGCTTTTGTGGTCCGACTTAATCTGAAACTTTTCACCATAAAGGTAGTGTCTCCAAGTCTTGATTACGTGAATAACTGCTGCTAATTCCAGATCATGCGTAGGATAATTCTTCTCATGCTCTTTCAATTATCTTGACGCGTAAGCAATTACCTATTGTCCTTGCATCAACACACATCCAAGACCTAATCCTGAGGCATCCGTATATAAGGTGAACGACAAGCCTGGTGCCAGGATGGTCAAGATAGGTGCAGAGACTAGTCTTGACTTCAAAGTCTGAAAGAACTTTTCACACTCATCCGTCCATATGAACCTTTCCCCTTTCTTGGTTAGTCTAGTAAGTGAAACGGAAATCCTTGAGTAGTCTTCCATGAATCTTCTATAGTACCCCATCAATCCAAGGTAACTACGAATCTCAGTAACTGATTTCGGTGCATCTCATCCTACGATAGTTGTGATCTTGCTTGGATCTACCTTGATACCGTCTACAGATACTACGTGACCCAAGAAGGCCACTTCCTTCAGCCAAAATTCATACTTCTTGAACTTGGCATAAAGCTTCTCTCTTCTTAGCCGTTGTAGGGCTTCTCTCAAATGTGTTGCATGAGCCTCTCTGTCCTTTGAGTAGACTAAGATGTCATCAATGAATACGATGACCGAAGTGTCCAACATGTCATGAAACACTCAGTTCATTAGTTCCATGAACGACGCTAGAGCGCTAGTCAACCCGAACGACATTACCAGGAACTCATAATGCCCATACCTTGTTCTAAAAGTAGTCTTTAGAATATCACCTGCCTTGATCTTCAATTGGTGATACCCTGATCTAAGATCAATCTTCAAAAAAACCTTTGCACCCTGCAACTGATCGAACAGATCATCGATCCTAGGCAAAGGGTATCGATTCTTGATGGTTAACTTGTTCAACTCTCGGTAGTCGATACATAATCGTACGCTACCGTCCTTCTTCTTTACGAACAGTACAGGTGCTCCCCATGGTGATATGCTTGGTCCTATGAAATCCTTATCTAGTAGTTTTTGTAACTGGGTCTTCAACTCTTTTAATTCTGTAGGGGCCATCCTGTACGGTGCCTTAGACACCGGCGCCGACCCTGGCATGAGGTCTATCACGAACTCTATAGCCCTGTCTGGAGGTAGACCTAGTAGATCCTCTGAAAATACATCTAGGAATTTATGCATCTCATCAGTATTTTTCATCTGTGGTGCTTCTTTGGTAGCATTTACCACAGATACCATATATCCAACTCTATTCTCTTCAAAGCATCTCTTCGCCTTTAGCATAGAGAGGATCAGCTTTCACTTATTGAGCAGTGGTTCCAATAAAACTAAATTATGTGCCATCTTTGCTCTTGAATGACAACCTCTTCTATGCACATCATAGCTTTGTAGAGTCTTGAGACAACCAATCCATCCTCAAAATGACGTCAAGGTCTGTCATCTCAAGTCGAACTGGGTTGCATCCAAATTTCATTCATCCATACGATTCGAACATTGTTTATAACACTTACCCACTACAACATCTAGTCCAAAAGAGCTTGAACTATCAAAATTTGATTTAAAGGTCTTAATGAACACATTTAATCCCTTTTTATTTCTTAGTTTTTCAAAGACTATCATTAATAATCTCATATCTTAAAAAACTCATTAGCTTATATTTCTTTTATCACTACTGTTCTACCCTGATCTCTCTTTCATATACCTCAAAAAATATCTTGTGATTGTTACTTCATATCCCTAGTCTACCTATAAGCATTAGGGTATATGCTTATAAATTCATTAATTCAGCCAAACTCTTTTGGTCTTTACTTAATCATCTCACTCAACATTGGGCATAACTCAGTATTGCTTGTACTAATTCGAATACTATCAATGCCACGATTTTTTGACTTCATCCTTGTATCCACTCTTAAATATGCCTTTAGAAATCTTTTGTCTTGTCAAAATTCATACCGATATAGTCATCTTTAACTCTACTTGAGTGCTATCTATTTCTTTACTGGCTATTCTTGATAGTTCTCACTTCCTGTTTATGCACTCTTTTACAGATCATGACACAAATCCATCCATTCAACAATCTCAAAATAGATCCTCCATTACTTCATCTGAGGTTCCTTGGCTATAGAATCTAATCTGAATTTAATCATCTTCCTTCCAATAATTCCCTTATTAACTAAGTATCTCTATCAACAGATGTCAAGGAATATAAGAATCAGAATGTTTATCCAAAAGTAATTTATTTCCTTCTTTCAAATTCAGTATGATGAAGAACACTTGTTTTATCTAGTGAACCTAGGTTCAAAGGATCAGGAGTAAATCTATGGTAATCCAACCGACATCCAAAGGTCGTTAGGTTGCACGGTGGTACAAATACATGGAAGTAGAGATTTACAGCTCTTAGCCTCATGGTTACAGGTTCTATCAAGTATATAATGCTGTAGGTCAAGGCACTACAAGAGTAAATTTAGAGAAGTTTTGATACATCAATAAATAAGGTATAAATCGAAAAGATGTATGTTCAAAATGATTAAACCTTTAAATGTTCATTCGGTTCATATCTCTATTCATGGTGTCGATTATGGGAGTAGTTTATATTGGTATAATCAGGACTAATTCTAAGAAAATAACATCTATAACTCCAATTGACAGGTTGAATCAAGAAGGTATTCTGTCAAGGTACGAGAATTAGAATCAGATATGTGCATCCTCTATAATCATAAGAGTAAGTCAATAATGCACCGCATCCTATATAAACCTATCTAGTTATATGGCCACAATAGATTTGATCCTTTGCTGAAACATTTGAGGCTTCATCTTCAGATATATTCCTCAACCCTTGTCAGATCATTCTACCCTGATGCAGCTATCCCATACATCGATGGCTGATAAAGATAACCACCTTGATACACTACTTGTTGTGCACCAAACTTCTACACTGGGGTGTGCATTATTGGGACCTACGGTATGATAGGCACTGTGGTACAGCTAACATGTGCTGGCGGTAAAATATTACTACCAAACGGTATCGTACTTGGTTTGACCCGAAGGTATTGGTGCAGCATTGGCAACTTAGATGGTGATTTCCATGGCAACTCACTTAGCCGGTACCATCTATTGTTGTTTTTGCATTTTATCAGGCCAAGTTTATTGCAACCGTAGCCAAGGCACTTGGTAGTCCAGGTAGATTGGCTGGAGTGGCTTGGTTGTTCACCTCCTTTGATTTGCTCCAATCTGATTATCATTATTTAACATCTACTCAGATGAGTTTTTACTACCCGTTCTTGACCCAGATAGTGGTGTGGTCAAGTTGCAACCTCTTTTTAATGCTCAGCGGGTAATGGATCAGTGTGTGGTGGATCTTACTCTGAGTTTCTACGTCACACAGGAGTATAGTTTTATCTTCTTTTATAGTTACTCTCAATTTGCTTTATGCTTTATTCTCTAATACGATTTTTCTTCTTACTTGTTATTGAAATTTATGATCATTCTTGCTTGTGATTATGGTCTCCTAACTAGAGCATGTCTGTTTATTAGGTTCTCACTTTTAATACAATACATTATGCTCTTTAGTATTTAGTCTCAAGCATCAAACAAGTGCTTAAGGTGCATTTTTATTAAAGCTTTTAATTCTTCCTATCTCAGTTCATCGACTCAGTTAAGTGCAAAATATGGTTTGTTGGACAGAGCCTAAGGGCTCTGATACCAAGTTGTCACACCCCAATTTTGGCTGAACCAGAAGTGTGAGTGAACCGTCACTAAACCAACGGTTCACACCAGGATCTCAATAAGACTATGTCCATTCATACAAACCATTGCACATAACTATAATCAGAATATAATAAAATACAGCGGAAGTCTTAAATAAAATGAACTGAGTGATCTATTGATAAATTTAAATAAAATATTCAATTTTCAAATACCAAAAACTTAAGTAAATATCTTTACATCAAATGTATTCCAACAGAAAATAACTAAAACAAATTAAATCAAATCCTAGAGGTACACGCAGAAAGGGCACTCGCATGAAGCGTCATGCTCGTCCTCTCCTGCTTGCACGTCCAAAGCAACCACGCCTCCATACGCTGAAGCATTTATGTAGTCATCCACCATGTAACCTGCATCAACATCTAAAAATAGTGTATACACAAGGGTGAGCTCACAACTTAGCTCAGTAAGACAATCAGATAATGCAACATTCATATGCATGAGTAACATTCACATCATGGTCTAGTTTTAAGTTTGCAATATGCTATAGAAAGGATTGCCGGCCACCGCACCTCTATACACGAGTGTATGAAGCCGCCCAATGGATCAAACACCACTGTCATCCCACATGCACCCTATCATGGAATAAAGATAGAGCTAAGGCGTCCGGATCAAACACCGCCAACACCTCCCCTGATACTCTACCCATACCAACACGTAAGCCCCTATTGGCAAGGGCTTGCAAACTGGGCTTGCAACTAACCAATCCTATATGTCATCACAATAGGCCCTGTCCCAGCGCAGCTCCCTACGGCATAGAGATAGAGCTAGAGTCTAGTGGCCAGGCTGGAGACCACAGTGCCACTTCCTCCCCCTGATACCCTACCCACACCAACCATGTTAAGACAGAACGATACGAAAGGTGCTAGTATGAGGAATGATCCCAGACCTCCAATCCTTCCCATTCTACACACCGACGAAAACAATCACATCCCTAACAGTCACATCCTAGCATAGCGAGTGTGCATGAACAATAGTAATAACTGAAAATAAAGGATGACATGCGAGTATGCACAAACATCATACCATAGAATCATGATTATTAACAATGATTTACTGTTTATTAAATCATTAGGGTTTAGGTCCGATTCCCTTATCTGACGCTTGTTTGATAGCTCGCTCCGCGTCACAAAGTCCAAACGTGCTATCACAAGGTCCTACACAATGTTAGGTTTAATTAGAATAGTTTCTTTAGGGTTTACGTTGGTCGAAAAACCAAAAAGGTCAAAAATACTCCTCATAGAGTAGACCGGTCGCAGCACTGTGGGAAAAAGTGCGACCGGTATGGTCGACCGGTATATCTCTGGAATATCATACATCCGATTCTCGCCTTCCGTCGGTCACCCCCTATTGATCCTAGGGTTTCTCCTACACATTCTAGGTCTGAATACTGAGTTAGAGCTATTTCCAACTCCATTCAAGTCCTAGTTTCGATGATCTCAACCTAGAACATGAATCTAGGGTTTATCGACTAAATTAGGGTTTGTCGGCAAAACAGGGTTTAGATCAAGACCTGCTTTGCATGGTATTGATCCAATCATAACTAACCATCCTAGAATACTTAATGTAGAGGAAGGTTTAAGCACTTACCGTTGACTTGCGGTAATGTGTTCTCAGTCGAACGGTAATGGCGACTCTTCCCTCTCCTTCCTAGCTCCTTCTCCTTCTTCAACCTCTTTCTCCTTTTTAGGGTTTGTGAGGATCAATGGAAGAGGTTTTAGGAGGTTTAAGGGTCCTTATATAGGCTAGGGTTAGGTTTAGGAAGCCTCCTAACATTAGGAAAGTCCTTCGATTCAAAATTTGGAAAGTGAGACCCGCAAAGATCCTTTTCAGGATCCAAGCTGCGCAGGCCATACTGGAAGACATCACAAGCCAATCAATCAACTAGTCGGACCCTACGGTCTTCGACCGTTTCACCACAGCTTACGATGCACATTCATATTTACACACATTCGTAATATTCATATTAAAGAGATGAAAATGCATGCAAGCACAATAAAGATGATGACATGTTATCATAATTAATTCAGCATTCATATTCATATTTAAAACATAATCATTCCAAAATATAGGACAGGGGTTCTGTTCCCTCAACTAATAATTGTAGATAATCGTTATCCCTAGTCCAATGGTCACTCTTGATTACTTTCGTGTCACCTATTGAGCATGAACTTCATTACTTACTGAGATACTTTCAATTCAGCCTTAACAGGGCTTTCTGGGGCTAATCGATTATGACTGACAGGTTTCGATTATCGGGACCGGTGGTTGGGACCGGATGCTCTCAGGAACCTTCTATAATCCCAACCAGTTATGGGCCCTGTCACAGGTATCGCGATGGAATGTCGGGACTGGTAATTTTCTAGGGGTTTTCGGAATGTATCCGGTCGTAAATCTGATGCGTATTTCAAAATTGATATGTCACGATCGGACCTTCTCTGTGGAGTTGGTCTGGGTTCCTAACTTATCTGAAATTCCAACAAAGGATCCCTTATCATGGAACTATATTGTGGAACTCATGGTTAGACATCCTTAAAGGTCAACCAATCCTAATCTAGGCTTTGTGAAGTTATTGATCCATTATTCATCTAGTTTAGGGATTCTTATTCGAGTCGTGTAAGCTGCTGGAATTGAAATTAATAGAACTTCTTTGATACTCAGCCATCAATGGAGTATGGACTATGACTCGATTAATGGTTGATGTTCCATGATCTCTTCCATTCTCCCTAGGTTAAAATCCATACAAAGTAAGGCAGGGGATAAATTAAAGTGATTTCGAGCTGCTACTTATTGAAGTCGAAACTTGACGGTGATTTCCAAGGCATTTCTGTCTTTCAACCTCCTTCTTCATCCTCCAATTCTCTCCTCTCTCCAAAACTCTTCAGAACTCTAGGGTTTAAAATAATACTCTGAGAGAGGCAGAGTTTTGGGGAGTGTTTTATGGTTTTGGAGTCTCCCCCTTGAGGCTGAACTCCTTGGAGGGTGGGAGACTACAAGGGGCTGCCAATTGGCATCCTAAGGAGTCCCTTAGGTTTTCCACCTCCTTAACCAACTATAGATCAGTTATGAGTGAGGTGGGACCCATGGGGTAGTCACTAGGTCCAGGGAGTATTCCTACAATGACTTGTAACGGAGTTTTAAATTGGTCTTTCGTGGGTTATCTATCAAGGCCTTACCGATTACGATGTCCAACTGGGACTTTTCAGGACTGGTAAGTCGGGACCGGTAACTAGTTTTTAGAATGCTAAGTTCAAATTATTAGTAGTCATGGTTTGGTTCGTACCTGATTTAAGCTGTTTGTTTTTAAAACTTGAGTGAATTGAAATGAGGCAACATCCTCTATTTATAGTAGACAAGTGCCTCTCCAAGGGTCACTACCAAGGGGTATGGGTGTACCTCTTCATACCAAAAGATATAAGTCACCACTCTTCCAAAAGGGTATATATGAATAGATATGTATCCACACCCATATCCATATCCGTGTCTATATCCATGTCCATATCCAACTTAAAACAAAATCCAAATTCAAAAATTTCCCCCAAAATTAAAAACAAAATTTTGAATTTTATTTTAAAACTTTTTGAAACTTTATTTGTTTTTCAATATTAAAAACAACAGTTTCTTTAATTTATTCTTCTGCATATTAATTTCTTAAGTTTAATATATAAGTAAGATTCTTAAGCTACTACTTAGTTAATGATAAGAATCATCAGTTCATCTAAATAAGTTTTTTTTATACTTAAATCTTTGATTAAAATGATACTCGAAACTATATCAATCAATGCCCAATGCCAAACCATTAATTTTCTTATCTTAATCTTTGAATTAATAATCTCTTTAGATTATATAAATTAATTAGTATTTAATTAAAACTTAAGAAAAAGGTTCTTTGAATGATGGAGTGGGAGATACCCTAATACCTACTCTCTCTCTCTCTCTCTCTCTCTCTCTCTCTCATGATCTATCAGGCTTGGTGTTTTCATCTCAAGTTCTCAAAGTAGATAAAATTTATAAGAAAAAGATTCTTTGAACAGCGAAGTGGGAGATACGCAAGTACCCACTCTATTCTCCCTCTCCTCCCCTGCCTCCTACAAAATGATTTATCGTCATCTGCATCCATTTGGTGGCTGCAGGCGACAAAATTGTTCAAAGAATCCCCTTC
Source organism: Protea cynaroides (assembly GCA_028583415.1). Taxonomy (NCBI): domain Eukaryota; kingdom Viridiplantae; phylum Streptophyta; class Magnoliopsida; order Proteales; family Proteaceae; genus Protea; species Protea cynaroides. Next base: position 21,634,678 of record CM053270.1, read on the forward strand.
CAAACCTAAATGTATAAGATTTATTTAAGGGTTTTCTTATTGGAACCTCTTAAGCAGTGTCAAATAATTGAGAATGATTAATGATAAACACAATGATTAATGATAAACACACTTTCAAGTTATTTGAAAACCATTTTTCATTCTTGACTTGAAAAACTTTTGATAATAAGAGAATTAATTTAGGGCAACCATAAGAATGTTATATTTTTTTGGATCAAAAGAATGTCATATGTTCTAAATAAACTTGTAGATGTGTCATTCATACAATTCCATTATTTATGATGAACGAATTGCTAAAAAGCATTATTGAGGAGGTCTTCCCTATAATTTATTCCCTTAATTTGTGTTAAATTTTGAATGTGAAGTCCTCTCTAATGGTATAATGATACTTATTATAAAATTCCTACTACTTAAGAAATTATTTGAGAGGTCTTACTTTTCAAACATAGGTTGGCAACCTAGATGGAAGTTTGTTTGGAGCTTCATGTCACAGGCTGACTTCTTCTCCCAAATAATCTCACATTGCCCAAGCTTAGGGGAGGTATTAGGCTTACGAAGTGGGAAGGGAAACTCTTAATAGGTGCATCTTTTGGGGTGTAGACTGGATTCATGTCACGTGGTATCAAAGCTAAACTCAAGAGCATTAGAAATGTGATTCTAGGGCACTATAGTGTGAGATCCACATGAGGTGTGGGTCTTCTAGCGAGGGTATCAAGACTGAGTAAGACTATGTACTATGGGTCCCCTTGCCGAGGGCGTGAGGGCTTGAGCAGGGGAATTGTCTTGGATTAACTTTCTATCCCAAATCATTACCCAGGCTTGGGGGAGGTCTTGGGCTTATAAAGTGGGGAAGACAACCTCTAATAGGTACATTTTTTGGGGTGTGGACCAGACCCGTGATATTGGGATTATATCAATAAAATGGGATTGGATGTTAAATGGTTAGAAGGTTCAATAATCTACTCTAATCCTCTTTGACTTTAAAGGATATGCATATGAAGATTAGTTTGAGTGTGTTACGAAGTATTACTGAATTATGAGTTGTAGGTGCACATCGTACTTGTTGAATGAGGAATCTGCAATTTTAGTATAACCTATCTCTTTTTCAACGAGTTATTTCACATGTGTTTTTGAAATGCATGCCTAAACATATTTCCAAATGATTGTTAGAACCCTTTGTTACTTTTAACTTAAAAAACATTTGAGGAAATGGCAAAATCAATCAAAAGAAGATTACACGTTCTAAATAAACCTATAGATGTGTCATTAAGAAAATCTCGTTAATTTACATTGAAAAGTAATATTTGAAAGGGCTACAGTTTATTCCCCTAGTTTGAATGTGAAGTCCCTTGTAATGGTGTAGTAGTGTTTATTGTAGGACTACCACTATTTAATAAAACAATGAATTTCTTCTCATTAATAATAAAATAAATTATTAGAGAGGTCTTAGTTTTCAAATGTTCACTTGGCATCTTAGTTGGTGGCTTGTTATTAAAATAGATTGGATCTTAGATGATTAGAAAGTTCAACCATCTATTTTAATGCTCTAATTTAAAAGGCTATGTTGCATGATACAAGGACTAGTTTTTTTTTTTTTTTTTGAAGGGAGGGTTGTACGGTATACAATGATTAGTTATCGGTGTGGTACAAAATATTATTCAATTTTGAGTAATGGGTGCACGTTGTGTTTACCAAATGGGGAATCTATTAGTCATCTTTAATTTTGTCTTGTAGCTATTTAGGTTCATTTTGTGACAATTTTTTTTGTCAATTGGAATCATGGTGAAAGGATTCGATCTCTCATAGAGCATTTTGCAATCAAATAGATCTCCTCGGGCAAGAAAGGGAAACTTAAGTAATGTTTTATTTTCTATTAGAGCCGGCCATTTGGGCTATTTAGAGGGTGGCAGAGGTTTGTTCAGATCATTATGTTGAGAATGTGAAATGGAAAATAACTCTCAGCTATGTTTGGAAGTCAAAAAAAATATGAAAAAAGGAGTGGAATATTTTTGAAATGGAAAAAAAAGATAGACATATGTATTCGTTATTGTTTCATCATTTCCTTTGTCTTATTTTATATTTTCTATTCTTTTCTTGGTTTCCAACCATAGTGTATATGATAGTTTGAACAATATTTGTAATGTTTATTCTCAAAATAGTTTAATTTAAAAAAAAAAAACAATACATAACTTAGGACATTATGAGGACTGTCCATTGATTATTTTTTGAGATGTTGAAAATTAATGACATCTTCTGCAGCTCCCAACCCTTGGATTTCATCATGTTGGTAAATCAGGATCTACTACTTGGTCCCCTTGTTCACACACATGGGGGATTTTTACAACCTTATTAGGATTCCCATCCCTATCATAGATCTACCAGTCTTTGCTAACTTCATTTTAGAGTTGACCATTTGGCATAGTCTGTCGTCTAAAATCCTGATGCCCACACCTGTCACAAGAAACAAGCAGACAATAGAGGGGCGGGTTGAATAGCCCTGTGGCCACTTCAATGCTTAAGTCAGCTCTTATGGCAATAAGCAGATGAACACATGAAAGATGAAAGCCGAGTTCAAGGTAGAGAGGGGCAAAAGTAAAATTTGGGGTATGTAGGAATGAAAGGGGGGGAGGGGAGAGAGAGAAAGAAAGATAGAGAGAGAGAGAGAGAGAGAGAGAGAGAGAGAGAGAGTCAATGAGCTAATTAATCTCAAAGAGTCAATCTGTTTACCTTTGATGTTGGGGGTATTTGTAGAGAGCATGGAGTGGCCTTGATTTTAGGGACATATCCTTGCGGTTGCGTAGATCTCAGGAATCTATCTGCTATCTTTGGGGAGTTACCATCATAGTATGGGAATCTGCGCGCACCTCTAACGGTACCATCCTGGAAGTTAGGGAGCTGTGTTGACGTGGGAGAGTCCCTTGGCCGTATGATGAGGATGCAATGGTTGTGTTCGTTACAACCGTTCCTAGATTCCTTGATATATGATTAATGTCGTCTTCTGTTGTTGACTTGTGTAACTTATTGCTTATCTGAATTTAATGGTTGCTTTAGTTTTCGACTGCCAGAGGAAACCTGTTTTAATGAAAATGCTGAAGTTACCATCCAGTCTGCCAAGAGGCCACTTTAACCTCTTACTTAGTTTTCCTTTTGTGTTGTTAACCCCTTCATCATGTGTATCAATTTCAAGTCTACTGGTTTGACCTTTGAATATCTTTCCTGCATCTTGTTTTCTTGTTCTTACACCCTCCCCCAAGTTAGGCTTAGTTTTGAGAAAATGAAAATGTCATGAAATGATGTAGCCATCATCATTCATAGCGTAATTTATTTTGTTACATTCTCCTCTTTCATGAGGCCTGGATATAGAGATATGTTGTTTGCAAGTTTGCTAGCCAGTCGACAGTCAGTATGCATGCTTGATAATTGGAATTTGAGTTTCACCATTTACTGTGGAACCCTTCAGCTGTCGGCCTTCTCCTCTTCTGGGCTGGAATAAAAGATGTTGGTATGAGTACATGGTTGCTGGTAAGGTTATCATATTTCAACCTAGTGGTCACGGGTTCGAAACACAAAAACAACCTCTCCACGTTGGGGGGGATAAAACTGCATACATTCTGCCCTCCCCAGACCCTACAGTAACGGGAGCCTAATGCATTGGGACGCCCTTGGTATGAGTACATGATTGTGTGCATTGGGAGGGTAAAAAGCATAAATGCATTGCAAATCCTCCCCATCCTTCATTCCATGGTTGAAGCATGGGTCTTGTACGGTACATGGCCGTGTACAAAAACCTTATGATTAATTAATAGTAATCGTATTGTAATAAATAAATAGTTAATGGATGCAACATGGGGGCAAGATTGCCACATGACAGGTTGGTTAAGTCTAAATTGGGTGGTTAGCCCCATCCCACCCTTGCATAGAGGTACAACTTTGGTCTTTTTAGTTGTAATTGTTCTGGATCACTTTGGTCATTTTGGTTGTAATTGTTCTGGTTCGAATTGGTCCCAATCCTATGAGGCCGAGATCAGAACCTAATCATTGGTTATGTTCAGTCTTAACTACTTATTTGGTTTGGTTTTAATATGTCCTATTGGTAATTTGGTTTGGATTCCAAAATACGTACTCTAATGGTTACAACCGAAACTTACAATTAATAATTGGTCTGGTCGATCATGGTTTTAATTTTTAATTGGTTGGTTTAGGTCTTGTTAAATCATTTCAACCCGAATTGACTCCTCTACCGTTGCTCATGTGCTGAGATTGAGTCCAAGTCTTTCCTCATAAACTTGGTAAGAAACTGTTTATAATAAACCGATTAATTGTAATGGGTGAGAAGTCGATAAATCGATTGTTAATTGGTTCAGCTTTGGTTTAGAAAATAAGAATCGATTATCAATTGGTTTATTATGGATTCTATTGATAAAAATTTCGAATCGAACCGATAAATTGGCCATTAGCCATCCAATAATTGTTTATGTATTAATTTTGGCCCTAGCTCACTTACAGAAGTCAGTGTAGGATTTGAAAATCCTAGCAAGAATGGACTCATTGGAGTCATCCTAAAATTTCACAATGCTGAGGGTGGAGGTTCACACATTAAACTATTAAACACATAAAGTGAGGGATACATCTTTTGGGGGATAGGGATCATAAGTAAGTGAAGCATGCATGTATTGAATCAAACATTTGAACTAAATCCAAGTATGTAAACATGTTATTCAGACTAAATGGAGCATGAAGGCAAATCAGATCAATCAATGAAGGATGATGAATAATAAGCAAGGATTTGTAGTTTTCATAAGATAATGGACAGCAATCATGAACCAAATCAAGCAATCAAACCAACCCCAACTATTGGGTTGAACCAATTCAACATGATTATACCAAACCCACTATAGGGTTGAACCAACTTATCACAATTAAGCCAAACCCACTAGGAGATGGAACCCCAAATAAAAGGAACCAAGAAAAAAGAGTGAATGTTTGACTTGGTGAATTTTGGGGTTGGGATCCTCTCCTATCATTCGAGGGACTCCAGCCATGATCCAGCTGTTGGAGTTCATGCGGTATGTGTGTCGAGAGAACTCTAGTCATTGGATCACCATTAAAAGATCAGAACAATAGGAGAGGATCTTTTTCCTAAATTTTGTAACAAATTGAGCATAAGCTCTACTGCCCCACTTCAATTCAAGTTGAATGCAAATTCAGCCAAGCACTTTAGGCTTCCATGGTGTGAATGGGATGGGACCATAATCCTCTCCTATCATTGGCACTCCTCTGGCTGTGATCTCACAACTGGAGTCATTGGTACGCACGTTGAGTGAACTCCAACCGTGCGATCAGCCGGAGGAATGGGCCAACATGAGAATTCTGGGGCTCTACTATCACCATAAAGTTATGTTTTTGCAATGTGATGTACTAGAAAATAATGTGGGGAAATTAAAAATGCATTGTTTCAGATGAATGAAAATAGTGCTCCTAGTCCGGATGGGTTCCCAGGCCGTTTCTTCAAAATATGTTGGAGTATCGTTGAAAGGGAGGTATGTAAAGCAGTGAGATTTTTCTTCATGGAAGGAAAACTTCCACATGGAATTAATAACAATTTCTTCACGCTAATACCGAAGGTGGATGGAGCTCTAAAATTAGCTGATTTCCGACCAATTTGTGTTGGAAATTTTGTTTATAAAATCATTCCAAAGATCTTGTCAATTCAGCTAGGTTTTTTTGTTGGAAATTTGATATTAGAGGAACAGGGAGCATTTGTAAAGGGTCGATTAATTCACCATAATATTGGTGTGGCTTCTGAACTGGTTTCACTAATGGGTCAAAAAAATAATGCAAGGTCCATGGCTATTAAACTAGATATTCAAAAAGCCTATGATTCTATGGAGTAGAATTTTCTTGGGGCAGTTTTACAAAAGTTTGGCTTCTTAGCAACTTTTGTGAATAGAGTTTTGGCATTACTAAAGTCAACTAGACTATCAGTGATGGTGAATGGTGGCCCGGTAGGGTATTTTAGTGCTTCGAGAGGGTTAAGACATGGGGATCCTCTATCTCCGTTATTGTTTGTGATAGCTAAAGAAGTTTTATGTCGATCTCCTAAGAAATTGGTGAATGATGAGATGGTGGAACTGTTGAAAATACATGAAGGGATATCTGTTCCATTCTAGCTTTTATTTGCATATGACATTGATTTTTATGAAGGCGAAATCAAGAAGTTCTCGAGCATTGCAGATTTTGCTAAGTATATACCAAGGGTATGCTGGTCAATGTATTAATGAGGGTAAGAGTAAAATTTACGTCTCTAATACTAGACCTAGCTTAAAAAGCCGTATACTTTCTACTCTTTGTTTTAGTGAAAGTATATTCCCTACCAGATATTCGGGGGTGGATATTTTTCAAAGAAACGTCAAGAAGACATACCTATTACCTCTAATGGATAGGTTGAGGAAGAAGTTTACAATTTGGTGTGGGCGCCTTTTATCCATGGCAGGACAAGTAGAACTGGTAAGATCTATTTTAAGTAGCTCGCTAATACATTCCTTCTCGGTGTATCTATGGCCTGTTTCACTGATTAAACAAGTTGAATCTTGGATTCGGAATTTTATAAGGAGTGGTGACCCATTAAAACAAGGAGGTATGACTGTAAGACCCGTATCGAACTAACCGGTCTTACCACCTTGTACCAGGTCTACCCATCATGGTCGAGCCAAATGGACCAAGTGCGTCAAGGAAATAGCAAAACCAGGTACTAAACTGACCCAAAATAAGTAAATTGGAGGGCAGGGTCGCATACCTAGATAGGCAGGGTCGACCCCCCCCACTAAGAAGTCAGACCCCTGATATTTTAATTGGGGGTCAGACAACTTAGTTGATGGGATCTCTAACCCCCTCATCGACCCCCTGTTTGCCAACAGAAACCGCAAATAGGAAACTTTCCAAATTTCATTGGGATTCCTACCTAATCGCAATGGGACTTATTTTGGGGATTCTACTCTATAAATAGGATGTCCCTAAGCCTCTTTCACTCCTTTTGAAACCCTAATTAAAAGTGAGAAAAGAGAAGAGAAGGAGAAGAGAAGGAAAGTTGGAGAAGAAGACCAAAGTGAAGAATTCAGAGAAACCTCTGAATCTCAGCAAAACCTAAGGTATGGGTACATTTCCATTAATGATCTAAGACCTTAGAATAGTTCATGAAGAGGGTATGGTCTAGGAGAAACCCAAATTATACATCCATGGAAAGATTTCAATGAAATCCATGGAGAAATCATGGTAGGCAAAGTAAGGAAGAAACCAAGAGTTCTAAGCCATAGAACAAGCATATAATGGATTGTGGAAGTAAGCTATAGGACCCAAACATGAAAGAAGGGACTGTAGAATGATATTTTCAACTCAACCCAAGGGGGATCGCATGTGGGGTCGATTGGGAATCGACCCTACCAGACCACAGGATCAACCCCCAGTATTTGGGAAGTCCAGGAAAGGGGTGGTCGCACCCAGGGTCAATGGAACATCCGACCCTGGCATCGACCCTACCCTAGGGGTCGCAGTAAACTGCTACCCTACCTGCGACCCACCCTGCGACCCATGCTTAAAAACAAGCCTAAAAGTACTGGAATGACTTCTAACCAAAATCTATCGACTTGTTAGGTTTTTCTATTGATATAAAAATGATTTTTAAAGCTTAAAGAGGATCTACATTCGAGTAAAGGTAAAGGAACAAGACCTAAACTAATTGGCTAATAATAAACTGTTTTTATTTTCTTGAGTCCAATGCCATGACTGATTCTATGCGTGTATGCTTGTAATGTGCATTCAACATGTCATCCAATATTCCTGCTATTAATGTTCATGCATATTTAATTCTATTTTATTTATAACATGATGATGATGATGATGATGATAGGAATAGACATGTGAATGTATGTGTGTGGTTAGTATGCTTGATGCGAGTGGAGTATCAGGGGGGGAATGTGACATTGTGATTCATCCTGGTTACTAGACTCTAGCTCTATCTCTACTCAAGTCTTGCCACTAACATCGTCGTATCGCCATTACCATAGCAGAACTATTACGTCGTAGGGTATCAAGGGAGGTGGTCTCGGACCGTGTAGTCTTCGACTCTACCGGGGGGCCTTAGCTCTATCTTTATGGATGTATTAAGGGATGCTGGGGTGAGGCCATAGGTACACTGTTTGACATTAGGACTGGTTAGTTGTGAGCCCAGTTTGTAAGCCCTCGCCAGCAGGGGCTTACATGTTGGTATGGGTAGAGTATCAGGGGAAGTGTGATATGGTGTGGTCCTAAGCACTTTAGCTCTATCTCTATTCTATAGTGAGTACATGTGGGACGACAATAAATGTTAACCTTTGGGCGGATTCACACACTCGTGTATAGAGGTGAGGCGGCCACCGAACCTTTCTATAGCACATTGTAAACCTATATACCAGACCACAGATATGAATTGAATGCATGCTATGTTTGTTGCATTGTTTTGTTTGCTCACTGTGCCGTGATGTGTGCTCACCCTTTTCGACGTCGAATATTTTTAGTTGATTATGCAGGTACCACGGTGGAAGACTATATGAATGCTTTTGTGTACGGGTACGTCGCTGCGATGGAAGCTGAAGACTTAGTGGAAACGCATGACTCTTCATGCGAGTGCAACGCATGCGTTTTCGATTAGATTTCATTTGAATTATTAAGGAAATATAATTGATATTTTATTTACTTATGTCTCGATTGATATAACATAACTTGATATTTTATTATTGATTATCATAATTAGATTCCTCAGTTCATTTAATATTAAGACTTTCGCTATTGTGTATTTATTCTGATTATGGTTGTGGATGTGTATGGTTTAGTTTACATGGGCACAGCCTATTAGAGATCCTGGTTGAACCGTTGGTTTATTAGCGGTTCATCACACCATTCTGAATAGTACAGAATTAGGGTGTGATAACTTGGTATCAGAGCTCTCAGGCCCTGTCTTTTAAACCAGTATACTACCACAAAAGTTTGTGAACTGAGATAGGATAAAAATTTTAAAGCTGTAATAATAACACACCATAAGCATCTGTGTTGTTTGAGACAAAAATTGAAAGAGAATAATGCATCTATTAAATGAGAAACAAATTTATATACACTCGAAAGAAGAACAAACGTATATACATACAAGTCTAAAGCAGAGTACGGTCCACAACCCGGACAGTTACTCTGAAGTAAAAAAAGAAAATACATCAAGAAGCTGGAGGTGATGGGGGAGGCAGTGCCTCGTGGTCTCTATCATAATCCTCAGCATAGACTCTGGTCAACCAAGCTATCTGAGTCTGATTCGTCTGGAGACTAGCTGTGAGATCAACCACCTACTGGTCAGTCACGTGCTGAGCATCCCTCAGCTCTCCCACCCGCTGATCCGACAAGTGTTGAGCATCCAGAAGCTCTCCCATCCGCTGATCTGACATGCGCTGAGCAACCAGAAGCTCTCCCACCCACTGATCGGACAAGCGCTGAGCATCTAGAAGCTCTCCCATCCTCAAATCAGACATGCGCTGAGCCTCTCGTATCTCATGCAATATCCCCATCATGTCATCCGAAGGTGCATACGAAGGACCAGCTGCATGTGAAGGACCAGCTGCATAAGAAGAACAAGCTCCTGTAGCATGAGTAGGTGATGGAGGAGGTATGGCATCCACATCCATGTACAAGCGATCATCATCACCCCCATGAACCCCTACTCCTGCGGCTGTTGCTGCTGCCTCAGCGTCAGCCATCTCCACTCGAGTACGTGGATGCACCAGAGCGTTCCTCTCCTCGTCGATGACTTGGGCATCCTGCATGCCCATCTTATAGATGGCCTCCCAATCCAAAGGTGATGAGAAGTATTTCTCCTGAATCCTCTCATCCGTCATGTCAACACCCAGGCAGGTAAGCAGCATAGATATCATGCGTCCATAAGGCAGGTTGTCAGTATGACCGGGCAACGTAGCGCTGATCATCGTCCGCATGATGATGTAAGGAAGGCAGACGGGCTGCCCAGTACAGATACAGTACAACAGATACTGGGTCAACTGGGAGATCCTCTCGTAGTGCCCACTCTGAGGTACCAGGTTGTGCTGAATAATCTTGCAGTACACCCGAGGCTCTAGACGAAGGTAGATCGCTTTCATTTCCCAGCGATCCTCTCTGATGATCTGACGGTCAATCTCTGCTCTCATCTCCAATGAAAAGAACTGGGGCTCTCCAGGAGCACAGAATACCAAGGGACCGTCATATAAAATGCCCAATAAGTCGGCTAGCTGCCGATAATCAAATGAAATCTCGACCCCCTTGACGTAGCTGGTGATCCGGAGCTCTCTACCCCTCTCGGTATCGTTGTAATTTCCCACCACCCGGAGATTACAGTAAAACTGTCTCACCAAATTCGACTGAGTGCAGGCGTCATAGGTGATCACAGGAAGCCAACCCATGTCACCAAAAGCCCTCTCCACATCGAATAAGGCCAGGCTAGCCAAGTCTACCCGGCGACCTCCCTCTACCTTCTTACGAGAATAGCGGGCATACTGTGTCTCCACCTCGTTAAAATGGAAGCGGACTGGGTCATGAACCCTGGGTACTTTGGAACGAGCCATAGGATCTGCAAAAACAAAGAAAAACAAATATTGGTTTAGTAAGGATGAAAAACTCGAAAATTTTGGCAGTATAACGACGTAAATTGGTCAAAAGCCTCATTTTTCACCCATACACGTGGGCAGAAGGACTTATAAAGGTTTTAAACAATCCTGTAAGACTCATACAGTTGGAAATTTCATTTAAAGAGATTGAATTTGAAGAAATTTCAAGAAATTTAAAAATTTTGACAAATTAGGGCAAAAATAGGAAATTTCAAGTTTCTCGATAACCAATCGATGAAACTCAAATATTTTTGAGGGCTTTTGTCCATTGAGTCACCAACAACAAAATCTCCCAATAAAAATTGAATTTTTACGATTGGAAAAAATTTAATTTGAAGAAAATGAGTTAAATGAACAAAAACCTAGTTAAGAAAACCTAAAAACATGAAAATGTAGAAAACATACCTGTAGACGAGGAGTAGACGTCGAAATAAGAAGCAAATAGCACCAATGAGTCCGATTTGGCACTGTAGCAACTCAGAGGGACGAGCCAAGTCGGAAAGGAGGAGGAAGAATGAGAAATGGATTCAAAATCGAGAATAAAAACCTGATTTTTAGTCCGAGGGTCGGAGAATTCGACCAAAACATCTGACCCCCTCATCAACCCACGGCTCTCGGTGTTCTGACAGAGAACCAAGGGTCGAACCCTGGGTCGGACATCCATCAACCACCTCATCGACCCCTGGCTCTCGGTAAGAATCAGTGATTCTCAGGGTCGCATACTGAGGGTCGGACATCCATCGACCCCCACCATCGACCCTGCAGTGAAAAATATAGTATTTTTGACAGAATGATCTGAAAATTTTGAAATTTTCATTGGTTAGTGGATTTAAACTATGAGAATGAAGTATATAATGATTGCCTCACGTATTCTATGATTTTTAGGCATTCCCACTACCAGAACAGATAATGGCTGGACGTAGAGTGATCAGACAAAGCCGTAACTCTATCCCACCACCACTACCTGTGGGGGAAGATAGCCAGATACACCCGGAAACACAGGAGAATACGAACACGGCACCGTCCGTAATTAATGGGCAGACAAATCCTACAAATCTGCCAGCTCCACCTACAGACCTGGCTACAGTAGTAATGAATTGGGCCCAATAGCTGCAGCAAATACAACAGGCACAAGCTACTATGCAAGCTGCCATAGGCATGACCTTTCCAGCTGCACAGACGACACCGATGCCAGCAGGACAAGCAAGCACAGTACCAGGGAGAAGTAACACAGTACCCCACGCACCTCAAACTCTCATTATGCATGCTCAAGTACAAAACCCTGAAGTAGCTCCAGGTGGATATCAATACCAACCACCTATGTATGGAGCTTATGTTCCGCATCGACTAGACCACTCCAGACTGGTGGAGTGTTTTCTGAAGATGAAGCCCAAGGAGTATAGTGGTAAGCCAGCTGATCCATTGTGGCCAGCACACTGGATCGATGAGATGGAGAGAATTTTCACGATGATGATAGTGAATGAGGAAGAAAAGGTATTGTGTGCAACGTTTATGCTGAAAGGCGATGCACACCACTGGTGGAAGTCCACACGGACATATCTGATGACAAAGTACACCCAATTGACTTGGGATATATATAATGAGGCATTCTTTGAGAAGTATTTTCCTAGGAGTTTCAGAGATTCCATGGAGAAGGAGTTCCTGAGTTTATATCAGGGACAGATGACTGTCGATGCATACCAACAGCGTTATGAGGAGCTGTTTTTCTTTGCACCAGTCAGTATGCAAGTAGAAGATACAAAGACCCGAAGGTTCATTATGGGACTTAGGGGAAGCATACGTGAACATGTTCTTGGACTTAAAAAGAAAATCTACAATGAAGTTGTACAAATTGCTCGAGTGATAGAGTCGAGCCAGAAAGAGAGCTACCTTGCTCAAAATAGAGGAATAAAAAGGCCAAATGGAAATTCTTACAATGGAGGGAACACCAAGGTATTCAAACCTTTCCGTACTCAAGGTTTCAATGCAGCAGCCAAGACTACTTCAGCAGCTCAACAGCAACAAAATCCAAATAATGAAGGGTTAAAATGCTATAACTGCCAGCAATTGGGACATATGGCAAGGGAGTGTCTAAGCCCAAGAAGCAACTATATCAAGGAAGAGTTTACGCGGTTACATCTGAGGATGCTCCGCATCGCCTGATGTGGTCACAGGTATGACCTAAATCTTATCATTTTATGTTACATTATGTGAGCATGTAGACTAAATCAAAACAAATCACAGGTATCATACCTATTAATCGCATTCCCGCCAGAATACTCTTTGATTTAGGAGCTACTCATTCTTTTATATCAGTGTCATTTGGGAAGAAGCTAAATCTACCCCTCAAATCCTTAAACTACAAACTGCTTGTACGATCGCCTATTGGATTAGAAGTGGAATTAGAAAAAGGTTACGGACCATGTCCAGTTCTTATTGACGAAAAGACTCTGGATGCAACCTTGATCCAACTTGAGATGGCAGACTTTGACGTCATCTTGGGAATGGACTAGTTAGCTCGGCATTCTGCAAACCTATTGTGTGCCGAAAAGAAGCTGACATTTAAAGACAAAGAAAGAGCAGAGTTTAGTTTTTTGAGAACCAAACTTCCCCGTAAACGAAAGCTCATACTCTCTGCATTAAAGGCCAGGAAGTGCCTCGAGAAAGGAGCAGTTGGGTATCTAGTATCTGTGGTCAATCTTACCAAAGAAGCACCACGAATGGAGGATATTGATGTCACACCCCAAATTCTTCACTATTCAGAATGGTGTGATGAACCGCTAGCAAATCAACGGTTCATGTCACACCCCAATTCCGCACTATTCAGAATGGTGTGATGAACCGCTAATAAACTAACGGTTCAACCAGGATCTCAAATAGGCTATCCCCGTGTTATCCAAACTCACGCACATCCATAATCATAATCAGAGTAAATACACAATAGCGGAAGTCTTATAATAACATAAACTGAGAAACTAAAATGACATTAATAATTTAATAGCAAATTATTCTATTTTCAACTAAGACATAATTAATTATCAAATACATGTCTTAATAAATCCAATAAAGAAACCTATAAAATATCTAATCAAATACACACGAGTTGCACTCGCAAGAGGAGTCATGTGTATCCACTTCAGCTTCAGCTTCCATCGTCGCTACGTTCCCGTATGCAGACGCATTCATATAATCTTCAACGGTATAACCTGCATCATCAACTAAAAATATTCGACGTCGAGGGGTGAGCACACATCACGGCTCAGTGAGTAGCCAAAACAATGCAACAATACATATGCATGCAAAAAGTCAATTTATATCTTTGGTCTGGTATATAAGTTTACAGTATGCAATAGAAAGGTTTAGGTAGCCAAAGGTCGCGTTTATTGACCCCGCCTCTATACACGAGTGTGTGACGTTACCCGAAGATCACGTTTATCGTCAACTCACATGCACCCAATCATGAACATTATATAACAAAGGTTACGTTTATTGCTATATAGTGTCATACCAACACGTAAGCCCCTGTTAGCGAGGGCTGCAAACTGGGCTCGCAACTAACCAATCCTAATGCCAAAAAGTGTATCCAAGGCCTCACCCCAGCATCCCTCAGAATGTCCATAGAGATAAAGCTAAGGCCCCCCGGTAGAGTCAGAGACTACAAGGACCGAGACCACCTCCCCTGATACTCTACGACATAATAGTTCTACTAAAGTAATGGCGATACGACGATGCTAATGCATAAGACTTGAGTTTGAGATAGAGCTAAAGTGCTGAGACCCGCCAAAGGTTAACATTTATTGACGTTCTCATCACACCTCCCCTGATACCCGCTCGCATCAAATACATCAACCACACACATACAAGCACATGCCTATTCCTATCATCATCATCATCATCATCATGTTATAAACAATAAAGTAAATATGCATGAACAAGTAATAAAATATTGGATGGCATGCTGTATGCACATTACAAACATATTCGCATAGAATCAAACATGGCATAGGACTCAAGAAAATAGAAAAACAGTTTGTTATTAACCAATTTAGTTTGGGGTTCTGGTTCCACACCTTAGCTTGCTAATAGATACTTTTCCAAGCTTTAGAATCACCTTTACAGTGTTATTGTATTGCTAAAAGCCCTAACAAAGTCGATAGAATTTAATTAGAATTTATTTGGAATTTAAAAACTACTCTGTTAACTGAGGGTCGGAGGTAGGGTCGGAGTCAGGATCGACCCTGGGTGCGACCCTCCCTTAACTCTGAACTTCCCGAACACTGAGGGTCGATGGTCAGGAACACCTAGGGTCGGATGGTCATCGACCCTCGGTGCACTTTGGTCCAATTCCCTCTTTTAATCCATTCTTCGTGTTTAAAATCCTATGGCTTGCTTCTACATTCCATTCTACATTCATCCCATGGTCTGAAACCATGTATAACCCACCTAGATAGCTTTCATGCACTTTCCTATGGTTTTCCATGAAAACCTAACCATAGATTGATGGTTTGGGTTTCTCCGAGATCACACTCTCAACAATAACCAACCTAAGGTCTGTAGAAACTCAGGGAATTAGTATCCATACCTGAGAAGATAACTTTTTCTCTGAAACTCTTCTCCTTTTTGCTAAGTTCTCTTCCTTCACTTTCTTCTTCCTCTTTTCCTTCTCCTCTCTTTCTCTCAATTCGATTAGGGTTGTGAAAGGAGTGAAAGTGGCTTAGGAACGTCCTTTAAATAGAGTAGGAACATCCTAAATAAGTCCCTCTAAGATTAGGAAAGAATCCCAATCGAAAAATATAGAAATTTCCTAATTTCTATATTCGGCAGAATCCGAGGGTCGATGGGAGGGTCGATGATCCCGTCGACCCTAGGGTCTTAAGCTGTCCGACCCTCCCTTCAAAACTGAGGGTTTGACTTTCTGTTTTGGGAGGTCCGACCCTGCTTAGCTGGGTATGCGACCCTTCCCCTATTTTAAGTGTTTTTGGGTCGATTTGATACCTGGGATCTCGATCTCCTTCACGCCCTTGGTCCATTTGACTCGACCATGATGGGTAAACCTGGTTCAAGGTGGTAAGACCGGGTTAGATTGACACGGGTCTTACAACTCCCCCCAACTTATAAAAATTTCATCCTCGAAATTGTACGTACCTTCTGAATCAAATAAGTGAGGGTATTGCTTTCGCATAGCATTCTCTTATTCCCATGTAACCTCTTCCATGTCTCTACTTTTCCATGTGACCTTAACATAGTAGATATCTCTGTTGCGTAGACGTTGAACTTTTCAACTAGTGATTTATATTGGTGTTACTTTAAATGTCAAATCATCAGTCAATTCCGGTAAATCCACTGTCAAAACATGCGTTGGGTCTTTGACATACTTCTTCAATAGGGAAATGTGAAATACGTCATGCACACTTGACATAGATGGTGGTAGTGCTAACTGATAAGCTACCTTTCCATGCTTAGCTAGAATTTCATATGGCCCGACATATCTTGGACTTAATTTCCCTTTCTGTCCGAACCTCTTCAATCCTCGCATAGGCGATACCTTTAAAAATACTTTATCACCTACGGCGAACTCTAGATCTCTTCGTCGAGTATCGACATATTGCTTCTGACGGTTCTGAGCTGTTCTCACTCTTTCCTTGATAATATCGACCACTCAACAAGTCTCTTCAACAAATTCTGGTCCAACAATACTACGTTCTCCAACTTCATTCCAAAACAAGGGAGTTCGACACTTCCTGCCATACAGTGCTTCATAAGGTGACATCTGTATGGTAGCCTGATAGCTGTTGTTATACGCGAACTCGATCAGTGGTAACCTTTCATCCCATGATCCCTTGAAATCAATCACACATGCTCATAGCATATCTTCTAGAATCTGGATTGTACGCTCCGACTGTCCATCTGTCTGTGGGTGGAATGCAGTACTGAACTTTAACGTTGTACCCATAGCCTTTTGCAATCCTTCCCAAAATTTGGAAGTAAATCGTGGATCTCTATCGGACACAATGCTTTCTGGAACACCATGTAATCGAACAATGTTATCCACATACAGCTTTGCTAACCTTTCCAGTGTATACAGTGGTCGTATAGGTATGAAGCGAGCTGTTTTAGTCAGACGGTCCACAATCACCCAAACTATGTCAACTACTCGAGGAGTCAATGGTAGTCCCATGACGAAGTTCATAGTGATACAGTCCCATTTCCATGCTGGTTCTGGTAATGGCTGTAACAGTCCTGTGGGTCTTTGTCGTTCAGCCTTTACTTTCTGACAATTTAGGCATTGAGACACGAACTTGGCTACATCTGCCTTCATTCCCCTCCACCAATAGAGTTTCTTCAGATCATGATACATTTTTGTACTTCCAGGGTGTATCGAATAGATGGTGGTATGGGCTTCTTTCATCAGTCGATGTCTAATGTCCATACTTTCTGTTTCAGGTATACATATTCTTCCTTTGTATTTCAGTACTTTCTCGTCATCCAAGGTGAACTCAAGGTTAGTCCTACCTTTCTCAATATCTTCTTGTACTGTTCTCAAATAAGGATCTGCTTTGATAGCTGTCTTCACTTCATCCACTATATCCAGTATAATCTTCAATGCCGCGAACATATTTGAAAACCGATGAATAAACCCTTGGTTAGCTGATTCATCCGTTGTATCTATCACATACTGCTCGTTGCCATGATTGAATACCATTCCGGTGGTACACATTGCTGTGGTCGTGCTAACTTCTCCTTGAGATTTTATCATTGCTTTTCTGCTTAATGCATCCGCTACTACGTTCGCTTTTCCCGGATGATACTGGATATCACAATCATAGTCTTTCAATAGTTCCAGCCATCTTCGTTGTCTCATATTCAACTCCTTCTGATTAAATAAATAAGTAAGACTTTTATGGTCCGACTTAATCTGAAATTTCTCTCCGTATAGGTAATGTCTCCATATCTTGACAGTATGTACTACTGCCGCTAACTCCAAGTCATGAGTGGGGTAGTTTTTCTCATGCACCTTCAACTGTCTTGAAGCATAAGCAATCACTTGCTCTCCTTGCATAAGCACACATCCTAGTCCCAGTCCCGACGCATCAGTGTATAAAGTAAATGTCTGTCCTGGAACGGGAATAGTCAAAATCGGGGCGGATATCAATCTGGTCTTCAGTGTTTGGAAACTCTTCTCACATTTATCGGTCCACACAAACTTTTCACCTTTCTTAGTCAAACTGGTGAGAGGTACGGCAATCCGAGAATAGTCTTCTATGAATCTCCGATAATAACCAGCTAGACCCAGAAAACTTCTGATTTCCGAAACGCTCTTTGGTGCTTCCTACTTCACAATAGCCTCGATCTTGCTGGGATCCACTTTGATTCCTTCAGCGGATACTACATGGCCTAGAAAGGCAGCTTCCCTTAGCCAAAACTCGCACTTTGAAAATTTGGCATATAGCTTCTCTTTCCTTAAACGTTGTAGGGCTGCGTTTAGGTTCTTGATATGGGTTTCCTTGTCCTTGGAGTATATCAATATATCATCAATGAATACTATAACCGACGTATCCAACATATCGTAAAAAACTCGGTTCATAAGTTCCATGAACGTTGCCGGTGCATTAGTTAATCCGAAGGACATAACCAAAAATTCATAATGTCCGTATCTGGTCCTGAATGCTGTCTTTGGAATATCACCTTCTTTAATCTTCAGCTGATGATAGCCTGATCGAAGATCGATCTTAGAAAATACTCTTGCTCCTTGTAACTGGTCGAACAAGTCATCGATCCGAGGTTATGGATATCAATTCTTGATTGTCAGTTTATTCAACTCCCGATAGTCGATACATAATCGAACGCTACCATCCTTCTTCTTTACGAACAACACCGGTGCACCCCATGGAGATATACTGGGTCGAATATAACCCTTGTCCAGTAGTTCTTGTAGTTGCACCTTTAGTTCCTTCAGTTCCATAGGAGCCATTCTATAGGGTGCTTTTGATACGGGTGCGGCTCCAGGTATAAGGTCTATTACAAACTCCGTGGCTCGATCGGGTGGTAATCCTGGTAGTTCCTCCGAAAATACGTCAGGATAGTCCCGCACGACATCAATATCTTCCATTCGTGGCGCTTCCTTGGTTAGGTCGACCACGGATACTAGATACCCGATTGCCCCTTTCTCAAGGCACTTCTTAGCCTTTAGTGCTAAAAGTATGAGCTTGCGTCTCCGGGGAAGTTTGGTTCCCGAGAAACTTAATTCTGCTCATTCTTTGTCTTTGAACGTTAGCTTCTTTTCGGCGCATAATAGATTTGCAGAATGCCAAGATAACCAGTCCATTCCCAAGATGACATCAAAGTCTGCCATCTCAAGTTGTATCAAGGTTGCATATAAAGTCTTCTCTCCAATGAGAACTGGACATGGTCCATAACCTTTCTCTAGTTCCACTTCTAACCCCATCGGTGATCGTACAAGTAATTTGTAGTCTAATGTTTTGATGGGTAATTTCGTCTTCTTTCCAAATGACACAGATATAAATGAATGAGTAGCTCCGAAATCAAAGAGTACTCTGGCGGGTACGCCATTTATAGGTACAATACCTGTGATTTATCTTTACTTAGTTTACATGCTCATTCAATGTAATTACAACTTTAAAAGTTTCAGTCATACCTGTGACCACATCGGGTGATGCGGCCGCATCCTTGGACGTAACAGCATATACACGTCCCTGATGGAATTGCTTCTTGGGCTTAGGGCACTCCCTTGCCATATGTCCCGACTGGTTGCAGTTAAAACACTTCGGGGCTTCAGAATTTGGCTTTGGCTGAGGTTGAGCTGCTGGAGTAGTCTTGGTTGCAGTATTAAAATTCTGAGGACGGAAAGGCTTATATGTCTTGTTATTGCCTCCGTTTTAAGAATTTTCGGCTGGCCTTTTGATGCCTCTGTTCTGAGTAAAGTAACTCTCCTTCTGGCTCGATTCTATAACTCGAGCGATCTGGACAGTTTCATTATAAATTCTCTTTTCTAAGCCCAGAACATGTTCTCTGATGTTTCCTCTAAGTCCCGTGACAAACCTACGGGTTTTTGTTTCTTCTTCTTGCATACTCAGTGGTGCGAAGAAAAACAGCTCTTCATAACGCTGTTGGTACGCATCCACTGACATCTGTCCCTGATAAAGACTCAGGAACTCCTTCTCCATCGAATCTCTGAAGCTCCGTGGAAAATATTTCTCAAAGAAGGCTTCTTTATATATAGCTCAGGTCAGTAGGGCGTGCTTGGTCAGTAGATATGCCTTCGTTGATTTCCACCAATGATGTGCGTCGCCCTTGAGCATGAAGGTGGCGCATAGTACTTTCTCTTCCTCTGTGATAGTCATCATGAGGAAATTTCTCTCCATCTCGTCTATCCAGTGTGCTGGCCACAATGGATCAGACGGTTTGCCATTGAATTCCTTAGGTTTCATCTTCAAAAATCTCTCCACTAGTCGGGAGTGGTCCAGCTGATTTTGGGGGTTTGCCCCAAACATGTGGTGTGGATACTGGTAATCACCCTGAGCTGCTTCTGGGAACCTGCACTGGAATCCGTGCAGCCGGTTGCCGAGGTGTCCGAGGAGCTGGGTGGTTACCTACCGGTGCTGCACCGGCTTGTCCCAGTGTGCATGGGTGCAGCCTGAGTGGCTTGAAACATAATTCCCATGGCAACCTGCATCTGAGCCTGTGCGTGTTGCATCTGCTGCAGCTGTTGTGCCAGATTCATCACCACGTTTGTTAGCTCTGGTGGTGGAGGTGGCAAATTTGTAGGGATTGCCGGTTCTGGATTACCCGGTGCGTAGTTATTTTCTTGACTAGTCTCCTCCACGGGTGGTGGTAGTGGGACTGTGTTTCGGGTCTGTCGGGTCACCCTACGTCCAGACATAATTCTTTTCTGTGATTGGTGGTGCCTGAAAATCATCAAAATAGGTGAGAAGTCATTTATATTTCATGTAGGCATGCTAACCAATAATCAATTTCAATTCTAGCTCATTTTATAAAAAAAATACTGTCTTTTCTATGCAGGGTCGATGGGGAGGGTCGATGGTATGTCCGACCCTTGGTATCCGACCCTGGGAATGACCTATTCTTCCCAAGAGCTGAGGGTCGATGCGAGGGTCGATGGGTATCCGACCTTCAGTTCCGACCCTTAGTTTTCTGTCAGATTCCCGAGAGCCGAGGGTCGATGGGAGGGTCGATTCGAGGGTTGATTGTGCTAGTCGAATTGTCCGACCCTCGGACCAAAAATCAGATTTTTAAGATCCGATTCTAGGTCATTTCTCACTATTCCTCCTCCGTTTCGACTCATCTCTCCTCTCTGAGTTGCTACAGTGCTACTCTACTGTTTTGGATCGGTTTGACTCCGGTTTCGACGTCCACGTCATCACTACAGGTATGTCTTCCCATTTTTACCTGTTTTTAGGTTTCCATTTCTAGGTTTTTGTCCATTTAACTTGTATTTTTTGAATTAAACTTTTTCCAACCGTAAGAATTCGATTTTTATTGGGGGCTTTTGTTATTGATGTCTCGAGGAACGAAAGCCCTGAAAAATTTTTGAGTTTCATCGGTTGGTTATCGAGAAACTTGAAATTTTCTCTTTTTGCCCTAATTTGTCGACATTTTTTATTTTTCTTGAATTTCTTCAAATTGGACATCGTCAGTTAAAATTTCTCACTGCATGTGGGTTGTAGGATATGTTTAAACCTTCGTAAGTCCTTATGCCCACTTGTATGGTGAGGAATGGGCTTTATGGTCAACTTACGTCGTTATTAAAATCAAGTTTTGGATTTTTATCCTATTAACTCCTTGTTTTCCTTCTCTTTCTTATTTTGCAGATACCATGGCTCGTACTAAGGTACCCCGAGTTCGTGATCCCCTTCGCTTCCGTTCCAATGAAGCCGAGGCACGGTATGCTGACTATGCCCGTAAGAAGGTTGGGGGTGGTCTTATGGTGAACTTGGCTGAGTTAGCCGTGTTCAACATAGAGGGAGCCTTTGGTGACATGGGGTGGCTTCCTGTCATTACATACGATGCGTGCACCTGCCCAGATTTGGTGCGTCAGTTCTATTGTAATCTCCAGGTGGTGGGGAATTACAATGACGTTGAGCATGGTCAGGAGTTGCGCATCACCAGCTACGTCAAAGGGGTAGATATCTCCTTCGACTATCGGCAGCTGGCCGACTTGTTGGGCATTCTTTATGATGGCCCCATGGTATACTGTGCGCCTGGAGAGCCACAGTTTTTGAGATGGAGATGAGGGCAGAGGTCGATAATCAGTTGCTCCGTCCTGATCGTTGGCAGATGAGGGCTTGTTATCTGCGTCCAGCTCCACGGGTCTTCTGTAAGATTATCCAGCATAATCTGATTTCGCAGAGTGGGCACTATGAGAGGGTTTCTCAGCTGACCCAGTTCCTGATTTATAGCATGTGCACTCGCCAGCCCGTCTGTCTTCCCTACATCATCATGCGGACTATGATTAGTGCTACATTGGCCGGGCATAGGGGTAATCTACCCTATGGACGCATGATTACAGTCCTTTCGACCCGTCGGGGGTTGACCCGTTAGATGAGAAGATCCAAAGAGAAGACCTTCTCGTCGCCTCTAGATTGGGAGGCAATGCGCAAGATGGGTATGCGGGATGCCCAGGTTAGTGATGAGGAGAGGAACGCGATGGTGCGCCCTCACACTCGGATCGAGATGGCCGATGCCGAGGCTGCTGGCTCGCCGCTAGAGCTCGCGTGGATCCCGTCGACGATGATGATCGTATGTATATGGATGTCGACTCGATACCACCGCCTTCACCTACACATGCGGCTGGTGTTGGCACTTCTTCTCGCGGCGGACCCCTGCACGAGGCTGGTCCTTCGCATGCGGCTGGTCCTTCACTTCCACCTTCCGACATGATGGAGATCTTTGCGGGAGATCGGGGAGGCTCAGCGCAGATCTGATCCGAGGATGGAGGAGTTGCTAGACGCCCAGCGTATGAGGGTGGATGAGCTGTTATCGGTCCAGCGGGCGACTGATAGGAGAGTAGCCGATCTGGCTGTTAGTCTCCAGACGACCCAGACCCAGGTGGCCTGGTTGACTAGGGTCTATGCTGAGGACTATGACCGAGATCGTGAGGCACCGCCTCCTCCTTCACCTCCAGCTTCATGATTGTATTTATTTTTCTTGTATTACAGAGTAACTGTCCGGGTTGTGGACTGTACTCTGCTTTAGTTATGTATATACGTTTTGTTTTTCTCACTCATTGTATATAACTTGTTTTCCCTTTAATAGATGCATTATTCTCTTTTTAAATTTGGTCTCAATCATCACTTGTGCTTACAGTGTGTTTATATTAAAGCTTTTACTTTTATCCTATCTCAGTTCACAATGGTCTTGAATGTGTGTTAGTTCAGCGGGCAAGGCCTGAGATGCTCTGATACCAAGTTGTCACACCCCAATTCCGCACTATTCAGAATGGTGTGATGAACCGCTAATAAACCAATGGTTCAACCAGGATCTCAAATAGGCAATCCCCGCGTTATCCAAACTCACACATCCATAATCATAATCAAAGTAAATACACAATAGCGGAAGTCTTATAATAACATGAACTGAGAAACTAAAATGACATTAATAATTTAATAGCAAATTATTCTGTTTTCAACTAAGACATAATTAATTATCAAATACATGTCTTAATAAATCCAATAAAGAAACCTATAAAATATCTAATCAAATACACACGAGTTGCACTCGCAAGAGGAGTCATGTGTATCCACTTCAGCTTTAGCTTCCATCGCCGCTACGTTCCCGTATGCAGACACATTCATATAATCTTCAACGGTATAACCTGCATCATCAACTAAAAATATTCGACGTCGAGGGGTGAGCACACATCATGGGTCAGTGAGCAAACAAAACAATACAACAATACATATGCATGCAATTAATTCATATCTTTGGTCTGGTTTTAAGTTTGCAATGTGCAATAGAAAGGTTTAGGTGGTCAAAGGTTAACGTTTATTGACCCCGCCTCTATACACAGGGTGTGGAAGTCCACCCAAAGGTTAACGTTTATTGTCGTCCCCATCCACTCTACCATAACATTGTACAACAAAGGTTAACGTTTATTGCTGTACAGTGCCATACCAACACGTAAGCCCCTGCTGGCGAGGGTTTACAAACTGGGCTCGCAACTAACCAATCCTAATGCGAAACAGTGTATCCAAGGCCTCACCCCAGCATCCCTCAGAACGTCCATAGAGATAGAGCTAAGGCCCCCTGGTAGAGTCAGAGACTACAAGGACCGAGACCACCTCCCCTGATACTCTACGACGTAATAGTTCTGCTAAGGTAATGACGATACGACGATGCTAATGCACAAGACTTGAGTTAGAGATAGAGCTAAAGTGCTGAGACCCGCCAAAGGTTAACGTTTATTGACGTTCCCATTACACCTCTCCTAATACTCGCTCGCATCAAGTACACCAACCACACACATACATTCACATGCATATTCATATCATCATCATCATCATCATGTTATTAACAATAAAGTAAATATGCATGAACAAATAATAGAAATATTGGATGACATGTTGTATGCACATTACAAACATATTCACATAGAATCAGGCATAGCATTGGACTCAAGAAAATAAAAATAGTTTGTTATTAATCAATTAGTTTAGAATCCTGTTTCCTCACCTTTGCTTGTTTGTAGATCCTCTTTCAAGCCTTAAAAATCACTTTTATATCAATATTATATTGCTAGAAGACCTAACAAAGTCGATAGAATTTAATTAGAATTTATTCTAATTTTTACAGCTTGCTGTTAACTGGGGGACGATACCTAGGGTCGGAGTTATGATCGACCCTGGGTGCGACCACCCCTATTCTGGGCTTCCCGAACACTGGGGGTCGATGCTCAGGGTCTGGTAGGGTCGATTGGCCATCGACCCCCCATGCGACCCCCTGTGGGTTTTGTCGATTTTTCTTCCTTCAGCCCATTCTTCATGTTTGGGGTCCTATGGCTTGCTCCTACAGTCCATTCCACACATGATCTATGGCCTAGAACCATGATTCATTCACCTATATGGCTTTCATGATTTCCCCCATGGTTTTCCATGAAAACCTAACCATGGGTTGATGGTTTGGGTTTCTCCGAGATCATACCCACTTCATTATCTACCCTAAGGTCTTTAGAAACTCATGGAAATAGTATCCATACCTGAGAAGAATACTCCTTCTCTGCAACTCTTCTCCTTTTTGCCTTCTTCTCTTCTTTCCTTCTCTTCTTCTTCTCTTCCTTCTCTTCTCTTTCTCTCAATTCAATTAGGGTTGTAAAAGGAGTGAAAGAGGCTTAGGGACGTCCTATTTATAGAGTACAAACTCCTAAAATAAGTCTCATTGAGATTAGGAAGGAATCTCATTGAAATTAGGAAAGTTTCCTAATTTCAGTATTTACCGAATTCCGGGGGTCGATAGGGGGGTCAGAGATCCCGTCGACTCCTGGTCCTTAAAATGTCCGACCCCCCATATAAAACTGGGGGTCTAACTTCTATATTGGGGGGGTCCGACCCTCCCTTGCTGGGTATGCGACCCTCCCCTTATTTAAGTATTTTTGGGTCAGTTTAATTCCTGGGATTGTGATCTCCTTCACGCACTTGGTCCATTTGGCTCAACCATGATGGGTAGACCTGGTTCAAGGTGGTAAGACCGGGTTAATTTGATACGGGTCTTACAACTCCCCCATACTTATAAAAATTTCGTCCCTGAAGTTGTTCATACCTTCAGAGTCAAATAAATGAGGGTATTGCTTTCGCATAGCACTCTCTTCTTCCCATGTAATTTCTTTCATGTCTCTACTTCTCCAAGTGATCTTAACATAATAGATATCTCGATTGCGTAGTCGTTGAACCTTTTGGCTGGTGATTTTAGTTGGTGTTACTTCAAAGGTCAAATCATCAGTCAAATCAGGTAGGTCTATTGTCAGAACGTGCGTTGGATCCTTGACATACTTCTTCAATAAGGAAATATGAAATACGTCATGCACACTTGACATAGATGGTGGTAGTGCTAACTGGTAAGCCACTTTCCCACGCTTAGCTAAGATCTCATATGGCCCGACATATCTTGGACTTAGTTTCCCTTTCTGTCCAAACCGTTTCAGACCTCGCATAGGCGATACCTTCAAGAATACCTTATCACCCACGATGAACTCAAGATCTCTACGTCGAGTATCTGCATATTGCTTCTGACGATTCTGGGCTGTTCTTACTCTTTCCTTGATAATGTCGACCACTCGACAAGTCTCCTCAACAAATTCTGGTCCAACGATACCATGTTCCCCAACTTCATTCCAAAACAATAGAGTTCGACACTTTCTGCCATACAGTGCTTCATAAGGTGACATCTGTATAGTAGCCTAATAGCTATTGTTATAAGCGAACTCGATAAGTGGTAACTTTTCATCCCATGATCCTTTAAAATCAATTACACATGCTCGAAGCATATCTTCTAGAATCTGAATTGTTCGTTCCAACTGTCCATCTGTCTGTGGATGGAATGCAGTACTAAACTTCAATGTTGTACCCATAGCCTTTTGCAATCCTTCCCAAAACTTAGAAGTAAATCGTGGATCTCTATCGGACACAATGCTCTCTGGTACACCGTGTAATCGAACAATATTATCCACATACAGCTTTGCTAACCTCTCTAGTGTATACTGAGGTTGTATCGGTATAAAGCGAGCTGTTTTGATCAGGCGGTCTACAATCACCCAAACTGTCTCAACTACTCGAGGAGTCAATGGTAACCCTGTGACGAAGTCCATAGTGATGCAGTCCCATTTCCATGCTGGTTCCGGTAACGGCTATAACAGTCCTACGGGTCTTTGTCATTCAGCCTTTACTTTTTGACAATTTAGGCATTGAGACACGAACCTAGCTACGTCTGCTTTCATTCCTCTCCACCAATATAATTTTTTTAGATCATGATACATTTTTGTACTTCCAGGATGTATCGAATAGATGGTGGTATAGGCTTCTTTCATCAGTCGGTGTCTAATGTCCACATTTTCTGTTTCGGGTACACATATTCTTCCTTTGTACTTAATACCTTCTCTTCGTCCAAGGTGAACTCAGGGTTAGTTCTACCTTTTTTGATGTCTTCTTGTACCGTTCTCAGGTAAGGGTCTGCTTTGATAGCTGTCTTCACTTCATCAATTATATCCAGTATAATCTTCAATGTAGCGAACATATTTGAAAACTGATGAATAAACCCTTGGTTGGCTGATCCATCCGTTGTATCTATCACATACTGTTCATTGCCGTGATTGAATACCATTCCGGTAGTACACATTGCTGCAGTTGTGCTAACCTCTCCTTGGGATTTTATCATTGCCTTTCTGCTCAAGGCATCCGCTACAACATTAGCTTTCCCCGGATGATACTGGATATCACAATCATAGTCTTTCAGTAGTTCCAGCCATCTTCTTTGTCTCATGTTCAACTCCTTTTGATTAAATAAATAAGTAAGACTTTTATGGTCCGATTTAATCTGAAACTTTTCTCCGTATAGGTGATGTCGCCATATCTTGACAAGCATGTACTACTGCCGCTAACTCCAAATCATGAGTGGGATAATTTTCTCATGTGTCTTTAACTGTCTTGAGGCATAAGCAATTACTTGTTCTCCTTGCATAAGCACACATCCTAATCCCAATCCTGACGCATCAGTGTATAGGGTAAATGACTGTCCGGGAATAGTCAAAATCGGAGCGGATATCAATCTGGTCTTCAAGGTTTGGAAGCTCTTCTCGCATTTATCCGTCCACATAAACTTTTCACCTTTCTTAGTCAGACTGGTGAGAGGTACGACAATCCAAGAATAGTCTTCCACAAATCACCGATAATAACCAGCTAGACCCAGAAAACTTCTAATTTCTGCAACGCTCTTTGGTGCTTCCCACTTTACAATTGCCTATCTTGCTGGGATCCACTTTGATTCCTTCAGCGGATACTACATGGCCTAGGAAGGCGACTTCACTTAGCCAAAACTCACACTTGGTAAATTTCGCATACAACTTCTCTTTCCTTAAACGCTGTAGAGTGGCGTTTAGATTCTTAATATGGGTTTCCTTGTCCTTGGAATATACCAATATATCATCAATAAATATAATAATCGACGTATCCAACATATCGTGGAAAACCCAGTTCATGAGTTCCATGAAAGTTGCTGGTGCATTTGTTAATCCAAAAGACATGACCAAGAATTCATAATGTCCATATCTGGTCCTGAAAGTTGTCTTAGGAATATCACATTCTTTAATCTTCAACTGATGGTAGCCTGACCGAAAATTGATCTTAGAAAATACTTTTGCTCCTTGCAACTAATCGAACAAGTCATCGATCCGAGGTAGTGGATTCGATTCTTGATTGTCAGTTTGTTCAACTCCCGATAGTCAATACATAATCGCACGCTACCGTCCTTCTTCTTTACGAATAATACTGGCGCTCCCCATGGTGATATACTGGGTCGAATATAACCCTTGTCCAGTAGTTCTTGTAGTTGTGCTTTCAATTCCTTTAGTTCAGTAGGAGCCATTCGATAAGGTGCTTTTGATACTGGTGCGGCTCCAGGTATAAGATCTATCACAAACTCTGTGGCTCGATCGGGTGGTAATCCTGGTAGTTCCTCAGGAAATACGTCGGGGTAGTCCCACACGACATCAATATCTTCCATCCGTGGGGCTTCTTTGGTTGGGTCAACCACTGATACTAGATATCCGACCGCTCCCTTCTCAAGGCACTTCTTAGCCTTTAGTGCTGAGAGTATGAGCTTGTGTTTACGGGGAAGTTTGGTTCCCGCAAAATTGAATTCTGCTCCTTCTTTGTCTTTAAATGTTAGCTTCTCTTCAACACATAATAAGTTCACAGAATGCCGAGCTAACCAGTCCATTCCCAAGATGACGACAAAGTCTGCCATCCCAAGTTGGATCAAGGTTGCATCTAAGGTTTTCTCACCAATGAGAACTGGACATGGCCCATAACCTTTTTCTAATTCCACTTCTAACCCCATCGGTGATCGTACAAGTATTTTGTAATCTAATGTTTTGATGGGTAAATTCAGCTTCTTTCCAAATGACACAGATATAAAAGAATGAGTAACTCCTGAGTCGAAGAGTACTCTGGCGGGTATGCCATTTATAGGTACGATACCTGTGATTTATTTTAACTTAGTCTACATCCTCACACAATGTAATACAACTTAAAAGGTTTCAGTCATACCTGTGACCACATCGGGTGATGCGGTAGCATCCTCGAATGTAACAGCATAAACCCATCCTTGCTGTAGCTGCTTCCTGGGCTTAGGACACTCCCTTGCCATATGCCCCGCTTGACTGCAGTTATAACATTTTGGACCTTCAGAATTTGGCTTTGGTTGTTGTTGAGTTACTGGGGTAGTCTTGGGTGCAGCAGTAAATCCTTGAGCACGGAAGGGTTTAAATGTCTTGTTATTCCCTCTGTTATAGGTATTTTCGACTGGCCTTTTCATACCTCTGTTCTGTGTGAAATAGCTCTCCTTCTGGCTCGATTCTATAACTCGAGCAATTTGCACGGCTTCATTATATATTTTCTTTCCAAACCTAGAACATGCTCTCTGATGCTCCCTCTAAGCCCCGTGACAAACCTACGGGTCTTAGTGTCTTCTTCTTGCATGCTGAGTGGTGCAAAGAAAAACAGCTCCTCATAACGTTGTTGGTATGCATCCACGGACATCTGTCCCTGATATAAACTCAGGAACTCCTTCTCCATAGAATCTTTGAAGCTTCGGGGAAAGTACTTCTCAAAGAAAGCTTCTTTATATATAGCCCAAGTCAATAGGGCGTGCTTGGTTAATAGGTAGGCCCTGGTCGATTTCCACCAATGATGTGCATCACCTTTTAGCATGAAAGTGGCACATAATACCTTCTCTTCTTCTGTAATAGTCATCATAAGAAAATTCCTCTCCATCTCGTCGATCCAATGTGTTGGCCATAAAGGATTGGACGGTTTACCGTTAAACTCCTTGGGCTTCATCTTTAAGAATCACTCAACCAGTCAGGAGTGGTCCATCTGATTTTAAGGGTATGCCCCAAACATAGGTTGTGGATACTGGTAATTAACCTGAACTGTTTCAGGACCTGGTACTAGAATCTGTGCAGCTGGTGGTTGAGGTGTTTGAGGTGCTGGGTGGTTACCCACCGGTGCTGCACTTGTTTATCCAGTCTACATTGGTGTAGCATGTGTTGTTTGAAGTATCATTCCCATTGCTGCTTGCATTTGAGCCTATGCTCATTGCATTTGTTGCAGCTGTTGTGCTAGGTTTATAACCACGGTTGTCAGCTCCGGTGGTGGAGGTGGATTTGTAGGATTTTCCTGACCCTGGTTTACTGGTGGTGCAACTTGCGGAATGTGCATATATATTTTCTTGGCTGACTTCCTCCACCGGTTGTGGTGGTGGAACTGCATTTTGGCTCTGCCTGGTCACTCTACGCCCAGCCATATTTTCCTCTGATAATGGTGATGCCTGAAAATCATTAACATACGTGAGGCAATCATTTATACTTCATGTAGACACGCTAACCGATGTTCTTTTCAAAATTTTCAGATCATTCTGTGAAAAATACAGTCTTTTCTATGCAGGGTCGATGGTGGGGGTCGATGGTATGTTCGACCCTCAGTATCCGACCCTGGGCAATCATTTATTTTTCCCGAGAGCCGAGGGTCGATGCAGGGGTCGATGGATATCCGACCCCCAGGTGCGACCCCTGGTTTTCTATCAGGTTCCCGAGACCTGGGGGTCAATACGGGGGTCGATATGGGGGTCAACGGTCCTAGTCGAATTCTCCGGCCCCCGGACCAAAAATCAGATTTTTAAGGTCCGATTTTCAGTTCATTTCCCATTCTTCCTCCTCCGTTTCGACTCGTCTCTTTCCTCTGAGTTGCTACAGTGCCAACTCCGCTATATTAGTCATTTTGGTTCTGTGTCTCGACGTCTACATCATTCCTACAGGTATGTATCGTACCTTTACATGCTTTTAGGTTTTCTTTTCTAAGTTTTTGCTCGTTTACCTTAAACTTTTTCTAACCGTAAAAATTCGATTTTTATTGGGGGCTTTTGTTATTGGTGACCTGAGGAACGAAAGCCCTCAAAAATATTTGAGTTTCATCGGTTGGTTATCGAAAAACTCAAATTTTACTCTTTTTTGCCCTAATTTGTCAAAATTTTTTATTTCTTGCAATTTCTTCAAATTAGATTCCATTAGTTAGGATTTCCTACTGTGAGTGTTGCAGGATATGTTAGAACCTACGTAAGTCCTCCTGCCCATGTGTATGCATGGAAAGTGAGGCAATTGGCCAACTTACGTCGTTATAATGTCCAAATTTCAGATTTTTCTACCCTACTAACATATTATCTGTTTTCTTTTTCTTTCTTATTTGCAGATGCTATGGCTTGTACCAAAGTACCCAGAGTTCGCGATCCTCTTCGTTTTCGTTCCAACGAAGCCGAGGCACAGTATGCCCACTATGCTCGCAAGAAAGTAGAGGGAGGTCGTAAGGTGAACTTGGCTAAGTTAGCCCTGTTCAATGTGGAGAGAGAATTTGGTGATATGGGATGGCTCCCTGTCATCACTTACAACGCGTGCACCCGTCCGGATTTGGTACGCCAGTTCTATTGTAACCTCCAGGTGGTGGGGGATTACAATGATGTTGAGAGGGGTAATGAGCTGTGCATCACGAGCTACGTCAAGGGGGTTGACATCTCGTTTGATTATCGACAGTTGACCGACCTACTGGGCATTTCCTATGCTGGCCCCATGGTTTTCTGTGCTCCTGGAGAGCCCCAGTTCTTTTCTCTTCAGATGAGGGCCGAGAT
The DNA here is from genome assembly GCA_028583415.1 of Protea cynaroides. Classification (NCBI taxonomy): domain Eukaryota; kingdom Viridiplantae; phylum Streptophyta; class Magnoliopsida; order Proteales; family Proteaceae; genus Protea; species Protea cynaroides. The sequence continues at coordinate 21,666,279 of CM053270.1, forward strand.
CGACAGTCAGCTCATCTGACCTGATCGCTGGCAGATGAGAGCGTGCTATCTGCGTTCGAATCCACGGGTGTATTGCAAGATCATACAACATAACCTGATACCGCAGAGTGGTCATTACGAGAGGGTCTCCCAGCTGACCTAGTATCTCCTATACGGTATATGCACTCGGCAGCCCATCTGCCTTCCATACATCATTATGCGTACCATGATCACTGCCTCGTTGCCCAGTCACACCGGCAACCTTCCTTACGGATGCATGATCACTACCTTGCTTATCCGCCTGGGGGTTGATTTAGTGGATGAGAAGATTCAGGAGAAATCCTTCTCATCGCCTCTAGATTGGGAGGCTATTTACAAGATGGGCATGCAGGATGCTCAGGTCAGTGATGAGGAGAGGAACGCGATGGTGTGCCCTCGCACTCGCATAGAGATAGCTGACGCTGAGGCAGGTGCCGCCACCGCGGGAGTTCATATGGAGCGTGCTGGTGATGATGACCGTCTGTACATGGATGTGGACCCCATACCGCCTCTGTCATACCCCAATTCTGATCCAACCAGAATGGTGTGAGTGAACCGTCATTGAACCAACGGTTCACACCAAGATCTCGAATAGGCCGTGTCCACTCATATAAACCATTGCACATAACCACAATCAGAATATAAATAATACAGCGGAAGTCTTTAAATAAATGAACCGAGAATCTATTGATAAATTTAAATAAAATATCTAATTATTCAAATTCAAACATAAGATATAATATTCTTACATCTACTTAATCCAACTGAAAATAACTAAAATAAATAAAAATCCAATCAAAGGTACACGCAGAAAGGGCACTCGCATGAAGCGTCATGCTCCTCCTCTCCTGCCTGTACATCCAACGCAGTAACACCACCATACGCCGGAGCGTTCACATAATCGTCCACCGAGTAACCTGCATCAACATCTAAAACAATGTACGTATAAAGGGTGAGCTCACAACTTAGGTCAGTAAGACAATCAGACAGTTTCACAATATTATGCATGAGTAACAATCATTTTTATGCTGTGGTCTGGTTTAAGTTCGTAATGTGCTATAGAAAGGTTTCTATACACGAGTGTGTGGAACCTCATGGATCACACCCTCATTGGCCCACATGCACCCATCATGGAATAGAGATAGAGCTAAGATACCCTCGTACCTCCCCTAATGCTCTACCCATACCAGTACCTAAGCCCCTACTGGCCAGGGCTCACAAACTGGGCTCGCAACTAACCAATCCTATATGTCATCAATGTACGCTTTATCCCAGCACAGCCGTCTACGGCATAGAGATAGAGCTAAGGCATCCCCGTACCTCCCCTGATGCCCTATCCGCAACTAACCCACTAGGATAGAAACATAACGCAGGTAGACCCTATCCCAACATAACTCCCTACGGCATAGAGATAGAGCTAAAGCATCATGGACAAGCCTGCGTCGACCTCGGAGACCACAGTGTCACATAACCATGGCCAAGCCAGCATCAACATCGGAGACCACCATACCACGACCTTCCCCTGATGCCCCACCCGTACCAAGCATGTTAAGATAAAATACTACAAAAAGGTGCCAGTGTGAGGAATGATCCCAGGCCCATGCCCCACTCCACACACTAACGAAAACAATCACATGCCTAACAATCACATCCTATCAATGCATGAACAATAATAATAACTGAAAGTAAAGAATGACATGTGAATATGCACAAACATCACATCATATATATTCATTGTCAATAACAACGATTTACTGTCCATTAATTATTAGGTTTAGGTCAGATTCCCTTACCTGACGCTCGTTTGATATCTTGCCCCACGTCGCAAGATCCAAACGGAAAGTCACAAAGTCCTACAATATTATTAGGGTTTTATTAGAATATTTTTCTTAGAGTTTCATGTTGGTCGGAAACCAACATGGTTACAAAATACCCTCACAGAGCTGACCGGTGGCATGTACCGATCATAGCTCTGTGGGGAAGACTGGCAACCGGTATGGTCAGCCGGTCCCCATAGACCAGCCCCCCGGAAGGCACCGGTGGCAACATATCGGCCGCACTGTGTGCAACCGATACAGTCGACCGGTATGTCTCCGGAAGACCATACTTTGGGTTTTTCGACTACTGTCGATCGATTTCCTTAGATTTTCAGGGTTTCTCCTATCCATTCTAAGTCTAATCTTTGAGTTAGAGTTATCCCCAACTCATTCAAGTCTTATTTCGATGAATATCATCTCGGAACTCGAATCTAAGGTTTGACGGCAACTTAGGGTTTTAAGGTCCAGTTAGGGTTTTAGATCAATACCTACTTTGCATGGTATTGATCCAACCACACAACTATCCTAGAGTCATAGGGTAAGAAGAGTGGTTAAAACACTTACCGTTGACTGGCGTAACGTGAGCGTCGTCGAACGGTAATGGCGGCACCTCCTTCTTCTTCCTAGCCTCTTCTCCTTTCCAACCTCCTTCTCTTCTCTAGGGTTTGTGAGAGACAATGGAAAGGATTTGAGGAGGTTTAAGGGTGTATTTGTAGGCTAAAATTAGGGTTTAGTAACCCTAATAGGATTAGAAAAGTCTTAGGATTCGAAATCAAGAAAGTGGGACCCTCAGAAGTCAATTTCTGGATCTCCGCACTCAACTGCGCAGAGCTGACCGGTCGACCGGTACCAAGACCGGTACCATCAACCGAAGAACATAAAATCATGTTGATTTGATCGTCTTTGGTCCGATTTTGTACCTGTTTGTCATCTGCTCATCCCGTCTGGCCCGGTGATGATCGGAAGACCTGCTACGACACAAAACCAAGATTTAGACCGGGTTTACGGAGTGCGGGTCTTACAACTCCCCCACCCTTAAAAGAATTTCGTCCCAAAATTTGCATGTAGGTCTCACAACTCCCCCACCCTTAAAAGAAATTTCGGCCTCAAAATTTGAACGTACCTTGATCGTCGAAAAGATTAGGATACTCCTTCCTCAATGCGCTCTCCTCTTCCCAAGTAATTTCTTCGACATTTTGGCTTCTCAAATGTACCTTCACATAATGGATATCCTTGGTTCGAAGTTGCTGTACCTTTCGGCTTGAGAGCATCACAGGCACCACTTCAAATGTTAAGTCTTCAGTCAAGTCTGGGGGGTCTGCTATCAAGATGTGCGATGGATCTCTGACATACTTTTTCAATAATGATACATGGAACACATCATGGACACTTGACATAGATGGTGGTAGAGCCAATTGATATGCTACGTTACCACATCTAGCCAATATCTCGTATGGTCCCACATACCTGGGGCATAGCTTCCCCTTCTTACCAAACCTTTTCAGACCTCGCACCGGTGATATCTTCAAGAAGACTTTGTCACCCACTGCAAACTCTAGATCTCGACGTCGATTATCCGCATAGTGCTTCTGTCGAATTTGAGCTGTCTTTACTCTCTCCTTGATTTGATCAATCACTCGACAAGTTTCTTCAACGAACTCCGGCCCTACAATTCTTCTTTCTCCCACCTCATTCCATAACAGAGGTGTTCGACACTTTTTCCCATAGAGTGCTTCATATGGGGCCATCTGAATTGTAGCCTGATAGCTATTGTTATAAGCAAACTTGATAAGTGATAGCTTCTCGTCCCAAGCTCCCTTGAAGTCTAATGCACAAGCTCGGAGCATATCTTCTAAAATTTGAATAGTTCGTTTTGACTGTCCGTCCGTCTGAGGGTGAAAAGCTGTACTGAACTTCAACTTTGTTCCCAAAGCTTTCTATAATCCTTCCCAGAACTTCGATGTAAAATGGAGATCTCTGTCAGATACTATACTCTCTGGGACGCCATGAAGTCTGACTATATTATCAACATATAACTTGGCCAGTTTCTCCATGGTATACTGAGGTCTGACCGCAATAAATCGAGCTATCTTGGTGAGTCGGTCGACTATAACCCAAACTGCATCCACTGACCTTGGTGTCAAAGGTAGGCCAGTGACGAAATCCATGGTGATACAATCCCACTTCCATGTAGGTTCCGGTAATGGCTGTAGTAAACCTGCAGGTCTCTGCCTTTCTGCTTTAACTTGTTGACAATTTAGACATTGGAACACGAAACGATCTATATCAGCTTTCATACCCCTCCACCAATATAGTCTTCTTAAATCATGGTACATTTTGGTACTTCCTGGATGTACCGAATATGGAGTGTAATGAGCTTCAATCATAACTCGATCTCTGATATTGCAGTCTTCACTCTCAGGTATACATAACCATCCACGATACCTGAGTACCTTGTCTGAATCCAAGGTAAAGTCAGGATTGCTCGTACCCTTCTCTAAGTCTTCTTGCACTGTCTTCAGATGTGGATCCTGTAGGATTGCTACCTTGACTTCATCAACTAGATCCGCTGAGATCTTCAAAGCGGCGAACATCATGGTGAACTTATGAATTAAGCCTTGCTCAACTGGATCTTATGCAGTCTCTATTATGTGTTCTTCAACATTTTCCATTGAACTTGAGGCTGCAGCACACAATGCAGCATTTGTACTTGGTCCGGCCTCAGGTTTCGATGCCCACTTTCTGCTTAAGGCGTCAGCCACCACATTTGCTTTGCCCGGATGGTACTGGATGTCACATTCATAATCTTTCAACAATTCCAGCCATCTCCTCTGTCTCATGATCAGATCCTTCTGAGTGAACAGATAAGTTAAGCTCTTGTGATTGACTTAATTTGAAACTTCTCACCGTACAAGTAGTGTCTCCATCTTGATTGCATGTATAACCGCTGCTAACTCCAAATCATGTGTAGCATAGTTCTTCTCATGCTCTTTTAATGTCTTAATGCGTAAGCAATCACATGTTCTCCTTGCATCAATACATACCCGATACCCAACCCTGAAGCATCCGTATATAAAGTAAACGGTACGCTTGGTTCTGGGATGGTCAAGATAGGTGCAGAGACTAGTCTTGACTTCAAAGTCTGAAAACACTTCTCACACTCATCTGTCCATATAAATTTCTCCCCCTTCTTGGTCAATCTGGTGAGTGGAACAGCGATCCTGGAGTAATCTTCCACGAATCTTCTATAATAACCAGCCAACCTAAGGAAACTACGAATCTCCGCAACAAATTTTGGTGCTTCCCATCCTACTATAGCAGCTATCTTACTTGGATCAACCTTGATACCGTCTTCAAATACTACATGGCCCAAGAAAGCCACTTCCTTTAGCCAAAACTCGCACTTCTTGAACTTAGCATAAAACTTCTCTTGTCTTAGCCGTTGTAGGGCTGCTCTTAAGTGTGTTGTATGAGCCTCCATGTCCTTTGAGTAGACCAATATGTCATTGATGAATACGATGACCAAAGTATCCAACATATCATGAAACACTCAGTTCATCAGTTCCATGAACAACGCTGGGGCGTTGGTCAACCCGAATGACATAACTAGAAACTCATAATGCCCATACCTCGTCCTGAAAGTAGTCTTCGGAATATCTCCGGCCTTGATCTTCAGTTGGTGATACCCCGTTCAGAGATCAATCTTCGAGAAAACCTTTGCACCCTGCAATTGATCGAACAGATCATCGATTCTAGGCAAAGGATACCGATTCTTGATCGTCAACTTGTTCAGTTCACGGTAGTCAATGCATAGTCTTACACTTCCGTCTTTCTTCTTGACAAATAATACAGGTGCTCCCCAAGGTGAAATGCTAGGTCGTATGAAACCCTTATCTAACAATTCTTGTAATTGGGTCTTCAACTACTTTAACTCGGTAGGGGCCATCCTGTATGGTGCTTTAGACACCGACGCCGAACCTGGCATAAGGTCTATTACAAACTCTGTACCTCTGTCCGATGGTCGACCTGGAAGCTCCTCTGGAAATACATCTGGGAACTCTCGAACCACATCTATATCTTCCATCTTGTGTGACTCCGCCGTGATGTCGACTACAGATACTAGATACCCCCCTCCCCCTTTCTCTAAGCATCGCTTAGCTTTTAGGGTGGAGAGGATCAGCTTCCGCTTCCTAGGTAGCTTGATCCCAGTGAAGCTATACTCCTTTCCCTTTTTGTCTGTAAGCACAAGCTTCCATTCACCACATAATAGAATAGCTGAATGATGGCCTAGCCAATCCATTCCCAAGATGACATCAAAGTCTGCCATCTCGAGTAGTACCAGACTTGCTTCTAAGTCTCGACCCTCAATACAAACTGTACATGGTCCATAATATTCAGTCAAAGCCACTTCGACTCCTAGCGGAGAGCGAACTATCAAGCTTGGATTCAAGTGCTTAATTGGTAACTCCATTCACTTCCCAAAGGAAATAGAAACAAAGGAGTGCGTGGCCCTAGAGTCAAATAGTACTCTGGCAGGTATACCAGCTACATTTACAATTCCTAAAATTTTATTATCCCTTAGTTCTACATGCGCATACACACAATGAAAATCGTAAGCCAAATAGTAAGGGATAGAGTCATACCAGTGACCACATCGGGTGATGCGGCTGCCTCTTCGGTAGTGACCGCATATACTTTTCCTTGCTGGGGAGGTTGCTTCCTAGGTAGAGTGCAGGTCTTTGCAATATGACCCACTTGCTGATAGTTGAAACATTTAATGTTGGGGTTACATCTAGCGAACTGTGGCACAGGTGGTGCCGTATTGTTCCTTGCAGGCACTGTAGCGATCTGAGCCATGTATGGGCGGAAAGGTCTATTGTTACCGCCACCCAAACTCTCAATAGCGGGTCTCTTCACTCCCCTATTCTGTGCAAAGAAGCTGTCCCTCTGACTGGATTCTATCACTCTCGCAACCTGTACAGCCTCATTATAAATTTTCTTATCCAAACCCAATATATGCTCTCTGATGCCTCCACACAGTCCCATGGTGAACCTACGTGTCTTGGTCTCTTCTTCTTGCATACTTGTCGATGCGAAGAAAAATAACTCCTCGTACCTCTGCTGGTAAGCATCCACAGTCGACTGAGACTGTTGTAGATTAAGGAACTCCCTCTCCATCTGATCCCTGAAACTCTTCGGGAAGTATTTATCGAAGAAGGCAACTTTGAATGCTTCCCAATCCACCTGTGTATGCTTCGTCTCTAGATATGCCCGTGTAGAATTCCACCAAGCATTCGCATCTTCCTTCAGCATATTGTAAGCACCCCATTTTTGCCACCCTCGGCATAAATGAACCAATATGGCAGGTTTCTGACCTTTAACCCAAAGATTTGTGATTCTCCACTAATCCCCACAGCAGGGTCATGGGCTATTATCTGCATAGATGCATAGGTCATAGAATTATCTTCGAAACGAGACCAGAATTGCTCAATTCTGATATCAAATGAGGAAGATACGACCATTTTAATCGGATGATACATATAGGGGAGGTTTCTGAAATTATTATAAATAATAATCCCAGGGGCCTTCATGCAAATTATCCTAAGTCGGATTGTTTGAATTTCAAATCATCATATCTTGATCATCCGACATCGGATTCAGATGATTCCAAGACCATTATTCTTCATTCATGATGTTCTACAAAGTGGACGTAAAAAATCCCGGGTAGAAGTCACCAGTGGGTCCCATGCAAACTTGCATGCAAAATGATCGTCAGAACTTCAAAGCTTCATATCTTTCCCGTTCTACATCGGATTCAGATAATTCCAGTCTCATTATGTTCCATTTTTAGTGCTCTACAAAGTGGACGTAAAATATTTCCGGTAGAAGCCTCGAAGGATCTCATGCGGAATGGTCGAGCCAAATTATCGATAATTGGTCCGCTTAAACTTCAAAAATTCATAAGTTGACCATTTTACTTCCAAATGAGGTGATTCAAGTTCCTATATTCCTCATTTTTAATGTTCTACAAAATGAACGCAAAAAATTTGGAATAGAGGCCATCGAAAAATTCCATGCGGGATAACAGCGGGAATGACCCGTGAAATGACAAGGAGAAGAAACCCAGTTAATTCCAATCAGTCCAGTCAACTCAGTTCAAACCAGTTTTGGTCCAACCTAGCTCAACCCATATCGGTTGTCAACCTAAGTCGGTCTCAACCCATTTCGAATCGGTTCATCTATGTGAACGATATTTATATTATATATATACATATATATATATATATATATATATATATATATATATATATATATATATATATATATATATATATATATATATATATATATATATATATATATATATATATATGTATATGTATGTATATGTATGTATGTTATTAAATATATGTGTATATATGTATATAATATATATTATTATATGTAAATGATAATCCAAAAGATTTTGAGAAGAAAAAGGAAAGAGGGGAGAGAGAAACGTGAAAGTGAAGGGGGATTTTGGTTCTGGAGATAATCCAAAAGATTTTTGAGAAAAAAAAGGAAAGAGGGGAGAGAAAAATAACATGGAAGAGAAAGGGATTTAGGGTTTTGAGATAATCCAAAAGATTTTGAGAAGAAAAAGGAAAGAGAGAGGAATAAAAGAAAAAAAAGAAAAGAAAAAAGGGGGAAAAAGATTCCCCTTCACGTTTTCTAGAAAGAAAACGTGAAAGAGAGAGAGGAGAAAAAAAGAAAGAAAAAAGGAAGGAAAGAAAAAGGAAAAAAAAAAAGATTTTTTAGAAAAAAAGATCTTCTAGAAAATGAGTGAAAAATTATAAATAGGCAAGAGGAGGTTCCTTTTTTCCAGACCATGAAGAGAGAAAAACGTGAGTGAGAGAGAGAAAAGAAAAAAAAATCAGAAGAAAAGAGAAGAAGAAGAAAATAGAGAAAGAGAGAAGGAGAGTGAGAGAGAGAGAGAGAGAGAGGTGTTAAGAAGAGAAGATCTAGAGGAAAAAGGGAGAAGGATCAGAGAGGAAGAAAAGAGGATGATGAGAATATGTAAAGGAGAGAAGGAGAGAGAAGAAGCCTGAGGTAAGAATCACCCATCGCTTTTGTCAGTTTATTTTTTCAAAGTCAAAGCATACTGCAAATGCATGTCTGAGATTGGTATCTAGCATTAGGAAGATGCCTCTGTTTGCACTAGGTTCCTTGAGACAAAATGTTTTCCTCTGAGTGTTCTTTCTAACCATGTATTCAGATTTTATTTTCATGAGCTATATGATTTTATATTGATTTTATAGTACCACTGGCCAGAATCTGGAACAGACCTGACCAGTGTATTTGCCTGTACTTGGGGAAAGTTTTTTGACCTGCCTATGGTCTCTTTTAGGATTAAATTCCTTGAGAAAAAATGTTGGCCTCTGAGTCTTCTTTCTGACCATGTATTCGGATTTTATTTTCATGAGTTATATGATCTTATATTGATTTTATAGTACCACTGGCCAGAATCTGGAACAGATCTGACTAGTGTATTTGCCTGCACTTGGGGAATGTTTTCGACCTGCCTATGGTCTCTTTCAGGATTAGCTTCCTTGAGACAAAATGTTGGCCTCTGAGTCCTCTTTCTGACCATGTATTCGGATTTTATTTTCATGAGCGAAATGATTTTATATTGATTTTATAGTACCACCGGCCAGAATCTGGAACAGATCTGACCAGTGTATTTGCCTGTACTTGGGGAATATTTTCGACCTGCCTATGGTCTCTTTCAGGATTAGCTTCCTTGAGAGAAAATGTTGGCCTCTGAGTCCTCTTTCTGACCATGTATTCAGATTTTATTTTCATGAGCTATATGATTTTATATTGATTTTATAGTACCACTGGCCAGAATCTGGAACAGATCTGACCAGTGTATTTGCCTGTACTTGGGGAATGTTTTCGACCTGCCTATGGTTTCTTTCAGGATTAGCTTCCTTGAGACAAAATGTTGGCCTCTGAGTCCTCTTTCCGAGGATATCTTTTAAGAATTTTTTGAGTAAGTACAGTGCCCTATGTGCCCATTTTGGTCCAGTCTGACAAAGCTGTTATCTTGCTGCATGTTCCATCATGTTTTGATTGATTCTCATATGCTTTGGTTGTTTCTCACATGCCATATTTGATGCTATATTTGTTTACATGCTATGTTCGGATGCTCTTATGCATACACTACTATAATTGGAATGGTCACACTGCCATAATTGGATGATTACTGCCATGATTGGAATGATCATACTCACATGCTATATTAAATGCTTTTTGTCATAATTAGGGTAGAAAACCCTAAAAAATAGAAAGAAAATAACAATTAGGGTAGAAAATCCTAAAAAATGGAAACAAAATAACATTTAGGGTAGAAAACCCTAAGATGGAAAAAAAATAATAATTAGGGTAGAAAACCCTAAAATGGAAAGAATGTAACAATTAAGGTAGAAAACCCTAAAAATAGAAATAAAATAATAATTAGGGTATAAAACCCTAAAATGGAAAGAAAGTAACATTTAGGGTAGAAAACCCTAAGATGGAAAGAAAATAATAATTAGGGTAGAAAACCCTAAAATGGAAAGAAAGTAACATTTAGGGTAGAAAACCCTAAAAAATAGAAATAAAATAATAATTAGGGTAGAAAACCCTAAAATGGAAAGAAAGTAACATTTAGGGTAGAAAACCCTAAGATGGAAATAAAATAATAATTAGGGTAGAAAACCTTAAAATGGAAAGAAAGTAACATTTAGGGTAGAAAACCCTAAGATGGAAATAAAATAATAATTAGGGTAGAAAACCCTAAAATGGAAAGAGAGTAACATTTAGGGTACAAAACCCTAAGATGGAAAGAAAATAATAATTAGGGTAAAAAAAACCTAAAATGGAAAGAAAGTAACATTCAGGGTAGAAAACCCTAAGATGGAAAGAAAATAATAATTAGGGTAAAAAACCCTAAAATGGAAAGAAAGTAACAATTAGGGTAGAAAACCCTAAAAAATGGAAATAAAATTATAATTAGGGTAGAAAACCCTAAATATGAAAAGAAATAGCAATTAGGATCTTGCCATGCTTAGAATATAGCATACTAGATCATGCCATGTAGGCTCTTGCCTTATTTACAATACATGCCATATTTGAAAGATTTTTAAACAATCTTACTGTATGTGAATTTCTTGTCATAAATGTTTTATGTGCCATATCTAGATAGAATATTCTACTTTTTTGGCAATAACTTATTTTATGCAACACCCTAGTCAAACTGCCATATCTGCACACTTCTAGAAGACAATCTAGGCATGGGGACGTGCATTTAGGCACCCACATTCTTGGGAAGGGTATAATGGGAATAATAAAACCTTAATAAAGAAAGAGAATTCTTTGCCAAACCTTCCAAAATTAGAATTCAGAATGAAAAGGGTAATTTAGGACGATTTGCCCCTCGGCAAACCCTAAACCTAGAATAGGTTCTAAACCCTAAACCTAGAATAGGTTCTCAATCATTAACCTAGAACAGGGTTATCCATTTCGAACTACGCGGATTCGATTCCTAGGGCAAACCCTAGGATACGTAGGCCATTTGGGAGAAATCCAAATTCGGATCCACAATTTAGTCCACTCGGACTATCCATAGATCCACTAGGATATCCCTCATATTTTAACCCAAATAGGGTTATCCACACATTAGTCCACTTGGACTATCCATAGATCCACTAGGATATTTATCCAAACTTTAGTCCACTCGGACTATCCATAGATCCACTAGGATATATTTATTCACACCTTAGTCTACTCGGACTATCCATAGATCCACTAGGATATCTATCCATATTCCAACCCAAAAAGGGTTATCCACACCTTAGTCCACTTGGACTATCCATAGATCCACTAGGATATTCATCCATATTCCAATCCCAAATTCGGATCCACAATTTAGTCCACTCGGACTATCCATAGATCCACTAGGATATATTTATTCACACCTTAGTCCACTCGGACTATCCATAGATCCACTAGGATATCCATTCCCATTTCAATCCAGAGTCCCGAACTACGCGGATTCTGATTCATAGGGCAAACCCTAGGATACGTAGGCCATTTGGGAGAATCCCAAATTCGGATCCACACCTTAGTCCACTCGGACTATCCATAGATCCACTAGGATATCTATCCATATTCCAACCCAAAAGGGGTTATCCAAACCTTAGTCCACTTGGACTATCCATAGATCCACTAGGATATCCACCCGTCATTCGATCTACGCGAATTCTGATTCCTAGGGCAAACCCTAGGATACGTAGGCCATTTGGGAGAAATCCAAATTCGGATCCACAATTTATTCCACTCGGACTATCCATAGATCCACTAGGATATCCCTCATATTTTAACCCAAATAGGGTTATCCACACATTAGTCCACTTGGACTATCCATAGATCCACTAGGATATTTATTCACACCTTAGTCCACTCGGACTATCCATAGATCTACTAGGATATCTATCCATATTCCAACCCAAAAAGGGTTATCCACAATTTTAGTCCACTTGGACTATCCATAGATCCACTAGGATACCCCCCATATTTTAACCCAAAAAGGGTTATCCAAACCTTAGTCCACTTGGACTATCCATAGATCCACTAGGATATTTACCTTAGTCCACTCGGACTATCCATAGATCCACTAGGATATCCATTCCCATTTCAACCCAGATAGGGTTATCCATATTTCAACCCAAATAGGGTTATTCTTAGATCCACTAGGACTATCTATCAGTCCACATGGACTATCCAGATCCTAACCCATAGGATTTCTCAACCATTCAAGCATAAATTTCAACTTGAACAATGAATTTAATCATGCACAAGCATAAATCACATCCATAAGCTTTAATCACACCTGAACTACGATGGTGAACCTGATTTTCGAAATAATTCCGTGATACGTAGGCAATCTGATGGATACAGATTCGGTTCAATGATATCAAACCCCTTGGTTTGGTTTGGCTTAGCAAATAGAGTCTAGCATAGGAAAGGTATAGGAGATCGATTTCGATCGGGCGGTTTGGGTGCCTAACCCCTTCCCATAATCGTAACCTGACACTTACCCAATCTCTGATGGACCAGAATTCCAATCTAAGGGTCATGAGTCAATCGAAGTCTTACCTTAGGGTGAGATTTCACATTTCCAAGGTCCTAGACCTAAATCTAGGTGGTGACTTCTAAAGATTTTCCATCTTTGTCCTCACACATATGAGTAAACAGGACCTTTTCATCCTCTGTACAAGTGATCAGTCGAAAAATTTTCTCCATTTCTACAATCCACTGTGCTGGCCACAATGGTTTCCCTATCTTACTAGTGAATGAAGAAGGCTTCAGCTTTAGGAATCTGTCCACCGCCCGACTCAGATCGTGTTGTCCCTGTGTATTCATTCTGTACCATGGTGGTGGATACGGATATGCTCCCTGATAAGCAGAAGATGATGGAAACTGGTGCGGTGATGGTACATTCTGGGGTTGTCCCATCGGCCCTGGACTACCATGCATCGGCTGTGTAGTACCAGCGCCAGCTCCACAGCCTACACCTGTAGCACCACCATCTACATCTACAGCTGGACCATCTCATCCCCCTCCAGACCCGGTGTTGAGCATGTTTACTGAGATCAGGGACACCCAGAGGGTCATCCTCGAGTCTCAGCGAGAGATGGGTCAAGAGTTGGGACGTCTGGCTTGTAGCCTACGGGTGACACAGGACCAAGTACACTGGCTTAGGGTCGCTTACGAGCGAGATTATGACATAGCGGACCCTATTCCTCCTAGGCCCCCTACCCCATGATTGTCCCTTTTATTTTCTTCTCGATAGGTTTATGTATCAGGATAACTGTCCGGTTTGTGGGCTGTACCCTGTAGCACTATTTCATTTGATACTCACTTTTTCTGATTAATGAAAGTTCTTATGGTTCATCCTAGCTAGTGTATGTGCAAATGTTAAGTTCCATATTTAATATAGTACATTATGCTCTTTCTTAGTCCGTCTCAGGTATCAAACAATGCTTAGGGTGTGTTTATATTAAGATTTTAAATTTTTCCTAACTCAGTTCATCGACTTAGTTAAGCGCAATATGGTCTGTGGACAGAGCCCGAGAGCTCTGATACCAAGTTGTCACACCCCAATTTTGATCCAACCAGAATGGTGTGAGTGAACCGTCATTGAACCAACGGTTTACACTAGGATCTCGAATAGGCCGTGTCCACTCATACAAACCATTGCACATAACCACAATCAGAATATAAATAATACAGCGGAAGTCTTTAAATAAATGAACCGAGAATCTATTGATAAATTTAAATAAAATATCTAATTATTCAAATTCAAACATAAGATATAATATTCTTACATCCACTTAATCCAACCAAAAATAACTAAAATAAATAAAAATCCAATCAAAGGTACACGCAGAAAGGGCACTCCCATGAAGCGTCATGCTCGTCCTCTCCTGCCTGTACATCCAACGCAGCAACACCACCATACGCCAGAGCGTTCACATAATCGTCCACCGAGTAACCTGCATCAATATCTAAAACAACGTACGTACAAAGGGTGAGCTCACAACTTAGCTCAGTAAGACAATCAGACAGTTTCACAATATTATGCATGAGTAACAATCATTTTTATGTTGTGGTCTGGTTTAAGTTCGCAATGTGCTATAGAAAGGTTTGGTGGCCCCCGCACCTCTATACACGAGTGTGTGGCACCTCATGGATCACACCCTCATTGGACCACATGCACCCATCATGGAATAGAGATAGAGCTAAGATACCCCCGTACCTCCCCAGATGCTCTACCCATACCAGTACCTAAGCCCCTACTGGCCAGGGCTCGCAAACTGGGTTCGCAACTAACCAATCCTATATGTCATCAATGTACGCTCTATCCCAGCACAGCCGTCTACGGAATAGAGATAGAGCTAAGGCATCCTCGTACCTCCCCTGATTCCCTATCCGCAACTAACCCTCTAGGATAGAAACATAATGCAGGTAGACCCTATCCCAACATAACTCCCTACGGCATAAAGATAGAGCTAAAGCATCGTGGACAAGCCTGCGTCAACCTCGGAGACCACAGTGCCACATAACCATGGCCAGGCCAGCATCAACATCGGAGACCACCGTACCACGACCTTCCCCTAATGCCCCACCCGTACCAAGCATGTTAAGATAGAATACTATAAAAAGGTGCCAGTGTGAGGAATGATCCCAGGCCCATGCCCCACTCCACACACTAACGAAAACAATCACATGCCTAACAATCACATCCTATCAATGCATGAACAATAATAATAACTGAAAGAAAAGGATGACATGTGAATATGCACAAACATCACATCATATATATTCAATGTCAATAACAAAGATTTACTGTCCATTAATTAATAGGTTTAGGTCAGATTCCCTTACCTGACGCTCGTTTGATAGCTTGCTCCACGTCGCAAGATCCAAACGGAAAGTCACAAAGTCTTATTATTAGGGTTTCATTAAAATATTTTTCTTAGAGTTTCATGTTGGTCGGAAACCAACATGGTTACAAAATACCCTCACAGAGCTGACCGGTGGCATGTACTGGTCATAGCTCTGTGGGGAATGTCACACCCCAATTCCGCAC